>OY728126.1:564930717-566180717 GCA_963277665.1 Viscum album | reverse complement strand
ATATATTAATTCCATTAATTAATATAGTCATTATTCATTGAAGATCATATAGAATGAGTCGCATCACATCGTGGAGACGGTTGGTCGTACATACGCACGAGCGATGATATCGTCCCCATAATTATATTAATGGAATTAGAGTTGATGATATAATATTTCAGAATCAGTATCCTGTTATAATAATTATATATAGTTATTCTTTACACCATTATACCCATCCAAGTAAGGCGATGGTGGAAAAAACATATTACACCACGATGTGGAGATGGTATTTTGTACGTACACACGCGTAGTGATTTTGTTTTCCATAGAATAGATAGAAGGTGAAATAGGGTTGTTTCATATTTATAATAACATATAAGTATATGAGTGATACTGATTATATTACTTTATAATGAAAAAAATAATGAAGGGAATGTAGAAGAAGAAAGAAACTTGAAAGAATCAGTAGAAAAGATTACCTCTTCCTTGACAGGTCTCATTTATACATCCTCATAGGGCACTAGTGTCAGAATTTTGAGAAGACCAAAACCTTGATGATATAACTAGAGATATTTAGAAGTGAAATGGGCAGGGGTTGTCTGAGTTTGAAGGCTCAAAATTGTATGAAGAGGAGAGGGAAGAGGTGCCTTTTTATAAGGGAGGAGAGGGGCCCCTTGGGAAAAACATGCAGTATTATTTTATAATAAAGTAATATTCGGTTTATAATGGCTCCAAAGTGGATTATTTTGAATCTAGGATGGGGATTGGTCAAAATACTCTCAACTAATAGGATTTAGACATGTTTAGGTTACAATTGTAACCATATCATTTAGAATTAACTCTAGATTAAATAATTTAATATTTACCGAGTCTTCTTCTATTATTATTCAATATGGTTAATAAACATACTATAAACATCCAATAGAACCACAATTGGTTCCTCAATGTCATATATATTATTATATAATTATTTTGGCCAAACCTTAGATTTTTTGGAATATAATAACAATTAATTATTTAATAATTTTTATAAAAACTTTTTTATGTAAATTTTGACACTTTTTGGTATATTGTTTTTTGGTAAATTCATAACAGCATTACTACTTCAAAAAAAAATTCTTCTAACCAATAGTAATATGTTATAGCAACCTAGAAAATTATTTTAATACTTAAAATGTCCCAAATAATTATAAATAAAATACCACTATTTAGGTAATATTTTTATCTTTCTAATTAATATTTATAGTCGAATTTATCTTATGTATTACACTATATTAAAAATGTTTAACCTATTAAACATTGATTTTAACTCTTAACTCTTCTTAAATTAAAATAATAATAAATTTCCTAATATAAAACAAGTGGACCTAAAGGGTAATATTTTATTCCTAAGGTTTTTTTGGTTGAATTAAACTTATTAAATAGAATTTGGACATGTGTTAGGGTAATAATAATATCATTTTTACCCTTAATTACCCTATTTACTTTTTACCGTGGTAAATAAAACTAAAAAGTAACAATTAACTAAATATTATTTTTATCTTATTGAAACATATTATACTTACTGATATCAACCATGTCTCTCGGATTTTTGAAATTCCACTCACAGAAGCGGTAAAATTATGTTTTATATAAATTTGCAAATTCTCCATGGAGGTGGGTAAAAGACGGTCAAAAGTTCAATAAAATTTATATATATATAAAATTATTAAAAAATGACTTCAATGAATTAAATTGAACTTATATCGGTATTATGTATCTATTTTCACCAAAAATAAATTTAAATAAAATAAATGATTATAAAATGTCAGTTTTAAACAATAACTCAGTGTTTTCACTATTCATCAAAAATTGAAAGTTTTCAGAAAAATACCAAAAATTCACCATAGGCTAATTTAGATATTCCGAATTCAAAAATGGAGACCATTTTGAATGATAAAATTTATAAAATTTCAATAAGTGGGTATTACTATTCATAACAGCTTGTTTATAAAATATTTTAATAACATATCGTTGTTTAGTGAAACTCGGTATTGCGTACAATGCAAGCTATTGAGGAAGGTTTCTCTTACGTATAACATGACCCAAGACTGTGTTGTATGTAGTGAAATATTCATTTTGTGTTTCGTATAACATAATACATAAAAACAAAATATTTCTCATAAAATCTCAAGGTGTTACATTCTACCCCCCTTAAAAAGAATTTCTCCCTCGAAATTCGTCACTTCCTAAAAAAAAGATGAGGATACCTCCCCCTCATCATATCCTCAAGTTATCATGTATCTTATTCTAATTGGTGGTTCCTCCATAAAAATTTCACAAAGAGAGTGGTCTTGTTTCATAGGAATTTTTCGCTACGATCCAGAATTTCTATTGGCTATTCTTCATAAGAATGATCTTGCTCCAGCTATATAACTTCTAAGCTTAGTACATGTAAAGGAGAGTGTATGTACTTTCTCAAGAGAGATACTTGGAATACATCATGATCTTGAGTGAGATTCGGTGGAAGCTCCAATCAGTAAGCTACCTTCCCAACACGATCTAGAATTATAAAAGCACCAATATACCTAGGGCCCAGCTTGCCTTCTTTCCAAATCTCATTACTCTTTTCCAGAGAGATATTGGTAAGAGCACATTATCACCCACTTCAGACTCTAGGTCATTTATTCGGTTGTCAACATAACTTTTTTTTCGAATCTGGGCTGCTTTTATGTGTTGTTGAATCGATCTGACCTTTTTCCGCCATTTCATCAACAAGATCAATTCCTAATAGCTTACTTTCCTAAAATTCATCCTAGCAAGTTGAAGTTCTGCATTTCATTCCATAGAGGGATTCATAAAGAGCCATCTGAATACTAGAGTGAAAGCTATTATTATAAGAAAATTCAACCAAAGGTAGGTGTTGATCCTAACAACGTTTGAAATCCATAGATAAAGCTCTCAACATGTCTTTTGGAGTATGAATTGTCCTCTCAGATTGACCATCTATCTGAGGTTGATAAGAAGTGCTAAAACTCAACTCTGAATCTAGAGTATACTGAAGACTTCACCAAAACATTGAGGTAAACCTCCCATCCCGGTCAGATGTAATGGAAAGTTGTACTCAATAAGATCTTACCACTTCGTTTACATATATCCTGGATAGCTGATCAAAATAGAAATCATCTCTAATAGAAATGAAGTATGCAGACTTCATAAGACGATCAACTATAACCTAGATAGCATTACTTCCTTTGGATGTTTTGGGATGTCCAGGGACAATGTATATAGTGATGTTTTCCCATTTTCATTCTTGTATGGGTAATGGTTGTAACATCCCTTTAGACTTCTGTCTCTCTGCTTTAATGTGCCAACAAACCATGTATCGAGAGACATATTCAACAACATCTCTTTTTATTCCATCCCACCATAAGTACTCCTCTAGGTCCTTATACATCTTCGTGCTTCCAGGGTGAATAGAGAATGAAGAACTATGAGCTTCATCCAATATTTCATTCTTTAATTATGGTATGGGAGGAACACAAACCCGATTCCTAAACATTATTATTTCATTACAATCAATGTGGAATTCATGAACATTTCTCTCCTTATTGTGTAACTCTACATCTTCTTTATGTGCCTCTTTAATCTTCACATGTATATATTGTTGAACATTCATTTGAGAAAGATAAGATTTTTTCCCTTCCTTTATAATTCCAAGATCCATAATTTTTAAATCAATAAATATTGGATCTTTTGTGATCCTCATCTTGGATAAACTATCCTGTTATTGTCGACTTAATGCGCCCACCACCTTGGATGCTTTCCCAGGGTGATAATGAATTGAGTAGTTATAATCCTTAATCAGCTCTGACCATCTTCTTTGGCGCATATTCATCTCCTTTTGTGAGAAAGTATACATTAAACATTTATGATCATTATAAATATCACACCTTTCCCCATAAAGTTAAAGCCTCCAAATCTTTAATGAAAATATTATAGTAGCTAACTCCAAATCATGAGTTGGGTAAATTTTTCTCATGGATTTTCAACTGTCGTGAGGCATAAGCTATCACCATATCATTTTGCATGAGAATACACCCCAATACCTTATTGGATGCATCACTATAGATCACAAACCATTCTCCACTACAAGGAAGTGTGAGAACAGGTGCCATGGATAATATTCTTTTTAACTCCTTGAAATTATCTTCAAACTCATCTTCCAAATGAACATTACTCCTGTTCGAGTCAACCTGGTGAGTGGATTAGATAATCTTGAAAAATCATTCACAAAAAGTCAATAATATCTAGCCAAACCAAGAATACTTTAGATCTTTGTTACTGTTGTTGGTCTTGACCATCTTTTGATAACCACTGTTTTTGATGGATCCACATATATCCCCTCATTTGAGATTATGTGACCCAAAAATGATTTTTTTGAAGCCAAAATTTATACTTGGTAAATTTGGTATAAATATACTCCTTTATTAGGGTCTTTAATACAATTCTCAAATGATCTTATTGTTCTTCCTTGATATTTGAATAGACAAGAATATCGACTATAAAGACTACAAAAAACTGATCAAGTTAGTCTCTAAAGACTCTATTAATTAGATCCATGATGATGGAAGGGGCATTAGTAATACCAAATGGCATCACTATAAATTCATAGTGTCCATAAATTGTACGGAAAGCCATCTTTGGTATATTATCTCTTTTTACCCTTAAGTGATGATTCCCTGAAAGAAGATCACTATTGGAAAAGTATTTATCTCCTCGTAGTTGGTCAAATAAGTCATCAATGTGTGGTAGAGGATATTTATTATTGATAGTGATCTTGTTATGTTCTCGATAATCAATGCAGAGTCTCAGTGATCCATATTTATTCTTAACAAACAGAATAGGTGCTTCTAAATGTGATGTACTAGTGCGTATAAATCCCTTATCAAAATTCTCTTGGAGTTGCTTCTTCAATTCATGCAACCCAATGGGACCATTCTATATGGTGTCTTTGAAATGGGCATAGCACCCAGTATGAGTTATATTGAAAACACAACTTCACTATTTGGTGGAAGACTTGGCAATTCCTCTAAAAAGGCATCATAAAACTCACATACAATGGGTCTATTCTTAATCTTGAGTTTCTCTCCAACCATTTGAGATAAATAACCTTCATTTATTGGAATCAAGATCTATAAGATAAAAGAAATTTCCACTGGAAGGTTATATTCATCCTTGCATCGATAAATGATCATAGATTTATCAGGAATATGAATTGTGACTTCCCTTATTTGTAAATAGATATAAGATCCATATAAGGAAAGCCAATCCATACCAATAATCACATCAAATTGCACTAGAGGAAGGATCACAAGATTTGCAGGAAGCACTTTCCCCCAAACATCAATCGTAGAAGAATTTTAAACTTTTGATGCGATTATTTTTCTATTAAGGGTTGTTATAGCTAACTCAACATCTAATTGTTGAGGTAATATGGAGATACCCTTAGAAAATTATTATGAAATAAAATAGTGGGTGGATCTAGAATCAAATTAAACATTTGATACTTTAGAGTGGATTGTATGTGTACCTTTCACAACGTCGTTATCGTACTACACAACGCCGAAAAAAATTTCATGTGACATTCCTTTTTCATTGGCCTTAAGAGTTTTTTGACATCAATCATCATAAAAAACCCTTGTATTAGGGCATTGATCAGCATAATACCCCATTTCCATACAATTGTAACATTGATGTGTAGGAGGTGGATTCTGTGTAGCCTTTTCTTTGTTCGCATCACTAGACATCTTTTTCCCATCATTACGACATTAAGATTCCGGATGGCCTTCTTTCCCACATTTGAAACATTTACTTGTCCCATTAAGTCAATTCCCTCCATGTTTCATTCCACATTTTGAGCATATGGGAAAACTCATCTTCTTTTTAGTGTGGTCTTTATATTTCCCTTTGAATTCCATTTTTCTCTTCTTATCAATCCCATATGACTGATAGGTTACTAAAATATCCATATAACCCTTGAGAGCACATGGAAAACTTTCCTCGTAGATATTGAAGTCCCTTATGGCTCACACCCTTCGAATACTTGGTTTTAAGCCACTAAATAATCGATCAATCTTACTCTAAGGTTGGATAATAATTCTAGAAGCATACATTGCATGTCTTGTAAAATTTTCATCGTAGGTACCAATAGATTCAACATACTTTTTCTTTAGTTCAAGAAACCCCTTATCCATCTTTGTTCGAAGAATAAGACGAAAGTACTTATTAAAAAAGATGTTCTTGAACTCTTCCCATTCCATGGAATCAATTTCATCTCTTTGCCTCATATTCTTGATAAGATTCCACCATTGATCAGCTTCACCTACCAAATGATATACTACTAAGATGACTTTATCATGTTCAGAACATTGATTATCTTAAAATATATTTTTAGTGATATTGATCCATTATTTATCCACTAATGGATCAGCAGACCCGCTGAATGAGGGTGGACGCTGCCTCATGAAGGATTCAACAGAATTTTTCTCCTTCCTTTGCTCGTTTTGAAGTCCTTCGTGATTCATAGCTTGAGAATGTTGTGTGAGCATGGCTACAAGATTTTTCATTCCAGCTCCCATAATGTTTGGTTGCTCAGGGGGAAAATCATTACATTTCCCGTTACATTCATCATTAACATGGTTCTTTCAGGGTCCCGCCATTGACTAAAACCAATAAGAATAGTGCGAGAAACACTAATCATAATAAGAAAACCACATAATCAACAATAAAATTTCACACTTTAGGTGTTTTTAAATTTTATTCATGGCCATTTATAGAATAATAATAGTGTTTTCTATTCTTATACATATCATTAGGGTTCTAACTAAGGCTTTCTCATCTTAGTTTCCAAAGGTTGACTATACTGTTACTCTGATACCAACTATAATGACCCATACTCTACATACATTTTTATTACATCAGAATTGAAGCATTATTATTACCACATATTAAAAAACCATGATAGGACCATATCGATAGTGTCTTTTGAAACTGGGAAACATAAACAATTGGTTCATAAAGCATCTACATTGTCTCATGTTTATTTCCTCATATCAAAAGTTACTTTTGGAATATCCTACAAAATACCCTTCTTCTTGACTTGGGGAAAATAAAACATAAAAAATGGTGACCTCAAATGAATAGTAAGGGTAAAAAAAGTAAATATCAATCATATCATATTTGTAAGAACATATCATTTTGAGAATATTGACCTGCAAAAAGAGATCATAATATCATAAATGGGATAAATCATATTAGTGAAATGTAATCTCAATAATCCTAACATAAAACATGAAACTATGTGTCATACACACATAACCTTAAGAAATCATTTCATATTATTCAAGACTCGGTTCCAAGACTCTCATAGTGGACAAAGTCCATTTCTGAACTGAGTTCACTCATCGTTCTTGTCCAGTTTCACTAAACATGATTAACTTTCCGTTTCAGCCATGTCTATCTCATGAGATATAAATCATTACCCAATGCATTGGAGAGAGATATAGGTCCCACCCATATCATAACGATACCATTCTAATGTGTTCCACAAAATCATAAATCATAAATCATCGATAACCCATGTAATAAAAATGGGATTCTTAAATATCATGCATTCATAACATAATCCACAAAAGGTATTCAAAAAATAATTCCATCATAACATAATCAAATTAATGAAAAAATGGGGATAGAAACAGAACCATATATTATCTTAGATGGAAAATAATTTTGATAAAACACTTGAACTCCATTGCTGAGGAAAATATCATTTCTACTTCAAATTTTTTTGTCCTTTCTTAACATGTTATACAATTTTATGCTAAATGAATTTAATTAAAAATAATTGTGAAAACATTTAAAGGATTATTCATGGAAATAATGTATTATGAAATAATAAAAATCCATTCATGCTATATATGTTTAAATACATTCTACTCATATTTGGCCAGAAAAGTCAAAAAGTATCTCGTACTGAAAATGATAAAATATTACTTTCATATCTTTTTCTAAAATTATCCAATCAGAAACATAGGATCTAAAAAATTGTTGGAGGATAGAAATAATATTAAATATTTAGGAAACAAGTATGTGGATGAAAAATATGCACCATTAAATTCTGAAGTACAACCAAGGATAAAAATGAGATTGTGAGATTTTCCCTTACCTTAGGTCTGATATACTTCATACATAACCAAACCTCCTATATTATTATTTAAATAATGTCATTTTCTTATTAATGAATAATATTAATTGTTATGATATCATATATTTTAATATTATTATCTTCTTATTAGTAATATTTTATTCCTACCTATTATTCGGGTGTTCATTGCTTTATATTCTTATGCATGTTTTGCCGAATAAATTATTAGTTCTCTTTTTAGGTTATAGATACCTCATTTACAGAATGTTATTAGTGTAATATATATCATATATATTCATTCAATTCATCTATATAACCATTATTCAATGAAGATCATGTAGAACGAGTCGCATCACATCATTGAGATGGTAGTCCGTACGTACGCACGAGTGATGATATCGTTCCCATAATTATATGAATGGAATTGGAGTTAATTATATAATATTTCAGAATCAGTATCATGTTATAATAATTATATATAGTTATTATTTACACCATTATACCAATCCATGTAAGGCGGTGGTGGAAGAAAACAGATTACACCACGACGTGGAGACGATATTACATACGTACGCACGCACGATGATTTCATTTTCCATAGGATGGATAGATGGTGAAATAGGGTTGTTTCATATTTATAATATCATATAATTAAAGGAGTTATATTTATTTTATTACTTTATAATTAATGAAATAAATAATAGGAAGTAGAAGAAGAAAGAAACTTGAAAGAATGGGTACAAGAGATTACCTCTTCCTTGATGTGTCTCGTTTTTTCTTCCTCTTAACATACTAGGGTTGGTCTTTTTAGAAGAACATAACCTATATGATATAACTAGAGATGTTAAGAAGATAAATGGGAAGGGTTTGTTCGAGAATAAGGGCTCAAAATTGTGTGAAGTGGAGAGGGAAGAGGTGCCCATTTATAAGGGAGTAGAGGGGGACCTAAGGAAAAACATAAAATATTATTTTATAATAAATTCATATTCGGTTTATAATGGATCCAAAGTGGATTATGTCGAATATAGGGTGGGTATGGGTCGAAATAATCTAAAAAAAATAGGCTTTATACATGTTTAGGTTACCATTTTAATGTTATCATTTAGATTTAACTCTTTGTTAAATAATTGAACTTTTACCATGTCTTCTTGTATTCTTATACTATATGGTTAATAAACATACTATAAACATCCAATAGAACCCCAATTGGTTCCTTAATGTCATATATATTATTATATAATTCTTTTGGTAGAACCTTATAATTTTACTAATAGAATAACAATTAATAATATAATATTTTAAAAAAACTCTTTTATGTCAATTTTGGAACTATTTGGTATTTTGTTTTTTTTAAATTCATAACAACATTATTACTTCAAAAACAACTTCATATAACCAACCCAAATATGTTATAGTAACATATAAAATTATTTTAATTCATAAAAAGTCTCAAATTACATTTATTTGGATATTTATAATATCAAATATATTAATATTTCATTAATAATGTAATTACTGCATCATCATTGTGTCATAAAAAAATTAAATTATTTATTGTCGAAAAAGTAAAAAATATTTTGTCATTATGTATGAAATATTTTAATATTTATAATTAATATTTTATGTCGAATTTATCTTTTGTATAACACTATAAAAAAATGTTTTAAATATTAAACTTTTATTATAACTCTTTTAACACTTCTTGGATTAAAATAATAATAAATGTCTGAATCTAATAAAAGTGGACCCAAAGTGTAATATTTTATTCCTAAGGTTGTTTTTGGTCGAATTAAACTTATCCCAAAGAATAAGGACATGTGTTATGGTAATAATAATTTTATTTTAACCCTTAATTACCCTATTTACTTTTAAATGTGGTAAATAAAAGTAAAAAGTTACTATTCAACAAAAATTATTTTAATCTTATTGATTCACATTTTACTTACTGATATCAACCATGACTCTTGGGTTTTTGAAATTCCACTCATAGAAGTGGTAAAATTACTTTTTATGTAAATTTTCAAATTCTCATAGGATGTGGGTAAAAGACGGTCAAAAGGAAAATAAAATTTTTATATATAAAAAATTATTAAAAATGAATCTAATGAATTACATTTATCTTATATAGGTATTATTTATCTATTTTGAAATAAAATAAATTTAAATAAAATGAATTATTATAAAAATTCGTTTTAACCAATAACTCTGAGTTTTCACTATTCATCAAAAATTAAAAGTTTTCAGAAAATACCAAAAAATCACCCTAGGCTAATTTCGATATTCAGAATTACAAAATTATGTCCATTTTCAAAGATAAAAATTATAAAATTTTAAAAAGTGCATATTACTATACCTAAACGCTAGTTTTTATAATATTTTAACAACATATCTTTGTTTAGTGAAACTTGGTATTGTGTACAACACAAGCTATCGAGGTAGGTTGCTCTTGCATTTAATGCAATCTAGGACATTGTTATGTGTAGTGAAAGATTCTTTTGGTGTTCCGTATAACATAATACACAAAAACAAAAAAAATCTCATAAAATATCTGGGAGTTACGTGATTTGTCTCTAGAACAGTTATATATAGGGTTATCAACTCTAAAATGTGTTGTTGGTCTTCACTATGTAAATCTTAGTAAATGTAAGTGGGCATTATTGGGCACCTAGTTTGACACACCAAGGGTATATTCTTAGTATAATTTACATTTTCTTTCTAAACCATTATGAATTATTTGAATATAAATTGAAAATAAATAAACCAATTTAATTGTAATGAAGTTTATAATTACCCTATGGTTTCATGAATTTACATTACTACAAAATAAAATCATGAATTATAGATTTCAACCCATCAAATTCTGAATTTTATTGGGACTTGAACCCATGATCGAAGAGCGATAATGGTTTTACACTTACCACTAACCTACACAATGTCCATGTTATTATGTCATTGATTTTTGTTAGATTATTTAATAAAGAAATAAATTTATCACTTTTTTTCTTCACATATTTATATATTAACTATTTTGGAATTGGTAAATAGTTAAAGAAAAATTTTGAGACTTTCAAACTTTTCGGGGCCTTATGATCCGTTGAATCTGTATTTTAGTGATTAAGAAATCAAGCTATGTTTTTGGATATCTGTGTCCTAATGTAAGGTATGAATTATAATATGAATTATTCCAAAAAAATATGGAATTTTTCATATGAAATTAAAATGTATTAAGTGATTATATTTACATATATTATTAGGTTGTAAAATAATTAAACAAAATTAGGAAAATGGTCAATTAGGAAAATGGTCCAAACCATTATTCTGAATAACTTATTTTTTCAGGAACCAATAGTCTCTTAAATAATTTTAGATTTATTACATTGAGACCCTAAAAATTCCACTGAAAATGTTTTATCATTGAATCTAGGTTCTTCATATATATATTTACACTTTTCCTCCAATTATATTTTTTCCCTTTCCACTAATGTTCTCCAACATAAAGACCTGGTTATATGTTATCCAAAATAACTTTTATACATCCCGTTTTATATTTCCTAGAGGATATTGTATCATCCCTTCTCAATATGAGGGATTTAAATAGGGGAAATATAATGAAATTAATTATCAATGTTGAGTTTTAATTGTGAGTAAATAATGTAATTAACACAGGGAGAATGTAATGCCCAAAAATTATAAAGTAAGAACCTTTTATTCGATAGAATGTGTGACATACACCCCCATGGGTTTAAGGAAAAATAATATCTATATAAATTAAAATATAATGAATACATTAAATAAAATAAATCCTTGATATAGATTTCAATTCATATGATACTTAGTTAGAAGGAAAAACATTAAATTAATACTTTCTTCTATAACTTGTGATACACTCAAAACAATATTTTACCAAAAAAATATTTATTAATAAAACATTATTATTTAACATTATATGATATAATATAGCTATTAATTTATCCATTATAAATTTTTTTTAATTTTATTAAGAAAATATATGTTTCAAAAAAATATAAAATTAATTCATAGGTTACTAATTCATTATATTTCAGTATGGAAACCCATTGAATATGAAAAAAAATGTTTTTACGCAATAAAATTAGTTTTATTCTAACTAACTAAATTAATAACCATTAGTGGGTGATAATAATGAAATTATATTTCATATATTTAATCAAATATTTTTATATCCATCCAATAGGTTCATTAAGCATATGATATGAATATATAAACTATTATGCTTAAAAATTTTATTTTTCAAAAAATGAAATTATAACACCTTTTAATGGACACCTTATTTTAAATACAATTTTTTAAAATTTAATAAATATAGAATTCTAATATTACGTTATTTTTTAATTAGAAATATAAAAATCAGTATATGGTTAATTTTTTGAATTTTTTGTTGAAGATTGATTTTTGGATGAATATTTAAAATTACATAATTTTAATTTAAAATAGATTTTCTGGATAAGTTTTACATATGTTTAAATTATATTTATCGATATATTTTATGTATAATTACAAAATTTTCTATAAATGAATCCAGTATAATTATGTTCAATCTATTTTACTAGGAAATTTAATATAAAATCAGAAAAAACCTTAGAACATTTTTACTTTAAAACATGCATTGTTATCCCGTCTAGATGATTATATTTAAATTACATTATACCTCTTCTATTTTTGGAAATTAAAATATTGATTCCATATTTCATATTAGAATAATTTATAAATTCTATTATGGTAAATATATATTTTTTTAAAAAAATATTAGTGACTGTGAATAAAATTAATTAAAATGGTTATATGATATAATATCTTATCAAGGGACACGTCAGTAAAAAGACGGGCTAAATGGCCATTAAACCTATCCAAAATCCATTTGATTTACATATTTACACCATATAATCTCTAAGATTCAATATGTTCCCTTATTTAGGCCACATTTTCATGGATAAACCGGGGTGTAATTCTATTTTCATCAATTTACAAGAAATCCACTCCTCCTTCATTATAAAAAAGAACTCACTCCTTTAACGTATTCAAACCTATAATGCCCCTTTATGCACCCCATGTATGATAAAATAATATCTCGAAATCCCTACCCACATCCTAGAATCCTTCCTTTTAGAAAATATCCATTCAAGTCAGCCATTTTTTGTAAACCAATTGGAGTTACCCAAATAAGTGTTAACATCCTTCCTCATATTCTTTTAATTTCATTTCATTATCTACTACTTAAAATCATATTATTAAAAGATTATATAATAAATAATGTATCCTAATTATAATGGTATGATTTTATATTAAGGGTAAAACCTACACCTAAACAAAATCGATACAATGGGTAACGAAGTTACCATTTACATTTATGGAGAATTACAGCCTCACAAAATGATATTGTTTATTTTTTCCTTTACCACCAATCATAGTTTGGAATTATGTTTGAAAAATTCCTATATATGAACTATATGATATTTATACTATCTCCATTTTATTTTTATTTTTATATTACGCATTTCTTTATGATTTACATTTTTTATAATTTCCATAACATCCTTTGTGGAAGTGTGACCTACTGTCTCCTCAAAGCGATGTGATCCATTCACACTATCCATAGAATGTATACAAGATTGTTTTATTAGAACTATGTGAAATATATGAAATTAATATGATAAATTAATTATAATATTCAAATAAGTATATGTCATTTATTTTTCACAAATTTAGTATGACAAGGAAATGAATGTAGCTTTAATTTGTACGTAAAACCTACCATTTCCGTGAGAGATTCATTTCTTTTCTATTCTCAAAATATTATGGATTGTTATAAATATATATATAATTAATATATAATATATTTAAATAATTTATTACATTCTTGATACGATGAAATCATGATCTATGTAATTGTATAAATATGTAACATATCAATACAAACCTAGAGAACTAGAAAATTAACACATGTGTATTTTAAAATAATGATATTTTACTAAAAAATATTTAGTAAGATATTATAAGAAGATCATATATGATCTCATAAATATGAATATGTTAATATAGTAGGTTTGTAAGACTACTAAAACCATAAATGATGTTATAGGACCTTTATAGAAAATGGAAATGCAAGGTAAGGGATTCTTGTCAAACACTTCCTTATGTGAGGCATACACCATTTTCACCAATTACATTTTTTGTAGTGTATATACTACCATATATAATATTTTATATCATGAATTATTTTATATTCAAGGTATTTATTTTTTCATATTACCATCACTATTCCATTAGGTTAAGGATTAGAATGTTACTATGTATTATGGGACCTCATCTCAATTTCAATTCATTATGACATACATTATTGTTGTAAGATGAATATTATATATATGGTTTAAATACTGACACATTGACATTTAATATCATGATTCATTTGTTATTAATAATATTTTGTGTTTTAATTTGTATTATTTCAATTAAGGGTATTTTAATTAAGCAATACCAAGAGGAAATATATTACAAAACCAAATTTATTTTCATTGTGTTATATTACATCTTCATTATCATTAAAATTATATGATTATGTGAATATTAATTTTTTACTATATATTTTTTATTTTCTACTTGTTTTTTGGATTTTATTTTGGCACAAATAATCTATATATTTATTGATGCTCACATCAATGTTTTTGTATTTTCAATAGTTTATGTCACAATCTCATTTTGGTTGGGATTATTTACACCTGAATTTCCATCATATTAAATTATTGTATAAATTATTTAAAAATACTTTATTTATATTATATTATATTTATTAATGACATATTGAATGTAATAGTGAAAATTTTAAACTATTTTGTATTGAAATTTTTTTATGAAATGTTTTAAATAAAACAAGACATTAATTCTACCTTATGTCGGAGAAAATATTTTCTTTTAAATACATTATTTTAAAAAATGTTTTAAAAAATATTTTAAAGTACCCAATATTATTTATAAATGTTATTTTTACCCTTTTTTCTATTATAATGGTTTTCAGGGGAATATTATTTTCTGTTTTGGAAGAAGGTTCAATACTAACCTTTCACAGTGAATAATAAATATTCTTTTTACCATGTACGTCATGTATGAATGTACAAAAAGTTATTTTTTCATGGAATACTCTGAATGTTTAAAATATTAATATTATTATTTTTTAAAATTTATTTTTAACAAAATTTATTTTCAATATGTTAAAAAAAGGATATTTTCCTCGAGAATGTATTTAATAAAACATTTTATTCTCTTTTTATTCATCAAAAATAATAAATCATTATTTTTAAAACCTTGGTGATATTTTTTAATAATAATGTTCTTATTATTCAATTAATTGGTTTTTAATTTCTTTTACCAATTATTATTTTTTAAATTAACCACCTTGATTCAAGTTAGTTCCCTTGAAATGTTCAATTTATTGGGATCATTGAATATTAAATTTCCTCTAATTATAAATACCATTTATAATGGATATTCTTATTTCTTTAACAATATATAATTTTTAAATATGATGTTTTCATTTAATGTTATTTCATTGACTATGGATATATTGATATTTATGTATCCCATAAATAATATTAATTTATTAAAAGGATCATTTTTATTTAAATATATAATTTACTATATAAGTAATTCTTTGTATATACACTATAGGTGAAGGGGACTAGTTATTGAAATACCTATGTTTTGGGGACCTGTTAACACAATAACTACATGTTGGAGACCATTTGGTATGCAAAAAATCCATAGATTTTGTTTCCATGAAGAATTGATGGGTTTATACAAATATATTTAAACCATTTTACAAATGGTCTTAATGGTACAATTTTTTATATCCCTCAGACATGAAATAAAAAAATATAAAATTTCCTTAATTTTGATTATGTTATTTTTTATACATGATATTTTTCATCAATATACATATGGATGAATTTGATTCACAGTTCATTGATTAACTGACATTTATTTCTATTTCTTGACCTAAAATATTTATTTTTACTTATCATGTTATTTAAATGGAATGTTTTTTTTGTTATTTACCTTTACATATTATTTATAAACATAATTCTTTATCCATTAAATATAATTTGTCTTTAGTTATTACCTTTTCACATTTACTATTATCATTGATTCATTAATACTTTTGATACTCTTAAATATAATAAGAATATGAGCGTACCCTTATTATTCTTACATTGAAATTAATTTGGGAACTATAATAATAATGATATGAAACTATATCATATATGCAATAAATATATCCTTGAAAGAGAAAATATGTTCTAATTATTGTTTAATTTTTAATACAAGACAATTGTATGTATCTCCTTTACCAAGACTACTAATATCATTAGTCCTTGGGGATTTGATTCCTTATAATCCAAATAATGTAATTGTAGTAGACCCAATCATTGAGATTCTATTTTTGGGTCACTACATTAAATCTACTTATTTTTGAAATTTTTATATTCATGTGATTTTATCCTTTCATTGGATTTTGGATTAAATGTTACCAAAGTTGTAAGAGTATATTGATACAACCTCATCATTTTTGAGATTTTTTTATGATTATTCATCCATGGAGATAATATTATGATACATATATCATTAATTATAATGTTTTTAATTATAAACTAGATATTCAAGATATTTTCATGTAATGGTACCGTTTCCACTAGTTGTTACTTATGATAACATCAATTTTTTTAGGAAAACATGACTTTATTTGTCCTTTTGGTCAGAAATGTGTATCATTCCAAAACCATATTTTCTAAAAATCTTTTTGAAAATTATTAAATATAATCCTATAAGCATTAAAAAAAATTTACAACAATGTTTTAACTTTTAATAAGAGTGGTTTTTAAAAACAAATCTTCTTATCCTTTTATGATCGATAAACTTTTTTTAAAAATTTTTTCATTCAAAATATATGCTCAGAATATACTGATTTATCCTCCATCATGGCTGTAATTGATTTGAAGTTTTCATTTAACGTTAATGTTATAACTTTTTTTATGTAAATATTATTCCTAATATTTTTTACATTCATTTTTTTTACTGTGGTTTCAGTGAAAAACGATTTCCGAAATAGTTTATATTCAAGAAGTGATTTAAATAATTTTAAATACATAGTTTATACATATTAAAAAATTTCATTCAAATAAAAATTATCTAAATTATTTCTATTATTATTTTAATAGTACTAATAGAAATTATCAAATAATTTTTTTTTCATATATATTTAAATTTTAAATACTTTTTAAACAAATTGAAAACATTCCTTTATATATTTTAAAATTTGTATTTTTAATGAAAAAAATTCAATGAATTTAAGGATTATTTTATAAGGTTTCAATGATATTTTTAAATAATATGGTTTATAGAATTGTTTTATGGTTAAAAAATTATAAAATATTCTCAAGCCTTTCTTTATATGATTACCAAAGGATAATATCCAAATAATTTATTTGAAGGAATTAAATTATTCTTTAATATGTTTTAAATTATATATATTCATAGAAAGTGGCAATAAAAGTTATTTATTTTGTAAAATGAGTTGCAAATATTAAAATGATATTTTCTTCAGGAGATATTTTAAAGTAATTTTAATTCTAAACTCATATGTTTTCAAATTCATTTTGAAGAAATTGATTTTTGAAATATCTTTTGTTTTAAATTTGATTTCTAATGAATGGAAATTTCACTAACTCAATGTACCAAGTGATCATTAAAATGAATCCCTATATATGACTATATCAGATGATATAGTTTTTTTTATTGACAATATTATCTAAAGATACTATTTTTATACTTTATTTGAATGGTTAATAATTAAGATGATATGATATTTATGAAACTTTTCTCTCTTACATGGGTTATACAATGATAAAATGATTATGAATCCCACTTACTTTCACATATAGTTATATGATTTTGAATCCTATATATTTTCCATAAGATATTCTATGATGATATTTTTATTATTCTTATTTCATTTCATGGGCCATGATATGATGTTTATGAATCATATATATATTTATCAGTCATAATATGATGATTTTTTTTATAATATTTGGGGACAACTATGTATGATTTTAGTATGATATGGTTGGGATGTATATATCCATCCAATTAATTGTATAATGATTTATATCACACTAGATAAACATGGTTAGAATGGGAAATGCACTCAGTTCACTACCGAACATTGTTTTCTATGATGGTATTGGGAGTGTAACATGAATCCAAAGATGGATTTGGAAGTGAAGATTGACTAATAAGATAGTTATTGAATTGATATCATTCAACTATAATCATAGGTCTTAAAGTGTCAAATTTGGTGTTACCAACCTAGTCGGTAAAATCACCGTGATGTGTGTAAATAAGATTTAGCATTGAGAATTGACTTTTCAGGAATGACATTATGTTACTATTTATCATTCAAAATTTCATTTCATATTACAAAGTTATTATTTCATGTATTATGATTTTGATTCCCTGATTATTAAGGTAATATAAGAATCAATATTTCTTTCATGACTCATCTATGTGGTCTCTGATGTGCATGCTTTGATCATTAAATGAAATTCTAAAGATATTATTATGTAATTATCATGTAATACTTAAATATATATTTTATTTACCCATAATGATCATCTAAGCTCACCGTTAATATGTTTCATTTCCCAAATTTATAAAGACATTTTTCATGTATGAGTACTAAAGGGGATATATTTGTTGGAAACATTGAAGAACATTTAAGAAGTTATAATATTCTGTACCAAGATATAATGTATAATAATCTATTATTGTCTATAAGAATGTTATTGTGTAATGTGATTAATAGTAATATAAAATTAGGTAATATCCAATTATGGTAGGCCTGGGTTGTTAGGGTTTGTTTCAAAGGAACATATTAGTTATCTTTTGAAAGATGTGATGGTACAAAATTAGTGAGATCCCTATTAAATTTTATAATTATTTCTTGTGGGACATCTTTAAGGAGAAGAAGATGGATGTGTAAATGTTTAGGAAAATGTCCTAAAAGTTGGTAATTAATAGATCATGTAGTTTCTAGTAAATAAATCCATGTAGAGATAATACAACTATTTGTGGATTTGGAACAGATGTATATTGGGGTGACAACACTGAAAACAGAATAATTATATAGAATAGATTGGAAATTGGTCCATGATAATGGGTGCTACTTCACACATGGCTTGAAACTCCTGAGGGATATAATTTGGAAATTAAAAACTCATCATAAAAAATCATGAATTATTTACATAAAATATGAAAATATGTGACTTAGGATGAACCGAATGATTCATTGATCAATGAATGTTTCATAATTTAGACACTGTAAATGTGATTTTTCATTATTATGTGGTTTTACATTATTATATATTTTCATCAAACCATGCATTGGGATTTTAGTGAATGGAGGGAATATGAAAAAACATGGTAAACATTTAATTTAAAAAACATCTTTTTGATGAGATGATAAATTATATGATCACTAGAGTGATGTATTTTGGATCATCCCTATGTATTTTTCATAGAATATTATTTAATAAATATATATTAATAAACTCTCTAACTCACCAAAGATGTGTTGAAATGATTTCACTGAGAATTCGAGTAATGGATACTGAAAATTAATAATGATTAAGTTTCCTAGATGTTAATATTTTGGAATGAAACACCCATGTGAATGAATTAGAGGAATAAAATGATGATTTACTATGGAAAAGGACACAAAGAATGAAACTAAAAAGAAAAAATAATTTTTTTTATAACATAATGAATGAGAATAATGGATCCCAAAAGAAATTTTCTTTGGTTAAATGATTTTAATGAGGAATGATTGAGATTTATGAAAATTGATGTCATGTGTGGAAATATCATGAATATTGTTTTCTCAATGGAATGATTAATGGTTTTATTGATGATGATGATTAGACTGCATTTTAAATGTGAAAAAGAAGTATTATATAGTAGTATGAGGCAACCCAGTTAATGGATTAATGGTGAAGTGGAATAATTAATGTTTATATTTATATGGATTCATTAATTATGTTATATGAATTGTAAAATATATAAGAATTGTTCATTTTTTGGTTTTCACTACAAAAATTATATGAATGTGTTGAATCATTCCGATTGAAAAGAATGTGATCTAATGTATCCTTCATATTCAAGGGAAACACTTCATTAAGGGATGAACATGACTTAACATATTCCAAATTTAAAGATTATGTTCTTTGGATAATATAAAATTGACATTAATTATTGACATGGAACATATTATTTATTTGATGAAAAATTAATTTATGTTATCATGGAGGATGTTAAATATTTTTTAATTTCACAAATATATCAAATAATGATAAGAATATTAAATTTTTTTATTATTCAAAGTGTTTTTATGGTTATTTTGTTTATAACTATATTTAATGAAAAAAATGACAATAGTATTCCAATGTTTAGAATGTGAAACCATGAGCTATTTTTTGATATATAGGGGATTAGTGATTGAAAAATTCAGAGAAATTTAGTGAACTTACTTCTACTATTTTGGATTTTTAACATTATGAAGGGTTTCAAGGGTATCTTTTTATGGATAGTTTAGGTTAATAATTGGATGAGGTTTTTTAGATTAATGTATTGTATCACCATATGAGCATTTATTCCTATTATTTATCTATAATAACAATTTTGATATGATGATAACTAAAGACATATCGAATGATGTACCATTATACCTCATTATCTTTTAGTACTTCATTAATGGAAAATTCACCCTGATTTCATGGAGTAATAGGTGAATATGATATCAAGAAAGGCACAACAAAATGGTTAGATTGAACATATGAAAATTAATTGAACCATATTAGTATATTTCATCATGTCCATATAATGTACAATAAATCATCCACTATTGGAAAAGTATATTTAAATAATATTTATCGTGGTGTCTTTATTTCTGATGAATCAAATGGTCTCTTATATCATCATAAATGTATGGTTTGTTGGTCATATACTGTAATTATATAACAAACATTATTGATATAATTCTATCCTATCACACTCAAGAATTATTTATGATTTTATTCTATGTATAAATCCTCACCTATAATCTCATATGTGGAAACCATGTTTTTAAGTACTTTGGGTAGCTTTTATGTTATTAAATTTCTTTTTCAAAGAATTATTTAATAATTTTTATGCTGTATTTATATGAATTGAAATTTCAAGTATCATTTCATTAATGACTGATAAAAAAATTTATTGAAAAATGATATTAAATAGTGGAGAATATAACACACTTATTTAAAGTGAATTAATTATTTTGACCAAATTAAATTTCATTGATGGATGGAATTTCACACTACACCATGTTATTATTTTTCTATACAAAACACCATGTTATTGTTTCACTAAAAAAACACATTTATTAGATTTCCATAAACAAAACATGATATTTCTCCTATGCTATATGCTATTATAAGTTTCTTCAATATCATATGATACAAATAAGATTGAGTTTTACAAAAATATAATAAAATACTAATATTATTTTTAATATATTATTTTCAATATCACTTAGACATTGTAGTGGAATATATGAGTAAGATTAATTGAATAATGAAACTGTATTTTAAATGTGATTGTGAAATGAATTATATTGTTATTAGTTATTTGAAAATTAACATGAAACCCAATTGAATATAATGGATTGTTTATGAAAAATATTTTCTTATTCTCACAATGAATTTTAGATTAATACATTAAATTAAGAACTATGTTTGAGTAATATTAATGAAATTTAAATATTTTATATTATGTATTTACATTATTAAAATATGTTTTATGGGCATTAAATTAAAAAAAATTAGGCATCAAATTCTATATTATTATAAAAACAATGTTTTAAAACCTTTTAATGGAAGAATATTATTAAAAAAATATTTTGATACAATTCTCAAAAATTATTTCAAAAAGATTCATTATTTTTAAATGTATAATCCAAAAATTTACTTTTATTGAATTGTTTTTAGTTTTATCTGATGTTCCATTTTTTGATAAATTTTGAATAATAGTTGAGTAAAATTGAAAACTAGATCTTTGCTTAATTTATTAATACAGTTAATTTTTTTATTTGTTTTTATCATATATTTCGATCAATTAAAAATTTAGTAATAAAATTTATGTAGATAGAGTAATACATAAATATAAATTTGATATAAAATCATTTCAATCTTGTGAGAATTTTGAAATTAAAAACACATTGTCTCACCCCGTCAGCGGGATTAATTTTGAATTAATTTCTCTTACTCTACATATGGAATTTGTAGAAATAGAGAAATTATTTAGAATCATAATAACATATAATGTAATTTAAGTTATATAAAATATTTTCATAAATTTATTAGAGATTTTGTTTTAAAATTAATTAAAAAGATAAAAGGAAAACGAGGTTACATAGTTGTTAAATAATATCTTAAAAGGAAAACAACTTAGAAAAATGTTCAAAATCAATTAGACTGAAATATTTAGAACATATATCCTATCTAATATAATTTCTTTCTTTATTCAAGGAACATGATGGATTTAATACCTTCCAATATTGATTACCATTTTATATTTAAAAGATTTTCACTCCTCCTCCATTATAAAAAGGCACTAACCACCCACACATCTTCATACCTCTAATGACTATTGGCTTATCCATCCCTATAAAAATAATCACTGAAAATCAATAATATCACACTAAAATAATCAAAATGGTAATATAGATAACCATTTTTTCTATTCATGAAAACCAGATGGAATTTCTAGAAGAAGTGTAGGTTTGAATGAGCATGATGAGAGTAAGTAACTATGATTATGGGATTTCTAGTCTCACATTTATTTCTATGAGACCTATGCCTTATTATTTTATTTTATATGGATTTTATAAATCCCAAGAGTATATGTTTTTATTCCTATCCCAATTAAAGTTGTATTCACATATCCATTTGATTATCTCACTTTCATAGAGTTTATGGTTTAATAGTTAAAAAAATCGGTAAAGTAATTTTTTTCACAATTATCTTTCTTTGTGAGAAATGTTTTGTTTTCTAACTATATTATAAAAATAGTGGTATATATTGACCTTTTACAAGTTTTATCATATATTTAATTCTTATCACGAGATTATAATTTTCTATTCATTTTATTATTTCATAGGGATTTTGATTCAAATTTATCAAATCAGTAAGATTTTACAATTACAGTGTCGTCCTTTATAAAGATTTTCTATGATTATACAACCATTGATAAAATTGTATGATAAATATCTCAAGAATTAGTAGGAATACTAATATCTTATTTTTATTTATTATATGTAAAAATAATTTTACCATTTACCTACTATCTGGTACATAAGATCATTAAGGACATGTTTTTAAGAAAACACTATAATATTACACCTTTTAGTCAGAATTTTGTGTTCATAAAAACCCATATTTTTATAAAATATTTTCTAGATGTTTATATTTTTAGTCTAATATATATTAAAGTTATTTTTACCCATTTTTTTACCCTTTTATATTTTTTTTAAATATTCATCTTTTTCATATTTCGATTGTGGAAATGTTCTATATTTTTTATAACAAAAAAGATTGTTTCAATTGTATGGATTTATCATACATCATAACCATTGTTTGATTGAAGATCCGTATACAAGTTAAAGATATTATGTTATTTATGAAATATTTTTTCTTAATATTTTTTAGCCATTGTTTTTTATGTTTTTTTAAAATAAGTTTTATGTTTAGGGAGTGCATTAAATAATTTAAAAGATTCATTTATATGTTTTCAAAGTGTTATATTCAATGAATGTGATTTAAAATATTTTTTAAGAATATTTTATAATATTTAATATATTATAAAAAATGAAATGGTTCTCAAGAATGTTTTATGTTTATAAAGATTCTATATTGTTTCAAATCAACTTTCACATGTTTTAATAGATAAAATTTCAATGAAAATGATTTTTTTAATTTCAATATTTCATTTATAATATTTCAATTATATTTATAAAAAATCATAAATTTTTTCTTTTTAAATGGTTTTAAAATGATTATCAATGTTTTCTTTATATGTATTCTAAATGTTAATTCAATTAAATGTATTTGGATAATCATAAATATTATTTTATATTTTTTGATGCTATTTTAAATGAAAAAATCATTAAATGTATTTTATGTTCTAAAAAGAGTTTTTAAGAGATAAAAAGATATTTTACACAAGAAAATTATTAAATTATTTCTAAATCATACTTCATATGTTTTCACAGTGGATTTCAAATAAAATTATTTTTAAAATATTTTATATATTTAAAATAGATTTTCAATGAAATGTTATTTCCCATATGAAAATATAAATGTGTTCTTTAAAAATAATTCTCCATCTAAAATGATATCCAAGTATAAGCTATATTCATTACTATGCATATGATCCAAGGGCGTCATTATTATTCATTCAATAAATGTTTTATGGTTAATATAACAAGTTATTTGTGAAACATGTTTCTATTCCTTGGGTTATATCATGATAAAAACATATGAAACCCACTTCCATTTAGGGGTTATTCAATTATTATGAATCCAATATATTTTCCACGGTTTATGATATGAATAACTGTTTATCAAAACCATTTCATATCATGGGTTATAATACAATGTTATGAAACCCATTACTTTATATGGGTCATGATATGATTAATGTTTTAATATATTTTGTAACATGTATGTATGATTTTATTATGAGATAGGTGGGACATATATATTTATCCAATTAATTTGCTAAACATTTTCATTACATGATATAGACATGGTTAGAATAAAGAGTGATCTTAGTTAAAAAAAAGGCTTTTTCCAATAATATATTCTTTGTAGTGAACCATGAATACAATTTTGGTATTGGGAGTTAAACATGACTACTAGGACGGTCTTGGTACTGAAATATGACAACAAATATTATTTAGGGTGTTAACCCATTCCACTATAAAGAATGTGTTGTGACTGGAGATCATGGTGTATCCCATCCAATAGGTGTATCCCCCATGATGTTCCTTGACATGTTTTGGTAATTATCCTTGACTTATAGGGTATGATTATATAAATTATTGTGTCTTCCACTATTCTATGTCTTAATCATATATTACTCATTCATGGTATAATATCTTGCTTCCCTTGTGATTAATATCTTATTAACATCAAATATTTATTCCATGACTCATGTATATGATCTTTAATATTAATGTTAGGTTCTTTAAATGACATTCTCATTTTTTCGTACAATTATGATCATGTTATAAATATATAAATTCTATATTTCCCATTTAGATCATATTTTTTCACTGTTTCTTATATTTCATTTCCACAGTTTTTGAAGAATGATTTTTTTTGTTGAAGTGGAAAAGTTGAATATCTTTGTAGGGAATATTCTATATCATCCACTATGATGGAATATTTAGTTTGAAGTTAACAAAGACACAAAATTATTATGTTCGTTGGACATGTAATTTGGGAATTTTATGAATATTAATAAAAAATGATGAAATATCCATGTTTGTTAAGACTTGTTTCCTAAATATGATCAATGAAAAATCTACGATTAATGAATTTTGGAAATTAATAAATTCATTTTTGGATCATAGATCCTCAATATAGGTTATATATAGAGATCTAAAAATAATAATGTTATTGATCATTTGATAGACCACACGTTGTGATAAAAATATGATGTATTCTTAGTTTAGATGCATGTTATAGATGATTTGTGGTGAATTTTACCTAAATATATATTCCACATTCGATTTTATCTCACAAGGGATCAATGTTTCTTTGGACATATGAATATGATGAATATTTAATGGATCTAAATGGAAGACTAGTCAACAACCACATGATTTCACAAACATGTAGTGGATATGTGTTTGAAATCTATATTGATTCATCAAATAAGGTACTAGGAAGAAGTCTCATACATAATAATATGGTGATTGATTATGCCTCATTAAAATTGAATGTTCATAATAAAAATTTCCATGCACATGATTATTAGTTACCTATATTCATGTTTTCATTGAATATACGGGGGAAACAATTTTATAGAGAAATGAATGATATATTTATATATTGATAAAAAAATAAAATGTTTATTCATACAAAAAGAGTTAAAAATTAACCATTGAATATGGTTAGATATGATTGATTATTTTGAATACTCAATTCATACCACCTTATTAAATAAAACAAGGTGAATGATGCTTTCAATCACAATTATCATTTTATAATATCCATTATAATGTTCAAAAAAGATAAAATATAATTTTATTTTCAAATGATATATCTTGAAATCATTATTTAAGGGTAGAAATATAATTTTATTAGTTTTGTTTTCTATCTTCTTTAGAATTTATGATTGAGAATGTGTTAAATGAAGATGTTGAGCTAGAAAAAAAGGTAATAAGGATTATTAATTTTAGCATTGAATGCAATGGAACCATATGGTTCATGAACTTTTTATATGTTCCATACATAATAATTTTTAATGAGTTGTTAATGGGGTCTCATGGTAATTTATTCACTATTAATTATTAATGTACCAATAATTATAGTGATTCGAAAGAAGATTTCGTATGAGACATCATGAAGTGATATATTGAAATTTATAAATATCTTTTTTGGATATGTCAGTATGTTGAGGTTAAGACCCAAAATTCTATGTCTATATTACAACCATTACTAATACCCGCATGGAAATAGAAAAATATATGCATGGATGTTGTCTTATGACTCCCCGAAACATCCAAAGGAATATTGATGTATAGGTTAACGTAAATTTACATATAATGTGATCACATTTCATCCCTACCAAATAATATTTTCCTACATATAAACAATATTTGAGATAAAATAATGATGTGTTATTTTGGTATATAGTACAACATTCAATTGTATCTAGTCGAGACCTGAGGTTTACATCAACGTTCTCGCAATTTCTTCATCAAGTTATTAGTCTTTGTACCATCCTTTGAGATATAATGACTTTAATAGATGTAATAAGACTTAGAAAGAGATATTAGATCATATCAAATGGTATTAAAAGTTGTATCAGATCTCTACCTTCCTCATTATGAGTTTTAATCCATTAATATCATTCATCAATGCATTCTTAGGGATCCTTATGAATCCTAAAACATAAACTATTATATAAAAATTTCATATATTGTTAAATATGGAGAAAGAAAATAAATTTATGACCTATTATGATACAGTAAATTAAACATGAGATTTTTTCCATTCAGTAAAACATAATTAAAGTTCATATTATACATAAATGTTTCCCAAATAATCATCAATGTGATCGAAAATTTGAAGTTGTTGTGATATTGATTTTTCAATTTATCTGTTAATAGGTTCAAAACATTTATAAATACAAGAAAAATGATCTCTCAGTCTATTTAAACATGTTATATTGTTAATAAAATAGCGATCATGTATTATATCAGGTAACTGCCACCAAACATTTCTCAAGTTCACAATGTTTTTGGTGTATATCTCCTGTCAATATACATACAAGACCCATAATATGTACTAAAGTTAATGTTCATAACATTGGAAATATAGTTTAATTATGTGGGACAACTAATGATGATTGTAAACCATATATAGGTATTGCAACAAAATAAGTTCACTCACCTAGTAATTTTTTTTTGTGAAACCAGAAACCTGTAGAATTATAAGGGAAACTAAGGATATGAAACTACATATGTATCGATATTTTTCTGTAATAGGGTGAATTAAAATCAATGTGAAATTCATAATATAGGTTTTTAATTTAACTCTTAATGATTTTATGATATATATATACATTTAATTAGAATTATATTTTTCGAAATTATATGTGACACAAAACACAGAATTTTAACAAAAAGTGTTATAGTGTTAGTATTGTTATTTCAATACGCCATTGTAACATAACCCTTAAATGCGAAGGTATGAATAACAATAAATATATTACGAATCTTATGTATAATATTTTTATATAAGGAGAATATATTGATAAATAATTAATTAATTTTTTAAAAACTCCTCATATAATTTGTAAATACCATATTTCGTAAAAATTGAATTTCATGGGTTATTGTGTAAAATAATAAGATAAATAATCCTAAATTAAAAAATTTATTTGAAAAAATTAAAAAAAATATTTTCTCAAATAAGCAGATCAAAAATATCATAGATTAATTTTTTACAAATTTAATTAAATTATTATTTTTTTTGATTGGGGAAAATAAGGATTTTAATTAAATACATCCTTATTGTATAAATTATTTTCAATGATAAATTATATTTTAAATTTTTTAAAAAATAATATTATTTCAATGATATTATAATTAATTAAATTTATGTCAAATTAATAAATTTTTATTTCAATTTTGAACAAAAATATATTTTTACATATGAAATTAATCTCTTTTGAAAACCACCTCATCGTCCCATATCTAGGTTTAATGTTAAATTTAATTATTGATATGAAATAAATGTCTATTGGAAATAATTATTTATATATAATCCACATACATTATATAATATAATACTGTTATCGTAATTTTTTTCTAACTAATAGTTAAGATTGTAAAAACTAATTATGGCATTTAATGCTAAAACAAGTTTATTTTTGATTAAAAAATATGTAAGGCTATATATGCCTATCATAATAATGTAAATCATATTGGTAGTTTATATATAAACATTATACTATATAAATTAAAAATATAATCTCATTTAGAATAATTTTTTATGTGAATGATGATATCATTTTGGATTCTTTTCGAAAATTTCAATGTAGTTTTAAAATGGGTTAATTTACCAAATTATAAAATTACATATCCTATCTAATAATCATCAAACTTCCAAATACATTATGTTCTTCAAATAAATTTCTATATCTATTCCTTACATCCTTCCAAACATTATAGTGGAATTTTTTTCAACAAACCTTGCAAATTAATCATTACGTGTAAACATAACGAGGTTCTTTGAAGTGTAGTATTAACTCTTAATCATGCATTATCATTTAATTTCATCTTCCAGTTAAATTAAATATTATACAACTATAATAATATTATTACTTTAGTATCTCATTATATAATATGTCATTATTTTTGTGGAATGAGTTATTTTTTCATCTCAGTAATTTTTAGACTTCTTTTTATCATGATTTAATGTACTTTTTTCATGTTCTATTTATAGTTGTTTAGGGTTTACCATAAGTTTGTTTGGGTGAAAATTATATGTTTTTATAATGAAGTGAGGTGCTTTATGGTGGGTGCTTGATTTTCCAAAACCATGTTCCTAGCCCTACAAAATTTATGAAATATAACATACAGGGTTCACATGACTAGCACATGGTTTATTAAAACTTGCACCCCCTTAGAAGTAACTATGGCACCCAAAAGAAGATCACAATTTAGGAACATTTTTGTGGAATATCATTCTCCCTACTGATGAAATCGTGTCATTGTATTTAATATTACATTTTTTTTAATATCAATATCCCACTAGAATTCATCATATTTATAACCAACTCATCCATAGAAAAATATTATTAATATTTAAAGGATATCAGACTGATTCGATGGCCTTTCGACCTCCAATCATGATGATTTAAAGTTCTGATTGAAGATTTGTACCTTTCCCAGAAAGGGAATCTCCACCTCTATGGTTTTCTCGTACTCTCTCCTGTCATCCACTCATCTACTGAAGGGGTTTTATTGAATTTTCGTAAAGTACATAGATGTAGGTTTTGATAGATCTAGTTTATTTGATCCTGGATCAATTATTTGGATGTAGATCACATTATTAGTCGGGATCTTCATTTTTCCAATTTAATCAAGGATTTTTTTTTCTAATCATATGTCACCAATCATGAGTTAGATATTCCAAACTCAATTACCATTGCCTCGAATGCTAATTGAATATATTTTTTATGAAATATAAATTGGAAGGATCATTAATTGAATAAAGAATATAGTAAATTAATTGATTAATTATGATGTGGAATCATAGAATTGGTATAATATAATTTCCATGGTAGGAAATATTGGAAAAAATTAGGGTCTATTTGAATTGGTTGAATTTGATTAATAATTAAATGAATTAATTAATGGGAATTGTTTTGATTATTAAAAAACAAGAATTTTATTAATAGTTTTTTTAATTAATTAATAAAAATGTCTTTGATTATGGAATTGGTTAAATTAGATATTTTAATTTGTTAATTAATTGAATTTATTTATTTTTCTTATGAATTTTTTAATGGGATTATTAATTTTTTGAATTATTTAACTGAATATGGTGTTGTTGGAATTGGTGATAAATTGTGGTTTATTGATTGGTCAATTAATATGTTTATGAATTAATTGACATTTTGGATTAATGGATGTTTAGAATAACCTCCAAGGGACAATGATTAATATAATTAAATATTGATAAATGGTTTAATAGGGAAATATTCATATTATTCAATGTGAATTAATGTGATAGACCATTATTATGAATGAGTTTAAGTGTTATATTAGGAAAGGGATGTTTCGTTAGAATATTAATAATTGCTAACCATAATGAATGTGATGAATGTGTGATTTGTTATATTGTGATATAAGTGATATATATGTGTTGTATATTGACTGATGATCCAAATACACAGAGATGATAATTGTGTGTCTGTTTGGGAATGAGGATCCAAATAACTGTACCTGAAATATATGCATGGGACTAGAAATGAGGCTTTAAATACCCATGTGACATTGATATGTGGTATAGGGATAGATGCACTAAATACCCTGAGGCTATTAGAAATGACATTATATTCCATTGAGCTTTCATTGGACTGGGGATCCAATTGTATATGATATGACGGAAATGGAATAGGATGTAGAAACCATGGTATTGTGTTATAGGATATCTCATGGGGGTAGATCATACTATAGAGTGGTCCATAACAAGAATGGATGGTTTGTGATTCCTCAGAAACTTGGAGTATTATGTTCTTAATTAATAGATAATTAAAAATGTGATAACAATAAAATTATTCAGTGTACATTATTATTTGTACCACATAATACATTTTTGTTGGTTTTATGTTATTTTAGTTTTAATTGGCAATGCCCTACTAAGTTAGTGTCACCCCTGATCAGGATTCCTAGTTTGTACATTAATAGACTTCATGTTTTTCATGTAGTAAAAGGGATAGGGAACTATGTTAGATAAATTATTAGTTATATTAATAGATGGGGTAAATAGATGTGATTTGGGACCCTCTTAATCGGTGTATGTTACATTATCTATTTTGGGTTTTTCCTATTTTCACTGGAATCGTATTTGGGATGACATATCTACTATTCAATTTTTAATATTGTATTTCATATTTTTGGTCATCATGTTATACCATTTTTCATTAGCTACATATTGTATATAATTTAGATGTAATTTTTTTATTTCCACTATTTTATGGATCTCATAAATATGTTATGGTATCCCCATTATCTATATTAGAAACCAGCTTTTATTTGACAGCCCTAGGCATAATGATAGGTGCACTTGAGGTAATGTGATGGACCAGATCGGCGAACAAGTTTGTGGAGCTCTGGTTGGGATGTGACAATATAGAATAAAGGGGGTTTTATTTTCATTTCCTTTTTATGGCTATTTATAAAAGATATATAGTATAATAAGATTGGTTATGACTTGTACATGAACTCATGCATGTGAGTAGGTAACCCATTTATTGTGTAATCCTGAAGTAACTTGGGTGATATTGTAGTTATTTTTGTTGGATGCTATGGTTGGACTTTGTTTCACCTCTTGTGACATATTTGTTGTGTGAAATGATAATTAATTAAGATATTTTCAGATATTTGACTCATGGAATGGATTGGAGTTAGAGTTGGGTAATCATGAATAATTATAGGAACTCATGATTTGTTATGACATGCATCGTTTTTAGGCATGAATTGAAAAAAATGTTTTAGGAAGAGTTATTTAAAATAATTTTAGTTGATTTCATATATAAATTTTAATGAATAAGGTTCCTAATGTGAACATGAATGTTTTAATATGATGAATGATGTAAAAATTTGGTTTCTAATGAGAAACATGAAAACTGAGTAAGTATTTACCCTTATTTATTCTTAAACATGGCGAGGGTGGGTTAAGGGTAGTGATAAGGCCTCAGTTTTGACCATGTGGAGGGTTTGGGGGAATAAATTGTTATGTATTGTTGTTGTGTGTTAATGTGTTAATGTTGTCAAATGAGTCATAATACATGTTTTTTTAATTGTTGAGACATGCCTTTATAATGATGTTTCCTGATAAAAAAACCTGAGTATATATCTAGGAATGATCCCCTAGTAGTGTAACCTGAGGCACTAACTGTTCCAGGAGAAGGGGCTAGAGAGAAGTTTTGTGACAACTATTCTCATTCTTGTAGTTTATGAAGATATACCTATAGTGGGGAATTGTGAGTATGTCTAAACTAATAAGGGAGATTCTATTATAACACCCTCTAACATTCACCAGATACGAGGGACATGAGGAAGAAAAGTTATGGATTGAGTACATCCATACAATACTTGACAATTTGGAGACACCTACTTAGATGTAGTTCATTATAGCTACTTATATGTTATGAGGATCAATGAATCGTTGGAGTTATGTTCAAGACCATATGGGGAAGGTTGGTTGTATGTTTTGTTAGGACTATTTGGAGAATTTCCTAGATAACATTAATCTAGAGACACTAAGACATGAGAGTGTAGCTCATTGCATGTGGTTGACTTAGAGGATTATGTCTTCGACGGTCTATGTGGGTCACCTTAAAAACCTGCAATTCATTGCTCGAATGATGGAAAGTGATAAGAAAAATATTTCAATGAATATCTACGATGAACTAAAATAATTTAATAAGTCTCAGGTTTATATGATTCATCCAAAAAAATATCCCTAAAGTGGTGGATTATGATATAATATCAGAGGGTAACCTAAATAAGACTTCTAATAAAGGAGTAGTTTTTCTACCTAAAAATCAAGAGGTATAAATTAAATTATTGGAAGGATTCATTATGATACTTTTTACCAAATATGTGGAAAGGATATTGGTGAGGGGGAAGGATATATTATATAAGATATTACCTAGTTAACCTATCATTAGTGTGGTAGGTCAGGTATCATTTGAAGAGAGTGGCCCAATCACCAGTTGAGTGCTGATCTTGAGGATGTATTAAACATCTACATAGGTTCGATAGGAACACAATGTTCATGGTGATATAGGTATTAGACATGGAAATTCTAGAAAAGAGAGAATGTATCTATTGAGTGTGGTAGTATTGGGGTCTGAGACTATATCATAGGGAAGAGAATCATGTCAGATTAATTTTGTTCTGCCTACACTTGTGGATAGCAAAGATAGACTATTAACAGTTATAGGGATGGTTATTTTATATTTTATGATTTCTTGTAGTGTATTTTACACTAGTTCCTAACATTTATTTATATCTAAAAATTTGGGAATGGTTTTAGCCTGAGTGTGTAATTTTTATGTGGGGTAATTGATATAGTTACTCCTTTGAGGGTATGACCAGGAAATAAATTTTTCAAAATGGTTTTGTCTCTTGGATTGCGATTATCATTTCATTTAATATCATTTCATTCTGGATATGTCATCATTCGACCTAATTATTGGTATGGACTAGTTAGTGGAATAATAATCCCACGTTGATTGTAACCATACGATAGTGATATTTACACCTAATTAGGGAATCAATTGTGTTCATCATGGAGAGTAGGATTTAAAAGAGGTATTTTTAGGGGCAGTTCATCAGTACACAGAAGAGATATCGACAAATTTTTCAAGAAAGCTTCAATGTGATGGAGGTGGGAAGAATGATTCATTTCAAACCAAAGTAGAGAGGTTTCGAGATGGGTTTTTGAAATATTGATCAAGCCTTACACCTAAGAGAGATATGGAATTTCCAATTGACCTCATGTTGAGGGTTGAGCTAGATTCTATTTCACCATAACACATAGGACCAATTTAGCTTCAAGATATAACATCTCAACTAGATGATTTGATAGATATTGAATTTATTAATATGATAACATCACCTTAGGTTTCTCTGGTTTGTTTACCACAATGGTTAATGGGAATTTGCTCTTGTGTGATTATTACCATATCTTGAAGTAGATGACTGGGAGAAATAGTATCCTCATATATATATTGATAATCTTTTTCATAAGTTCCATTAATATTTTGTTTTCAATAGGGTTTACTTGAGATTGGGGTATCATCAGTTGAATGTTTGGAATTATGGAATCATAGACTACTTTTAGAATCATATATGTCCTTTAAGAGTTCTATTTGATGCTATTCGGGATGAAAAATGCACAAGTTGTGTTTACGGCCTTGATGAACAAAATCTTCCACTGATACGAAGATCAATTTGTTATTGTGTTTGTGGATGAAATCATGGTGTACTAAAAGACTCATGAAGATCATAAAAAATATATCTACATCGTCATAAGTACATTAAGGGAGGATTTACTATAATCCATGCTACTTATTTGTTAGTTTTTGATACATCATTTACACCATGTGGGTCACATTACCTCATATTAAGGGGTGATAGTGGACCCATGAATGTTTTCAATATCCATAGTTCTATTGGATTATAAGGTTTTGATTAGAGGTTAATTGAGGACTTCACCAATTTGGACACACAATATTTGGGACTATAAAAGATGGGAATAATGTTTTAATTTTCATTATTATGTGACAATACCTTCAACATATTGAAGATGGTCTTCACAACGAAACTAATCTTAATCCTCCCTAAGCTAAGTGATGTGTATAATGTTTTTATGTTATATATTGGATTTTTATGGAGTGGTGTTGATTTGTTGATATATAGTAGTATCATATAATTCTTCGATAATGAGTAAAATGATTTGAACTACCATATGCAGGATCTAAAATTAATTATAGTGTTTTTCATTGAACTGTTGGAAGCATTATCTATTTGGAAAAATGTTTACTAACTATAATAATAAAAAGATCTTAATGTATAAATTTTCATAGTGATATTTGAATCATCCAAAGATGAGGTGGGATGAGTATAATATATATTTTGATTTTGAACTACTATGTATGCCTTATAAGGTAAATAGTGATGATGATTTTATAAGAATTGAAACTCAAAATCATGTAGTTTTGGAGTCCAGTACAATGTATAAGATGATGACTTTACAGGATGAGATGCACGTGTTAGTTCATGAGATCCTTGAGAATATGAATCTCATATCATTTTAAGTGGATCCTACAATTATGAGCTACATTATGGTAGGGATGTAATAGGATCCAATGTGTTTGGAATTGAGGGATGCCCTTGATGGTAGGGATTGTACAATAGATGGGGTTTATATCATCTATGTCTGGAATTGTGTATTTGTTCCTATAAGCTTGCAAGTAGATATGATTTGTGTCTTTTTTCCCTCAACGAGGGAATTGCATCCAATTGGGACTAACATTTTCTATGACCTACGACAACATTATTGGTGGTCGGAGAATGAAAATGAAATTTTTTGGGTTTGTAACAAGTGTCTACACCTGGTAATAGGTGAAGGTCAATAATCAATGACCTAGAGGATTACTATAGTTATTTTCAATTCATGGATAAAAGTGGGATGATGTTAATGTGGACATTTTGGTGGGTCTCATAAAGAAGCCTCTTAAGAATGACTATATTTGGGTAATTTTTAACCATTGGATAAAGGTAGTGAATTTCATGCCTACATAGTATAATTTATTAGTGAATCAGTTTTGAGATTTTTATGTTTGATATATTTTTTTCTGCATAGGGTACCGCAAAGTATAGTTTTAGAATTTGAATCATGTTTTATAATTCATTTCTACTAGTTATTATTGAAGGATCATGGTACATAGGTTTTGATGAGTATAGAATTTCAGTTATAGATTGATGGTAATTAAAATCATTCAATACAGAATAATAATGATATGATTTTTGTTTGTTTCATATACTTCAGTGGGTATTGGGAGAAGCACCTAGCATAGTTGGATTTTTTCAATAAAAATATTTATCAGGAATCTATTCATTTGGCACCACGTGAGGAAAATTATTTTATGACATGAATATTAATCCCAATTGGATGGAGGTAGTTGAGTAACATATGCTTTTGATCAATTTTCATGCAAGTGATGTCCAAACTAGTTCAGGTGATTTGGAAGAGTATGGATATAGCTCAGATTAGATTGAAATCATACGATAATAGGCATCGATGACCTATAGAGTTTATTGAGGGTGATCGTGTGTTAAATTATGTGTCTCTTATATTAGGTCACAATAGGATATGGAGATACAAAATTTTTCCAACTAGTTTAGAGGTTTTTTTGGTTATAGATAGAATCAGGCCTATGGAAAACCAATTAGCTCTCAAAAAGGGAAAAATTTTATGAATTATGTTATCTATGTGTCACATATTTGGTGGTATCAGCCAAATAAATCTCATCTGATTGATGTTAATGATGTTTTACTTGTGATTGATTCATCCTTTGAGGAGCACCTGATATGTTTGATGGATTGTAGTGAGAGTGTTTTATGGAGAATGGAAATTCTGTTGGTTTGTGTATTGTGGAAAATGGGGGTGTCCATGAGAATTTTTTTTGGAGAGAAGAAGATATATCAACATAGTGGTCTGATGTTCTTGATATGGAATAATAGAGATTCATGTGAGTACATAATGTGGAAGTGTTGTTATATTTTGGTGAGGTTGTAATATAATAACATATTCTTGATGTTTCTCAAGATAGATTTCATGTAAACTATTTAGTTTACATGTGTACATAGTTTTTGTTTTTTATCATTCTTTCTTTTGGATAAAATTTTTATGTTTATTATGTAATAGGGGTATTGCGGGTTTAGTGCAAGGTTTTCGAAAAATATTTTCAAAATCTAGAAAACTTTGTGAACATATGAAATGGTATCTGTATTTCTAGAACATGGTTTGTCAAAATTTACACCCTCTTATGAGTAATTATGAACCACCAACCACTATAAATGGAAAATAATTTAGGTTCAAAATTTATAAATCATTGTTCCCCTTCCCAAGAAATCGTGAATCCTGTTTGAAAAATTATGAAAATAGGTTTTAAACATCATGATCCCATATACATTACCCAATATCGACCCAAATCATCCTTAACAAACTTCTCTCATTTGGGGGGATCCATAACTTATTCCAAGGACTTCCAATATCATTTATTGATTATTTTAATCCCATATTATATATATGATCCTCTTATATGATGATAATATCACTCTATGTGGTTTCCTCTAGCTCTCTCCAATCATTATATCATCCATTGAAGGTATAGTTACACTGTTGGTAATGTATCTAGATATACTTCTGTATAGATATAATATGATTGATCATTAGTTTATGTTTCTTATCTAGATATTGTTCTTCATCGAGATCCTTATTTTTCCTCTTCAATTACAAATCACCATTTATGAGCATCTATTAAGAATATTTACATAGGTTCTCTAAATTCAATTCCCATAGCCCTAAATTTTAATTTCATGTATTTTTTTAATAAATCAATTGGAACTATTATAAATTGAATCATTAATTGATTAAAATAGTTTATTAATTAATTTATTGAGTCATGTAATTGATTTAATGTAATTTCTATGGGATATTGAATTGGGTTAAATTTGAAACTAATGGAATTAATTGAATTAAATTAATTAATTTTTGAATTATCTAATGGATTTTTTTGGAATTTTCAATTGCTTGAATTGGATAATTTATTTTGAGAATTAATTAATAGTAATGTTGGGATTATGAAATTGGTTGAATTTGATTAATTAATCTATGAAATAATTAATGGAAATTTTTTTGATTATGTGATTTTTTTAATTGGATTAACTACTTTTTGAATTAATTAAGGGAATGTGGTATTGGTGAAATTGATGAGAAATTTGGGTTTTCTGATTGGTCAATTAGTATATTTATAAATTAATCGATAAAGGGGATTAGGGGATGTATCAGCTAAAATTTAAGAGTTAATGATTAAAATAATTAAATATTTATATATTATTTAATTTTTAGTTGTTCTAATTATTCTAATGATTTATAGTATTGAAACATTATTATTGATGAATTGAAATAGTATCCCATGATGGGGATGTTTGTATAATAAATTTACTTGGGATAAACTATAATTATTATGATGAATATATTATGTCTGATATTGTGATATATGTGATATTCGTGTATGGGATTGGGACTGAGTCTCCAAATACCCTGAGATGATATTTTTGAATGGGTTAGGGACTAAGGAAACAAAAACCCATATATAATAAATGTTTTTGGGATAATTATTGATGCTCCTAATATCTAAATGTGATAGTCAGTATGAGATGTGGACTAAGGATAGAAATACCCATGTGACATTGATGCGTGGGACTGGGTTAGAAGCTCCAAATACCCAAAAGGTGTTAGACATGTCATTCTATTCCCATGAGTTGGAATTAGCACATGGTTCAAATTGAATGTTATATAGATTAAATGAAATTATATATGAAAACCTAGGTATTGTGTTATATGATATCTCATGGTGTTATCCAGATACCAATATTGGCCAAAGTATGTATGGATGGTTCGGGTGTTATCGGGAACCCTAGGGTTTAAGTGGTTGATTAAAATGTACATGAAATTTTGATAACTATTTACTTATATTGTGTACATTATTGTTTATACAAATAGATACATGTTTATTTATGGGATAATGTTTTAGATTCTATTGATGGTTCTCTACTGAGTTTTATTCACACCCTACTCAAGATACCTGATCAGTATATAAATATTCATAATATTTTCCAGACTGAATAACGGTAATGAAAGTATGTTTGATTGATTAATTTTGATGGAACATGGATGATGGAATAAGAATTTATTTAGAACCTTATTTGGTTCTTCCAGGGTTGTTAATTATTTTAGGATTTCTATCTTGACTATTGAAATTTATATAGAATGACATATTTAATATTCAATTTTAGACATTTCACTTCTTATTTTCTCATTATGGAATTTAGGGTCTATTTGGTTATTGGTTATATATCATTTCTTTTTTAATTTATTTCCACTATTGTACTACTTTTATATTGAGTGTATAGTATCCTCATGATCGATATTAGAACCTCACTTGAGGTTTTCATCCTCTAGTATATTACAATATACAACTGAGTTCATATAACTGAAAAGATCATGTCAGTTGTTTGTGCACCTTGGGAGTTGTGATACACTTATACTGATCTCTACATTAATAAAATAGAAATGAAAAACATTGATCGTGTGTATGGTAGACTACAGCCTCACATAATAATGTAATTTTTTTCCATCACAGCATTTAAATGTTATTTATCCTGATTTATTTAAAATAAATTATATTATATTTAAAGAATAGTTATACTAATATAATTATTATATCAATTTTCTCTTATTACCATCCAATTCATATGAAAATGATAACATTTCTCTTGTTTACGTGATGACGGTCACCTCTACCAAGTGATATGATATGTTTTTCCATTTATTTTATCATGGATTTTAATAAATTTATATTTAATGATTATATATGATATGTATGAAATAAAAATGATTCTAAAAGGTTTATATATTATTTTCCTTTACATCATTCCATCCTTATAGAAGATTGTGACATCATTCATATGACTGTACCACCTATAATTTATACGAATAGTATAATTTATTTTTTATCAAAAACATTAATTTTTTTCTCAAAATCCATGTATTATTATTATATATGACAATTATATATTAGTAACTTTTTTTGAGATTGTGGAACCATGTTAACATTAATATCATAGAATCTAAGAAAATAAATAATACTTGAAAAGGATTTATTACCCAAAATGTTTCTTTTAATAAATAATTTTTAATATATAAGTTAGAAATGCTTAAAATTAATTTATTTATATTATTATGTATATGACTGTGTTTCTATAATAGATTTATAATAAAAAAAAATTTATTATATAGTAGGTCTGAACTTGAACAATAGAAATCAATACAAGAGGTATGGGAATTTCATGTCAAATGGTATACTTTGGGACATAAGTTAGGTTAGGTACCTCTTTTATTTTATGAGGAATATATACAATCCATTTTACATATAATGTGATGAATTTATTTATTTTTATGATATTTATTAATTTATATAATGTTATACATTCATGGGGATAAATATTTAGAAGATACCCAAGTGGTAATCTCATAAGGTGGGAATCTAATTTTTATCACACATCATTATAATAATGTTCCAAATAAATAAATATCACGATTTTCCATTCATGAAAATCAATTATTTTCACATGTTATAGTTATTTATATAAAATAAATGTTCTAATTCCTTTTTCCTCTTTTTATTGATTAAATATACTAAAAAAAATTCATTATGAAAAATTACCATTAATTAATTATTTTATCGAAAACCCTTTTTCATAAATGGAAATGCTTGAAAAAAATTTTAATTGATCTATTATTTATATATATTACATTTTTACTATCATTTTTATAAATTTTTAAATTTCTCATAATTTTTTAAATTTATTCTTTTTTCCATAATCTATGAAAAACACATCCTCATTTTAAAAAATTTGTTAAAAGAAATGTTTTATGAACATGTTTTTTAGGAATTGTATTTTCCACCATCATGACCACTTAATATTTCAAATATTCCATTACATGTTTAAAAGTTTATTTTGAAATTATTTTTTTCAGAAATTCAAAATTTAAATGAATTTATTTCAAAAGTGAGATGATAGTTTCTTTAAGAAATGTTCAAAGAGATATTTCAAAATAATTTTTAATTTCAATAGAAATTCATTATGGATTTTTCAGCGTCATCGAGGATATGTTTAAATGATACCATCCTTATTGTTTCCCAGTAGTTCTTATATTTATAGTGGTAAAATTTTTATAAAACATGTTTATTTTATTTGAGTTATACTGAGATGAAATAATTAATGGTTTATAAAACCCATTTATTTTACTATATTTATGATTTGATTAAATGTTTTCAAACCCAATTTATTTTATTGGTTTCTAAGATGATAAATCTTTTATGATCGTGTGTGACACTTATTTATATATTCCATTATGTGATGGTGTTATTTATTACCAAATACTATAGTTATTTTACATCCAAGGATATTGATTACAATATAACCAAGGATCGATGGGACCTATATCTCCCTCCAATGAATTTGGTAGAGATCGATGTCTTAGTAGTTAAATAGGTCTGGAATATGGAGTGAGCCTAGTTCAATAAGGCGATTTTTCTAATAAAATCATCGTCAGAGTCATCCATGACTACTATGTTTATTTGGGGAGTGAAGCCACCTCCCTACAAATATGTTGGGGATGAAGGTTGAATACTTTTATGGGTTGGGAGTGAAAAGAATAAACTATTACAATCTTGGAAATGTGTCTTGACATTTAAGGTTTTAAATATTTACATATATGTTTATTCCAATATTCCATGAATTTTGATTATGTTATGAACTCGTGGTTTAATTTTTTTGATTAATTTATGATTCACGTCTTATGAGTTTCCATGTGTTAATCCATAACTCATGTTTGTGACCACTTATATTTAGGGTATGTTTTTCAAATAATAATATCTTGTTATCATCCCCTTATATTAATGTTATTGTTACGCGATAATTGAAATATACCTCCTTTAACTTAATATAGAATTTCATCTCACCCTTTAGAATGTTTTTTCCCCGTGTTATGAAGAAGGTATTTATATATCATATATCTAGAGACGTTTCTAGTAATGAAAAACACAACTGGAGATGATGTAGTTCAATTATGAATCTATTATTTATGAATCCTAGTTTACAATTTTTTTAAAACATTATTTCCCTTACGAATACATTTTGAGATGTATCAAATATTTATTTGTTATGATTTCATATCTATAATTGAGAAGATTGAATCATTATATTTCATTTCAGTATATTTATTCATGGACTTGTATTTCACATCCATATGATTATACATGGACCAGGATTCCATTCCAATATGATTATGTGAGTGTAGGATTTCATGACAATAACTCATTGTGTTAACATGTGTCCATTTATACATGTTCATAGTGATATGTGACTCTTTTTCTTCTAAATATGTATGTTTATAAAAAGATACAATGGTTCAATATTATTATATTTTTTTATTCGTGTTTTATGAACTACCATACTATATTCCATGAATAAGGATTATGATATATGATTTGAAGGGTATGTTAGTAAATTATTAATTTTGGGTTGTTATACAATGTCACTCATGTTATGACTTTTAATCATTAATATCAGCCTTTTAACCTATATTGTTTATCCGATCACACCCATTCGTATGTTTCATTTACACATGTTTTGAATAAATGAATAAAGTAGAGTATTTTTATGATTAATACAAAATGGAAATATACATATCAAATACATTAGGGATTATTCATCTTATTTCAATATATTATATCTAGTATCCAAAGATGATAATCTTATGTAGTACTTAGGAAAGAATATGTGAATATTATTGAATATTTATATAAAAGTATTTAATTTTTATACCTGTAAATAATGTTTCATCATTTTTGGTATCATAGGTGGTTTTGGTCCATTTTAATAGGTTAGGTTTTGAAAATATTTATTAAAACCCAAATAATAAGTCAAAGGATAAGATAATATAAAAGAATTTAATTGGAGGATCACAGAAGATGGCTCAAAAATTACATCCATGTCGAGTTACATAACGTAGATGTGGATTAGAATAGTTGTACCTAGAGATAATAACTATGAAAAAGGTACATTTTTTCAATCGATCATCACATGGTCCAATAACATGTTTCTTTCATTACACCCATTAAGAAACTACAATAGTATATATTTTCTATATTTATTAACCCTTTATAAATAATCATGAAGAAATTCAATTGATGATAACCTTGAATAACCTATGTTTTTTGTGAAACAGGATTACCACATAGGGATACTGCATCACATAAGATGGTAATTTAGAACATTAAAAAGATACTTGATTTAAAATATCAACAAATACCTCAACCATTAGTATTAATACCTAAATCATGTCTCCATAACCAGGGAAAAGGAAATATAAGAAAGGGGGACTAGTTAAAAAAATCATTTAACATGTTAGCATTTTTCATGTCGGTTCTATATAACCGATGAGTAATGATAGAAAAATTGATTAATCATACCAGTTATTTTATAAACGATGTGATAAATCCCTATGATTAGATTTATCGTGTTAGTTATTTTATAACTGATGCGAATGATCAGATATGGAAACTTTATCATGTCCGTTATAAAATAAAAATGGTGATGAATCAAATTTATGCGATTTATCACGTCGGTTCTAAATTAACCGACGTGATAAAACTCCACCGATCATGTTAGTAATAAAATAATTGACATGATAAAGTAATTTCTACATCAGTTATTAAATAACCGATTTTATAAAGATAAAAACCAGTTTATCATTTCCGTTATTTAATAACCAACCCGATAATGATTTTAAATGATTAATCATGCCCCATATTCGGTCATTCTGTTTTCTTCGATCGAGCGACTTGTGACTCGTCTCTCTCATGCAGAAAAACTAGAAAGAATTATTTGAAGTTGTGCCCTCCAAACATATTTTTCCAACATTATTCATCATCTTTATTATCACCATATATATATGGTCGACACTCTACACGAAATGAAGCCTCAGACACCTCCGTTTTATTTTTCTTGTTGATCTTTAAACATTAGTTTAGATATGTTGTTTATATAACTTTGTTCTTTCTATCAGGGTAAGTTTCATTGTGTTATTTTGTACCATGATAAATTATTTTCGTGTAAAATATACTATGCATGTGATATCATGCAAGTTTAAGTTTTTTGTGTGTTATATCGTGTGTGTGTGTGTGTACTTTTGTGGGGGGGGGGGTGTCCAGGGGTTGGGGGAATTCCAATGGGGTGTGGTGGGGGGGGCTGTCAATGTGGGTGGGGTGTCTAGGGGTGTCCAGGGGGTGGGGGTGGTGTCCAGGTGGTGAGGGGGATGTCCAAGGGGGTAGGGGTTTCCATCATTAGGGGGTTGGTCCCAGGGGTGACAGTGTTGCCCAAGGGTGTTTGGATTTCCAAGGGGGTGGTGTTGTTGATGGGTGTCTAAGGTGTGGGGGTGGTGTCCAGGGGGTGATGTGGTTTACCTAGTGGGTAGGGGGTGTCCAGTGGGTGGGGTGGTGTGTAGGGGCTGAGGGGGTTGTCTAAGGGGTAAGGGGTGTCCCGGGGGTGTGGATTTTATAGGGGGAGGGGGTTTTCCAGGGGGTTGTGGGATTTTCCATGGTGGTTGGGGGTGTCCCGGTGGTGTTGGTGGTGTCTAGGGGGTGGGGGTATGTCTTATGGGGTCGAGGGTGTCCAAGGGTGTGGGGTGTCAAGGGGGTATCCAGGGGGTGGTGTGTTGTCTAGGGGGGGGGGGCTTTCTAAGGGGGTTGTGGTGTCCAAGGGGTATCCATGGGGTTGGGGGTATCCATGGGTGAGGGGACATTCAAAGGGGGTATGGTCGTCTAGGGGGTGGGGGATGTCTAAGGTGGTGGGGGTGTCTAGGGTTGTCCAAGGGGGTGGGGGTGATCAAGGGGTGATGGAGAAGTCTAAGGGGATGGGGTGGTGTCTAGGGGGTGAGGGGCCAGTCCAAGGGGGTCGGGGTGTCCAAGGCTAATGAGGGTGTTCGAGGGGGGGGGGGGGGTCAGGTTGGGCATGCTGTCCATGGGGTGGGGGTGTACATGTTGTTGGGGTGTCTGGTGGGGCGGGGGGTATCTAGGGTGTTGGGGCTATCCATGGGGAAGGGATGTAATGGGGGTGTTCGAGGGGCTATCCAGGGAGTTGGGGGGTTGTACATGGTGGTGGAGGCCTGTCCGAGGTGGTAGGGGGCTGGACAAACCCTCAACCCTGGACACCACCCCCACCCCCTGGAAACCCTGACCCCCTTGGACATCCCCTCACCCCCATGTACACCACCCCCACCCCCTTGGACACCCCCACCCCCATGGACCCCTCATGGAAACCACCCATACTCTACATGGACACCCCCTACCCCCTTGAACAACCCTCACCCATAGACATCCACACCCCTTGGCCATCCCCTGTACACCCACCACCTTGGACAACCCCCCAGCCAAAAGCCCCACCCCTTGGATAACTACAACACCCTTGGACAACCCCTCCTCACCCACTGGACACCGCCCCCACAGACAAACCCATGGACACCCGCACCCACTTGGACAAAACAACCTCTTAGACTCCCCCACCCCCATGGATATCCCCCACCACCAAGGCAACCCCCTAGACACCACCACCCCAATGGAATACCCCCTATCCCCGGGAAATCCCTTCACACATTATTGCAATAGATTATATACTATATAGTGTATGAAAACGGTTTCCCAAAAATGTGGGAATAGATTATATGCTGTAAAAAATGTATTGGAATGGTTCTTGAACAATTGGTATATATATATCCAAATGGTTTCATTGAAACCAATGTCATATATTATCATCAAGAAGTCTATACCAACGGTTCTTGTAGAACCATTATTATATGGTTATTACAATGTCCACCATACCAACGGTGTGTAAAACCATTCAGATATTCTATCCCAACGGTGTGTGAAACTATTGGATTATTATATCCCAACACTTTCAGGGGCTATCCCAATAGTTTCAAAATGTTGGGATAAGTTTAATTTTCATTACAGATTGTATACATATTTTAATATTTATACTTCTTATTTCTTGTATACAGAAGGGTGAATTTGGTATCTAGTTGAACCTCGATGTATTCCTTTTGTCCCATAAAATGAAATGATCCATGATGAATTTAAAACGATTATATCTAACTTTATTTTCTTTTTTAAAATCATTTTCATGCATATCTTTTTCATATATGCATATATTTGTTTTATATTTCAAAATTGACTTACATTCAAATTATGATATTTTCATATAAATATAAAATTGGATTCTCTTAAGAAGTTGTATAATTTGGATATTAGTTATAGGTAATAATGAGTCAATTTTATATTATAGAACATCGAATGAGTAATGAATTTGAGGAAGGTGTTAATTCCCTTTTATGGTTTTAATACAAGTTACATCGCTTGGATTAGGTATAGTGAAACTGTATAGAATATCATATAAACTTATGATAATGATTTGAGTGATGTTTACTCCGATGAAATTGAATAAATGATTTGTGATATTTCACACAACAAATTGAGATAGAACCAATAGTTGTGCATCTGTAGGTGATGCTGAAAAATCCTTTTATCCTTGTAGTACAGAATTTATGGTTTTTTGGCTATGTTGAGATTGATTAATGTGAAGGAAAAACATAGATGTAGTGACAAATGTTTTACAGAGATGCTAAAATTGTTGAAATACATTCTTTCAAAAGAAAAAAGATCTTTCCAATTCACATTATAAGGCCAGAAAAATATTATTCTCAATGGGATTGGGATACAAGAAAAGACATGTATGTCTGAATGATTGTATGATATATAATAGTTAATATGAATTTCTTTCAGAGTCTATTAAATGTGGGACATCATGTTATAAGTTAAATAAATAATCATAGGCTGATGTAGAGATTACCAAGATACATATTAAGGTATTTTGGGTTCTTCTTATAATTCATTGTTTTAAATGCTTATTTTCTAATTCACATAATGCAAAATTTTATTATGGAATGCTTATTAGTGGATATGTGAAGGAAAAATATGTCATTTAGCTAATTTTCCACAATGGAAAAAAATTGATGAGTAGTATCCACAATTTTTAAATGAAAATAGAAATCTAAGTCTAGGGTTGTACATAGATGGAATGAAACCATACCGAACCCTCAATAGCACACATAGTTAATAGATTGATTTATTAGTAATTTTCAACATGTCTCTTGATTTTTGTATGAAGCGCAAATATTTCATGTTGAGTATAATGATCTCTAGTTCGAAGCATCCAGGAAATGATATTGATGTGTTCTTGTCACCATTGATTATAGATTTGAAACTTTTATAGGAGGATGGTATTAAGGTGTATGATTCTTATAAAATTTAACATTTTCAACTACATTCAGTGCTTATGTTCACTATAAATGACCTCCCACCTTATGTAAATTTATCTGTATATAAACATTAGTGGAATAAATCAAGTCCAATTTACGAACAATGAACATCATAGTGTCACATTCATCAGGGGAGTAAAACAATATACAAGGGTCCTCAAAAGTTTTTTCCAATGGAATAATCTTATTAAAGACTAAAAAATTCTTTAAATGGCTCACATGAATATATTTCTCAAAAACATTTATCCTCTAATGTGTATTTTGATAAGGTTCAAAACCTTGATGTGAAATTGGGAAAGAAACATAAATATTGTAATGATAGAAATATTTGGATGAAAAGGTAAATATTGTTTCACCTACCAAATTAGAGATATCATGAATTGAAACAAAATATTGGTGTCATTCATGTGGAGAAGAATATCGGCGAAAGTTTAATTGGAACATTGTTTGATATTAAAGGAATGACTAATGGAAGGTTTAATGCAAGAACATATACCACCTACATTGTGTGGAATATATCCCATCAATTTCAGAAAGACTACAATAAATTTGTGTTATTTTATCAATTCGATTTGTAATATGGTGAATGATGTTAATTCTTTGAACATTTTGGAGAAAGATTCAATTTCTATACATTCTCAATTGGAAAATTATTTTCCTCCATATTTTTTCGATATAATGTTGCATTTAATAGTTCATCTGGTTCATGAATTAAATCATTTTGGGATGGTATATTTTTGATGGATGTATCCTTTTGAAAGGTATATTATAATATAGAAGGGGTATGTTAAGAATCCATATCGACTTGAAGCCTGCATTATTGAAAAGTATATTTATGAGGGGGTATTGGAATTTCGTACATGCTACTTGGTTACGATGAAGCACATAGGTTTTCCTTCATCTCTCCATGAATGTGTTAATAATGAGGGAAAGGTGATTCATGGATTCAAAGTAAAATAGTTGTCATCTAAATATATGAATAAGGTAGAATTATACATCTTGAATAACGTAGCTAATTCTCAACCATTTATCACATGACATATTAATGAGTTGTAACAATTTCATAAAATGAATAAATAAATGTGGATTTTGAATGAAAACAATAAAAAAAATTCCAGGGTTTAAAAAGACCTTGATTGGTAGAAAAGATGTATCAGAGAAATTAATATTGATAGTGGGTGGTCCATATTTAAATGTGATTGGATGGTCCAGATATGACATTAATGGCTATACATTTCATATGAATTCTTAGGACAACAGAAGTTTCATCCAGAATAGTCGTGTATTGGTGGTTAGATAAACAATACAATTTTCGAGTCCTAAAGACAAAATCATAATTTCAGCATCAATTTCATATTATGGAGTCATTGGAGAAATATGGGAGGTTTATTACATTAAAATTAATGTTTATATTTTTAATTGAAAATGGTTTATCGGTAATAGAAGTGTTAGAAATGAGGAATTTGTAAAGATAGTATTTAAAATGAATAGATTGCAAGACACAACATATTCATTTATAATGGAAACAGAAGGAGAATAGACTTTTTATGTAGTTGATCAATCTGACATGTAGTGGTCTATTGTTTTACATAGGAAATAATATGTTGGTGAGGATCAACATGATGAAGATGATTATTTATGTGAGATCCCAACATCTATGGAATGATTAGTAAAAAATAATGATGAGCATATTGAAGGCATGGTTTGTTCCATAAAGAAAGACCATGATGAAGGAACTTTGGAAAACAATCCATCTGTACATTCCTAATATTATAGGTATCTTTTTTAATTAATTTTATACCATTATTATTTTCATAAAATGGTAGAAATTTTTGTTTATATTAAATTTTTTAGTTTAGTTTATCATGTCTACCATTACGTAACATATATATCTATTGATTTTTTTGATGAAAATTGCATTCCCATGTTAGCCATGGGTACCACGTATACCATGTTTACAATGTTTTCCATGTTTTCCATGTTTACCATGTTTTCCATGTTTACCATAGTTTACTATTATTTACCATTATATAACTTATATATTTATTAATTTTGTTGAATGAAAATTAAACTACAATATTTACCACGTATAGAATCTTTTCCATTGTTTAACATGCTTAAAATATTTACCATCCTTACCTTGTTTACCGTAGTTTACCATACTTTACCTTTACGTAACTTATATGTTTATTGATTTTGTTGAATGAAAATTACACTACCATGTTTACCATATATACCATTTTTTAAAATAATTTCCATAATTACCAAGTTTACAATTACATAGCTTAGTTTAGTTTTCCATTTTTTTTTACATTTTTATTGTAATATTTGAAATTTTATATTTCTGAACGAATGTTTTTTTGATTTGAATGATAATTAAAGATCAATTATTTGAACAACCACAATATTTTGGATATGAGAACCATGTCCACACCCATGGGGAGGAACATTAACATGCTCCTCTTGATGTTCCCCAATCTTCCTCATATACTCCCTTAACGATATATAAGAGATCTAGAGTTGGTAAATGCGGCTGCACAAGTTTTCCAAAATTATCACTTTCATGAAGCAAGGACTATAGGATACTTATTATGTTTGATGATGATGACATTCCTATAGATCCAAATACAAAATATTTTAAGAGTTTTGTATCAACTATGGGTAAAAGAAAAGTAAGAATTTTCTATAATGATTGTAGAAGTATGGAAAAAGTGATATTATCTCAATCGTGGGAGAAAATTTTGGTAAGATCTATTTCTATTTCTTGTATAATCATTATATGATTATATTATAATATGGTTGACCTCTTTTTTATCAGATTAAATTTGATATTTATAACACTGGAAGAGTCGTGAGGAAATGTTTATTGATGGATCCAAGGAGATGGATGGATTTAAGTCAATCCTCACATATAGTTTCATATTTTTTCACAGGAATTATGAAAATAAATGTCAGAAATATACTTTCATTGATGAAGGCACATGGAGAAAATTTGATGAAATTAAGAATAAAAGGATTCATTTTTTGTAATGGCAATGTAATCTTTTATTATATTTCATATATAAATGTTCCTATTAATGTTTTTAATGATTTATTATTCTTAATTTATAGAAAACATGGATATATCATTAGGATATCCAATATCAAAATGTATAGCATCATTGTTTTTCTCGGGATGGTATACATATTGGAAGATCAAATAATGGCTGAAAATTTACAAAAATTGAGAGCTGTGTCTTCAGGATCTGGAGAGGTTTCACATTCATCTCCCATCCATTAATTCATGATAAATAGAAGAGATCTCTTATGGAAAAAGGGGGCAATATCATTTGGAAGAATCGAGATCATAGCTGAGAGATTGTAAGATATGTATTTTATTTATTTATGTTCATTATATTCTTTATATAATTTGAATCATTATAAAAATGTTCAATTAATTTTGTACATGAATCTCTTGATGAGTAGAGCTCACATGAGGTATTTAATAACGATTTTGGTGGAAACCCTGAACAACCCCAGTTGTGTACGAGGATATCAGATGGGTGTATCGGTAAGAGAAGTGTTTCCATGTTCTTCAAATTCATGCATTGAGGGTTTTTATAAAAAATAATCCTTGGTGGCTGAATTTCATAATATTAATACGAAGATGGAGGAAAATAATAGAGCGTCGTAGAGCCTATATTTGGAGACATGAAAATACAATTTCATACTATAGCTCCCACCCCTCCACCTCCCCCTACAGACCTCATTATTTATCATCCACCTCCACTAGTAGCTCACACTCCCCCCACCCTCAGCATGTGGACCCCGTTTTTTATTCAACACCTCCACCACAGCTTTCTACTTATTTTAAGTGGTATTTTGATGATACTCAGCATCATACAGTTGCATATGGGATGGTATATTGTATAGAAGATAAAGTTCATCATCAACATTTGAAGAAGATCATATTAGGGTCACTATACATGATATTACCAGATATATTAGCTCAAGTACCCTTACCTAGAGATGATGTGGTGATAGTTCGACATAGTATCCAACTAATTTTTTATTTTGGAAATCTGGACATCTAAAAATCATTTCCATAGTGGTATGTATTTGAAATCTTTTCTAATTTTATTATTAAATTTGGTTTTAAATTTTAAAACTAATATATTTCTCAATTTATTTTTACAGGAACACTTCAAAGGTAAATAAATACATTTAGACAAAAAAAGAAATATGGATATGAAATCATATACAGATTCTTGTAGTCTTGAGAGATTGCCAAGATATTCAAATTATTTGGCAGATCATTATGACTTTCCAATGGAAGCCCATGTTTGTGGATGTGTAATAAGTGAGGGGATTGTGAGAAATGATATCATGAAACTTTTTACTGGAGACAATTTGAACATCAACGTGGTATTGATTGTTTCCATGTAGGTCTTAACACTTTTCCATTCATTATATTTTTTAAAAATGCATACTTCTGTTTGTTTTAGATTATGTATCTTTATAACATGTGTGAGAGGAATGAGCGGACATATGTATATGGATTCATGGACATCCATTTGATTTCCCTTGAAGCCCATAAATTTGATAAGGAACAAAGAAAAATTTATATTACTGAATGATTTGAATTGAATATAATCACACTCTATTTGATGATGCCTTTTTGTGAGAGGTATGAAACAAATATCTGGTAAAGTGTTCGTTATCATTTATCATAATAGTCCACTAACCATAAATTTTCTTCTATATAAGTGATCATTGGATATAATGTGTATTTTTTCCATGGGATAAAACACCTTATTGGAGATGCTGTGTCCATGGTGATGTATGGGGATTTTTTAAGAATATGTTGGAAATGTAAGTTTCAATTTCTTAATAGTTGTTTATATTATAGTGAATTTTAAATTTATTCCATTTGTAATTCTTTCTATAAATGGATGGGTCTACATTCAAAAAAACACACAAATAAAAATATATCCAAAATCAAATATGTAAAAGTAAAGGTAAATGACCATTTATAATTTTTACTTTTTTATGTATTACATAAAAATAATATTTTTAATTGAAGCTCATTTAAAAATAATTGTCATGAAAAAAAAATAATTGTTGAATGCATATATTATAGGTTATGAATTTTGAATGAAATTATTACAACTAGAACAGTACTAAAGTTTGACCTGGTATGATTTCCTTATAAAAGTTTCCATAATATTATTTTTGATTATTCATTATACATGTTAACTACTATCATTTTAGTTTGTAGTTATTTAATGACCCTCAACATTGTAGTTCTCAAGAGGTCAAACACTTATGGGTGGAATGTTTAATTTATTTTACAGGTTTTATTGGATTTCAGTTTGTTTGTAGTGTAAAATGTAAATTTGGATATTATAATTATAATTGAGTATTTTGTAGTTGTTTTGGATGGATTTAGTTTTTTTAGGTGACATTGTATTTTTTGATGTTATATATGTAAAAGTTAAATTATTCTATGGTTCTTCTTGTTCATTTTTAGTTCAGATAATTTTTTAGTATGGATTATATTGTGTTTTTAGAATTCTTTTGGTCTGGTTTCTGATTGCATCATAATTTGGCAGTGTATTAATGGTTTCATGGGGTGTGTGGGGTGCCCATGTGGTGGTGGTGTAGTGTCCAAGGTGTAGGGGTGTCTAGGGGTTTGGGGGATGTCTAGGGGTGGGGGCTTGTCCAAGGGGGGAGTCTAGAGGGTGGGGGAAGTCCAGGGGTGGGGGTAGTCCATTCAGGTTGGGGTGGTGTATAGGGGGTGGGAGGGTATCCACGGGTGTAGGTGGGAGGGTATCTAATGGTGGAGGTGAGGTCTAGTGGGGTTGTGTTGTGTCTTTGGGGTGGGGGTGCTTTCCAAGGGGTGGGAGAGAGGTCCAAGGGGTGGGGGTTGTCTATGGGGTGGGGGGTGACCAATGTGGGGTAGTCTATGGGGTTGGAGGGTGTCCATGTTTGTGGGAGTGTCTAGGGGGTGGGGGTTGTTGAGGGGGTGGGGTGTCTAGGGGTGTGAAGATGTCCAGGGGAGGGGGCCTATAAAGGGGGGATTTCCAAGGGGGTGGATGGGTGTCTAGGGGGTGGGGTGTCTAGGTGGTGGGCGGGGGTCCAAGGGGAGGGGCTATCCCATGGGGTGGGGTGACTAGGGGTGGGTGGGTATCTAGGGGGTGGGGTGGGGGACCAGTTGGTTGTAGTGGTTTCTAGGGGGAGGGTGGTGTCTTTGGGGGGAGGTCCAGGGGGTGGGGTTGTCCATGTGTGTGGGATGGTGTGCAAGGGGTGGGGATGTCCAGGGGTGGGTGTGTCCAGGGGTTGGCAGGTTGTCCAGGGGGTGGGAGGATGCCCATGGGGGTGGGGCCTGTCTAGGGGGTGGGTGCTATTCATGGGGTGGGAGGGTGTCTAGGTGGATGGGGTGTCCAGGGGGTGTGAGGATGTCCAAGGGTGGGGGTAGGGTTTTCCAGTGGGGGTGGGGTGTATATGGGTTGGGAGCTGTCCAGGGGGTAGGGAGGGTGGTCCAATGGTGGGGGCTATCCTGGGGGTAGGGGGTGACCCGGGGTGGGAGGGTGTCTAGGGGTGGGGGTTTCCATGAGGGCGGAGCTTTCTAGGGGGTGGATGGATTTCCAGGGGTGGGGGGACTGTCCTGGGGGTGGGGGTTGTTCACAGGGGAGGGAGGGTTTCTAGGGGGTGGGGTTGTCTAGGGGGTGGGAGGGTTTCCAAGGGGTGGGGATGACTAGTGGGGTGGTGGTGACTAGGGTTGGGAGGGTGTCCAATGTATGGAGGGGGCTATCTAGTGTGGTGGAGTGGTGTCTATAGGGTAGGGGCTATCCAAGGTGGCTTAGCGGAGGTCCATGGGGTGGTGGCTATCCAGGGGGTTGGGAGGGTGTCCAAGGGGTAGGGTGTCCAAGGGGTGGGGGCTTTCAAGGGGGGTGGGGGCTTTCTAGGGGGTGTGGGTGTCGAGGGGTGGGGGATTTCCCGGCAGTGGAAGGATGTCGAAGGGGTTGGGGGACAGACTATGGGTATAGGGGTAGTCTAGGGTGGTGGGAGGTTGTCTAGGGGTGGGAGGGTTTATAGGGGTGGGAGGGTGTCCATATAACAACCCTTCATTTTATTAAACACTTAAACATGATTTACTACATAGAAAAATTCAAATGATAAAACATAGAAGATCGATTGGTCTAGTGTATTTGGGGCTTAGGAACATTACATAATAACTTAAAACATAAGACACAACATCTTATTGAAAACTTCCTTTACATGACCACTACATTCTCCCGTACTTAGCATTGCATGGGAATATCAGAGAACATGCATAAAAGATGGTGGGCTATAAAGCCCACTAAGGGAGTTAATAGGGCATATAATGAAAATACCATAAATGTTAGGCAATAGGAATATCAATGGAGCATATGATAAACATGAACATAAATGCATTATATAACATGATTAACATAACATAGAAATGTGGAAACAACATTTAACATTATATTAGCATAAGCCAAGGATAATTGCACATGGAGAATTAGTAAATCATCATAGCACTAGAATTATCATAACTATACCCTCATTTCACTTGATGTATCCTAATACTAATCTTTAACCAATTCATTGGAGCACTATTAGGGTGAACCCTTCTTAAAAACTTAATTTCATGCATATGTGTACCACTTAGATCATATATCAGCGAATCATTCCACATCATAAGTTATTACATGGTTAAGATATGTGGAATACACCCATTAAAGTACCATTAAATATTTATATGTGCTTAATGGTGAATATCATTGATAAATTCATGGGTATGGTATTTACTATACAATGATTTTGTCTTGTAAAATCATGGTGCAATTTTGACAGCGTAACGACATGACATAAAAATTCATAGAAAATGGTTGATGATACATAAAAGGGTGTATCAACATATTTAAATGAAATAGACCATATGTGTTTCATATAGAAACGTGTCCCAACATAATTAAAGGAATTTAGATTCATAATACCAATGAATTGTTTGAATTTAACGAGGAGATAGAATTTCCTTAAGGAATTCTGGCATGGTGACATGGGTGCACAAGAGGCATTAAATGAGAGTGAAAGGGGTTTATAATAATTTATTCATAAATAGGGAAGTATGGGAGAGGATAGATATCATACAAAAACATTTTTAGTTGAAATTAAATGGTTATAACAACATAATGAAATTGACTGAAAAATGTGAAATGAAGAAATCCCAAACATGGATGTGTGATACCAAAGGATTGGGAGAGGATCGAGAGAGGCTTCTTGGGAGATTGGGGAGCCATGGAAAGATTCTATAGAGAGTAGGGAAGAGTTTGTATGAACTTCAATGGATTTGAGTGAATAAGAATTGGGAGTTTCGGTGGGTTTATATAGGAAAGAAGAGGGATTTATTTGTTATTTAGGTTTGGGTCACCACACATTAAACTCATCAATACCAGAAACCATACCATGATTTTTTCCTATGTTTTTTTCCAAAGGGGAGTGAAAAACAATATTTTATAAGGCTAATGGACGAACTTATTATAATAATAGGGTCGCTTATGTAAAGGTGAGGCACACTCTCAAGGAAATTCATTTAAAAATTGAAAATGATTTATAACTCTTGGAGGGTCAACTAATGTTTTTTAATATAAATGAAAAATAAATAAATCATATGATTTTAATTTAAAAACATATATTGGCAGAAAATTTCATTTATTGCATTTTATTTCATCACTATTTAGTCATTATGATGCCATAAAACACATTATATATTTAAACGATATTTAATTTTTATCAAACAATTCAACTGTCTCAAAAAATTATGAAAAATTTTCCAATGGATAATTTCAACATCCTGATTCAAAAAATAATATTCATTTTATCTAAATAATTTTCTAAATAGTTGAATTTTTACTTTTAAAATAAAAACCGACATTTATCGAATATTCATGGGTTTTGACAAAAACAGCTTTCAAACCTTAATAAAAATTACAATTGCATTCATAAAATTATATAATAATTTATATTTAACAGAATGTAATTTTGAAATAATAGTATTTATTAAAATACAATTTAATTAAAAAATCTGTTAAATCTTCAAAATAGATTTCTTAGTTGAATATTAACTAAAAATATTATTTGTGCTTTAAAAAATATTTACAATGTACAAATAATAATAAAAATATATTATTTATTATCTACAAAAATAATGCACATAATAATAGTTCTAAGGTCCTTTTACAAAACCCATTATAACACCCGCATACAATCTATGGGAAAGTTGTGTGATGGTGACATACTCTTGGGTGGCTTGGATAACATTACTCGGGTGGTAATCTCTATCAACATGAACTTCTCTCATATGTGGTTATTTTTTTTTGAATAAAATGTAGAAGAATGTCTTGGGATTGGTCAAGAGTGATTCCGAATGGCACCACCTCCTTTTTGAGCTCTGACATACGGGATTCATTCGGGGAATGTCTAATGGATGAGGCCATCACCTCCTTTCCTTTGTCTGAGTAAATTGGATTTGTTAAAGCCCTATATTTATACTAATCATGTGATCAATGTTCAACGACTATATTACCAATGGTCATAATTCATAAAAATATTTTAAAATCTAGATACATAAATCAAAAGAATTGCATTTGTTAAAAAACCATTTTATTGAATAATCCATTTAATTAGATCATGAATAATTTTCATTAATGAATGATTGGGTAGTTAAATATTACCCACTTAAAAACATTATCCCTCAAAATTTCCTTTTCCCACAGTAAAAAAGATGAGGGTAACACTGCTTCATCCATTTTTCCGATTCCCACATCGTTTCTTCAAATATTTGGTTGGACCACAACTCCTTTGTGAGGGGCATTGTCTTAATTTGTAGGAATTTTTCTATATGATCTTAGATCTTCACTAGTTTTTTCTCATAACAATGATCATCCTATAATTGTACTACCTCTGAAGAGAGTACATCTGAAGGTTTTAGTATGTACTTCTTTAAGATGGATACATGAATGAAATCAAGAACATTGTCCATGGTAGGTCGAAGTGCTAGTCGATAGGCCAAAACCCTGACACAATCCAAAACTCGAAGGGGCCGATGTACCTCAAACATAACGTCTGTTTCTTTCCAGACCTCATGACCATATTCCACAGAGATATTCATAGGAATAACATGTCTCTAACATGAAACTCATGGTCTCATCGAAGGTTATTAGCATATTCTTTCATCGACTCTGGGCTGCTTTGCTATTTTGTTGAATTGTGTTCCCCCTCACCGCCATTTCTTCAGAAATTTATATTACTAGAATCATACACTCACCAACAACTTCCAAACATGCCAGTGTTCTAGAAATATTCCCATATAGTGCTTCAAAAGGTGTCATTAGGATGCTCGAGTGGAAACTGTTATTATTGGAGAATTAAACCAGAGGATGATGTTGATCCCATCCTCTTTTGAAGTCCATTAAACCTGATCTTAAAATGTATTCTTGTGTCTGGATAGTTTGTTCAGATTGAACATCAGTTTGAGGATGATAGGTTTTAATAATTTCCAGTTCTATGTCCCGATCATGTGAAAGACTCTACCAAAACATAAGGGTGAATCATGGATCTCGATCAGATAAAATAGATAGTGGTACTCCTTGCATAATTACCACTTCTCTAATATATATTTTTTCTAGTTGATCAAATGAAAAATCCTCTCAAATTGTAATAATGTGTAGAGACTTTTTAAGATGATACCCAACAACCGAGATTGCATTGTTGCCTTGTGATGTCTACGGTAGTCTGGTGACAAAGTCCATGGTAATGTTTTTTCATTTTCCATGCTTGTATGGTAAATGGTTGCATCATCCCTGTAGACTTATGCCTCTCTGCCTTCACTTTATGACACACCAGACACTTTCATGTATACTCAATAATCTCCTTCTTCATATTATCCCACTAATAATGCTCTCAAAGATCATAATACATCATTGTGATTCCTGGGTGAGTAGAGAAATTTGAACTTTTTGGATCATCCAAAAGTGCCTTCTTCAGCTCCAAACAGGATAGAATACATAGTATTTTTCCAAATCTCAAAATTCAATCTTCATTAACATTGAAGTTAAAGGATTTCTGTTTCCTGATAGCTTCTACATTATTCTGAATTCCCACATCATCCTTTTTTTCATTATTAACAATTCCAAAATAGACGGTTGAACAATAATTTGTGAAAGGATTTATGATGTTCCCTTCATTATGATTCCAATTTCCATCTTCATCAAATCCAAAAATATTGGATATTTATCAATTCTCATCAATGATAGAATCGTTGGGTCCTTTCTACATAGGGAATCATCCACCTTTTTTGCTTTTCAAGTGTACTAATGGATTGAGCAGTCATAGTCATTGATCAGCTCAAACGATCTTCATTGGCACAAGTTCAACTCTTTCTGTGTTAATATTTACATGAGGATTTTGGGGTCCATATATATTTCACACTTCTCTTGAAAGAGATAATGCCACCAGATTTTTCATGTGATTATTAACGAAGCCAACTCCATATCATTTGTTGGATATTTATGCTCACGAACATTCAATTGACTTGAAGCATAGGCAATGAATTTGTCATTTTTCCTCAACACAGTGCCAAATCCCTTCATTTAATCATCACCGAATTCCCCAAAAATTTCTCCAATTTTTGGTAAAGTGTGCACGAGAACAATGATAAGACTCCATTTCAACCCCTTAAAGCATTCTCCGCATTCATAACTCTAAGAAAACATTACAGAATTCTGAGTTAGCATGGTATGAGGGTTAGACTATCATGAAAAATTTATCACAAATCATCGATAATATCTAGAAAACCCTAAGAAGCTATGGATATCTGTTACTAATGACGACCTCATCCATCCCTCAATTGTATCTGTCTTGGAAGGATCCACACATATTCCATTACTTATGATGATATTTCCAAAAAATGAGACCTCCGTCATCTGTAACTCACACCTGTTGTACTTTATATAGATCTTCTCATTCCGTAAGGTCTCTAGTATAGTTCTTAGATTCTCCTCAAGAGAATCCATGGTTTTGGTGTATATCAGAATATCATCTATAAAGACTACCAAAAATTTGTAGAGGTAATCTCTAAAGTCTCTATTCATCATGTCCATGAACATTGTTGGATAATTATTGAGTTTGGAAGGAGTTACTATGAATTCATAGTGCTAGTGTCTTGTATGAAAATTATTCTTGGGTATATCTACCTTCTTCACCCTTACTGATATTATCCCAACTGAAAATACACCTTCGAGAAGTATTTTTCCCCATGTAACTGATCGAAAAAGTCATCAATTCGTGGGAGAGGATACTTGTTCTTTAACGTGAATTTTTTAACCTTACTATATTCGATGCAAAGGTATATTGACCCATCGTTCTTAATGACTAAGAGGATGAGTTAACCCCATGGTGAAGCACTTGGGTGTATAAATCCTTTATCTTGATTCTTTTGCAGTTGTATCAGCAGCTCCTCAAAATCCACAACATCCATTCAATACAGAGTCTTGGATATTGGCAATTCCCCATGTATATGGTCAATTGGGAATTAAATATCTCTTCTTGCATGAAGACTAGTAAATTTATCAAAAAACACTTCTGCGATTTCCCTGAAAATAGGCATGTCTTCAAGGATGGTTACTTCTTTGGACTCAATCATCTGATCTAGATATGCGTACTCATAGGGAAGTAATATCCATGCTTGATATGATGGATCTAAAGAATATTCGTCTTCCTCTTTGCACTTGTATAGAATTTATGGTCGATTCACCATATGGATAGTGATTTCCCTTTCACAGCAATGTATGTTGTCTCTATATAAGGAAATCCAATCCATGTTGAGAATTGCATAATATTCCACCAGAGGGAGTATGAGGAGGTTTTTCGGGTAGCACACTTCAGAAAATTTGACAGGGGAGGAGTTATATTTATGGGATTAAATGAGTGTACCATTTGTCATACACAGTGACATCTTTACATCGCAGATTTGTGGTGGTGTTGGTATTGTTCTACTAAACATTAAGGATATAAAATAATTCGTAAAAATAGAATAAAAAAGTATGATTTATATTCATGAATGAATAACTAGTATACATGTCACCACATCATTGTCAGGGTTCACTTAGGTGGTTGTGATGGAAAAAGTGCCTTTCTACCATGGAGGTTTTTGGTTGCCTCAAAAATCCATTGGATTAGGGATCTGGTTTGAAAAGTGACCCCATTAGTTGCAGTTGAAGTAATGAACAACGTGTTGAGAGTCAAGTGGAGCATTCATCTCATATTTGACAGCCGCGTGTTTTTCATTCCAACAGTAAAAATCCAGGTGGCTTTCTCTTCCACACATAATTTATTTCCTCATCCCCTTTAGGTAATTTCCAGGGTGCTTCTTTCCACACATTTGGAAAGTGTGGTGCTTTATTTTTTTTATCACTGTTCGATTTATCCATCAAACCGCTAGAATTGATATTCACATTTCGCTTTTTATCTCTATGATACCATTGAGATTCTCTAATATCAATTTTTACCTTGAGGGCACATCAAACAATTTCCTCATAGATGTCGATTTCAAGGACCACCAGGGGTTTCCACATGCTAGGTTTTAGCCCACCAAAAAAGCTGTCAACCTTTCATTTAGGGGTAACAAAAAATCTAAAGGCATATAATCCAAGCATTGTGATATTTTCCTCAAACTCTCTGATAGATTCATCATCTCTTTTCTTGAGGGAATGGAATTCCCATTCCATCCTAAGATAGAGGGTGCACATAAAATATATATAAAAAAATCTTCTAGAAATCCTTTTATTACAATGCCTTGATCTATTCCTAAGGATTCAAATTTTTTACCAACGTCCATTATTGATCAGCTTCACCCTCCATATGATAAGTAGCTATAAGAACCTTCTCTTGTTCTGAACATTGATGGATGGAGAAAATCATTTCAATGTAGTTGATATATTGTTTGGCGATTAAGGGATCATATTATCTATTAAAGGTAGGAGGCCTTTTCTAATGAAGCTCTTCATATTGAGTTGTTCTTTCTTAGAGGGTGTTAAACATTCCCATTGACCCATGTTTCTATTCAAAGGTTGAGTTAACTGAGAGAGAAGTGTGAAAAAGATTTGTTATTCCCGCTCCCTTCAGATTGGGAATCCCATTAGCACGGTCATCACATTGATCTTTAGATTGGTTGTTGTCCTGAGTCCTCCTACTACCGACTGTTGGCTGGAATAAAATGAAATCCAATGGTAACAGATAAAGGTTAATCCAAGGACAAAACTGATGACTTATAAATAACTTTTATTTCTATAACATATGAATCCATAAACTACAATCTATGTTATCAGATATCTACATTCTAATATATATTCTTAGAATAATTATATTAATATTTGTTCATAATAAGCTTGTGAACATACCAATACGTATCCCCCAGGTGTGTCATAACCAAGAGTGCAGCAAGGATAGTTTTCACGTACTAAGATACCCCGGGTCATGCTTGAAACTCCTAGACTGGCTTTTAACCCCTAAGTACAACTATTCCAGAGCTACCTATACCTACTTATATCCAGACAAGGATGTATTTACATGATAAAACACTTAATCAGTACCCAAAAATATTTAGGGATGTTTTTATTAAACATATTATTATCATTAAGACGTCACTAGGGTTTTTTAATTCTAATTCAAAAATAACTGAACCTTTCTTATGATACCAACTATAACAACCCTTAATTTTATTACACCCTTAGAAATGATTTATTACTTATAAAACTTAATTTAATACAACTTAGATGATTTTGAGTTCTAGTGTGTTTGGATGTTAGGAACATTACTTAACAACTTAAAACATAATATGCAACATCTTATTGAAAACTCTCTTTATATGAAAACTACATTCGCTACTACTTTTCATTGAATGGGATAACCTAAGGACATGCATACGAAAAGTGTGATCTATAAAACCCAGTATGGGAGTTAATGATCCATAAAATGAAAGATAAAATACATTTCATGAAATATGAATATCAATAGAGAATATGATAAACATCAACATAAATTTATGATATAACATGATTAACATAACATGGAAATTTTGCAACAACATTTAACATGATTTTTGCATGAGCTAAGGCTCATTGTACCAGGAGAATGAGTAAATCCTCATTTAACGTGAATTAGCATGAGTAAAACCTAATTTAACTTTACTTATCATGATACCATTCTTTAACCAATGAATTAGAGTACTATCATCATGCACCCTACATAAACATTTGATTTCATATATAAGTGTGTCACATGGATCATATAACTTGGAATCATTCAACATCATAAGTTATTACATGATTAAGAAATATGGAATAAACACATGAGAGTACCATTAAATATGTATATGTGCATAAAGGTTAATAACCTTGAGAGAGACATGGGTATGGTATTCACTACACTATGATTTTGGATTAGAAAATTGCTGTGCAATTTCAATAGCATAATAGACTGACATAAAAATTCGTAAAAAAATTGATGATGTGAAATAAATTGGTGTGCCATAATATTTAAATGAAATGGACAATAAGTGGTTTATATAGAAACATGTCCCAACATATTTAATGAAATTTATATTCCTAATAAAAATTTACTCCTTGAATGTAAATGAGGCGAGAGAAATTCTTTACAGAATATTGACATGGTAACAGGTGTGAATGGGATGAATTAAATGGTAGTGAAAGGGGTCCATCACAATAAAAAAAATAAATAGGGAAGTACGGGGGTGGTGTGAAATCACACCCCAAAATTTGTAACTGAAATTAAAAGTGTATAACAACACAAGGAAATTGAGACAATATTGAGAAAAGGTAAAATCCTTTACATGGAAGTGTGATCCCAAAGGCTTGGGAGAGGCTTGAGAGAGGAATTTGGGAGATTGGGGTTCCTTGGGAGGATTCATGATAGTTTATGGCAGAGGTTGGATGAACTCCAAAGTCTTTGAGTGAAGAGGTAGCGGAAGCATGGTTTGGTTTATATAGGAAAATAGAGAGAATTCATTATTATTTAGGATTGGGTCACCACACATTAAACTAATCAATACCAAAATACTGCCCATGGTTTTTCCCATGGTTTATGAAAAAGTTTAGTGGAAGGCATTATATTATAAAGCCAATGGCAGTACTTTTCAAAATAATTGGGTTTCTTTTTTGGAGGTGAGTCACACTCTCATGGTAATTCATTTAAAAAGTGAAAATGATTTATAAATCTTGGAGGGTCCACTAATGTTTTGTAAAATAAATAAAACAAACCAAAAATCACAATATATTAATGTTAAAACATATATTGGCCGAGCATATCATTTTTAGTATTTTATTACATCACTATTGGGTCATTATGATGTCATAAAACAAATTATATATTTATAAGATATTTAATTTTATCCCAAAAATTCGTCTGTCTCAGAAAATTATGAAAAAATAAGCATTGGATAATTTAAAAATCCGAATTCCAAAAATAATATTTATTTTATCTTTAAAATTTTCTAAATATGTGAATTTTTACTTTTAAAATAAAAACACACATTTATCCAAAATTCATTGGTTTTGTAAAAAATGGCTTTCAAACCATATTAAAAATTAAAATTTCATACATAAAATTATACTATAATTTAAAATTAATAAAAATTAGTTTAATAATAATACTATTATATTGAAATATTATTTAATTCAAAAATCCTTTAATTCATCCAAATAGAATTTTTAGTTGAATATAATCTAAAAATACTAGTTGTGCATTAAAAACTATTTACAAAGTAAAAATAATAAAATGAATGAAAACTAATTATTATATAAAAAAATAATGCACATAATCATAGTGATAAGGTCTTATTACATAACCCCTTATAACACCCGCATATGACTAGAGGGTAAGTAGTGCGATGGTGATAGACTTTTGAGGTGGCTCGAATAACATTTCATGGGTGGTAATCTCTATAAACATCTACTTCTCTCATCGACAGTTCTGTTTGAGCATAACATGTTAAATCTTGGCTTGGGATTTATCAAGAGAGAAGCCTAACGACACCAACTCCTTTCAAAGCTCTGACAAATAGGACTCATATGGGGAACATATACTAGATGAGGCCATCGCTTCCTTTGTCTGAGTAAATTGGATTTGTTAAAGCCCACTATTTATACTAATCATGTGATCACAGTACAAAGACTATATTAGAAATGGTTAAAAAGTTTAACATTATTTCAAAATCCATAAACAGAATATAAAATATGTTCATATGTTATATAACAATTTTACATAATAATATATTTAATTAGATAATGTGAAATTTTCATTAATGAATGTTTGGTTAGTTATAGTCCAGGGGTGGGGGTTGTCCAGTGGGGTGGCGTGCTGTCTAGGGGTGGGGTTGTCCATGTGGGGGTGGGACAGACGTCCATGGTTGGGGGAAGTCTTGGGGGTGGGAGGGTGACAAGGGTGGGGGGGGGGGGGGTCACGGTTGTGAGCAAGTGTCCATGGGGGTTATCTAGTGGGGTGGGGTGGTGTCCACTCGGTGGGAGGGTATCCGGGGTGGGGGTTGTCCAGGGGTGGGAGGGTTTCTAGGGGGGTAGAGGGTGTCTAGGGGGTGGGGATTGTCCAGGGGGTGGGGGATGTCTAGTGGGGTGGGGGTGTCTATGTGGTAGGGGTTTTCCAAGGGGTTTTAGATTTTCATAGTTGACATAGTATGTTTTGAATGTTATGTATGTGAATGTGTAATTTTTATTTGGTTCAAATTGTTTTTTTCTAGTTATAATGATTTTCATGTATGTATTCAGGTCTGGTTTTGGTCTGGTTTTTGTCAATTTTCTGCTTGTTTTAGGTCTTCTTCAGCAAATCAAAGTAATGGTAGAACAGTTTTACAAAAAAAATGGTTTTTACTTCTTTTATTTTATATCCAATTTAATAAATTCATGGGAATGATTTTTTACGTGGGTTATTTAATAACCAATAGAGTATATAAGTTATCGCATCTCTTAAACAATAACTGATGTGAAAAACTACTTTGCAGCCTAGCTTAACCCATCAGTTATTATAATAACCGACATTATGAACTTTTTTTCACATTGTGTTTTTAATAACCGAACTGAAAAATATAACGTCCTGATTCTGGGACCCGCCCAGAGGTGCCCTGTACCATGTTGGTCACATGGCATCAAGCACATTTCTCCAAGTGCCAGATCCTGCCAACTACAAGTGAGGGCCTTGGGTATGATAGTGGGGAAACAACACCCTCATTGGGAGAGTAACATAGTTGAAGTAAAACAGATATACAATAGTGAAATCATTAAAAGCATGAAAAAAGTAAAAAGTGGAAGACTGAAGAAATAAACAACTAGAGCACACACACACACAGTTATATATATAAATATATATGATTCCTGGTACACATGTCTTGGAATTCTTCCAAAAAATAACATTGTTTTAATACAATGCTAATCCAAAGTAAAAATGAAAATAGATAAACGAATCCACAACATCGCAAGCCTTAGCATGGTCCCATACTCCCCACCTCCAGAACAATCAAGTTCTTAATGTAGAAGGGTTCTTTTCGTTATCTATAACAGAAGAAATATAATCAGTTTTGGCCCAAAAGAATGACCCAAATAGGGTGTGAGACAAATCCTCGAAAGAACCAACCCAATGATATGTTCCTAACCGCCAGTGAATATATACGGCTAACAATATACAAAATTAAGCAGTAAAAAAATATGTACACATAGTAATAATCCAACAATTTCAAATGCATTCATTTCCATATATCATGACAAAATATAATCAAAATAAAGAAACCCTCTAGGAAGCAATAATAGCCTCACCCCCCTGGTTTAACCAATACAAGTGAAGCAAAACTCGAGGAAGACCACACAATCTAACCCCTCTAGTTCAGATTTAGCACAAAATATTTGAAGAAGCACTCACCATAAATTCTCCCTATAGTCTCATATCGGTAACTAATAAGAGCTTTTTAGAAGCAGTAAACATCCAATTCCCCCAATGACCCATATTGATTAAACAACAAACACTCTAAGGGAGCACAAAGTCCATCCCCCATATAGTCTCGCAACATAACAGTAAACAAACTCTCTGGAGAAGCCCTCAACATATATTCTCCCTATGGTATAATACACTAGGTTCTCACGGCCCTCTATAAGTCAATAATGAAAAATCAAAACATTGCAGACAAAGTCATCCAGAAGAACTACATGGCTAAATAATCTACCGCAAACCATAGCATGTCATATAATAATCAATCATTCCTACCAATACTATGCATCGAAGGAAAACTGAATAACATGAAAATCTTATCCAATCGGTCAAAATCACACAAATATGGGAAAACACATCAATTTCAAGTTAAATATCCCTATTTAAAATCACCTAACCACTACTCAAGTGCATAGGGCTTATTAGGAAAATAATAGGGCTAAAACGGTAAACTCACAATACCATGAACATCTGTATTGGGAACTTTTAGACATAAAAATTCGTAGACTATATAAGAAAAGGCACTAAACACCTACATAAGAATCATGAGATTGATATTTAGGAACCTCATGCCATGAATTGCCCTAGTACGATGTAGATCTACAAAAATGTATAAAACATTCAATCGTGTATAACTCGTGAGAGAGGAGAAATAAGGATATGATCTTTAAAGAGAAGGGGGAACTCACCTATGCATTTCCAACACAATCAATGGTGGTCAATTCTGAGAAAAAACTGCGAGTCAGTGGGCTTGGAGAGGATTTGCAGCCATACGGTCGCTTCTAGACAAGACAAACAAAGTGAAAAAGGGTTCTGTCAATTAGATGCGACCTCGTTAGATTTCATGAAAAAAAAAGAAAGTACACTGCTTCTATTTTATAAGTACACGACATGTACTTTCCTTTCCATGCTCTGCATTAGGTGATCATTAGGTCACCACACATGACCATGTAGTCGGTTGTTACCCGGCCAGTACATAGTCACATGTGGAATCTATGTACACAACGGGTACATAAAGTACATGACGTTTACAACTAAAATTTATAGAAACTCCCATTTTTTCAGAAACAAAAATAAATCAACATTTGTACCAGAAAAAAATATCTAGGTTCTTAAAAACATCCCCAATTAATGAAATTCATCCTTGAATTTTTCTATCAAGGTAGCATAGAAGAAGAATCCTCAAATAGTTCCAACCACTACAACCGTATGTCGTCCTCCATCTCCCATGTCTTGTCCTGTACTCACATGTGATTCCATAAAACTCGTACTAGAAGAACATATCATCCATAGAAAACCTTCACACATCAATCAGCAACCCATATAGGACGCTCCTCGAACGAGGCGTCCACCTCGAGCTCACCCTCGTTAGGTTGGAAGACATGAGATGGGTCTGATAACTAAGGTCGAAGCTGAGAAATGTGGAAAACTTCATGCATAGCTAGGTAACACTTAGGTAACTACAACTGATAGGGAACCAGACCAACTCTCTCCAACACCTCAAACGGGCCTAACATTCCTCGGAGAAAGCATACCCTACCTCCTAATCCTCCCATGTCCCAACCTCGGTGTCACATGCATGAAAACCTCACCTCTGAACTCGAAATTAAGAGGTCGTATTCGTCAATCATCATTATAAAGACCCGTAAAAATCAAGGAATTTTTTTTAATTTTCTTTTGAATTTTACAAGAATGCATTTTTTGACGGCACCTGATTCTGAGGCCCGGTGTGCCCGGAATCATTTTCTGATGTTTGGCTTGGGTACATTCAGTAAACGAATGAGCGGGTTTTCCTAGCTTTTAAACCGTTGCTCGGAATTGAAATCTGAGGGCACCGAAGGAACCGCAGCACCAATATTTTCTTAGGAACACCTTTTCCGGAGTTGCGTTTGCTCGGGTGTGGTTATTAAAAATTTTCGGTTAAGTAAAAGAATAAAATAAAATGGTGCAACCAATTTTATTTTATTTAAAGTAGTTTAACCTAAGCTAAGTGGTTGGAGTGGGACCCACTATATCCTACTCCACTAGGTATGATATTTTTGGGGAGGGGCCCACACGAGCCCCGCCTTTTCAACTTCCCCAAACCCCCTCAATTAATTAGGTAACGCACCTGCACCCCCCCTTTAAATGAAAGTCAACTCTTGCGTTTAACTGAATATTAAATGCCCCTTTAATTGGGAAGTTTAAAATTTTCAATTAATTCAATTAATTGAAGGATTCAATTTTGAATTTCAAAACGTTTGGCTTGAGTAATAAAATAAGGCAACACTTATTTTATTAGTGTTGTTTTGGTTGTACGAGTGGATTTTGGAGAGGATTTGCTCTATGTCTTGAAGTTCTTCTTCCTCGACGAAGAACGCGAAGAACATCGAGCCTTCGATGAAGAACACTATCACCGCAAAAGGGAGTTCGTCATACCATCTTCCTTCCACCTCACGGCCAGTGAGAGATGCCATCCTCGGAGATTGACGACACGACACTAACGATCCTCCTTCCGCGACGCTTACAGAGTCTCCTTCCGCGACGTCCCTTTCCGCGGCAAACCTCATTCAACGACAACGATTTATGTAGGGGTGTGTTTTTATTTGAGAAACGTTGATTCTTCCTTCCTTTTTTATCTTGACCCCCTTGCTACAAAACTAACGTGGAAGGACCAGGCCAAATGAACACAGCCCCATCCCTCCGCCGTTTTTGTGAATGTTTGGTGGGATCTTCGTGTTCTTCATGGGTGACGAACACCAGAACGTTGCGAGTTCATCGTGCAATGCAATGATCCAAATTGAAGATGCAACACCATGAAGTCCTAGTGAAAGTGCAACGACGATAGCGGGCAATGGATCAAACCAGAACAGCAGGGACCGTCCCTTTACCGTTCTTCAAACGGGTGAATCAAATCCTGATTTCGGAGCGGATCGGAGGCCCAAAAACACCGAAGACGATTACGGGTCATCGGGTCGACATAGTTTCCGAAGTTTCGTGATGAACGGATAGTCAGAACAAAGAACGGACAACATGGGAGGCGCGCTGGCCGGAGGCGTTAGTTCTGGAAAATTCCAAAGTACACGGCGTGTACCTCTGACAAACACGTCGTGTATTGTGGGCGTACTGCGGCTTGAGTTTCGTGTTCAGACAAGTAACACATGGTGTGTGACCCCGGCCACACGGCGTGTAATCTCTATGGAGAATAGTAGAAGCAGCTTCGCAAGACAAGGCGTGTATTCTAGAAAATACATAGACACATGCAGCAATACACGGCCAAGAGGCACGGCGTGTATTCTCTTCATAGAAGGGAAGATGTGGCTTTGCGGGACTCAACATGTATTCATGTGATACACAGACATGGAATGGAATACACTAGAATGTACTCCACCACACGACCAGGCATGGCCAGCATACATGGAGCCAACCCCAGATGTTTGGACACAGTGTGTAACCATACCACACGCCGTGTACATATTGTTTACATGAATAGCCCATCGACATGGGCTGTGGTACACGGACAATACCTGTGGACAGAAGACACGGCGTGTAATCATACCACATGCCATGTACATTATTTTTTTACACAACCAGCCCTGTGACACGGGCCAGAACACACGGGCAGTACTCGGTTTCTGATGACACGGCATGTAACGTATATCTACACGCCGTGTACTTTTGGAAAATGGTTTGGTCGTCTTGTTCTCTATGACTTGGGAAAGTTTTTCTTGGTTTTACCATAAGATGTGGGATGGAACGTTGGGTTACATCATCCCTGGTATTCGTGATGGTTGATGTATCCATCTCTTTGACTCGAGGAGAGGATCCTCCAAAAACAAGGTTATTGTGTACGGGAACCCTAGTGCTGGCTGCAACTGCGACGATGATGGAGACTGTACAGAAATCCTCTTTGGATTCGACGGCGATGACTACATCACTTAGAGACCCTGTGTGGATCAGTGCTACGAATCTTATATGGGTCAGATCCTCTGTGGGTCGGTGCTCAGCGGTCCTGTGTGGGCCAGCGCATACCGATCCTATGTGGGTCAGATCCTGTGTGGGTCATTGCGGGGGTTAGTACCTATCGATCCTTTGTGGGTCATTGTGGGGTATAGTACCTATCGATCCTTTTTGGGTCATTGCGGGGGTTAGTACCAATCGATTTTGTGTAGGTTCGATGGCTTAGATGAATCAGTGGATACATCTGATCATCTATATCATCTTACGAAGAAGTATTCCTGTGTGAGCTGATTCTTGACTTCCAATCATTATATTTGATATGATTGACTTGCTTTCCTATGTGGATTATGTTATGTTATCCTGTGTGGGCATGATCGAGCTTGGGCTCAGATGTTGGAGCCAATATGGAATTGATGACTTAGGTATATGTATTGGAATATACCTAAGTAGTGTTGAATGTTACTTTGTGATTGTATCTTTCCTTTGTGGATCACCCTTTGTGGATTATAGGAGTCCTTCGGGGGTCTCGGGGTCCCTACTGAGTAGCTCATACTCACCCCCGCATGGGCTATGCCTGCACTACGTTGTGTTGGATGCAGATGACGGACAGCACTGATCGTGGTATAGGCTAGTGGAGCAGTCGGTACCTGGAGGTGTACCACTAGGTGGGACGTACATAGAGCAGATGGATGGACCCGAGGAGCTGAGGTGGGTATCTGTACCCACCCTTTAGGTGGGAGTACCAGTGGATGGCTCGACATTGCTGCTTTACTTTCAGTTGTTGTACTTTCTTTCGATTTGTACTTTACATTCAGTTTGGGTTTGTATTCTGGCCCATTTACTTTCCACAGTTACTTTTACTCAGTTTACTTAGTGTTTACTTCTACTGGCTTACTCTGTGGTGTTTTTTTACTTTTAAAGGAAATTTCATCCCTTTTGTTGGGATATACACCTTGGTGCTAGTCGCCAACCCCTGGCCTATGGAAGGCGGGCTTGGGGTAGTCACGACACAGGCCCCGAGGACGGGTCATGACAAATTTGTATCAGAGGAGTTCGATTCTACTGCTGAACTCTGGACTCTGATCTTTTTCTATGTGAAGCAATAATGTTAAGAGTGTTGAGTGTGGTTATAAGTCTAGGGAGTCCAGTGTTGGTGCGGTGACCGATGTATCCGTACACCAGGACCTTGACTTCTGATTTCCAACTTAGTGCACGAAAACATTGATTGCATGTGTGTTTCACGTTATCTTTGTGATTACTTTGTGTCAGCTCACCAGGTATACTGTTTTGACTGTGGAACACCTGTCTTTTTCAGGATGGCCCCACGACAGTAGCCATCTAGTGTTCTGAGTTTTGTACGTGACGACAGCCCACCGAGCGACGAGGCCTCGGTGTAGGGCCCTTTGACAGTAGAGGCACTGGCTGTACCTCTACCCACCGAGCCACCGATGCTACCAGCCCCATCCACTGAGAGTGCACGTCGCCTTGGTGTACTACACTAGTTTCATCATCAGAGACCACCCAGGTTCCGTGGGGAGATGGACCCTTAGGCAGCCGAGGATTGGTTGGAAGCGGTAGTACGAGTTTTCAGGTTTGTGAGGATACCAGCCGACCTCATGGTGATCCTCGCAGCGAGCCTCCTGCACGCTGTAGCATGCAGATGGTGGAGCATGATGATCCAGGTTCACGATGAGGGATCTCTCCTCTAGATGGACTTATAGAGCCTCTTCCACTCGGAGTTCGTCCCAGCCACCCTCCGTGCAGTACACATCTAGGAGCTTCTACAGCTGCGACAGGGTAGCATGATGGTCGCCCAGTACTCGACTAGATTTTCTGATCTCTCCCACTATTCGACAGACATGGTAGGGGACCCATTATTCCGGGCCCGGACCATCGAGCAGGGATTGAGGCATGAGATCAGGGCATTGCTGATCTCCTTCATCATTCCAACATAGGCAGGAGTACTGGAGAGAGCTCTTCTCATAGAGTTATCTTGTCGAGCCTACGCTAACAGTGAGACCTACTGCAAGGAGACACGTAGCAGAGTCGTCTGCAGCTGGCAGTCGACGGATGTCACAGGGGTCCAGGCGGACCGGACCATCAGGCAGACGACCTCAGGACACTGGCTCAGAGGTGCGGGGCACTCAGCCCAGATCTAGTGTTTCGAGAGGTAGACAGTGCTACGCATGCGGTGGGCAGGGCCACATGGCTCGTGACTGCCCGACCCGTCGTGTAGAGGAGTAGCAGATTGTTGAGGGGCCATCCAGGTAAAGGAAGAGGTTCTACCATGGCGGTCCGCCGAGAGCAGGCAGATGAGGCAGGGGAGCTGCCCGAGAAGCCGGAGGTGGGCGACGCTTTGAGGCTTTACCACCACCACCACCAGGATGTCCACACCGGCCACAGGGAGCTTGCAGGAAGAGACATTCTCAGCTTCAGGCAGCGGAGGCCTACGACCATGGTGCACCAGAGATGATTCGAGGTACGATATGTGTCAACTCCACCCTTTCTATAGTTTTTATAGACATAGGAGAGAGTCATTCCTTTATATTCGCTTCCCTTGTTCGATGCTCGGAGATTCCAACGGAGCCGTTGGATCGATCCTTACAGCTAGAGACTCTTACGGGTGCAGACTCGACAATTATGCACTGGTGCCGGCAGTGTGAGCTTACTCTAGGAGGCGAGAGCATTAGCTGGGATCTTTTTGTAGCGGTGTCGAGGCCTTACGACATTATCTTGGGCATGAATTGGTTATCCCTTGTTCATGCTCAGATCAACTGTATTAGGCGCAAGGTGCGGTGTGTTCGCACCGACGGGAGCAGTTTCACCTTCACAGGCAAGAAGGGAGCATTTTCCGCACAAGATGGACTATTGCAGAGGAGAGGACAACCCATCACTCATCAGTTGGCTAGCCTCATCCTAGGAGCAGTTGATGTGCAGTGTCCCGGTTTTCCTACAGTGGTGGATCAGTATGAGGACATTTTCCCTGACGACGTTCCAGGACTACCTCCTCAGAGAGAGGTATACTTTTATATTGAACTTTACCCTAGGAAAACCCTGATATTCACTCCAGCATATCGGATTTCCCTTGCTAAGCATCAAGAACTACGGGTACAGTTAGAGGACTTTCAAACAAGGGATTCATCCGACCCAGTGTTTCGCCTTGGGTATCCCTGATATTGTTCGCCAAGAAGGCGGACGGGAGCTTGCGACTTTGTGTCAACTATCATCGCCTAAACCAGGTGACCATGAGGAACTAGTCTCCGCTACCGAGGATTGATGAACTCTTCGATCAACTCAAGGGAGCACGGTGGTTCTCGAAGATATACTTTAGATCAGGCTATCATCAGCTAAAAGTTCAAGACAAGGACGTGTAGAAGACGACCTTCAGATGTCGGTATGGCCACTATGAGTTCATGGTTATGCCTTTCGGCATAACCAATGCTTCATCTGTGTTCATGAGTCTCATGAACATGATCTTTCATCCATACATTGATTGATTTGTCGTGGTATTCATCGACGAAATTTTGATATACTCGACCATTGAGGAGGAGCAAGCCTACCACTTGCGGGTTGTACTAGACACACTCTGAGAGCACCAACTATATGGAAAACTCTCGAAGTGTCAGTTCTAGTTACGTGAGGTACCCTTCTTGGGACACGTCATCGCTGAGGCGGGAGTTGCAGTGGATCCAGCGAAGATTGAGGCAGTGCTAACTTGGGAGCCACCTAGGAAAGTGACAGAGGTGCCAAGTTTCTTGGGTCTAGATGGGTACTACCGGAGATTTGAGCCAGGAATCTCCAGAGTTGCGGCACCACTATCATTTATGACAAAGAAGGGGAAACCCTTCGTGTGGTCAGACATATGTCATCAGAGCTTCCAGGAGATGAGATAGAGATTGACCAGTGCGCCTATCATGAGGCTACCGGAGAAGGGTGTAGGGTACGTAGTCTACTGCGATGCATCAGGGACCGGACATGGATGTGTACTGATGCAGGAGTGAGCCGTGATCACCTATCTATCACGTCAGTTGGGGAAGCACGATCAGAACTATGCTACCCATGACCTGGAGTTAGCAACAGTGGTATTCGCTCTAAAGATGTGGCGACACTATCTGATGGGCGAGCGCTTTACATTCTATTCTGACCACCAGACACTCCGGTTTATCTTCTCGCAGAATGACCTAAACCTGAGAGAGTGGTGATGGGTCATGTTCCTCCAGGACTATGACATTGAGATAGTCTATACTCCTGGAAAGGGGAACATAGTAGCCGATACTCTTAGCAGGAGGACGGTCATTCAGCTACAAGGGGAGGCGACAGAGCAGCTAGCCACTTTTCAGATATCCTTCATGGATAGAGATGGAGTAGCCTTTCTTCATTCACTCAAAGTCACTCCTCCACTACTGCAGCGGTTCTGGGAGGTACAGCGTGGGGACACTGACTGTGAGATGCGGTGTGCGCATATATTCTTAGGACAGGCACCTGATGGATTCTTTGTAGGAGGATAACACATCGTCCTTTTCAGGGGACATACCATGGTACCGGCTACTTTGCATGAGGAGGTGATGAGAGTGTTTCAATGTTCCCCTTTAGCGGTACATCATGGAGTGGAGAAGATGTACTAGGATCTTAGACGACAGCACTGGTGGCCGGGCATGAAGAAGGTTGTGGAAGAGTTCGTCTCTCGATGCCTCACCTTCCAATAGGTGAAGGTTGAGCACGAGGTACCAGCAGGCTTGGTACAACCCTTAGAGGTCCCAGAGTGGAAGTGGGGCAGGATATCTATGGATTTCATGATTGGAATTCCACGTACATCCAGAGGTCATGACTCCATTTGGGTGATTGTCGACCGACTCACCAAGTCAGCCCACTTATTACCCATTAGAGAGCAGGTCTCAGTAGAGAGCTTGGGATGTCTCAATGTTCAGGAGATTGTACGACATCAAGGTGTTCCATCATCTATCGTCTCCATTCGAGATTCTCGCATTACTTCCCAAATTTGGATGGTGTTTCAAGAGGCATTCGGGACGCAACTACGTCTGAGCACCACCTTTCACCCTCAGACGGATGGTCAGACGGAGAGGACCATTCAGACTCTCGAGGACATGCTCCGTGCACGTGTCCTCATCTTTTTTCGCCGCTAGGAGGACCACCTACCCTTGGTGGAGTTCGTGTACAACAACAACTACCACTCCACCATTGGGATGACACCATATGAGGAATTGTACGACCGACCTTGATGATCACCCCTATGCTGGACAGACCCTAGGGATTCAGCACTTGTGGGACCGGAGATAGTACAGGCCATGACGGAGAAGGTCTAGGTCATCCATGAGAGGATGAGGATTGCTCAGAGCCGGCAGAATTATTATGCTGATAGGAGGAGAAGGGCACTCAATTTCGAGGAAGGGGACCACGTCTTCTTGCGGGTCTCACCTCAACGGGGATTACAGAGATTTGGCCGATGCGACAAGTTATCTCTATGCTTCATCGGACCATTCCTGGTCCCCATCAAGGTAGGCGAGGTGGCTTACCACCTGGATCTACAACCTCAGTTGCACCGGGTGCACGACGTCTTCCACATATCTCACCTGAGGAGATACGTGCATGACCCGATGCATATCATCGTCCATGGGGAGCTATACCTTGATGATGGGGTGACCTTTGCGGAGGTCCCGGTTGAGATCGAGGATCGACAGGAGCAGGTCCTACATGGACGGTCGATACCTTTAGTGCACATTAGATGGCAGCACGAGAACCTACAGGAGAGCTCTTGGGAGCGGGAGGCTCAGATACCTGCTCAGTAGCCACATTTGTTCCCATAGTTTATGATGTATCATTACAGGGACGTAAAGTCCTGAGGTGGGAGTAATGTAAAGACCCGTAAAATTCAAGGAATTTTTTTTTAATTTTCTTTGGAATTTTACAAGAACATAGTTTCTAACGGCACCTGATTCTGAGGCTGGGTGTGGCCGAAATCATTTTCTGAAGATTGGTTCGGGTATGTTCAGTAAACGAACGACCTAGTTTTCCTAACATTGAAACCAGTGCTCGAAATCGAAATCCGAGGGCACCGATGGAATCGCAACGCCGATATTTTATTAGGAACACCTTTTCCAGAGTTGTGTTTCCTCGGGTGTGGTTATTAAAAATTTTGGGTTAAGTAAAACAATAAAATAAAATTGTGCAACCAATTTTATTTTATTTTAAGATGTTTAACATAAGCTAAGTGGTTTTAGTGGGACCCACAATATCCTACTCCACTAGGTTGGATTATTGTGGGGTGGGGCATACATGAACCCCACCTTTTCAACTTCCTCAAACACCCTCCTTTAATTAGGTAACGCACCCGCACCCACTTTTAAATGAAAGTCAACTCTTGAGTTTAACTAAATATTAAACACCTATTTAATTGGGCAGTTTAAACTTATCAATTAATTTAATAAATTGAAGGATTAAATTTTGAATTTCAAAACGTTTGGCATGATTAATAAAATAAGACAATTCTTATTTTATTAGGGTTGTTTTGGTTGAGCGAGGGGTTTTTTGAGAGGATTTTCTCTAAGTCTTGAAGTTCTTCTTCCTCAATGAAGAACGCGAAGAACACTGAGCCTTCGACGAAGAACTCCGTCACCGCAAAGGGGAGTTCGTCATACCGTCTTCCTTCCTCCTCGCAGCTGGTGAGAGATTCCATCCTCGGAGATCAACGATGAGACGCCGACCATCCTCCTTCCGCGACGTTTACAGAGTCTCCTTCCATGACTTCCCTTTCCGCGACAAACCTCACTCAATGACAAAGCATGAGGTAGGGGTGTATTTTTATTTTAGTAACACTAATTATTCCATCCTTTGTTTATCTTGACCTGCTTGCTACCAAAATAACGTGGAAGGACCAGGCCAAACCAACACGGCCCGATCCCTCTGCCGTTTTTGTGAATGTTTGGTTAGATCTCCGTGTTCTTCATGGGTGACGAACACCGGAATGTTGCGAGTTCGTTGTGCGACGCAACAATCCCAATTGAACACCGAACATCCCAACTTCCTAGTGAAGGTGAGATGTCGATAGTGGGCGATGGATCAAACCGGAATGGGAGGGACCGCCCCTTGACCATTCTTTGAGCGGGTGAATCAAATCGTGATTTTGGAGCCGATCGAAGGACCGAAAACACCGAAGATGATTACGCGACATCAGGGCAACATAGTGTCCGATGTTTTGTGATGAATGGACCATCTGAACGATGAACATACAACATGGGAGGTGCGATGGCCGAAGGCATAAGTTTTGGAAAATTCCAGAAGACACGGTTTGTACCTCTGACGAACACGCTGTGTAGTGTGGGCGTACTGTGGCTTGAGTTTCAAGTTTAGACAAGTAACACACGGCGTGTGACCCCAGCCACATGGCATGTAATATCTACACAGAATAGCAGAAGCAGATTCGCGAGACATGGTGTGTATTCTGGAAAATACACGGACACATGCAGCAATACAAGGCCAAGAGGCACGGTGTGTATTCTCTTCAAAGAAGGGCAGAAGCGGCTTTTCGGGACTCGGCATATATTCCTAGGATACACGGACATGTAATGGAGTACACAGACATGTCCTCCACCACACGATCAGGCATGACCAGCATACACGAAGCCGACCCCAGATGTTTGGACACGGCGTGTAACCATACCACACACCGTGTACATACATTTTACACGAACATCCCTTCGACATGGGTTGTGGTAAATGGACAGTACCCGTGGATAGATGAAATGGTGTGTAACCATACCACATACTGTGTACTTTCTTTTTTACACGAACAGCCGTGCGACATGGTCCGGAACACACGGGCAGTACCCGGTGTCTGATGACACGGCGTGTAACGTATATCTACACGCTGTGTACTTTTGGAAAATGGTTTGGTCATCTTTTTCTCTGGGACTTGGGCAAGTTTTTCTTGGTTTTAACAAAATATGTGGGATGAAACATTGGGTTACATCATCTCTGGTCTTCGTGATGGTTGATGTATACATCTCATTGACTCGAGGAGAGGATCCTCCCAAAATGAACATGTTGTGTGCGGTAACCCTAGAGCTGGCTGCGAATGCGACGACGATGAAGACTGTACAGAAATCCTATGTGGATTTGATGGAAATGACATCATCACTCAGCGATCCTCTGTGGATCAGTGCTACTGATCCTGTGTGGGTCAGATCCTGTGTGGGTCAGCGCCCAGTGGTCCTGTGTGGGCCAGCGCATACTGATCCTGTGTGGGTCAGATCCTGTGTGGGTCATTGTGGGGGTTAGTACATATCGATCCTTTGTGGTTCATTGCGGGGGTTAGTACCTATCTATCCTTTGTGGGTCATTTCTGGGGTTAGTACCTATCGATCATGTGTGGGTCTGACAGCTTAGATGAATTAGGGGCTACATCTGATCATCTCTATCATCTTACGAAGATGTATTCCTGAGTGATCTGAGTCTTGACTTCCAATCATTATCTTCGATATGATTGACTTGCTTTCATATGTGGATTATGTTGGGTTATCCCGGGTGGATGTGATCAAGCTTGGGATCAGATGTTGGAGCCAATCTGGAATTGATGACTTAGGTATATGTATGGGAATATACCTAAGTACTATTGAACGTTACATTGTGATTGTATCTTTCTTTTGTGGATTACCCTTTCTGTATTTTAGGAGACCTTTGGGGGTCTCGGGGTCCCTACTATGTAGCTTATACTCGCCCCTGCATGGGCTATGCCTGCACTACGTTGTGTTGGATGCAGACGACAGACAACGCTGATCATGCTAGAGGATTGTAGAGCAGTCGGTACCTGGAGGTGGACCACTAGGCGGGACGTACACGGAGCGGACAGCTGGATCCGAGGTGTTGAGGTGGCTATCTGTACCCACCCTTCAGGTGGGAGTACCAGTGGATGGATCGACATTGTTGTTTAAATTTCATTTGATGTACTTTCTTTGCAATTGTACTTTACATTTAGTTTGGGTTTGTATTCTGGCCCATTTACTTTCTGCACTTACTTGTTCTCATTTTACATAGTATTTACTTCTTCTGGATTACTCTGTGGTGTTTGTTTACTTTTAATGGCAATGCCTTCCCTTTTTTGGGATATACGCCTTGCTGCAGGTCGCCAACCCCTGGCTTATTGAAGGCAGGCTTGTGGTAGTCACGGCACGGGCCCCGATGACGGGTCATGACAATCATAATACCAATCTTGTGCCTGGGTAGTATCTATACTCTTTTCAATAAACTATATCTGCTTTGTGGACTCCTGGAAAAGTCGAGGTCACAGTATAACTACCTCTCCTGCCTCCAGCTAGAATAAGACTGATCGGCATGGCCTACCGTACAAGGCCACATAAGGTGCCATCTGAATAGTTCCTTCAAATCTATTATTATAGTCAATATACACAAGATTTATGTGATTCTCCTAAGAACCTCCAAAATCCAGGACATATGCTCAATGAATTTCCTCAAGCACATGAATCATACACTTGGACTGGCCATCTGTCTTGGGATGGTAAGCTGTACTCAGTAGTACCTGTGTACCCAATGCCTTCTGTAATCCCTGCCAGACTTGAGAAGTAATACAGGAATCCCTTTATAACACAGTGGAGTGTGTAACTCTATATAAACATAAATCCTATAGGGTGTACAACATTACCAGATCATCAACTCTGAAGGTTTCCTCAATCGGCATAATGTTAAAAACCTTTGCGAATTCGTCAATGAAAACCCAAACTGCATCACTCCCTTGAGGAGACCTCAGAAAACCTATCATGAAATCCACCATGACATTATTCCTTATCTACTCAGGAATGGGTAACTTCTGAAAAGGCCCTTCTGGTCATTGATGCTCCGTCTTCACCTGTTGACAGGTGGAACATCTCATGACAAAACCAACAACATCTCTATTTATACCTGGCCACCAATACTGATGTCGTAGATCATGATATATCTTTGGTGACACCAGGATGAACTCCCAAAATTAAGGAATGAATGTTTCAACTTAGCTTCTCGCATATTTCTACTATCACACACACGCATCCATGAAAATGAATGATCTCATCCACAACTACTGTTTATCCAAGAATAGGGGCCTCTCATGAAACACTCTCTCAAAGGATGAGGCCTTCAGAATCTGATAGTTGCCTTGTTCGCACTCGATTGAGTAGAGTATATGTAACAGCAAGATAAGAAAGAAACATCTAGCCTGGACTTTCCAGCATCACCAAATTCATCTTAGATAACATAGACATAATATTTCACTCTCAGCTGGCGTCCTGAGCTACCTGTATCTGAGCCCTCCTGCTCAATGCACCCACCACAACATTGCCTTTCCCAAATGTGTAGGCAATCTCAATGTCAATGTACTGAAGGTACTCATCCCACCTTCGCTGTCTCAAATTTAGATCATGCTGAGTGAAGATATATTTATGACTTTTGTGGATGATGAAAACCACAAAATACTCTCTAAGAAGATAATGTATCTAACATCATAAGGCATGCACAAATGTATCAAATTCGGGATCCTTTGTCCGGTTATTATCCTCATGTGGCGTCAACTGTCAAGAACCATATGCAATGAACCTTTCCCCTTACATAAGCATTTCACCCTACACGAAACCTGATGTTTCATAGTACACAATACATCTCCTTCTCGTCTCTGGAAATACAAGTATCGTTACTAAAGTCAACCTCCCTTTTAGCTCTTGAAAGACTAACTCTCAAGAATATTACCAAAAGTACATCACATCCTTCTTAGTCAGGCATGTTAGTGGTTCTACTATGTCTGAAAATTATTGCATAAAACTAATGTAATAACTAGCCAGACCTAGAAAACTCCATACCTAAAATACATTCTTTGGATACTCCCAGGAAGCTACTGCTCTCACATTCATTAGGTCTATGGATACTCTTGTCTCTGAGATAACATGGCCCAAGAAGTGAATTTCGTCCATCCAAAAGTGGCATTTTGAGACAATAGAATATAATAGATTCTATTTCAGTGTACTAAAAACAATATCATGATGTGTAGCATAGTCATGTCAAGTGTGAGATTACACAAATATATCAACCATGAAGACCACCATGAATGAATCAAAGTATGGATGGAACACTCTGTTCATCAGCGCCATGAAAACTAAAGGTGAGTTCATGAGACTAAATGGCATAAACACATAGTCGTATAGACCATACCTACTTTGAGAGGCTTTAAGGGGTATATAAGATGGTCTAACACACAACTGATGATAACCGGATCTCAAGTAAATCATTGAGAACACTCGACCTACTCAATGATGATCAAAGTGGTCATCAATCCTTTGCAAGGGATATCTGTTTTTTACCATCTACTAGTTAAACTTCTGATATTCCACATATGGTCTGAGGGAACCGTCTGCCTTCTTTGAAAATAGGACAGGTGAACCCCAAGGAGAAGTACATGGTCAGAATAAACCATTTTCTTGAAACTCCTCCAACTGCTTCATGAGCTCTCTAACTCTAGTGGAGCAATCCTAAAAGGGGAAAAGAAAACTAGTACTGCTCATGGAAAAAGATTAATAGGAAAGCCCACCTATCACTCCAGAGGGAAACATGAAGATCACTCTAGAATGAAATCCTTGAAACAATCCACAATTGGAGGAAAGTACATAAGTGAAGTCCCCTGGTCATCCAGACACAGACTAGCAAACTGGGCTGTAACTCCTCCCAACCCCTGATGATCGGGTCCCGCTCTACTCGCCTGATCATCACATTCACCCTTATGAAGAAGTGATCAACCCTCTGGTGATGTGAAACTCACCATATGACGATAGAAGAAGAAAAAATCCTAGAAAGGAACTAACCAGTCCATTCAGAGAATGACATCATATCATGTCATATCTAGTACATAAAGGTCCCATTGGAAGTGACACCCACCAACCTCAAGAGGTAATTCCTTGCCCTAATGTATACTAGCTGTTCTAGTCCTAAACTAAGTGTCCAACATCAAAATATCAGCAGAAAAAAAATACAGAGCCCAAGGCTCTCCACAACAGCGACATATATAAATCTATGGTAAGCACCTATATCGAAAAGAGAAAAAGGTAAAATGGAGGCAACTAGGGTCGTACCCCGAACTGTAGAGGTTCAAGTGTCCTTCTCCTTCTAGGTCTGCTCCACTGCAAAAGTACGATATGCACTTCACCCCTATGACCCTGCTTGACCACCCTGAGGTGATCCACCCTATTGTTGTTGAAATCTTAGAGACTGGCTACATGGACCGTGACCTCCACCTCATCCTGAACAGCTTGAAGAACTCTAGTTCCCTTACTAATGAGATATTTATGGTGCTTCTCTAGAACGAGGAGTCTTAGAAGAACCGCAGTCAAAAGATGCTAGTGAGATGAACTGGAGGAAGATCTGAAGATGGCCCATCTTTTCCCAAGGTCAGCACTCCACTCGGTCTCTTAAGAAATGTGTCCTCGTATTCTCGCTCTTCTCGTATTGGTAGAATACCACCAGGCTACCAGAATATGTCTCTCTACAACTATGATCTCCATGCGTTGACACCTTATTGAACTTCCAGTTGTCAGTATGAGGGATACCAACTCCGAATGTTGACACACCCTAGATCAGCCCTCTGGAATCCATCATATTGTGCACTTTAATTAGCGCCTGGTTGACAATAGATGTGATGGATGTCAACCTAATGATGTTCACCTAACATCCGATGTCATTCCTGAGACCATCCTCAATCCTCATTGCATTAAATAACTCATCAACTTTAGGAATAGTCATGAAGTGATGTATCCCAATGAAGCAAGAAGAATAATTTATAACTGAAAGTGTACCATGCTACAAACTCACGAAATCTCGGGATCGATAAGCCCTCAATGTCTTCGGGTGGATGTAATCATAAAAGGTACAATGTAACTCATCCCATTCCATAACCTACTGGAATCCTGCTCGTGAGATCATATCCCACCCTCTCTTGGCAGAGTCCCAAAGCATATAAGTAGAAATCTTTACTCTCCACTCTGGAGGCATCTCAAGATGCTTGAAGATAGATAGCATGGATTCTATCCATGACTTAGGAGCCAGAATTCCTCCTTCCCCTGTGATGGTGGGAAGATGATGCTATTGAAAAACCCACATCAACTCTTCCATAGAAGTGGCGGGATGAAATACTCCTAGGAAGGCTTGTATAAATCTCATAGGCCCCTCTAAGAATTATGCATTAGCACCTGTGTCTAGAACGATGACTGATGCCAAGACTTGCACAACAGGAGGATCTACTAGAAGTCCCTGATCATCCATATCCAAAGTCTGATAACTTCCCTATAACTGAAAAAAAAACCAGAGGATGTCACAGGGGCATGACTCATTAATGTCAATTGCACACCATAGATTGAGATTAGCATTGATGAAAACATAGAAGTGCAAGAAGGGAAAATGAGAATGAAAGAATTCAAAATTTTCATGACATGGATACACCACGTGTATAAATCCTACACAGCGTGTTCCATTAAGCCTTCTTATGGGCTTGTAAATATGGAAACCCAGGGCATGTAACACCCCATACACATGGCGTGTTGTCTTAACACATGAAATGTACTTAAATCCTCTTCCCCTTACCAAGATTTTCTACATGGCTAGGCCAAATGATTCTCCTATAAATATACTACACAGTGTGTTAGTTCCAGACACCTTGTCCACAGAACGACCATCACAGACTAGTGTTGATAATTACATGGCCGGTTACACAGCTGACTCTATACGACATGTTTGATTCAGACACGGCCTGTACTAGATATATTTCACCTACCCGTGAAGTTCTCTATATGACAAGATACATGGATTACACTACACTATGTTTTGTAGATTTAAATGGCATTTAGAACTTATTTTTTTATCCATCTCTATTATTAGTCACACGGGTGGACACATGCTCTACCCAACACGTCATGTACAACCAGTACACGACATGTTCCCCCAAATATTTCCCAACCCTGTGTCCCAAACCACATATCCAGTGACATAGTTAGAGACTACATGGTGTGTACATATTATACACGATGTGTACTTAACAAAAATAGTACCTTACTAAACAAAAGGACACATGGCATGTATTCATTATTACACTCCCTTTATTCTGGGTTCTTCTAAACAGTATGCTTCAGAAACAACTCTGAAACCTAGGAAACACTAAAGCAAACATTAATGTGCCAAATTCTGATCTGTGGGGGCCTATAATCCCCATGAATCAAATCTTGGAATCTTATTCATGTCATTTTTCAGGCATAACAGTGTAATGATCCACCAAATTCTGATCCATGAGGGACCAAAGCACCTCAAGAACTAAATTTTGGCATTCATTAAAATGAAAACAAACATAATTTAATACCCTTTCAAAACCAGGTTTTCTATAAATGAAACTATCTCTACAAAATGAATATCTAGTATAACAACTATCACAACAAAATGAATTCACTAATTCACCCTAAATGGATGGGAATATATGCATGACATGTGATTTATACCAAGTACCTATATGATGCATGAGATGGAATACCATCATTTCATTGGGATACGACAGAAATAGAACCTCAATCATATCAACGGTAATAGCACAATCCATGTGAATCACCCAATGGTGAAATTAAATCAACTGTAAAATGGAAAAACCAGAAAAATTGTAATTACGAGGTAGATAGGATTTTCCCTATACAAAGGTTAGCTCCTCCTGGGCACAACTTATTACCAATTACCTATTCCTTCCTATCCTGGGATATAGGATGTAAACAATAAGTCAAAAAGAATATAATTCCTCTGATACCACACTGTAATGTCTCTGTTCTTGGAGCCGCCCAGAGGTGCCCCGTACCTGGTTGGTCACATGGCCTCAAGCGCATTTCCTCGAAATCAAGAGGCTACCCACTAATAGTTAGGGCATTGTGTTTGACAGTGTGGAAACTATGCACTCATTTGTAGAGTATCACAATGGATGTAAAATCGATATACAATAGAAAAAGCAGTAAAATCATGCAATATATAAGTATTTTAAGAGTGAAGAAATAAACCACTAGAGCACACACACACATATGTGTCTATAAGATTCCTGATACCTATGTATAGGAAAGCTTCCAAACATGGCCAAATGCTGGAATACAATGAAAAAACAAAGTGCAATAAAAAAGTAGATAAAATGCTCCATTGAATTGCATTCCTCAGCTTGGTCTCATGCTCCCCGGATCTATAGCAATCAAGCACCTGATGTAGAATAGCACTTTCCATTATCTATACCTACAGCAATAAAATCTGTTTGGGCCCCAAAGGATAACCAAAATAGTGTGTTATATGAATCCTCGTAGGAAACTAACAAAAGATCAATGCCTAACAATCATTGAATATATATTTCAGGAAATAAACAAAAGGAAGGAGTAAACAAGGAAGTACACATAGTAACAATCCTATGACTTCAAATGCATTAATTTTCATATATAAAGTAATATGCTAATAAAATGTAAGAAACCCTTTAGGAAGTAATCACATTATAACCCCTCTGGATCAACCAAAACAAAACAAGTAACCCTCTAGGAAGTACACACATTCAGACCCCTCTCGTTCATCTTTAGCACATACTATGTGAGGAAGAAGTCACCATCAATTCCCCCTATAGTGTCATATTGGTAACTAATAGGCACTCTGAGGATGCTCTTAAAGTACAATTACCCATGTGGACCATATCGAGGAAACTACAGACACTCTATGTGGGAACAATGTCCATCCCCCTATGGTCTTGCAACGTAACAGTAAAGAGATACTCTGGAGAAGCCCTTAACATCCATTCTCGCTATGGTCTACTACAGCAGGCTCTCATAAACCTGTGTAATTCAATAGTGCCCATGAAAAACATGGAATCAAAATTCATCCTCATGAACTAATTGGATAAACAATCTACAATATACCACAATATGTCATATAATAATCACTCCATCCTAACAATTCTAGGCATATATTGTAAACATCCAAAAGGAAAAGCAAGACCAAATTGCCAAAATAAAAAAAACATGTGAAAATGAATCAATTTCAAGGGAAAATAATAGGGAAAAACCAAAAACATGTAATACCTAGAACAAGGGTATTGGGATCTTTTTCACATAAAAATTAAATGACTATCTAGGGAAAGGAAAACCACCTACCATGGAATCATGAGATCAATAAATGTGATCCTCAAGACTTGAATCTCACTAGAATGTCGTATATCTAGAAAAATTATTAAAACGTTCAACCAAGGATAACACTAGAAATTAGGATAGGATGTTCAAGATGAATGGGGAAATCAGAGATATGATTCCAACACAATCGATGGAGGTTGATTCAGTGAACAAATGGAGATTTGGGGGCTTGATGAAGATTTATGATAATACAGTTGCTCCTAGATGAGACAGATGAAGTGAAAAGGGGTCCTGTCAATTAGATGTGATAATGGTCCATTAAATGAAAAAAGTAAATGACGTGTATTTTAAATGTACAAGGCATGTGCATGAATTATCAGGCCTCCTCTTTAGGTGGTCTCCAGGTCAACACACACAGGCATGTACGCAGCCACTACCTGGCTAGTACACAGTCACCCCCGGTAATTGAGTACATAGCGTGTACACCTGAAACTTCCAAAAACTCATATTTTCTCAAAAAAACCATGAACCAATATTCATACCTTAAGAGAAGATCAAGGTTTATACAAAAAAATCATTGGAGGCACATATTATTACATCAGTAATGTAATAACTGGCATAATAAAAGATATACCACCCCTGTGTTGTAGGAACCAACATGAAAAATTCTTAAGATTTGTGTTTTTTAATGCAGTTTTAAAATAACCAACATAAAAATCAAAAATTATAAAATCCCTTGTAATATCATCAGCCAAAAACTGATGTAAAAAATTAACCAATGTGATCAACGTTTTCTTCACTAGCGGGGTGAGCTCAGATGCTCTAGAATGGTAAATTAATGAATTTTTAAGCATAAAACATTAAAAATGTTATGGAACTTGAGCATAGAATTCAAAGATCATACATTTTATATTAATGATCCTAATAAATAATGGATGTTCATAAGACATGAATCATAATGATACAATTAACATGGTCTAAAAATCATAACATAGGAATAAAACATGAAATATTTTAAAACATAAAAGCATATAATAACCCAATTACAAGCCACTATACCATGTTTTTTATAACATGTTATGAGTGGGTTAATCACCTGTGTACCTTCTTCGGGCCTAGGATACCTACAAGTGCACCATCTTATTTCAGGCATGGGATGCCCACTTGTGTAACCTCTTGTTTTGGTCTTGGTATGTCTCACATGTACCATCTTTTTTTGGGCCTTATATTTCATCATGTATACCCTCTTGTTTTAGGCTTATGATTTCCTCCCATGTAACATCTGGTTTTAGGATTGGGATTTATTCTCATTTACCCTCTTATTGTAGGCCTAGTATTCCCTCTTATATACACTTTTAGCTCATAAAACATTTATCAGTACCCAATGCATTGGAGGGAGTTATAGGTCCCACCAATCACATAAAAAATCAAACATAATTATCCCATAGAAAAATAAAACATGCATCATATCATGGCCCATAAAAATTGATTCTTTTCATAAAAAAAATAATAATCAATGGAATGTAATTGGTATCATTGTCATTCCATCATATCTTAACCTATTTAAAATCGATGGGTTTATTAGTCATTTCAGTAATGAAAAACTGGTGAAATGACATAGGATTCCGAATAATATATCCTATGGAAGATAAATAGATTTTAGAGACATATAAATCATTATAGAAAAATAGGATTCATAAAAATAAAACCTATAAATGAGAAAGATGTTTTAAAAAGTCCATGACATCTGGAATAACCCATTCAGAAAAAGAATAAGAATGGATCCTTTAGGTAATTTTGAAGAAATGGATGAGTAACATCTACATATGTCATCATATATGGAAAATAATTTTGAAATATCTTTCAAAAAACATTCTTCATGAAAATATCATTTTTTTATTTGAAAAATTATTTATAATTAATAAAATAATAAAAAAATTCATACACAATAACATAAAAATGTATAAAAAATACATGAAATAATTTTGAAAACAATCATTTAAACATATAAAATATTTATAAAAAACATCTTTTAAAGAACATTTAATATACTAAAAAATGTAATATTTTTTGAAAAAAAATCATTGAAAATTGATTGAAAACATTTAAAAAAATCTTGAAAACATTTCAAAACATTTTTACTAGAATTTTCAATAAAGAATATTTAAAACATATTCAAAAAAAAATTTCCCATGAACATTACTTTTAAAATAATATTCTTATGAATTAAGATTTTATACTTTGAAAGGATCTACACTGAAAATGGCGATGGGTAAATTCATATATGTCATTTGAGGTAAAATGAATATTTATTTTGCATGATATAAAGGTATGAAAAATGACTTATTCAGAAAGAGATAAGATTATTCTATTGAAAACATTGGATAATGACAAAAAAGGAAAATAATTATTTTAATTATTATTGTATTTTATTATAATATTCTTTGAAAACCTTTTTAGAAAATATGTTTTTATGAAACATAGATTTCTGACCGAAGCGAGAGGAAAATTAAAACATCCATAAAATCTATTTCTTAACTATCACATATACCAAAGAATGAGAAATTGGTACCAATATATGAGTATATCAGGAATAACCATAGGAGAATAAATTTCATGACTATTCTTGATTGATATTATTTCAACAAAGGAAAAAAAATCTTAAAAATTATCAAAAAGTAATGATATTGATTCAATAAAAGCTTACCACAAGGTAACCATTAACCATACTACAAAATAAAGAAAATGAAATTAAATTAATATTAAAATAACAGTAACATACGATGATTCGTGGAATAAAATTTTAATGCATTTATTAACACCTTATGGAAATATATTGGTTCATAACATGGCTTGTGAAACAAATAAGGAAAATTGAGATGAAATTATTTTACCAATTTGGGCACATATGAATCATAGTCTCAGTTATGGAAATATAATAAATTGTATATTAAAACACCCATAAATATAATTAAAATAATCATATAATTCATACATATGTATTATATTAACCAAAAAAATGGAATGGATGGTGAATAAAGCATGTATCTCAGGAAAATAAAAAGAGAGATGAAATCCCCTTACCGAGTATCTTGACTCTCATCATTCAACACAAACATATAATAAATATAAATTTATTATAAATTTTTAAAATAAACATATTATTATTTATAATTCTTTGTATTCTTTTTTATTACCTTATATTACCCTCATGTTAACAATTCTATTTTAAGGTTTCCCTTCAGGCAATATCTGCTTTGTTCTTCGCACGTCCCTTAATTTGTTATATCATCGGTCCTTATACTTATATCAAGATTTATAAATTAAAAATAATGATATAATTATGATATAGATTTATTATATTTGAGATAAAATAATTTATATAATATATAATTATGAAATTCAATACACCATTCATGGAGATGGTAAGTCGAACGTATATATGAACATTGTATTCGTCTTTATTGTCATATTAAAGGAAATAAGGTAAATGAAATGTGTGTGTGTGTGTATCATTATTACTATAAAATATTTATATAATATATATAATATAATTTCACTAAATCTATCCTAAATAAAATCCATGTATTGCGTGAACGAATCACATCACTTTGAAGGGTTGGTAGTCAACACTTCCTCAAATGAAAATATCATATTTACATCAAATGGAGAGTATGTAGATATGCGTTGTAAAAAGAGTATAGAATATATAATAAATAATAGATAAAGTAGATAACATATATAGAAAAAAATACCACATAATGTCCACCATGATTGGCGGTAATGAAAAATTAAAAATAATCAATTTGTGAGGGGGTAATTTATCATACAAATAAACAGTGCATTCATTAACATTTAGATAGAGTTATGTTTAAGTGTTAGTGTAACCATTATCTTTAAACCCCTAGTACAATTAATATAAATATTATTTTATACATTAATGTACTAAATATTGTGGAGGGATGGAAAGATAATATAAATGAAATGAGCTTGAGAGAAGACATTACCTATGAATTAGGTAACTCCTTTTGGTTTGTACCAATTTTCTTCTTTGCATTTCATTCTTCATAATGAGAGGATTATAATATTAATGGAGTTATATTGGGATTTTTATTTGGATGTTTTTTTGAAGATATTTGGTTTGAGAGATGTGAAGTGGAGGTAGTGTTGTTTCCTTTATAGTGGTAGGGGAGTGGAACTCATGTAAACACCAATATGTATTCATTAAAGATTGGAATACATTAACTAATGTTCCTAAAAAATTTAAAAAATAATAGATTATATGTGTATAACGATTGTTAAAAATATCCATTGTATAAAAATAGGATCATTTTATTAATTTTTTTCACTAACATCAAAGACTCCCAAATTTTATCAATTTTGTTTGTATTAATGCATCTAGTTTCATAACCTACGTACTTTAACCATTAATAGTAAAATAATGTGATATTTATTAGAAAATATAGATATAATAATTTATTTATTTTATTTATTATTTATAAAAAAAATCATCCTTTTGGATACTAATTTTAGAAGAAAATAATGTGACACATCAAAACAATGCTTAAACCCAGACCATGATAAAATAGTTTTTTGAATCACAGGGTCAATATGTTTAAAATAAAAGACAAATTACACAATTAATGGAACCTTTTTAATATTTAATAAAACATTAAACTTATTTTCCGTATTTTATTTTTTATTAATGTTAAAACATTTAATAAAATATCATCTATTTTAATATAACTTTAATGTAACTTTTGACATTGTAAATTTAATTTTAATTTTAGAATATCAAAACAATATTGGAATTAAAATATATTGATTTTAAAGAAATGTAACATGATATATTCATCTTAAATAATATATTTTTATATAATAATTCATTCAATTTAATTTACATTTATCCTTTTTAGTAACATATATTTTAGTTAATTATTAACTAAATAGTCCCCGTGTTGTCATTTTGAATGAATTTTATATATGTAAATCATCTTTGAAATTTATTGCTAAATTATTATTATAATAAAACACATTTATATTTGAAATGGATATATATAACCTAATATATGTTGTTTTTTACATGTCTTAAAGTTTTATAAATTTTAAAAGTAATGAAAATTCTTTTTTTGTTCTTTTTGTAAACATAACATTTAATATAGAGAAAATCCAATTAATAATGTAACAATAACACATTAAATTTTATTCAATATGGGAAATGGTCAACTTAATAATAGTCAATGTTCATTGAAAAGGATTCCAGTTCATTTTGGACCTTTGGTTTATCCTTTAGTCTTTATTTATGCTTAATCTTACCTTAATTGTTGTGATTAATTTTAATCACATTTAGCAAATTTTTAAGTAAAAAATTTAGGTGAAGATGTTAGAACACATATATATCATATTGATTATAAATAAGAATGTTTTTTTAATGATTCATATCATTGTAGTGAGAAAATTAACTTTAATGCTAATCCTTATGATTTGGAAAGAAAGTGGGATTTAAAAGTAAAATTTTGAACTGTTCAATAAGTGTTTTTTTTCTAATATCAATATAAAAATTATTAAAATTATCTATATTAGAGTAATATCTTTATAATTTTACTATTATGACTTTAGAAACCAATTTAAAATATAATTTAATTTTAATAACTATATAAATGAAGTGGATTGTTCGAACTAAAATAAAATATTCTTCACTATTAATAAAAAAATTTGTTTCTCATAAAAAACAAAAAAATTCCCCATAAGATAATTTTGATTTTATGAATTCAGAAATGAAGATTAATTTTAAAAATAAAATATATAATATTGTGAAAATTAATATAATAATAGGTCTTCTTTTAAAAATTGGTAAAAACATGGTCTTGCGTACAACGTAAGCTAACCTCAGAGTTCCGTGTAAGGGAAGATAAATGTTTTGTTTTTTTAGTGAACAATTAATTTTTTTGTGTAATGAAATCCTGAAATAGTGCTTTAATATGAACATAAATACCTCTAGTCATTCATGAAATGATAAATATAATAAATATTAAATTAATTTCAATAAATAATAATACATCCAAAAAACATGGGGTGTTACATTCTATACCCCTAAAAATGAATTTCACCCATGAAATTCATCTAGGTTATTAAAGGATTAAAAAATTAATGTTTTATTCATAGAATACCACATCATAAAAATTAATATTAAAACCTCCATTAAAAATAGATTTTTTAACAACAATGATTATCCAATGTTACATAAAATGAGGTTTCCTCATAGGGGAACATTGGTGGGACGTGAAAACATGGAATTTGAAGAAACATATAACTATCATGTTCTAATGGAGAGTGATAGAGATAAAGGATACCCAATATTTAATAATCATAAATCCATAAACATTTGATGAATTAAGGGACGATTTGATTCACAAGAAACAATGTTACCAGGATAAATTTTTTGGATTCAAGAACCTTTTCTAAAAATTATATAATTTTCATTAAAAGATACAATTTCTTGATTTTAGGACAACCTCATCCTTGGTTATTCATTAATCGTCATTAACACCTTATGCATAATGTAAGGTAAATTTTTAATTACTGAAGTAGTAACAGATCAGGATATCCTTGATATTCCATCGAATCTTTCATCAGTTATCATCATGGCCACATTTTTATAATAGGTTATCCAATATGTAGAAATCAACATATGGTAAGTTAATTATTTATTCAACAAATACTTAATACAAATATAAATTTTATATTTTAATAAATTTTTAACCTCATAACTCATATAAAAGATGAAAAATAAAATAATTAGAATTAAATTCATGAAATCATCCTTGTAGTGTTCCCTAATATATTACAACATACAACATGGTTATCACTAAATTCACAAGATTAGTGTAAATCACTGAGAGGTATAGGAGGTAAATTAGGTATCCCTTTAATGTTTTTACAAATTTTTTCATTTCAGTTAATCCTCTATGGCTGGTAAAACCATTTATCCACTCTTTTTGTGCCTCTCAGACTTACCTCCAATGATGTTGTAAATGTAAATGCATTGAACACAAGGATATAAAGGGTTAACTTCAATGACATAATCCTTGTTGTGTTTTTTATTCACCCAATACAGATTCTCCACTATATTCTTATTATCATTTAAAATGGTCGATAAATACTCCCACAATATCTCTTAGAATTCTGACAGGAGGTTCGTTGTACTGCTTCCCATAGTGTTACAATATTCCCCTGGCATGCTTTACTGTCAAACTGAAGTCTTTTTATTAGTCGTGAATCACACAGGGTTCTTCTGGCTCTCGAGTCACATGAGAAGCTTCATTCTTTAAGATCTCTTTGACTCACTGTAGATGATTTTATTCTATCCCTCCCATGATCATTTTGAATCACACATTCCCATGTATATCTTCAAAAATCTTAAATAGCCTTTGGTGTGATCTATTGGACATGCTCAAAAATTATGATCACTTTTATGATCGGTTTCCTTAAAGGAACATTGCTTGAGAAATTCATTCTACTTCTAATGAAGACTTGACCTCATTAGTGTGTGTATAAATGATGCAAACAACATCTTCAATAATATTGATATTCAATACTGATGATGCACAATGTCAGCACTATCTGACTTCTTGAATCCTCAAATACTGTCTACTCTTATACCAGGTCTTTTATTAATTATGTTTGGATTCAGTCATAGTACATTTCTTTTTCATTAATTGATTTCATGGAATTCAAATCTTATTCTATTGAATTTATAAATTATCTATGATTCATTCATGAAATTCATGGCATCAAAACATCACCTTTATTCTTCTTCACGACACACATATATACACTCTCTAGGATATTTCTTTATATACATTCACATGCGTATTTCCATTAAGGATTACATGAATTGTTCTCTCAACAAACACACTATCAACTTTGTTTCTTCTTATGTTAAATCCTTAATGGGTATATGTATTTTAATGTTTTCATCGAACAACCAAACACATTATGTATACACATATTTTTTTACATTCTTTATTTTTGTTTAACCAACCCTGAATGAATACAGCCCACAATTAACATTTTTTTGTGAACATGAATGGATGGAGTCCTTTTTGCATTCAATACCAACTTTCTTCTCACATATGAGTGTGTTTGTGCATGCATTGACTCTTTTCTCATGTGTATTCTTCTTCTAAAATCACACAAACAACATTGGATTCCTCATATAAATCACTTTCATGCACCCCAACATGTATTTTCCTTATATTGAAATCCCCTTATTCATATAAACTTGAACTCTTTAAATAAAGTGTACATATGAAATGAAAATAAGATTGTTTTCTAGTTTGTTCTTGAAATCAATTATGGTCACATTTCTCCTTCTTCATGCAAAGGTTTCGAGAGGATCTCCTTTATAGAACCAGAATTGGTTCTCGGTTCTATCCTCAAATATGTTCAACAAGTGTGTGTGCACTAGTTATTTTCATGTGAGCTAACCTCCACAATTTAATACACGGTTTTATAAAAATTAGTCACTCGTTCATGGGCTTTCTTCAAATAGAGGTTTCGTTCTCCTTCAGAAGTCAACTTTGAGAGTGTGTACCACCTGTCGAATGTCTGTAGATCTTAGCTTCGTCTTCCCATAGAATGTTGAACCATTGAATGATCAATTTTTTAAATAGTATCGCTAATGTATGTAAAAGGTAGCCACTCTTCCTAGATTGTTTCTCTTTTACTTAGAGGAGAGGATTGGGTCATTTACATGTTTATAAATATCTCCATTTAATCAGAAAATATATTCCATTTGAATAAATAAGATCTCTGGATTTTTCAAGTCATCCAACATGGATTAGTATGCCGCATATCTCTTCGTTGGTTTCTATTAAATGTTAGATCCTTATTTCTTATGAAAACTTCAGGTTCATGCATGAATGAAAAACCATTTACACAAAATTTAATGTAATGTACTCAGAAACATATTTTACTCTCATATAATGAGAGTTATTTATTTTTTAAACATGAATGAAAATTTAATTTCATTCATGTGTTCGTGTTTTCCTGACGAGTAACATGCAGTGATGTATGATCTGCAAATATGGATGGAGTTTGATCAAAGTAGAGAGGAAGTGGAGAAGTCATAATTCTTTATGTCGTAGTTGGGGGAGGAATACAATGATCACCAGTCCTTGATCAGACGACTATGATTAATAATAGGAAGGCATACTATTATATGAGCAGTCCTGATTAAATAATCGTGGGTCAAATGAGATGAGTGGTCGAGATGACCCCTATGATTAATTGAACTATCAAGATTGCTTCAAGAAAAAATGTGTGCCCCACATAGAAATCACTCATGTAATTTCCATGGTATATATGAAAATGTTCTCCAGCAATACATAAGATCACTTCTCTCCCCCCTATGGTGCCGTCTTGCACTAGTTCTCTTTGTTGCGCTCTCTGCACCAACTATTCCATTGTGCCACCCCACACGATGGTGTTTCTACTCACCCCTATGCACTATATCAGGCCTATACACATCCCGCACTTGATTCCCTATTAAGGGCATAATCAGTTGGCTTTTATTTATAGTGGTTGACCCAATGCTATGAATCCATAATAATTCTTTAGGAATCATTATCATTGTATCAACTTCAGCAGATTGGGAGCAATGAGATATTTTCATCACATTGATCACCATTTCCATCAAAAACTATTGACAATACTTGTCAACTAATACAATTTATAATAAAATTGGTATTTTCTCTAACTCAAAGTACACTTTTCCCTGAGTCAACAACATCACATTAAGCATCCAAACATCCATAATCATAATCACCACAGTCACTAACTTTCTATACACATATTGACATCTTATTGATAAAAAATAAAACATAATGACCAACAATATCCCCATTTTTAAATTTTTTTCAATATCACCAATACACATTTTGTATGGGTCAATATGTTTGTTGACCTTTTCTACCCCTTATTGGAAACCAAATGAAATGGTTTTGTGGGGTCCTTTTAAAAACATGTACTCCACCCTTTAATGAATATTTTCATGAAAATTCCTGACAAAGGGATGATTTCACTTGGTTCACATAGAATTTATACTTTATTTAATAAACTCTAACTCTACATGGTATATCTTGGTGTATAAAACAATATAGATATGACCATGGTTTCCAATTTTGTCCATAAGAAATTATACATGTGAAATCATTTTTAGAATGTATCAACTCTTATCCAAGAGGTTGTAATTAAAAATATTTATTATTGAATTTTTAAATAAAACACATACTTCACAAGCCATATTAAAATGTTCAAGTACAAAATTAAATCTTCCCCTTTCATCCCATCTTTTCAGTAATGAATAACATCTCTTAATTGACATGATAATCATAATTAAAAATATGGGATGAATGTGTGATTGGAATTCCTTTGGAGTTATCTTCTTGAGATGATATGAGTTTCAAGATTTTTAATGACATAATCCTTGATATCATCTCATTTGTATTTTTTCAACCACAAGGGGTTCAAACCCTATGATTTACCCTGGTGGAAAATGTCATCAAATAATCATTAAGATATTCATGTCGATAATCTTCCATTGTAGAACATTCCATGCATTTATCAAATCATGAATAATACCTCCAATTTGTTTTTCTATATATTTTTCATTCAATTTTCATATTGGGAATGTCCATTACCTTCAATTCCATGTAATGTAATCACACATATAAAAAATAAAAGTGAAAAAGATGGAACACATATGAGATTCATAATTGGATGAACATGTATGAGAACTTTCTACCAACATAAGAACTCATTTTATTTTAAATCATATCTATCTCATACTCATCACACTAGTGTAACTTCTCCATCAGACATTTTGATAAATCATTTTCAGGATGGACCCTTTGCATTCATTCCCCTTCAACATGTGTGGATTGTTTTTTCCTTAATTTTTCCATTAGTGATGTATTATCCACTGGTTCTGGTTTTTCAAAGGTCAAAATATCAATTTCACCTGGTAAAATTGTTAAACATTTGTTTTCATGATGTCCAACCTTCTTGAACCTTCCACACAAAACTTTTTAGATGCATACGTTGTCATGTGCTAACAACCTCAAATGTAATTAGAATTCAACTTCATGTGGAATGATATGTTTCCCCTTCTACTTTTCCTTGGATAGTAATTAATATTCAACTTTTTAATGTTCTCTAAAAATTTTCAATTGATTAGGATAGATAACTAGACACTCATACTTATCATATTCTGTTTTGGAGCTTCCACATGGCTTCTGTAGTGTTTTCAAGTTACCTTTCTCAGGAAACTTATCAAAGTCATCTTTAAGAATTTTTTCAATCAATCATGACATCTCCTAGGTTGATTCTCTTTTTAATTTTATCTTTCATCCATTAATTTCTATGCATTTTTTGTATTGATCCATCGTATGAACACCATTTCTATTATAGATGCATATTTTCATGTTAGTTATTTTGGATACAGAACCCTTCGAATTCTATGATTTGGAATCCATGGACTTCTCATTTTTCATATATGAAATCTTCTTTGGAGATTTTTTATTTTTACCATTCTTCTACATACTTTCTAATGATTATTCATCATTATTTTCCATCTTCTGTGATTTTATTTTCTTATCAGAGTAGGAAACATGTTGATTTTCACATGTACCGACCATGTGACCAATTCCATTTCATACATCATAGATATTATTTAGCATTACAAATATATGTGTAGTATAGACATGGTTCTGGATCTATGGATGATTCCACTTCCTCTTTGTCAAACTCCCCCTTGATATGTTCTTACATTTTAATTTACATTTTGAGGACTGTTCCAACAATATATTCCACAATGCCCAAAAAAATTCAAAACCAACATTGACCGACAACCCATGACTTCTTGATATCTTTTTCAGAATATTTTTGTGCATTCCTCCTGAAGTGTTGTGATTTATATGGGTAACCATCTTCGAGCATTTTCTTACTATCCTACCTAGTTATTGTGGTAGGTTTATCAATACCTTTTCTCATCTATACATTTATTAATTTTTCTTTCAATATGCACTATTTATGGAATTTTTTTGAAAAATGAGTACAAGATGGTATGGATGGTATATTTTTCATGGAGGATGTTTCCATTAGATTAAAGGATGATCAATTATTCCTTTTTGAATCGTAGTCCTCAATGCAAGCTGGAGTGACATCATATATTCATGAAGTTGTTTGGGATGTTCCTTCTTGGGGTGATTGATGATTCATCAATATCACCTCCATCTCAAAACACATCACGTTGATGTAGTTATTCTCATCATCATCAAATCTCATTTCAATTTCCTAATTCTCATTAATCCTCTTCATTTTTTCCCATGAGTAATTCATAATTATTTTGATGAAATTTCAAGCTCATTTACCATGTTATCTTGGTATTCCAAATGAGAACCTTTGAAAACCACAATAACATTATGAAATTTTTCATGTGCATGGAAGGATTCTTCAAATATATTCGTAATGAATTATTTTTCACAAATACTCCCTTTAATTTATTTAGTAACATGAGATTGTCTTTCTTTGAAAAGTGTAATTGGTTATTCCTATTCATTCACTAATTTTGTGAGAGTGTTTGATATGCCAACCCTTTTATTTAATCCCTCATCCATGGAATCAACTTCCTTTTATAGTTGTAATTTATCATCTTGAAAAGCATTGATAATAGTAGGAATATGTCTTTCCACTTATATAGGGATATTATTCAGATGATCTTTGAGTACTTATTTAGGATCAATAATTGATATATCTTCATAAAATAATGACCATGCTTTATCAGAATAGTTATAATAATAAATATAATTTTCATATGTTTTACCATTCTGACTACCTTCAGTAGAAGGTGTCTCCCCATTATTAGTAAGCTTCTTCTACATCTTCCTCGCTTGTTTCTTTTTTATATTTTTATGAGTCTTGGATGAAATCTTCATTTGAGGGTTCTCAATCATTAAATGAAATCTGAAATTCATAAACACTCACCTAGATATTTTAGAGGTAACCTTCCTTTAATACCAATTGAAGTTCGCAAATCCATGTGAATCATGAAGAAGGGGGGGGGGGTGAATCAGTGACCCCTGTCATTATTTTATAAATTGATTATGTTCAATTAAACTTCTATGACTGGTTGAAGCCTCGATCCCCTCTTCTTTTGTCTCTTATCCTTACCTCAAATGATGTTGTAAATGTAATGCCACTGACCATAAGGATTTACAATGTTTGGTTCAAAGACATACTCCTTGTTGTGTTTGTGATTATCCCTAACATAGATTGTCCACTATAATATTGTTTTCAATTAAAATGGTTGATATATAATGCCAATGTATCTCTCCAGGGGACCATAAAAGGTTTATAGTACTGCTTCCCATAGTGTTAAAATAGTTCCACTGGTTTGCTCCAGAGTCTCTTTGAAGTCTTCTTCTTCTCCCCCAATCACATAGAGTTCTTCTACCTCTCCAGACACATGAGAAGTGTCCTCCTTTTAGTTATTTTTTATTAAATATAGAATATCTGATTATCATCCCCCATGAGCTTGCTAAATCACACTTTCCCATATATCTCTTCATGAATCTTCAACAGCCTTTCGTAAGGTCAGTTTTCCTTGATCAATAATTCTAATTTATTTTCTGATATGTTGTCTCAGTGAAACCATTCTCAGAAAATTCATTCTTCTTCAGATGAATACCATACCTTAAAAGTGTGTGTACAAATGATGCACAAAACTTCTTAAATAATATTGATATCCAAGAATGATATTGAAAATCGTAAGCACTGTATCACTTCATGAATCCTAAAATACTATCAACTCAGATACAAGATTTCATTTTAATTTTATCTAGATTTAGTCTGAGTAAATTTCTTCTACATGCATGGATTTTATTCAATTGAAGAATCCTTCTCTTGAATATCTAAATTAATTATGCTTCATGCATGAAATTCATGGAATCCAACATCCTCTTATTTATTATTCTTGGAACACGTATACCCATTTTCATGGATCATTATTTATATACTTTCACATCTATATGTCCTTGAAAGAGTGCATGAACTTTTCTCTCAACACACACACATTCCACATTATTTAGTCTTTTGTGCATGCCTTAATGGGTATAATTATTTTTTTGTCTTCCTCAAACAAGCAATCAAAATCTATCCACACACACTTGTTCTTTTAATTCTTTATTAGTGTGCATCAAAAACCAAAGGGATACAGCCCATGATTCACTTATTTTTGGGAACATTAATGGATGGTGGCCTTTGTGCATACTTTGCCTATTTCCTTCTCAAATATGAGTTCATTTGTCATTGCAGTTCCTCTTCCCTTGTGGGACTTCTTCTTCACAAAATCCCAGAAATTACTCGGGCTTCCTCATATCAAGCACAAGAGAGCATCCCAACACGTACTTCTGTTATCATGTAATCCCCTTCTACATAGAAACTCAATAACTTGCAAAACAATGTATATAACTCGAGAAAATAATTGGGTTCTCTTTCTTTGTTCGTGAAACTGATGATGGTCACAATTCTCCATCTTCATACAAAGGTTGCACGAGTATCTCCTTTAAAAACCAGAAGTGGTTATTGGTTCTGTAATTGTAGATGATCAAAAATGTTGTTTTTGCAGTGGTTGTTTTCATTAGGGATCAACTCCATGAAGCAGGATGAGGGATTAAAAAAGCAATTCACAAGTTTTTTTATTTTCTTCGCATAGAGTTGCAGTTCTCCTTTATGAGATGACTTCAAGAGTGCAAAGCACAAGTCAAAGGACTATGGAGCTTTTCTTCTTATTCACATAGAATGATGAACCATGAAATTCTTTGTTTTTGAAATTGGAGAACTCGTGTTGGTGAAAGGAATCCACTCTTCCCAGCTCTATTCTCCTATATTTATAGGCGCGGATTAGATCTTTCACATATTCTAAATATATACTTTGAACCACCCGAGATCTTTCGTTTGTGTAACTGAGATCTTCAGTATTTTTTAATCATAAAACACGGATGAGATATGATGAATAATTATTGGGTTGTTTGTATTCATATTGGCTACATATTTCCAATGAACTCATCATGTGTAGTCATACATGAAAAATGTTCCTCGAACATCAATTGGAATGGACTTCTAATCTCCATTTAATCCTTCCCTACGGGGGTTCTTCATTTTATTTGCAACCATGAAAATGTAATTGCATGAATCTATTTGTTTTTCCCACATAATACTCATGCAGTGAGGTTTGATCTGCAAAAATGGAAGAATTTTGATTGATGAGTAGTATAAGGGGAGAAGGTGTACTGCTTCATGTCACAGTTGGAGGAGGAAGACAATGTTCTTCGGTCGTTGATTTGAAGAATCTGATTCGTAATGGGAAGGCATGATATAAGATGAGTGGTTCTTATAAAATGATAATGTATCAGATGAGATGAGTGGCATCAATGACCCCTGCGATTAAATGATTGGTCTAGATTGCTTCTGGCGCAAAAATGTGTGTCCCACATAGAAACCCCTCATGTAATTTATGTGGTATATAATCCAACGCACTATAACAACATTGAAGATAACTCCCCTCCCACCTTCAATGTCGCCCTGCACAGGTTCTCAAGGTAATGCTCTCTACGCCAACTATGTCTCTATGATGCCTCGCACTATGGCATTTTTACTTGCCCTGATACACTCTTGCGAGCCTATAAATAGCCCTCACATGATTATCTCTTGTTACCATACTCAACTAGCTCTACTTGGGTGTGATTGACCCAGTTTCCTACATATTCCTGAGGTTGAGGTTGGCCAGTTCCTTGAATTGTTGGCCCCATATTTTATATAATCCAGGTATATATTCACTTTGCTATCAAACAAAACTGTAAATAAAAATGTAATTCATGGACACCATAAACATATAAAAAATAAACCACCTCTCTATCTATACTCATCCTCCTTTAATTATTTTGGGAAATATGAATTCCCAAGGCACATTCAATCATGTACCAAATGTGTCAACACATTTTTCACATTTACTAAATAGCTGACATTACCAAAATATATCCAAACACTTCATCTGATCAGAATCTAGTAGATGGATCTTGCTTGATCATTATACAATAAAGTATAGAATAGAATTCTTAAATTGGTGTAACAAAGTCTCTTCTAGTAACACATGTCATGGAACATTTGATCAGTTTTGCCAATGGTCTAAAGTTAGACAATATGCATAATATCCCAAGATCAGAATCCAATACTATGAATCCATAAGAATTATCCTAGAATTATTATCATTGTAAAAACTTCATCATATTGATGGAAATGAGACATTCCCATTTCATTGATCACCATTTCTAACAAAAATCAATTGACAATTTGTGTCATCAAATTCGATTCATAATAAAAGTGGTATTTTCCCTTAGTCAATATGGGATTTTCCCCGTGTCAACAACATCAATATAAGCGTCAACACTTCAATCATCATCACCACCATAGTCACTACATTTCCATTCACATATTGAAATCTTCTTGACAACAAATGAAACACTATTCTCAACAGTGACATTTCAAACATGTGAATAACCTCATCATATATACCCTTGAAATATGTTTAAAAATATAATTACCATATTTTATTTTGGAAAACAAGAATTCTTACTTATTCATATGATTTATAGATTTATTCATTAAGTAAAAAATCTCGTAAACTTCATAATTGATGACATAAAACACTTTTTCAATAATCATTTCTATGGTAATTTGTACCATCTTATTCAATTGTTTACATCCTTCATATCCTTTTCTGAACAACATAATCTCAATGTTAGAAACTAATTAATGGTTACCTTCCCTCAATAAAAATATCACCCTTCTTTGAAATAATTTTTCAATGTGTTCATAACCATTCAACACGTCCTTTTAAATCATTTATGTAACTTTTTGTTGAAAATTATCATATATTTCATGATTCATATAACAAAATCATTTAATTATAAAACATAAATACTTCATTACTGAAACATTATTCTTAAACTGGTACTTAGACCTCATCAACTTATTAATTAATACATCTTTCCTATAATATTATGTATGAACCATGTCTTGAGGCTCCCCAACCTCAATCTAATTATTCTTCTTCGTTTTAAATTAATCAATATTGGAAGGACATTACATAATTTTCACATATCGTCTGATGTCTCATTATATTCAAAAGTAAAGAAAATACATGTACCTAATTCTAGTTACTCTTTATGAGATTTCCACATGGTAAATCGAATTACATAATGCACTGAATTTTCATACCTCAGACATTAAATGTGAACCATGTTTATTCGAGGTATATACATTGATTAAACTAGAAGTTATATTGTGAAAAACACATATAATATTGGGAATTCATATAATCATGAAAACATACATATAGCATGGATAAATCATGGATAATTGTTTTTTAATATATAACACACAAGGCTTATCCTAGACTATTCATTTTTATCCTATAACATATAAGGTTCATTCTAGAGCCACAACCACATACAGTATCAAGACATGTATTTATTTCTAGGAAAACACAAGCTCATTCCTTTTAAAAAAATTTATGGATTTTCCTAAACATTAAAAAATATTTATACATACCCTTAGAGAAATATTTAGATATATCATTACAAATATACATAGAGATATCAAAAAATTATTCTCATATTACTTTCAGAGTTTTTACTAATCCTACCCATTGATACCAACTATAGTATCCTAGACGTAACATACATGGATATTACATCATTTTAGAATTATATTTAGTTAATTACAGAAATACATTCCTAAGGAACATAATAGTTTAGTGTCGTTGGAAATGTAGATAAAAATAAATCATACTGAGAGATCATCAACATATCCAACAAATATCTACACATTTATTAATTATACCTCAATCCTTTCATCATAACCTAGGGAAAGAAAACATAATAATGTTGTGGGATTAAATTATTTGTATGGGTTAATAATGTAAACACATAAGAATATCAATAACAAATGGTATGGAACTTGAGAATAACATTTTATGATCGTAACATGTATATTCGAGATCATAATAAATATTAGATTTTCCTAAGAAATGAATAGTAAGGAAATAGAGAATATGGTATATGAAATCAAAACATATTATTAAATCATATAATTGTGGTAATAATATATGCATACAATACCCCTTTGTCATGGATGACTAAAACAACATTTGTAACATTTTTTTCATAGGTTAATCACCCATATACCTTTTTCTGCCATGGTATTCCCTCTAGTATATCCTCATATATATGGATTTGGATTCCCCCCATACACCCTCTTATTTTTACCTTGGTATGTCTTCCAAGGTAGCCTCTTCTTCCATGTTTTGCATATCCTCCCATATACCACCTGGTTTTAGGCCTAGTATGTCCTCCAACATACCATCTTTTTTTGGATTGGGATGTCTTCTTATATACCCCCTTGTTTCTGGATTGGTATTCCCTTCCATATACCCAATGAGCTCATAAAAAATTTATAATTACACAATGCATTGGGGGGATATATAGCTCCCACTTAAAACATAACTAAATCATACTTACATGTTCCACTAGAAAATAAAACATTCATAATATCAGGAACCATAAAATGAAATGTGTTTCATATAAAAAAATCATAACCATTATAGTTAAATGGATGTCATTAAAATTTCATCACATCATATCCTATAGAAAATAGATATGTCTCCTAATCATTTCATTAACATATAACCCCTGAAAAGAAGAAGGATTCAAAATCATTTTACTAGTACAATAGAAAATGATTTCTTAAAAATAAAACCTATGAAAGAAAAACAAGTTTCATAAACAAGTAACCCATGAAAAATAAATTGCAATCATCAATACTCTGGAATCATGAATAACCCATTATTATAAATAATTTAAGGAAAACATTATATAATTTCTTATAATGGCATGAGTAACATTAACATATGTCATTACATGAAATGTTATTTTGAGATACCTGCAAAAAAATTTCTTGATTGAAATATCCATTATTCCATGAAATAGTATTTTTAATTCATAAAACAATTTTAAAACCGTTTCATAGTACTTTTGTAGAAAACAAATAAAGATTAATTAATATCATTTTGAATGTTTTTTTATTTTAAAACATCATAAATATTTAAAAAATTACTTTCTTTTAATACAATTTAAATCCTTTTTAGTAATGCTTAATAATGATTTGAAAACAGTTTCATTTCATATTCTTTGAAAATATATAAATAAATCATGAAAACATTTTCTAAAACCTTTTTGCATGACAACATATGATAGAAGAACTAAAATTCTTGGAAACATTTTTTCTTCACATTAATTTTTTTTAAAAATCATAATAATTATCCTCTTATAAATGGAATGTATGATTCACAGAAATTATGTTGGGTAAATCAATATAATTTGTGCTAGGTAAAAGACAATATTCATTTTTCATGGTATAATGGTGAGAAAAAAATCCTTTTCCCGAAAGGGTGAAGAACATTACTTGGAAAACATAGTTAAAATAAAAAATGGTAAAAATTTATCATAATTATTCTAGGAAAATATTATAATATTCATGGAAACCACTTTGAGAAAATGTTTTACTGAAGGTATTCAGATTTCCCACCTAAGCGAGAGGTAAATTTGGACTTCCTTAAAAAATGATTGCATACTCTCTTCTGTAAGAAATATTCAAATAAGTGTACCAATATATGAATATATAATTAATAACTATATAAGAAAAAATTTCATGAGTGTTCCTGAGGGATAATAATTCTTCAAATGGAATATAATCTAATTTTTTTTGAATAGTGATGACATTGTTTTAATAAACTATTACCAATTGCTATCCTTGACCCATACTCCCCAATTAATAAGATGAAACTAGATGTAGTTTAAAATATCATGAATTGAAATTTATTCATGATATAAAATTAAATAGGAATTATATACATTTCATTAAAAATATAGGTTCATAACATGGAATGTGTCTCAAAGAAGTCATGTTGAGACAAAATCATTTTTCTGATTTTTTCACATTTGAAACATAGTTCCCATGAAAGAATTATAATAAAATTGTTATTTAAATTCAGATAAATTTATGTATAAGAATTCTTTAATTCTTACATGGTATGTGTACACACCACACAAAATTAATGGGTGTTGAATATAGCCTCTATCTCACAGAAATAAAATGTGGGATGGAATCCCCTTAACTTGTATATTTTCTCCCATAGTACATGTTCAAACAAAATGAAAAATGAATATAAATTTATTATAAAAGTTTCACATAACCATATTACTATATCTAATTCAATATATGGTTTTATTATGATCTTATATTACCCTTATGTTCGCAATCCTATGTTACGATTTCACTTCGGGTAATATCTTCTTTGTTTTTCACATGTGTCTTATTTTGTTTTATCTTTGGTCATTATAACTATATAATGAGTTAAATAATTTACAAATGAAAAAAATTATATTCATTATATGTTTATTAAAATAACTTATAGAATATATAATTATGAAATGGAATACAACATTCATGGAGATGGTAAGCAATACGCCAGCGTGAACGTTGTTTTCATATATATTTTCATATTAATGAAATAATGGAAAATAAAAAATATGTATATATATGTATATATATATATATATCATCATTATAGTAGAATTATTATATCATATTTATTGTATAATTTCACTAAATCAATCACTAATACAATTAACGTAGTGTGTCATGAAATCAAATCGCATTGAGGGGGCGATGGTCCACACATCCCTAATGGAAATTATCATATTTACAAAAATGGTAGGGTATAATGATTTGTGTTGTAAAAGGATTTTATAAACATTAATACATAAATAATATAATATATAACATATAAAAATAAATTTTCTCCATAAATTATCCCCAAGATAGGTAGTAATGGAAAATGAACAATCATCTTTTTTGAAGTAGTAGTTCACCGTACATATAAACAGTACGTTCATTTACGATTAGATAGATGTTTCTGTAAGTTTTAGTGGAATAATTATATTAATAAAATAATATTATATTTAATATAATTATTTTCTCATACAATCATGGAATAATGATACTGTATGGAGTAAATAATGAAATAAAAGAAACGAGCATGAGAGAAGTCATTAATACTTACTCAAGAAAAACATTTTTTATAATAAAATTCATCATGTCATATCATTATTAAAAATCATTGGATTATAATATAAATAGAGGTATTTTTTAATTTTATTAGTCAGCGATTTTTGGATACTATACAGTTTTGGAGTATTGAAGAAGAGGGATAGTTCATGCCTTTTATAGTTGAAGGTGGATGACACTATTTTAAATACTTAAAGGTATTCATTAATGGTAGTAATACATTACCTAATGTTCCTAAAAATGGTAAAATAATTGACTAAAGGGGAATAATAGTCAATAAAAACCTCCACCAACCAAAAATATGTGGATTTTAGTAATTTTTCACCTTAGGATCAATGATTCCCCAATTATATAATATTGTTTTTTATTAGAGCCTCGAGAATTATAACAAAAGTAATATGACCATAATGATTAAAATAATGTGAAATTTATAAAAAAATGCAGAAACAATTAAATTATTAATATTTTTTATAATTTATAAAATATAAATATAAACTCTTTAGGAAATTAATTTAAATCAAATTTCACATGTTGAAACACTGCTTAAACCAAGACCATGCTATTTTTTACAATCTATTCAAAAATTAATTAATTATAGAAGATAAATTGGTCAATAAATAGAATATATTTAATATTAAATAATACTCAAATGTCACTAGTTATAATATATGATTTGTATTAATTTTTAATTATTTATAGAAATATCATTTATTGTAAACTAACATTAATGTCACCTTTGACATTGTTTATTTAATTATAATTTTATAATATAAAAAAAATTAATTCAAATATAATGAATTTATTGATTTGTAACATGATATATGAATCTATAAAAATAAATAAAATACAATAATTCAACCATATTAATTAACTTTTAAAATTTATTGTATCATTTATTTTTAGCAAATTATTAAATAAATAATCACAATGTAGGTGTTTTGTATGCATTTTATGTAGATAAATCATCTCTAAAAAATGATAAAAAATTATTATTATTATAAGTAATTTATATTTAAAAATTATATTTATGACTGAAAATATGATGTTTTTTACATATCTCAACCTTATATATGTTTTAAAGGTAATTAAAGTTCCCTTTTTGTTTTTTTCCTTACATACATTTTATAAAGTGTAATTGAATTAAATAATGAAACAATGAAGCATAAAATTTTTACCAATATGGTATGTGGTAAAATTATTGGAATAAAATATTCTTTTTAAATGTTTATAGGTCAATTTTGTCATTAGGATCTCTGATTAGTTTTTAATTAAGGTTAATCTTACATCAAATATTGTGTACTTATTATAGTCACAATCACATATATTTTTTGATGAAAACTATGTATATCTTCTTAGAACAAAAATATTATACGGATTTAAAAATTTTATGTAGGTTTGTGAAATTTAAAATAACCAATGCTAGAAAATTATGTTTAATGCTAATCGAAATGTTGTGGAGAGAATAATGGTTATTAATTTAAAACATTCAAAAGTTCAATTAGTGTTTCTATCATATATCAAAATAAAAATGATTCCAGTATACTAAATTGGATTACTAAATATGTAACTGATCTTTTTTGACTTTATTAAAAAAAATATTATTTATCATTAATATTCATTTAAATGGAGAGGCAGTTTTTAACTAAACTGTAGTATTTATAAGTTTTCATAAAAAATTGATGTTTGTCAAAAAAAATACCCCAAAATAACATGAAGAAAATTTTAATATTATGAATTCAAAAATGATGATTATAATGAAAAATAAAATATATAAAACATATAATTTTATTTTTGAAATAAGTGTCCCATTAAATGGCTATGAATACATTGTCTTGTATGTAACATAAGTTAACATCATTGTTATGTCTAGAGAAAACTAAAAATTATGTTGTGTGAAGTTCATGATTAACATTTTTTTTTCTTATAATGGAATCATGAAATTGTAATTTAATATAATATAAACTATTTCCAGTATTTCATGTAATTAAATATATGAAAATGATTATATTAATCTCAAAACGAAATAATTTTGAAAAGATTGAGGTGTTATAATGTCAAACTTATAGTTTCATAGATTTACCTGAATGTTTCATGATTTAGTGAACATAAAATTGATAATAATTATTTTATGGATTCACACTATGATTATTGTTTCACATAAATTTTTTTTCAGGTATTAGTCAATAAATGAATCCCAAAGAAATCATGTGAGAAATATATGTGAAGTAAAATTCCATGATCATACCCATGATAGAATTTTTCCCAAAAGACAAGATTCATTATTTTGTAAATATCGTCACTCATATATCTCATGATATAAGTGGTAACACATGAACTACAAAACATAAAAATTTACTAAGAATGTTGAAACATTCAATTAAAACATTTATGTGAAAATTTAAACCCTCCATTTTTTGGTATTCTTATCCATTGATTATTGATAAATGGATCTTGGTTATGTAAATGATATTTTCAATTTTTTAGTTCTCACAAAATGATAACATTATCCATATTGTTTTTCATTTGGAATTTTAAGAAGGTAAATGGTGGAATATAATTCATTCAATGATGCAGGTGGGTGAAATTAAGTCTATATAATGTGATTAGTTTAAGGGGATATTTTTTATGTACCTCCCACATATATAAAATATTTTTTTGGAGGAAATCATTGATCTTATATAGGATGATGATGAAACCATGGGTACCATTGAGAAAAATATTACAAGACATGTATGGTATTCTTCTATTTATATAATCTTTCTAGAAATAAAATTGATTTATTATTTAGTGATCTGAACCTAATTTTTTGATGAGTAATAGACATAATGGATTTTAGATGCAATAAAGAAATTGTTTGATAATAAATCTGGGTGGTAATAGAAGGATGAATCCCTAATGGTATTAGTGATAAGAATAGAATGATGGTGTTTCATGGAATCTTTATTGTGATATAGCTTGGATGGGAGAAAATTTGTAATCCTTCTATATTAAAAAAATATAGAATGGATAAGTTAAGTGAATTCATAAAGGGATCGAGAAAATTATTGATGTGTTGGAAAATTAGCCATCCTAAAAAATAATTTCAATGTAATATGATGACTCTGATCAATTAATGGAATTAGGATAAGGTTTAGTAGATTCCACCACCCTCACTTTAGTGCTGTGAATTCAATAAGATTGGTAATTATATGTTTCAATTCCTAAATCCAATGACTAATAATGATACTAATCGACAAAAACCATTGGAAATATAGTACAAAGTGTTTTTTTATAAAATAAGAATATATGAATTAAATAATGATAATAAGGGTATAATTATCATCCAATCTAGTTGTTTTAATTTTATTTGTGTGCTTTTTGAAGTAGAACAACGAAAGAATTATTATTCTTATATTATTGAAATTTCAATTTATTTTGGGCATGAATTATCTCCATCTACAAATATTCTAGAATAATAATTATAAAATTGATATTTTGAATCAATATATGACATATAACTTTGAAATGATGAACTAGAGCTTCCAGGTAAAAAGATTTATAATTTAAGAAACATTATTGTTTAAATTTAAAAGAGAAGATTATATTTTTAAAGCATATATGATTTCAGATTATAATATAATTATTGTATATAGATTCTGTTATGATATATTACTTGTGATTGAATTATTTCAATAGTGTTTTTATGATTCCTTTGGATGGTTGTGAGACCCAATCATTTCAATATTTGGGATTAATTTTTGGAAAGCCATATTTATTAGGAAATCAAAGGTAACCTATTAATAATCTACGTTATTTTATCATTGGATTATATTGTTACTGATATATAAATTAATTCTTTAAAAATGGCGATATTTTGATACTAGTGAAAAACAAATTCGTTTTATTAAATACCCAGAGAGAGGAGGAGTAAATTCAAACCTTTTATTGATTTTATGATCTATTATATGTTAATTGTACTTGTTCCATCATAAATAAATACCCTATTGGAAATTTATTTATTTGACCAAGAGAGGAGTTTTAGCATGATCTAACACACCATGATGATGAAACTATTCCAATGGAATATAATTAAATATATTTAATATATTTTGAAATTAATCTTCATTAAAATTAGGAATATTTTCTCAAAATAATAATTTTATATGTTTATTTTTATCTATGATGACTCAATGATCATTTCACCCCTCATATATTGATGGATTTGTGGATATAAAATATCTAACGAACAAGTTCTCTATCACACTATAGTATTAAATGGGAATTAGTATTATTTTCCATGTCCATTTTTTTACTTTTCACCAATGTTCTCTTATTACAAAACATTGTAACGTGTCGTTACCTATGAACACTATATTTTGTCCTTTTATCCCTATAATGATTTATAAACCATATTTACGATGTGGAATATCAAGAAATGTATTTTAAAATTTTAGAACTATTATTACTATGTTCATATTATAATTTTATGGTAAAAATGTATGAAATACAAAATAATCCAACCACAGTATAATTTTATGAAATATTATATTTTCAAATATATTTAATTTTATCAATTTCTTCCATTTAAACCAACACAGAGTTCTTTTATAAACCATATTATAGTATATCATTTTGAAATTTCTATTATATTTGAAAGAATGAATAGGAAATATTAATTTTTGAAAACATTATTGTTTCCCCATGAATAAAATTTATTTATTTTTTTATCAATTGATATGAATTGAATATTTAAATCATTTCTATTTATTAGAAATGTTTTTTTTGGAAAAACAGTTTTTAAAATTCATATTGTTTGCATCATAAAAAATTAAATTAATCACTATCGATGAATGATTTTAATAAAATTTATATATTATATATTCAAATTAGTTTATTATCATTAGACCAATTTTTTGATATGAATAGGATAAAAATGAATATATTTTTATTGTTAAGAGATGTATTTTTCTAAAATATTTTTTTTCCACATTTAATAAAAACATTCTCAAATAAGTTTTCATCATTATCATAATTTATTTGTTAAATTTTAAATCATTTATGGAAATATTATTTTAAAATTATAATACAATTATTTTTTATTGATTTATGATAATACTGATTTTTCAATGAATAGAAATAATATTGACTTTTATTAGAAAGTTTCCTTTCATTTCATGATTTTTAATATTTCAATTATTTATAAGGATGGATTTAAATATAATTTTAGTAAAATTATATTAATATTAATCAAATATAATTTTTTTATAATTGATTTTTTGTCACACATTGATATGAAAACATTTTAGAAATACTTTTTTTGAAAAAATAATTTTTTCACCACGTCTGCGGGTTCATTTTTAATTTAAATTATAAAAAATATTTCTAATAAATTAGGTGAAAATTTATAAATACATAGAATTAAAAAAATTATTTTAACATGAATTTCAAATAATTTTTTTTATAATAATAAATAAAAAAAACACGAAAAATTAATTAAGGCGGTTGTGGATTAAATGACTGTTCTATGGATTAAATAAAATGATCATTGTATTTTTTTCAATCCAATAGGGTTAAATACTTCTGTATTTTCAAATTTAACCAATATAAATTTTTTGGAAAAAATGGGATTTTAAAAAAAAAAAATTTGTAATAACATTATGATTTCAAATACTTTTCGGAAATAACATGTAATATCCATGGGGGTTCCTTTACGAACATATAAAAATAAAATATCATATCCTCTTCACTCCAAACCCTTTATTTTTTTTATTAGGAAAATCAAAATTACCATCTTAACTACCCTTCCAACTTCATAGAGGCATTTTTTTATTCGATACCGCTCTTAAAGAGATTTTAGGTTTAAAACTAAGTAGGTTCTATGATGATTATGTGATGTCCTTGACAATGTGTTTTTGATTTACATGACATATATCCGTCTTATCTTCAATCAAATTAGAAACAAAACATTTAATAATTTATATGGAGGAATTCACCTTCATAAAAAAAATGTAATTCATTTTCCTTCCCTACATCCCACAAATGGATATAATGTTGTTTCTAAATTATATATATGATATTTATGACATAATTATTTTTCTCACCTATAAATATCAGAAATATATTCTTGACATAAAAACTAGGGAAAAATGATTCTGTCTCTCATGTGTATGATCACCCAATTTAGTGACAATCATTTCTATCACCCATGTTTAGCCCTACTAAAAATGTGGTCTCCTCATTTGTTATGTTTCCTTTCCCAATGTAGTGAATAATTTATTTAATTATGTTATGTGTAATATATTTACTAAATATATAGTTATTTATATGAATGTATTAATATATTTTATTGAATAATAATATTTATTTTGGCATCTGTATATAAACAAACATTAAATTGACATTGAGTGTTAAATTTTTACTTTTAAAGATTTTTCATATAAAAAGAATTTAATATTTATGAAAAAAAAATATTTTTTAATTATGGTGGTTTGATAGATTTGAAGTCTACCTAAGACGGCATTGTTTTATATAATGGGATATTTAATTTAAAGTTATTATTTTTTATTAGGACACTCATTTCTACTAGGAATAAACTATATTATAAAAATAGTGTAAAAATCAAGTGGTATCTTATAGTAATGAAATAAAATATGATAGAGTGGGTAATAATTTGGGAAATTAAAAATTTAAAAATTTATCATGTCTAAATGTGGATGAACATTTCCCTTTATCACTGATATTTACATTTTATTACAAAAATTATTTGAGGAATTTATATCAATTTTATATATTGTACATGTCAATATATATATATATATAGAATCAATACATACATGGTGAATTTATATTAAATTTCTCGGATGGTTATCAGAGGACGATTATGATTTCATGATTTATAATTTCATGAATATAAAATTATTGAAGTCTCCATAGATTTTATATGTTTTTATAATAATAAATTTTCTTATTTTAATAGTACATATATTTTTCAGAGGAAATATTTTAGGATAATGTGAAAACATAAAAACTCTCTAAGAAAGATGAGGGGACAAATCCACTAACCAAAGTAAATAGTTTATTTAACATGGTCCTTATGAATTGAAATAATCTGATATTTACAATGAAATAGTGAACATATAGAGTGTGGGAAGGTGTGATATTTGACAACGGTGCAGGTTAGCATGTAGGAAGAATGGGTGGTTAAGATTAGATCATCACAGAGAAAACTAGGGAGTAGTGGTCGCATCCTTCATAATTAGGAATGTTCTTGATAACCATAGTATTATTGTGGGGATATTTCCTAGAAAAACACTATTACTCCAATATTTAACTAAAATAAAAAATTAATCGATGAATTATACTGATCCACATAATCATCACCAAGACCATGCATTTTCGAACTGTAATTGACCTTGTTTCATTGGATGTACTATATCTTCAGTTTTTATGATGAAAATGAATTGTTTGTCTAGAAAATACTTCATCACCTATGGTTCTATTCCCATGAATGATATGTGAATTTGTATAAACCATTTTTCTATAAGTGGTATTACTATTAACATTTTCTGAAGTACAGTGGTTCATCTGATGAATATATCAATAAGGTTGATGTGTAGGCTGGAAATTGGTTGTGTATGTGATGGTTGATCAAATTTTTTCAAGGATTGGTATGGTTCTAAAATTCCCATAAATACCTCAATCCATCAAAATATTAATATATCTAAATATATAAGGATATTTAGAAATTGAGAAATATAAAAAATAGATAATAAAATTATCGTAGTTTAATAACCAATGTGTTCAAAAAATGTTAAACAAGAATTGTGTGTTGTGGAGTCTTATAGACCTCAAAAAATTCTAATTATGTGATTCACACATTAATATAATCTGGAAGGAGAACAACACATGTACTTATGTATATGTGAATTATTTTAGGAAAATATCATGTAATGTTTCAGATTTTTCCCATTTTATTTTTATAAATTATTTCGGAATATTCCAAGACCATGCGATAAGACGTGGGGAGATTACAACGCATGGCTTTCCCAAAATTAATGTTTTAAGAATGTTATGTTTTTAAATGACTGTGTGACTTAATATTATGAAAAAAGATAAATAGCACTTCAACATGTGTCTGGAATAGAAATATAAGGGTAATGTTGAGCTTAGAGAAGTGAACCTACACTAGTAATGACCTAAAATTGGTGTGCACAAGTCATCTGTATAAACAATCACCTAGAGTGTAACCATAAATAAAATAAAAAAATTATATATTTTATATTGGAATCATAATAACTCATAAATGGTTAATTAAATTGGAATCTGATACCATAGTTGAGTTCATACGGGGGTTTTTTTAGGAAGGACCTAACATAGACATGTTCTAGTCAAGGGTGAAAGAGTGATTTTGGATGCAGATGTAATTGAAATATCTAATAAAAATATTTTCATGGACAATACGCATTGAAATAGTGGTAATTTCCATTAATAATAATCTATGTCAGAAGAATTTATTGTTATCACAATAACCATGTAAATCACTGGAGATAGGAAGAAGGAAGATATCTCTTAATGATGAACGTCAGCGGTTTGAGGATCAATGATGACACAGTGCTGCATTAGTCATCAACATCTGATCCAATCATCTCATTAGGGTATTGATATCATTATGAATACTTTTTCTTTACTTAGAATCAAACTAAAAAATTGGTCCAACGCACTAACAGATTGATCAGTGGTTCGTTAATTCTTAGTGTGTGGATAACTATTGTAGGATCAAAAGGACTATATCATTGTGATTATTTTGATATTGGTTTCTTCATTATCCAGATAACCTGAATAGTTCAATGGGGAATGAACAAGTCCATGATCTGTTCATTGGGTGTTTATGTGCTTATTCCCCCAAATATTTGTCGAGTTTTTTATCACTATTTACACTTTGAAACCCAATGTGAACAACTGATCATTTCACCCATGGTTTTCTGGGCAATGATCAGAGAGAGAATGTTAGGATATAAAATAGAATTGTGGAGTATTTATGGGAGGGTAACAGGAAGGTGAAGACTCAATGTGGAGGGCATGAGAAATGGTAGGCAACAAACTGGGTGGTCGTCCAGGAGTACAGTATGCAGCCTGGTGGGGCTCACAACCATATTCTAATGGGACAATGACATATGAGGTGCTCATGGTGTAAAAGGATTTCGGTGGAAGAAATGTGTCTCGATAGGAGGATACGATAATGTCTATAGAAAGACGTGGGTCATACGCCATATCGGAGGACGGCCACATGTCAGAAAATTTGTGGAACTATGTAGACATGGACACAATGTCGTCCACATTGAATGATGTTGTTTCCTTTAACGGGTGTGTATAATCGAGTTCTGCACTAAAGTGGTCATCACACATATGGGGGGATGGGATGGGAAAACTAGGAAGCTCTGGCAGCCCAACGGGCCACTGTCCAATATCATATCTGGATGGTATGGCACCGACTGATCTTGTTGGTTCGGGTCAAGGGAACTGTGTTGGGTCATTTCGAGTTAGGGCTCGTGGTGTTGGTTTGGCCCAAGACTGGATTGAACCCTTTCTATTAAATTGGAAGTCCCTTTCAAACTATGTCTCCATTTTATTATACCTTTTCGGTGTTGGGATGCTAGCGATGACAAATTAATTTTGAGATTCTATAAGATAATTTTTTTCCGAATTTGGTTTATTATCTAATAGATTGAGTATTAGGTTATCCAAGAACAAGCATGCTACGTGGAGAATCATGCAACATTATGTGGCAATGTGACACGGGGGAATACTTGACCCATCAACACTTATTGTGAAATCGACATTCTATGCACCATTGACACTCCATTATCCATCCATTATCTAAGAACCATTTATTATTCATGTGACATCGACGTCCTGGATGCCATCACCATTACGGGCACTGCAGATGCTCTCTACCCCACCATCACTTTTTGTGCCACTAATGCTTTATTATACATCAAGGCTATGCACGCCATCGGCCCACCATGTGACATTGATACACTATTTTCCAATGAATTTCCATGTGACACTAAAACATCTGGTTTCATTAATATTGATATATCTAAGGACAACAATTAGAAATCCTTTTCTATGTGCATTAGAATTATACCTATGTGAGCTGGCCATATTGACTATACATCACTGGTTTACTTTATGGTGCAATTCATGTTTTTTCTTTTTTGGTGTACTTAGTCTGAAACCTTTATATTTAACATTATAAATTTCTTAGTGCTAATAATTTATGGATTCAGGGTCCCTACTGAGTTTTATTTTACTCACCCCTACACGGGCTACGACCGCATGAGTTGTGTATTGTGAAGATGATAACAGAGTCCTTGTTGGACCATGAGCAATTGTTTATTAGGGAGAGTCCTGATTAATGAGTTGTTTTTAAGGACATAAGACGTTAGTTTAATTACCTATAATTGAGGTAGGGTATTCGGCCAATGAGACTCATGATCTTATACTTTCCTTTTTTGGTTGGGCTTGTATCTGGCCCCATTTACTTTTAAGTTTTAGCACAAGCATATTGGAGGCGGGCTTTGTGTAGTCAATGAATTGGCCCCGGTGGATGGGTCATCATATAGTGGTATTAGAGGAGGTCAGTTCAACCTAAATAACCAATAATATGTGATATTGTTTTTGGAAAATTGTGTTATGTGTTTCAGTTCAGCTTTAAAACCAGGGACTCTAGCGTTGGTGCTTCGGCCAACGTATCCATACACGAGCAATCTAAGATCTGATTTTAAAATTGTTACATGAAAACAAAAGTTGTAAGGTAAAAATAGATGGTAAATTCATCATATGGTATGGAGTGTGTTTTCATGTCCTTATAGAGTCATTCTTGTCTCACTATGTGAACTCTATTGAATAGGGTACATCTTGATCTATTTCAGGATGCCCCCACATGGACATCCATCTTGAATTTTGATGAATGATCATGAGGATCATCCACCTAGTGAGGAGGAATTAGAATAGTGGCCAAAACGAGATATAATACCTCTGGGTGGTCTACCATCAATATCTCTACCTAGAAAGAAGTAGTTACTACCAATATTACCAGTAGAGGATATAAAAAGGCTATGTGCATTTCATGAGCTCCATAGGCAGCGACCTCCTAGGTTCTGGGGAGAACTAGGCCACCAAGAAGCCGAGTATTGGATTTGGTGGTTATGCATGTCATCCACCTAGTGAGGAATCCTCTCGACCGTATGGAAGTTCACGTTGTAAGTATTCTACAATGATCAATAGGGAGATTGTGAATCATTGTGATCTAGGTACATAATGCGATTTCCCCTACTTGGACATATTTCGAGCATCTCAATAACATGAAGATATTACAAGACTTTGCACTCTGTGTATATAGGAGCCACTGAATTTGTAGCACGGGTAGCGAGACAGTAGAATATTACTCAATGGTATTTACAGATCACTCTCACTACTCCACAGATATAGGGTGGGAAGTTCTTTTGGACCTGAAAATTACAGTAGGGGCTACATTGGGAGTTCCGTGAATCCATGATATCCAAAATCATTCCAACATATGATGAGGTATTAGATAAATCACTTATATTACAGAGCTTTCTGGCAGATTAGACACCATCAGTGGGATTTAAAACCAAGAATCCAGTAGCTGAGACATTGGTAGTAGGTAGTCGATACCTAAAATAAGGATCCAAAAAGATCATAATGTTTTAGGTACCAGTAGATGACATGGGGTCAGCAGTGTGAGGCTCCTGGCATAGAGCAAGCCAGTCTAAGCACATGATGTGCTACTCATACTGCGGTTTGTGACACATGGAATGAGATTTTCAAACTCCCCATATATATGATATGTAGATTATCTAGGGAACGCCAGGGTAAATGTTAAAGTAAGAACAAGGTGGACTCCCAGTTAGATGACATGGTTGAGGATATGGATGAGTAGTTGGAGGAGGGAGGATGTTTGATGTACTTCTACCATCACCCTCCGGTGGTCCACCACGTGCTCTAAGAGATAGTGGACATGGATGTGGACAACATTAGGTAATTAAGGAATAAAAACATGGGTCTATTGTTATGAATATAGATATACTTTATGTATTTAGATCTTATCAGCATTTTTATAGACATAGGTGATGGTCACTCTTTTCTCTACATGAACCTTGTTCAAGAGATAGAGATTTCAATAGAGTATTTTACTTGATCCCAAAATTAAGAGACTCCTATGGGAGGAGATTTAATTACCCAAAAAAGGTTCCAATAGTGCTCCTTTACTCATATGAGCACGGGTTTTAATTGGGATCTCTTGGTGGAATCCCCAATGCCTTATGACTTCATCCTTAGTATGGACAGGATATCCATAGTTCATGCCTAAATTGATTATTTTAGGCGCATAGTGCGATCTTTACATAGAGATGGGACTAGGTTTACTTTTCCAATGAAAACAAAACCCAAGCATTGTAGAAAGGGACTGTATGTATGAGGGTTCATCTGATCACAAACTATTTGGCTGGCATGACCCATAATGTAGTGGGTGACACACGTTCTTAGTTTCCTCCATTAGTGGGTGAGTATGTGGAAATCTTTCCAGATGATGTTCTAGTATTTCCAACTCATAAGGAGGTGGATTTTTAAATTGATATGTTCTTTGGGACAGCTCTGATATCTAAACCTACATATCTAATTTCTCACATAGAGCTTCATGAGATAAGAATATGGTTAGAGGATGTGTAGAGAAATGGCTTAGTTAGACCCAGATTTTCACCTATATTTGCCCATGTTTTTTTTCCAAGAAGTCATATGGGAGATAGAGATTATATCTTTAAATTCGATGCATAGAAAAATCTACCATGATGAATAATTGTGGAATATATAGGATTACTGATCTCTTTGATGAACTAAAGGGAGAGAGGTGGTTATCGAAGATAGACCTCAGATATAGATGTCACCTGCTTCATTTATGGGATGAGGGCATCCTAAAGACATCCTCTAGTTATCGGTAAAGACACTATGAGTACTTAATGATGTCGTTTGGTGTGAAGAAATTCTCAATAGTGTTAATGCGACTCATGAATAGGATCCTCCATCCGTACATAGAAAATTTCATCATGGTCTTTATTTATGACATCGCGGTGTACTCATCATTTGAGGAGGAGCATGTGATACAATCAAGGCTGTCTGTGGACAAAATCAAAGAGAATAAACCATTTAGGATGATATAGAAGTGTCAGTTCTACATAAAAGAGGTCCACATTTTGGGACACATCATTTTAGAAGCTGGAATTACCGTAGATCGGGTCATTTTTAATGTATCTCTTTCTTGGTATCCACGCATGATTGTTAACTAGGTGCGGAGATTCCTGGGTTTGGATTCTTACTATCTGATATTTAAACCCAAAGATCAAAATGTAGCAGGACCCCTAATGACCTTTACATGGAAGGGGAATCCTTTTTTGGGGGATATGAATGTTTCTATAGTTATTTTTGGAATTGAGGTCGAGGTAAATGATTTATTCCCTCTTGAGATTACAAGAGTAGGGTGTCGAATATGTGGTGTTCTTTGAGTCATTAGAGACCGATTGTGGTTGTATATTGAATTAAGGGAATGTGTTGATTTCTTATGGTTCAAACCAGTTGTTTTAGAATTATTAGAAATACAGAAACCATGATCTTGAGTTGGAATTGGTAGTCTACGCATTGAAGATGTGGAGACACTAGCTCATGAGCCACCAGTTTACCGTATACTCTGACCACAATATTATCAATTATATCATATCTAAAAAGAATTTGAACTTGGGACAAAGGCTTTGGATAGTGTTTCAAATTTTCTATGACATTTAGATAGTCTGTACTATTAAGATGGGGAATATGGTGGCATATTATCTCAGCTGAATATCGATTTCATAGCTTCTGAACAAGGAATAAGAGTAGTTATCCTCATCGCAGATATCATTTTTGGGTAGCAATGAAGAATCATATCTTCAGTAGATGGTGGTTTCCCCACCACTCTTATTTAGATTCAGAGAGGAACTACTTGAAGATATAGATTTTGAGACTACACATGAACAAATTTTCACAAGGCATGACCCTAATAGATATTCTAATGGTGAGAGGCACATCATTCTCTTTATAGGGTGCACAATAGTGACAATGATGTAGTGGTAGGAGGTGTTTAGGGAGTTCCATGTGTCTCATTTGTCTATACATATAGGAGTGGAAAAGTTTTATCTGGACCCGTGATATCAGTTTTTGTGGATTTGGATGAATATGGTGGTGGCAGAGTTTGTTTCTCGATGCCTCAGTTGTCTGCAAGTGTAGGTCGGGCACCATGTTCAAGTGGGTTTGACTCAACCACTCGAGGTACAAGATATTGAGTGGGATGGGATACTGATGGACTTAGTGATGGGTTTACCATTCATGTTCAAGGGACATGATACTATCTAAATGATCAGTGAACTACTAACCAGGTTGTCCAACATCCCACTAATATGAGATCAGATCCGATTAGAGATATTAGGATGCCTTTAAATGTAGGAGATAGTTCTGATTCATGGAGTTCCATCAACGATTGTCTTATATAGTGATGGACTTTTTATATCCAGGATGTGGAATGGATTGTAGGTGTCATTTGGAACTTAGTTGCACATGAGAATGACTTTTCATCCATAAACGGTTTGCTGAATGTGGAGGATCTCTTGGTTCTAGAGGGCATGTTACATGCTTCAATTATTGTCATTGGTCATAGTTGGAAGGACCACCTACCTCTGATAGTGTTTTCATATAACAACAGATACCACTCCACCATTGTTATAGAACTGTTTGAGGATTTCTATGAATTACCATGCAAGTGACCACTATGCCGGGAAGACCCTAGAGAGTCCACACTCTTAGGTCTAGAGTTGGTTTGGGATACCACTGAGATGGTGCAGATCATACCGGAGAGGATGAAGACTGAACAATTCCAGTAGAAGTCATATACTGAAAGGAACAATAGGATTTTGGAGTTCTATGAGGGAGATCATGTATCCTTTCTGGTCTCACCTCAATGTGGATTACAAATATCTTTTCGGGGCGTCAACATATCTTTGAGATACATCATCCATTTTTAGATAATGATTAAATTTGGTGAGGTGGAATAAAACATAGATCCTTCGATGTAGTTTCACCAGGTGCATCATGTATTCCATGTTTTATAGTTGAGTAGGTATGTGCATGATCAATTGTAAATAATTGATTGGGGATTGCAAGAAATTAAAAATGGGATTATTTGTTTGGAGTTCTAGATGGATTTTGAATATTGAAATGAGAATATTCATTGTGGGAAATTGATTCCTCTAGTTATCATTTGGTGGAAGCATGGGAATATCTATGATAGAACATAGAAGTGGGTGACTCATATTCTTGCTTAGTACCATAACATTTATGTTGATTATCCCCTATTATAGATTTCAAGTGAATATTGCCCTAATTTGGGAAGATTTTAATGACTCAAATTTTCTTACTTTTATTTTTAGATTTTTGTTTTGAAAAATTTAAAATCTAGGCACTGAGACAGTGTGAGATTCTAATGCCGATGGTGCATGGAGTGAATGTTTGAAAAATATTATTTTTTTAATAGGACTCATGCAAAAAATTTATAAAAATAGTGGAATTAATATTCAAGTTGTTCCCAAATCAGAAATCAAAGGGACCTTTTTAACTCAGAGTAGTGGATTTACCCTAGTAATTGCATAACATAGGTCGGTTCAGTTCATCTGTATGAAATGAAACTAGGGGAATAACTGTAATTAAAATAAATAAATAAAAATAACTTCATTTTAAATTTCTAAAAAATCAGTAATGGTAACTCAGATTGGTAATTTGAGACCACCATTGAGTTCATAATGGGTTGTTTTCCTTAGACAGTACCAAACCTCAATTGTCATGGGTTGAGGGTGAATTTTAGATTATGGATGTAGTAATTCATATAATATATAATTATAATATTTTATTGAACATTATTGGTTGAAACAATGATGGTTTCCCATTTTAATAAGCCACTTTAGTGGAATTGTCGGTTATCTCCATAACCCTAGAATTCCCCTAAGGCATGGAGAGGGAAGCTATATCCCAATAAAGAATGACTTCATATTGAGGATCGATGGTGACATGGAACTTTATTATTCATCAAAAAACAATCCAATCATTATGGGAGGGTGTTGATAACTTTGTGATTATTTTACCCTATTTAGAAACGAATGATGAAAATGGGTCAACCCACAAAAAAGTTTATTTGTAGTTTATTTTTTCTTGCAGGGTGGATAATTATTGCAAGATTAAAGGGAATGGATCTTGGTAATTATTTTTCTATTGGTTTCTTCATGATCACACTATCATGAAAAGATAATGGTCTAATGAACATGTCCATGAGTTGTTCATTCAGTGATAATGTGCACAATCCCACCTAAATATTTTATTTTATTTAAGTGTTATTCTCCCTTCGAAACCCGGTGTGAACAATCTGTTGTTTCACCGACGATCTATGGTGTAATTATTCAAGACTAAAGGATGTGATCTGAAACTCCATTGTGGAGGTTTGGTGGGAACACAGCAGGTAGAAGATAGCTAATGATGGATGGTACAATAAAGGAGCTCCACTATAAGGGTGGAAGGTTGTTAGTGCTGTGCATTTCCATGTGAGAGGTCGTGTTCCAGCAGGGCACAGAACCGCAGTCTAGAAGGACTGTGCTCAACGTGGATCCCACAGTGTTGGGTATAGAGAGACGTGGGTCAAAGGTCGCATTAGTGGAGGAGATAGCAGAAATACGTCTATAGGGGACAAGGGTACATCGACGTGATGCCATATGCGTTGAATATGGTAGGCATATTGACTGGGAGTACATGAATGAGCTGTGCAATGAAGGAGATGCCTCCAATGGTGCGGCCTTGGCTCAGAAAACAAGGAAACTGCGGTGTGACAGTAGAATGGAAAGCACAACCCATCATATTGGGAATGTTTGGGCTTTCCCAGACCAATCGGGTCGTGTTTTGTTAGGTGAACCGAGACATGTCCTAACAGTTATACCTGGTCAGGTTAGCTCTTGACCGGATAATATCATTTTTACTAAATTGGTCATATCCTTCCAAATATGTGTATATTTGATCATCCATTAATATCATTGGGGCCCCTTGACGAGGGATTCGTTTTGACATTCTCTGTTGTATTTTTGTTTTGATGTTAGTTTGCAACCTGATGCCTTGAGAATTAGTTTCTCCCAAAACAAGTGTTCTATAAGTGAAATCACGTGGCTTGAAGTGACTATGTGACTCGGGGTATTTCATGACCCATCGACACACTATGTTCCATTGATGTTCCATAAGCCATCGATGCTCTGTGAACCATCGACGCTCCATCTACCATCAGCACTCCAAGTGAAATCGATGTCTTGGATCCCTTCGCTACTCTGGGTGCCAATGATGCCCCTGTTGTCATCAACCCTTCATGCGCCACTGACACACCGAGCACAATCGATGCTCCATGCACCATCGAAACATTATGATCCATCAACACTATTTTTTATCCCTAGACTTCTAGTGTCATAGAGAATGAGAGATCTATGGAAAACAACTATAACTCCATCTCTTCATGCTTTAGATATATACCTATGTGTGATGATTGTATCAACTGTACTTTTTGTTTTTCTTTTGTAGTGTACTACATTTTTTTTCCTTTTTGGTGTACTTCATCTGTTTTGTTTTTTGTGTCCATTGTGTATTTCTTATTAGTGTAGCTTTGCAGTTTCAGTGTCCCAAATGATTGTTTTTTACTCAACCCTACACAGGCTTTGCTCACACGTGTTTGGTATTGTGAAGATGATCAATTCTTTGAAAATGTCCATGGGGAAACTTGATTAGGATGTACTTAATGAGAGGATTAATATATGATGATTGCGTTACTGACTTTATACAATACTTTCTTTACCTTCCCATCATATATGTTTTTTTTTTCAAATGAGAATTAGGACCTTATACCTTTCATTTTTTGTTGTGCTTATATTTTTTCCCTGTTTACATTCATTTTTTTACTACAATACTCTATTGTTGTTATCTTAGTTCTAAGAGTTCTTGTTTACTTAGTGTTTTTAGTTAATAAATTTTGTACTTGGAGATAGGTGTTTGTTTAAAGGTACATAGGCAAATTCCTCCCAATTATAGGATATGCCTACTCGATGCAACTTCCCAGCACTTGGCCTATTAGAGGCACACTTTGGGTAGTCTCGGAAAGGGCCCTAGTGGACATGTCATTATATTGAAACTCTTATACTTATTCTTATTGTAAATTTTTATGGAGAAGTGGAATACCATGTACAAGATTAATGTGAGTCTTATGTTTTTGGAAGGATAACAATCATAAAATATGTAATGGTTTTAGATGTATAATTAAAATATCATCTGATACACATAGTATATCATGGAATAGTGTTACTTAAGCTTTCTTGAAGGTTCTGTTCATTTAACTGAGTGAAATAAAAACAGATTCAAATTCATGTAATTTTGTGTGTTGAATCCATAATTTAACAATATTTATATAACATGTTAAGGGGTGTTGAGTACAGTCCAGAATATTTATATAGCATAAAGTGAAATTGTACAACAATTCATAAACATACATTTAAAAGGAGAATAATTGTTGAGTGATGAAAAAATAGATCTATATATTTATACTTATGTGAATTTAAATCAGTGTATTAAACAATGTGAGTGATATAATTTTTTTTCATGAAATACATGTAAAAATATTAATCAAGTGTTGAATAAAATTGAAAGTACCATTTATATAGTGTATGGTGATTTATTACAGTACGTAGTCCATAACATATATAGTGCAATGATTATTTTATGTATTGTTTGAAAAATAGGTATATCATATTGAGTAAAATAGTTTCAAACTTTTTTTAGAGAAATATTTACTTGAGGTGAATTAATATTACTTAGCTAGTTGTACAATAAATTAAAGGATACCTCACACATATACAGTTTTAATGAGTGCTGAATTTCATATAAAATGTTCATGTATTTGGTGGTTTAATCAGATATTCACGATCAAAATAAAAAATGTAGTATGTGTTCTATATCATATTTATTTTTATTAATGATATATTCAGTTATATATGAATCATCGGTATAACAAAAAAAATATTTGGGTAAAGAATAATTTTCAAGACATTGTGTACTAAACTATTTATATCTTGATTCATTGACGTGGACTTTAATGTAAAGAATATAATCAGATGTTATTTGCGATTTGAATCATAAATTCTGAGACATTTTTTTGATTCATTTAATGATTTATAAAAATAATTTAATAAACATCATATGGAATAATGTTTTGTATTATTTATTTCAAATAAAATTCATTGTATCCCAAATAGTGAGGTTAGACTCATCATTTTTGAAGATGTATGGGGAGAGGTATATTTTAGATGACAATGAATCTATTAGAAGATAAAAAATAAGTAAGTTAATTCACATCAAAATTCCAATAAAATATTTTAATTTCTAAATACTAACAACGATATTCATAAATGTAGTGTGAGAAGGTGATGATGGGTAAGTTTCCATTTTGTAGGGGGTGAAAAGACCCTGAACATTGTAAAGTTAGTGGTCCAATAAAATAAATACTATGGATGATAAAATGTAATCTATAGAACTATTATTTTTTATTTGGATATTTTACTTTGTGATGAATGGAGTAAAACATTATTTTGTGTTTTTTATTCAATTTTATACGCATATATGATTGTTTTTTGAATTGATCTAAAAAGTAACACATGATTATAAATATTTTTCATAAAATATGAACAATATTTTGATATATAATAAAACATGTAATAGAAATAAATTTGTCTGAAACATGCCTTGATTCACCCCTCATCTGGTTTTCCCATAGTGGAATAGTGTATTTTTACCATCATACGGGGTATCATTATGATATTATTCACTCTGTATATCATAAGTTGATGATATAACCTATCAAGACATTTATGATTCCATTAATGTGTGATAAACTCTATCAAGTATAAACTAATCATAACTATATTGAAATTATTTATAACAGTATGATACCATGTTGATTAAAGTAGTGCATACAATTTCACATATCACTATTTTCTACGGACACTTATTCATTACATGAGTAAAATATTGCATGGTGAGATATGGATCCCCATTATATGAATATATCACTTCATGAGTTGATGATAATTTTATAATTTAATGAGATATTTTCCATTGTCTTCTTTAGAGGGATGGTGCACATAGTCTCATTTTTTTGGATATGTACGCATTGTCTTGATTTTTGGTATGATTGTCAATATCTCTTTTAGTGAGACGGGTTCCCATCTACCAATTGTAATTAAGATTCCCCTTTTGTTCATTCATTGGGATAGTGAAATGTCATAAAACTATGGTTGTATAAATATATAATATTTTACAGTTAGTTTTTTATCCATGGGGCTTACTATGACTCTTTATTTTGTACGTGCCTATTCCATATGTTGTTATGTTTCATTATACTAAGAAGAGTTTTTATTATATATATATATATGTGATAAAGATTTTATGATTTAGTCATTCCATAATTATAGAATTCATATGATCCACTAATTTCATGATTGAATGCTTGGAATTACTAATTTTTATTATTATTCGGTAATCCCACTTCTAAGGGAAAATGGGGATACCTCGCATGACATCAATGATGTAATGACAAAAAAATAACTCAACGGACATGTGGGTATCATACCATAACAAGATGACATAGAAATTACTCTCTCAAAAATCAAAATCATTATGGGAATCTTCCTCATTCTCCTGAGTTCTCAGCAAGGTGTCATATGTAGAAAAGCACATGCCTTGTACCGATGGCTATGCCATTCCCTACCGATCATCCAATTCCTAATAGCCATGCATGGTGAATGATACCTGGTATTAAGCCTTTTATAAATAATTTTGTTTTTATATGATTAGTATATGAATTAATCCAAAATACAAAATAAAAACACCAACTTATGCATGCTCCATACATCTTTGATGGAAAATAGAACATAAATTCCATCACAAAATTTAAAATTCAAATCACTGTCGAACCATCATCAAGACTCAGACACATAACAACTTCAAATATTATGCCTATTACATCCTAGTGAATCTAAAATCAAGGCCACCACACACACCATAACTAATATAGAGGAACACCACTTGAATCATCTGGTCTGCCCCTGTCACTATTAAGAGGACCATCATCTTAACTACATTGCATCACCAGAAACCACCTTAAAAAAAGATGAATTACACAATTTAAGGACCCCATAAATTATTGAAATATAATACTACATCTTCACCTTTGTGCCACAATATAACTTCATCAACTATGTCATACATTCTAATGAAGAACACTAAGAAAATTTACCAGTACAAAACACAGATGAAACACAATCGACAACAACCATTTGAAATCTAAAAGCGGAAATCAAAAAGATGATTTGGAAAGAAATAGGACAAAAAACCAAAATGTAAATTGGTGAATAAAACCCGTTTGAAAACCCCAAATGAATTGAAACTAGAATGAAGGCCCAAACTCTATTAATGTCTGGAGATCTATTGGCTACCAAAATTCTATCCCAAAACCTAAACATATACCGTTCTCTATGCATGATCTAGATAGGTGATATGTAATACAAGGTTATAGAGCAAAGAGGAAGATATATAGAAAATCGTAGCTTCATCACTTTTCACATGGGATCATATAATGGAACGTCACATTCCTTAATTTTTTTTGCCTAAAATAATTATTGGAAGACAGTTCTGGGATCATGTGACCTAGAATAGATGGTAAGGGTTTTTATTTGTTTAATTATTCATTTAGGATTCAGTTAGCTTCTTGATTTCATGTTATTTGATAAAATTCATCTATATGTTATAAATGATGTAACCATGAACCTAATTATTATATAAGGAAAAGAACTTACTATTCATAAATTTAATTTCACCATTTTCCACTATATCATCAGTAGATTGATTGTAGTTGTTCTTTCATGCAATGAATTCATTATTTGTGTAGGTGGTACTTGATGAGCTCATTCCTTGGTTCACTAAATTGCATCCTCTACATTTTTTTTCAATAGTCTCTGACTCCGAAAACCTACAAGTATACATTACGGAGATAATAATTTATAAAAAACATCTTATATTTTTTCTATATAAATAAAAAATAATTATTGATGGGGAAGATGTTTTTCTAAATTTTAAATTGGATCATTCCATCGTGAATTTTAAAATGTGACTCTCTCATTATTGTGATTCATATATTAATTGTGGTGTTGGATAGTTTTCATCCTTAGTATATATATTATTTAATATAATAATTGTCGATGGGAAACCCAAAATAATGAAATAAAAAATAATTCAATAAATTCTTCCTAGAAAATATGTGGTTTTATATGGTCTTCATAAGGTATCTGAAAATAATATACTTTTATTTTTATTGGGCCCAAATATTATGATATAGTATGAATAAAAAAGGATGACATGTTAATATATATATATCATTCCATTGATTTTAGATTGTTATAAATCCAATGATTTTGTAGAGGAGGATTAAATTCCACCCACTCATGAAATAGATTATAATGAAGTTATACCATTCCAAATAGTATTTCTACTGAATATATTTGAGCAATATGAGCATCAAATATTTCAAGGGGTAACACTTCCTGAGTTATCATCTAGTGACTTTCATGAACTGGTTATTTATGTTACCCATGTGAGGGTTATCTAGAAAATCCCATGGCAATATAGTAAAATGAAAATATTGATATATTCCACTATTATTGAGGTTTCTCATTTCTACCAATATGAGTCAATAAATCTTTTCCCCTTATAAGTTTTAAGCTGATGGTGACATGGAATAATAATCATGAATATTATACTCAATGTGTATGTCTCCATTAATAATGTTAAAGTTTTTTTTCATGATATAATTTATTTTTTTCCATGATATGAAGAACTTTTTTCACTACTAATACACCTTAATTTTAGATTTGTGATTGGTGGGTAATAAATTTGGACAGTATATTTTTTTAATCCAATCATAATTATTTTTATATATTTTAATATTATTTGTGGTTCTCCAATCATGGGATTTACTTTTATTATTATAGTGTATTACTTCATTTTATACTTTTTTGTAAGTGGAATTCCCAATATACGACACATAAGTTTCATTATTTATCAAATGAATTATGTTATAATATATTGGTTTGGTTAGTAGTGATTCTATTTAAATATTTAATGTTTTTATAAGAAATAAATATTTATTTTGAGTATCTACACCAATAATGTATGTATGTTACTATACAGTGGTTGATAATAGAGATGGACATGAAATAAAAAATTACGCCATACGTATGGGTTGAGGTTTACAAAATAATGTTGTGGCTATATCTATCATGTTTAATATGATCAAATAATTTAGAATTATTGAAGTGGAATGTGAAAAAATGAGTACCTCCATGTGGTTTATTGATACCAATTATTGGATAGTATTTTTTATTATATTTCTTCTTGGAAAACATTGATGATTTATCAAGAATCTAGGTAATATATAATTGGAAACTATAATAAGACAAATATCTGGATACATCAATGAAATTTTAGGATTTTCATGTAGATAGAGAAATAAGAAAGATGTTTTAATGAAAATTTTTAATACCCCTGTGGAATATACTTTATGGTTTTATATATCATATTAATGAGGATTTATATATTCCTATATATATTATTTTAGAATTTGGGCCTCAAGACATTATGATTCACAGAGTTCATATCATTCCCTCTGGGTATATACATGGTTCATTATAATAAATTATCAGTTTTCTCTTGTATGAACCTACAATAAAAAATTATTCATTTCCATTCTCTTGAGATGAGAGGAATAAGTATTTTAATGTTATGATACTGTTTACCGACCCCTATTTGTCCTATATATATGGATGTGTACTATATGAACATAGTCCTTCTAAAATTGTGTGATCAATTTTCTTGTATGGAATTTTACTATAATTAAATTATGCTTTAAACATTGTATTAACTATATATTATTATTGCCACTCAATATGTGATATTTTACATCAGTTCCCTATTGATAATATTTGTGGTTTAGTGAAAATGTTTTTCGATTGATTTATTATTAGAAACTTGTTCATGGAATTACTCACTCCTGTTTTGTTTCTCTTTGGAAAATTGAAAATCCAAACTCTATAAAACAAGTTCAATACATATTCCTTTTATATTCTATGAAATAATTACATTCCCAATAGTGATGCATCTATATAAAAACATGTCCAATCAACTTATTTCTAATATATGGATTCATGTCTCATTCCCCATTCATTTTCCATAGTTCCCCCATAGTATCATTATTGTGAGTCGATATATATAGAATTTTTAAAGGTAGGTGGTCAGTAGGACGTACCTAGTAAAACAATGGTTACACGTTGGTCAATAGAATGTGAGTCCTAACTCACCACACCTAATGATAGAGAAGTTCATATTTAAGGGGATCCAAAAAAAGTTTTATAGCATATTATTGAATACTTATATGTAATAATAATGGTTTCCATTAAAAAATTAACTTATTGAAAACACTCATAAAAATTAAATCACACGTAGGAATTATATATCCATCATTTGATCTATGTATTTTGGAAATCAATATTTTACGTACATTTAATATTGATCTCTCGAGTTTATTATTATCGAGTGAGGATTTATGTAGTTATTTAATAAGATATGTGGTATTTTAACAATATATAAAACCATGTATGTTTTCCTATGTATCATTATTATGTGAATAAAAACTCATGTAGGTTGTATCCATTTAAAATTCCATATAATACATCATATATACGTGTTATATTTATCATATTGTAGTATTTCTTTTTCATGAACTTGTAACAAATTCCAATCATTTAATCATAATGTCTATTAGGTAACATGGAGATTTTTTTCCTAAGAATGGATTGTGTAGGACATATAATTGAGAGGATATATTCGGTTCATCATGTCCATTGGTCACTACGTATGAGACGATATGGTTTATAATGACATGAATATGAAGAATCATACAAGTATTTGAAAATAATTTCTATTTAAAACTATAAATTTTTTTAAGATGCTATATTTGGGGACTAAACCTATTATAAGTCCACAATATGGATGTCTATCTCTTTCATTTTTGTTAAAAATAGATTGAAGATAATTTTACTAATGAAAATATCTAAAAATAAACCTTAAAATGGATATTTTAATATTTTGATTTGAAAAAATTCCCTGTGTGGTAGATGATATGGTAGGGGCTTATATATAGTTGGAGGATATGATGTGGATTTTAAAATATTTTTTTATAGAAACAAGATGATAATGAATGATGACCCAATTATAGATTAAACATTGACAGGACACTCAAAAAATTATTTCCAACTCCTATATTTTATTAACTAAATTAATATTAAAGATGATATGGTAGGGGTTACACCAAGTTAGAGTCAAACTCATGAATATCCTCATAATATCTATGGTAAACTACCTGATAATGTGATATGACATAGTTGGGACCAACACAATGTAGGAGTCCAAAATTTAGAAGTCCAAATTTAAATATTTGTTTAACTAGATGATCATGGATGATGATATTGTTGGACCTTATACCTAGAAAGAGGCCCAAGTATAGAAATTAAAATACTATTTCTTGGGAAACTATATGAGGTTTTAAGATGATATGTTTTGGTATTAAAAATATTAGAGACCATACATTTCTCTTAAGATCCATTCTACTGGTAACTAGATAATAGTTAGTGATAAAACAATTAGTTCCCACAATTCGTAGGATTTCCCAACATAGATGTCCACATAATTTCTATTAGAAACTAAATATGGTTAAAATATGATATAGTTAGGGATTACACCTAGTAGAAGGTTCAATCTAAAAAACAGAAATATGTGAGTAGTTAGAATGAATTTTTTGGAAACCAAGATTATAATATGAACACAATGCATATTAAAAAACTAGGAGGAGGGCATTAACTCACATCGCTTATATAGAAAATAGTAAAATTATCTCAACTCGATGTAAATGTTTGAGTAATATGCATGGTATTACTTCTTGAGTTTAGTCATGAAGGTGACCCATGTGATGGTATTTTGAGAATCCATGAAGAGTATCTCAACCTAGTAAATAAGAAGAAACTAAAATATAAATCATGAATCAAGGAATGGTTTTGGTTCAAACCCAAAAAAATTATTTTTTCAAAAAAAAAACAAGTACACATTGAAGATCAGTGTAGTCTATAGTGGTGCAGACAAAAAACATATCCACTAATATTGAGATTACAATTTTTTAAGAATGTTTATTTTTGTTTAGAAAATATCATGAATGTCACGTGATATCCTTTTATAAAAGGAATATAAGAAGTGAAGTTAATGAATCTTGGTTACCCATAAATAGTTATCTTCATAGGGGTATCATATATATGTCAGGATATTTATGGTGGAAATAAATTTATTGTAGAACCATAAAATCATACAATCCAACAACATCACATTGCATTACGGTGGTACATATAGGGGCATCACTTGATTTGTAATTGGATTGGTGGTTATTCATATAGAATCATATACATGAGAGAATTTATGATTACGGTTCATGGGAAATGTAACATTATTGATGTTTACCAATGGAATATACTTATGAACAGGGACCAAATAAGGGTTATCGTAAACATATCCTCTTAAAAATTTCATTAAATTTTATCATAATGAATTAAACATCATAGAGGAAGCATATGAATTAATTATCTATGAGGGATCATTATGATCATGTCCTCCTAAGTGGGGATTCGAACTGTGTAATATTTCTTTCATTTTTTTCCTTTCATTGGATGCTAAATTTATTAAAAATTATCTTAATGTAATAACAATTGAATAATCACACAATGACTAGAAAATTTCCCTTTATAGTTCTCTATATTATATATAACACTCTTATCTATTTATATATCTTATACCCAATTACTTCCCACTGCCTCTACTATAAATTCATTATGAGTATTTATTAAAACATTCTATTAAGTATTATTTGAATTTTGAATTCACATAAGGTGTTTGTGTCTTTAAAATTAATTATTCATTAATCCACTAATAGAGACACCCTAAAATGTAACAATATTTGGTTTTTAAAATAACAACTCATTGTTTCATATTTCATTTAATTTTTTATCCTATTTTAATATCAAATGAAATTATTCTCCTTACTATCATGTATGATTGATGTTTCCAAACACGTTGTATATCATGATTTATGGTGGATCTTCATGAAGCAAAACATTAATTTATAGATGATAGAGACCCTTCATAAAAACATAGTTAATCACGAAACAGATAAATTTCATTAATGAAATATTCCCCTTATTATTTTTTATGTTTTTTATCCTTTTGATTCCATTTTATATTTTACAATCCCCATAAAATACACTTTCCCAAGATTTTTTTCTAATAAACATGAGAAGAACCCAATTCAAATGATGTAAATCTCTACCATATAAAGATTATGGTGTATAGAGGGGGGAGCTGTGCCCCTATAAAAAAGTCATGAGTGATCTCACTTGATGCATTATGGAATATCACTCATGTGGTGTGTGATAAAATTCTCCTAAATTGAGAAGCCTTCTTATATATATTGAAATAAATTACTTTTAATGTGAACATACACACATGATTATCAATGTTTGATCAAATTCTTTTAAATTTCAACATGGGAACCATCATTTTTGAAATTATTATTATTGAAAATGAAGAGTAATCAGGTAATAACCTTGTTAAATACCATCTTTGTGTACTCTTCCTTGCACCAAATACAAAACATATTGTTCTTACAAGGTCCTTTCATAGGAAATAAAAAATATATTTTTTATATAGCCATTCCCATCTATGAATTATTTTTAATTTCCTCCAAATAAAAAGACCGTGTTCATCATTTTAGTCCTAAGAACAATGAATCTTTAATCATCTGGATTTTCACATTTGATCATTATCATTGGAAATATTGGTGTTGGAACCTGATATTCTGATATTTATCATAATGAATCCCTGGAGAATTTTTTCACACTAGAGAATCAAGACTATAGAATATAAAAAATCCTCATATTTAAAGTGTCCTGATATAAGAAATTTCATTTATCTATAAGCCTGATCATAAATTTTTTTTGACATCATTCATATCTTCCTTAGATTATATCCATAAAATTTTAACTATTTATCGTCATATGTTTTTTTATTATTTTCATGGAACCAGCTAGATCCTTGATATCACTATATTTACTCAATATTACCACAGTCAGGGTTAATCGCTCCAATATCAAAACTAAACAATTAATTTCACAATTTCTGAAAACAACCCTCACAAGGGATAGTGTATAATGGGTGATATATAACATAGTGGTCACTTCATTAATGAGTTGGAAAATGGATTTTGGGTACATTATATTCGTAAATAGTTAACCATGGAGATTTATAAGGCCCCATACCATAAAAATTACACAATCTTTAGTTAAGTAAATTATTCCCTTGTGGATCTTTTCAGGATTAAGGTTTTTAGAAAATTAGGCCATAAATATTACATTACATCTCAAATGTTATAAATTAGACACTTATACTATAACCAAAAAATTTCACAACAATAAAACTCTGTAGTTAAAACGATAATTAATTTCTTTTTAAAATTCATCCTGAAATCATCCTTTCTCATACCATTACTTACACCCTCTCATAAAAAATTCAAAAACTATGGTTGAGAATAAATAGCTCAGTAAGGGATATATTATTAGCGAATAAAACATTAATCCATCAATACATAAAAATCAAGAAATAATACTTTTCAATCATACATCATAGCCATTAACATATCTCCTGAAATCATATGATTTATGAATAACACAAATAAATCAGAAATCATAAAGGTAACATGTGGCATCTATAATATACATTCATTATAGATTTCACATCTACATATGGAGTTACCTTCGAAATACCCATCAAAGTATATTGCAAAAATATATTTGGAGAAACCTTGACGTTTACCTCCGTCACGTTACCCATTACATTAAAGAGATATATCGAGCTCCCCTGCCATTATTTTATCATAGATCTGTAAATATATGTAAAAAATACCCATGAATAATAACATATTCCATACACATAAAACGAGTATAAAAAATGATATAATTACCACATCACAATCACAATATATCTATTCAAGGTATTGAAATAATTAATGCTTTCTCAAAACCTATTTCAATACCAAAATATGTAAAAATTTTATATGTTATTTATTATACCATTAAAATAAATTAAGGCTTGTTGAGGAATCCAAATAACAAATAATACTCACACTGGTGGAAAAAATGTTGTCAATGCATTCATTAAAAAGAAACATTCCCTTCTCCTTTAGTAAAATGATTCAAAAATGAAAAGATCCATTTTTAAAACCATTGAATGAAAATAATAATCAATGTGGATAATTATACACTGTATAAAATAAGAAAATTTATAAACCAAAATATTCCTCAAGGAAAATTGATTTGTACGAAGTCCCTTACAATGTTCTATTACAGGATGTATGAATTAATCAACGTGGTGAGTTAGTGTAGAAATAATATATTTGCAGAAATTGAAGTGGAAATTGTAAAATTAATAAATAAAAACTGATTCCAGAAATTATAGTGGCATTATATAACCAATGATGTATGTGTAAAACCTGATCACCGGAAATTGAGTTTAGAAATTCAATTACAAAAATTCGGCAGCCTATCGATATCAATTAAATATTAAGAATTTGAGTTGATGAGAGAAAAAATGGTCTCTCAACATTTGGAGGTAAAAATGGATTGAAATAAATATATATAAGAACATATCCCAATTTAATAAAATATAAATTAAAATACATAACATAAAATAAGTCTTTTACTAAAAGAGGAAGATGAAATAGTCTATTATCTTGAGACATACTTGTCTTGTTCATTCTTCATATTCCTAAATAATAAGCATAGGTTAATTTCAACAAGATTTAGAACCTTTTACAATTTTTTTATTAATTTTATATTAATTTTCATCATGTTATAAAAATTACATAATTATTTAATTTCATATTGGTTTTTTGTCCATATTCAGAACTTATGTCCCAAATAAACTTTATATAATTACAAATTGTTAATGTTGTAAAAATTTCATTATATCCAGAATATTATTCATGACTTAAATATCATATATATCTAGTATACATATGTATTTAAAATATTAAATAACATTTCGAGATAAAAAATTAAATGCACCATTCATGGAGACATAGGCCTTATGTATGCATGAACACTACTTTCATTTATTTGTCAAATTAATGAAATGAAAAATAAAATATAAATAGGTATATTATAATTCCATTATAAAACAATATTTTATATATGTTAAATAAGTTCATTAACTTCCAGCCATATACATTCCTATTATGTAATGAAGGAGTCATATTACTTTGAGGGGGCAGTAAGCCACAATTCTCAAACAAAGATATCATATTTATACTTTTTCGAAAGCAGAAATGTATGTTGAAAATAAAAAATAAAAAAGCATAGAAAAAATATAAATATAATACATATAAAATACAAATACAACTCAATTATTTTGGCTTCCCTGATAGGTGGTAGGGAAAATGGATCAATCATCATTTCATGAGGCAGAAGTTTTCTATACACAGAAATTGTATGTTCGTATACATTAGAAAGAGGTGTTTTTTATTGTATCTATAATACATCTAATAAAAAATCTTATTATATTGAGTATACTGGAATTGTTATGTAATAAAATAATATGAATATAGTAGGTTTTGTTGATGTAGATTAATGGAAAATAACATCAGATGATACACAACCTCTTAAATTGTGTTACTGCCTTTAAATTGAGGTAAAATGCATTCTTGAATTTCCAACGGCCTATGGGAAGACTTCTATGAGGAAGGTATGGATTTTTTGGATCATATTTCGGTATAATTTGTATTATTTAAGGGGCTTGAGTGGTGAGACATTTGTGGGTAGTGTTTGGGGCCTTTTATAAGAGGGATTAGTGGTACTTTAAGAAAGTCCAGAATTATTAATATATAATAAATTTTATTTCGATTAAAAATGAGTCCATATTCAGTTAGTTTGATGATAAGATGAATATAAGTCATGTAAAATCCACCAATAAGAGTTAGTAATGTTTTGTATATTTTTTAATACTTACCTTTTTTATTGAACCATTTTTTAAGTTTACCATTTTATCAAGAAATCAACACTTTGAGAATCAAAATTGATTGAAAAACATGTAAACTCTCAAATAAAATAGACATTAATAATATTTTAGACTTATCATAACCATTTTACCAAAATATTATATTAATTTGGAATTTTAGAATATTAATAAGAATTGTGTATATTTTAAAATATCAATTATGTCAATTTTGATAGTAATCATATCAGGACTTTTCAAAAATCCATAAAAAATTGATTCCTTTGAAAAAACATCATTAATACAAATTTAACATGTCAATATCATCTATAAAATTTGTTTATGACCTCTAAAAAATTAAATTACGTTTATTTTAAAATTAATAAAATCATTTATTAGAATATTTTATTTATGAAACAATCATTGCACCATCATTGCGTCATAATTAAATATATTTATATAACTTATAAAAATTATAAATAAATTATTTTGATGTAGAAAATCATTTTATCTTTATAATTAATATTTATAGACTCAAGGATTAGTTATATAACCCCATATAAAATTTGTTTTAGTAGAAGATACATGTTAATGTTATATTTATCGATTATTTTATATTAATTCATATAAGAAGTCATTTTCATAGCAATGTTGATCCATGGGGAACCAAAATCGACCCATAGATGACCATGTTCGGAAATATCACATACAATAGGATTATAACATGTGTTATGCTAGTATAATAATATTTTTACCTTTATTTACCAAATATAACCTTTAACCATTGTAAATAATATAATAACTAAAGTTATTATTCATAATGTCTAAAAATAAAAGTTACATATTAACAAAATTTGGAAATTTTGATTCCAAATATAGAATCCATTTTTACAAATTCAAAATACAGATTATTCAATAATTAATTAAAAAAATTAATTTCTGTTGTCAAAACCAAAAAAGCAGGTTTTAAAGAAGTAATAACTATCAAATGATTGGCATGTGTTTATGTCCAATTTAAAAGTGAAATTACATAAAATGATAAATATTGGATTAAATTATAAAAATATATTCCAATTACACTTTAAACCCAATTAAATGTACAATATATCTATATAAATGAATTAGATGAAAATCCAGTTTTGACATAAAGAGCGGTATTTTTCACAATTCATTAATAAATGAACATTATCAGAAAAATACGATAAATTTATCCAAAGTAAATTTTGATTTTCCATTTCTAAATAAAAAGTTTATTTTGAAAAATTGGACATATAACATTGTCAAAACCCTATTTAAAAATTATTTTCCCTCAAAAGGCAGTCGAACGACCTTTTAATAATATTAGAGTATTTCATGATTAAAATGAGATTCACTCTTATTTGAAGCCTCTAAAATTTATTGGACAAACATAAAGATATTTTGAAAACATGTATAATCATAGCATATTTGTTTCTATTCATTTCCATCAATAAAATGACTAGGCATTGACTACTATTTAAAATTATAATATTACAATTTATTTTTGCATTATTAATCAACGTAAGATTTCAAAGAAACTCATTGCTGCATGTTGAATAATATATCTGAAAAAACATCCATCTTCATGAAAATAATAATAATATATTATTCAAAAATATTAATAGTAATTAAAAATGTATTATGCTATAAATAAATGGGTCATTACATCTTTCCAATGTTCTGGAAATTGCATCCTCGCAATTTTAAAATAGGGCCGAGATACATCATTAAATTTCACACATCGTAAAACTTTTCAACATAACTGTCACTTTAAAAAAATAATGTGATGTAAAAAAGGTCACCCAAGATAATACAGACTTGGATTCCATGTAGAAAAACAATGAATTATAACAGAGTCAAATGTTCTGGTTCTGATAGAGATTTATCGAATACATGTTCATGAAAATGTTAGCTACCAGAAAACAAAAATCATATGATGGGTTAAACGGTATTTGATTACCCAATAGTAAAAGTTAACATAAAACATCTTTATTTTATGTTCATTTTAAAAAATTTGAGGAATTAATTTATTAGATTGACTAAGAACATAAGGAATATATTTACTTTTCTTGTAACATTTCTTCCAACAATTAATTTATACCACCAACTCATATTTTCTCAAATTGATGAGTTTTCAAGATGACTTTGTCATGACTAAACATAGATAATCAACTTCTATAGAATCAGATAATCCAGAAAAATATAAACTATATATTTCCCCTATCATTATACATTATCTAAAACAAATATGGTTAGTAAAAGATTAGATAATCCCCCGAAACGAATAAACCTTTAATCTCTAAATTTTAATAATTAATACCAAAAATTCAACAAAGACAATTCAATAAACAATTGACTATAAAATTCATTAAAATATTTGAATCTAAGATGGACACCAAAAATTCATAAGGATTTGATCACATTGTCTTCCACGATAAATAATAACATTTATCTCCAAATAACATTGACGACTCTTAAAGTCTCATACTGAAATGTAATTCTCATAATAACATATTCATGATATGTGAATGTTTTCCATAAATAATTTAAATCTCTATATTCCTACATTAAAAAAATAGATAATTCCACTAATATAATTCAACCACTAATCCTAAAATGAAATCCCATATATTTCTATTTTCTTTATTCATATATTATTCCCACAAGAGAAAACGACTTCTGAAATAACATTTATCTCTTAATGACCAAATAAATTTCCTATACTAAGGATATCCATTTGAGAAAACATATATTCCAAAATAAAATTTTTCATGATACCTAATATAATTTCTCTAAAAATAATAATTCATAAAAACCAGGGACTTTATGTACAACAGTGGTAGGTGATATATCTCAATAACACTTTGGTTGTGGGGTCGATTCTCGCAGCTTTTTCCAATGCGACGGGTTGTAACATGGTCTGATTGTTGTCCCATTTCAAAAACAATAAAATTTTATAACCCTTCCCAAAAATGATATAAAATCCTCAAAAAAAACATTTAAAAACCTCAAATGTTATCTCATACCTCATATTTTCATCCCAAAAAGTAATTACTAATAATTACCTCAAGTTCAAGGATCATATATACCGAAATATTTATTTATAAATATATAAATAAAAGAAAAGATAAATATTACTTATATATAATTTTCACGTAATAATCATCAGGGTTACACATACAAGAAAAAATTCTTCCAAAGTAATCCTATCAACAAAAGAGAATTAATACTTGTAAAAATTTCATTACCTAGACATTTAACATAACTCTCAAATTTCTAAAATAGAGGCATCTTAATCATCCATCATTCTCCATGGTACCTTAAACAAATTTCCCATCATATTCCATAATACTTCATTCTTATAAAAAAATCATGTATCATATCTTATGATTAAATAATGTCAAAACATCAGCTAAGAAATAAACCATACCTTTCATAAGTAATTGTCAGTTTCCTCATCCTCAATCAGAATGACATTAGGTTTTGGTAAACATATATTTGTATGGTCCTAATGATCCCATTCTTGAACCTTCATTGTAGGAAATCTATTTCGTAATGAACATTCTAATAAATTTTAAAACTTATAATTTATCCCTTAGAAAGAACTTATTTCCATTTCATAGAGTTATATGAATGCTTCATTTCTCCATGATAGTTTGTTGCTTTATGAACTTCATTTTCACATTAATAACATCTTATTGTCCATTTTAAGCATTTTTCTAGGTGTTTCCTTCCACATCTATCACACATATGTTTTTTATTATTCATAACATTATGATTGTTACCGTAACATCCATAGGAAATCATCTCTCTCATATACGATGCCTTATAAAAATCACCAAGGTTCAATTGGACAAATGAATTCAAATAGTTGGTTGAGAATAACCACAAGAGTTCCCATTGAATCTCCAATTTCATTAAATTTTTATTTAAAAACCACTATTGTATGAATCACATCCATTATTACTTTGGATCCTACTAGATCAACCAATTTTAAAAAACCAAAATGGTTAGTGTTGGTATATAAGTAAAATCATTATACATTATCTTATGAAAAGGGTAAAAAATAATATATACTAATTCATGTTATCTTAAACTCATTCAATTTACCTAAAATAAATATGATTCTTTCTAATGTGCTAACCATTATGGTAATTCTTCTTATTATTAAATAATCCCCATACCACTAAAGTTATCGAAACCGACCTCAAATACAAAATATAAAGACCCATACCATAAAAATTTCATAATATTGAGTTATGTAATGAATTTACTGTGAGGATCTGTTTAGGTGTAAGATATTAGTTAAATTTTTCTATAACAATTATATAGCATAACAAATATTACAATGTAGACACTTCTACTCTAACCAGTTTTTTACAACAATAAAACGCCATAATTAAAATAAGATTTGTTTTCTTGATAAAAATCTTCCTGAAATCTTCCTTTTCTTACCATTACTTATACCATGTTAATAACACTTAAAAAATGGTATTAGTAAAAAAATAATTGTAATTTATATAATATAAGGAAAGAAAACAACAGTATATGAATACATACAAATCAAGATATCATACTTTTCAATCTAAAAGAATAGCTATTTAACAGACCTCAAGGAATAATATGATTTATGAATAACACATATAAATCATAAATAATAAAGTTGACTTGTGGAATTTATAACATGCTAATATTGTAGCATTCATATCTACATAGGGAGATATATTTTTAATACCCATCAATGTATTCCCTAGTTATCTTTGAATAAAAAAATAACATTTACCTCTACCACGTTACACGGTGCATTGGAGAGATATCTTATGCTCACACTCCCTTAATTTTTCATGAAACCACATGTATATGTAAATATTTTCAAAGAATAAAAACTTATTCATAACACATAAAATAAGCATATACAAAAGATAACATGTCCACATTTAAATCACAGTATATCATTACAAGATATTGAAATAATAAATGATTTCTGAAAAATATTTTCAATACCTAATATATGTAAAAGCGTATACGGTAATTATTTTACTTCTAGAGAACATTACAGATCATTAGGGAATCCAAATATAAATTAATACTCACGGTGGCGGAAGGGTCATTGTCACCGTGTACATTAAAAAGAAACACCCCCTTATCATTCTGTAAAACACTTCATAAATCAAAAGATTCATTTTTAACACTATTCAATGAAATTTAATTCCAAAGTGTGTAATTATAAACCAAATAAAATAAGGATTTTTATAAACCAAAATATGCCTTAATGAAAGGAAATTGAGATGAAGTCCCTTATAAAGTTCATATAAATAACATAAGCATTTATCAATGGCTTGCATATGTGTTGAAATAGTATATCCACAAAAGGGATGTTTAAATTATTGAATTAATAAAAAAATAGTTATTCCACATATAATACTATCATAATATAATAAACTATGTATACGTAAATCCTAATGAGAGGAAACTGAGTTTAGAAGTTCCCTTATAAAAATTCGTCAGCCTAATAGTGTCACATAAAAATTCAGAAAATGAGTTAATTAGATGGAAAATGGTATCTCATAATTTGGACATAAAATAAGAATAAATAAGGATATATATGATCATATATCCTCATATTAAAATTACAATTAAATACATTACATAAAATAAGTCTTTGGCAAAAAGAAGAGTGTGAAAGGGTCCCTTACATTGAGTCTGACTTGTCTCATTTTTTCATTATATTACTAAACAATTAAATTAAGTTAATTTATACATTATGTATAACCTTTTTCATGTTCATTATTCATTTTATATTACGAATCATCATACTATAAAAATTACCTAATTATTTATGTTTATATTGGTTGTTTTGTTGATATTCGTTACATAAGTTGAAAATGAAATTGAGATAATTACAAAGTGTCCATGTGGTCAAAAATACATTATCTCCAGAATATTATGAATGATTCAAAAATAATATATATCCCATATATATAATTATTTATAATATTAGATAATAATTATATATAATAAATTAAATTCATCGTTCATGAAGAAGGTAGGTCGTACCTATGAATGCACAATACATTCATTTACTTGTCCTTCTTATGAAATGAATACAAAATGATACTAAATTATATTATAATTCTAGTATAATATAATATTGTATATATGTCTCATATTTTCATTAACAATATCCGTTATATGTATCAATTATTCCATTTATGAGTCATATCTCATTGAGGGGGTGGTAGTCAGTAGTTTCTCAAATAGAATTATCGTATTTAGACATAAAAGAATAAATAATGGTATACTATAATCGAAAAATATAGAAGAATATAAACTATATAAATATAATATATATAAAATATAAATATTTTTCCATCATAATGTCTACAATTTGAGATGGTATGGGAAAAATTAATAATTATCATTTCGTGAGGCAGTAGTTCGCCATACATTGAAAGAATATGTTTGTATCCATTAGATGGTGGTGTGTGTAGGTGTAGCTCAAATCCATATCATAAAAACATATTAGTGTATTTTGGATACTTTTTTTAATATGTAATCAATTAATAATAATATAATATTTAGTGAATAAATAAAATAATGGAAAATAACATTTGAGAATACATTGCTTCTTAAAACATGTAACTCACTTTGATTTGGGACAAAAAATATTTTATTACATTTTTCACAAGATAAAGCTTATAAAATAAAGGTTGATATGTTGGGAGATTATTTGGGAAAAATTTTAATGTGCCATGGGGCTTGATGGGCGTGAGTTATATGTGTATAGGTAGGGGCCTTTTATAAGAGGAAGGGGGAACTTCAGGAAGGACTATAAATATTAATTTATTATAAATTATATTTCAATTAAAATGAGTCTAAATTAAGTTAGTTAGAATATTATATTAATATATGTCTAAATAAAATCATCCAACAAAAATTAAAATGGTTTTATATATTTTTTTAATTTGTATATCTTTCATTTGACCATTTCTTACTCTTATCATTTTATTAAGCACTCAACACATTGATAATCAAAATAGTAACAGAAACAGGAAAACTGTCTAATGAAAGAGTCATTAATAAAATTTTAGATTTATCATAACCATTATTATGAATCTTAGATTTTTTTGTATTATACTATTCAATAAAAATTTTATCCATTAACATATGAATTATGTCTACTTTGAATCTTTCATATCATGAATTTTTAAAAATCCATTACAAATTTATTCCTTTGAAAAAACAACATTAATACAATTATAACATACCAATATCATCCATAATTTTTTTATGACATAAAAAAACAAAATTACATTTATTTTAACATTTATGATATTATTTATTTGAATTCATCATTGATGAAGCAATCACTCCATAATCATTGTGTTAAGATTTAAATTTATTTTGTAATGTCTAAAAATTATAAATTAAATATCACGATGCATAATTTTTTTTATATTTATACATAGTATTTATATATGATATTATCAATTATATAACTCAACATAAAATTTATTTATAAAAAGAAATATTTTATGTTATATTTATATTTACATTAAATTAATTTTTATAAAATTTCATTTCCACAACAATGTGGATCCTTGGGGTCCCAAAATCGTCCCATGAAGTCCACTATTCGGAAATATATGATTCAATATGATTAGGAAATGTGTTAGGGTAGTTTAATATTAATATAATATTACTTTTTACCTTTATTACTATATTTACCCTTTAACCTTGTAAAATAACATAATTACTGAAGTTACTATTCGTAATGTTTAAAAATAAAAGATACCTTTTCACATAATTTTGACACTATGATTCCAAATATGGATCCATTCCAAATTCAAAATATATAAGTTTCAGTAATTCATTTAAAATTAATTTACGTTGTCAAAAAAAAACCGAGTTTTAAGAATTAATAACTATCTCAATACTAACATGTGTTTATGTCAAATTTAATAGTGAAATTAATTTCAATGAAAATAATTGGATTAAATAATAAAACTACAACCCAATTAATAATTCAAAAAAATTAAAAGTAAAATATAACTTTATAAATAAATTAGATGAAAAGGTGGGTTTGACTTAAAATGTGGTATTTTAAATATTCATTGAAAAGTTATCATTATCATAAAATTACCAAAAATTTATCGATAGTAAATTTTGATATTCCGAATCTAAAGAAGAATTTTCCTTTTCCAAATAGATCGTATAAGGATGTCAAAAACTATATTTAAAAGTTTTTCAACATTAAAAGGTGGTAAAATGATCTTTTAAAAATACTTGAGTATTTAATGCTTAAAATCTGATTCACTCTTAGTTTATGCCCGTAAAATTTATTAGATAAATCTAAAGATATTAAACAAACATGTATAATCATACTATTGTTATTTTTTTCATTTATTCCAATAAAATGACTATGTTTTAACTATAATTTAAAAATACAATATCATTATATTATTTTTCTGTATAACACAATGTTTTATGCAACTTAAGAATTCAATGAAACCCATGGTTGCATGTTCAGTATCCTATCACAAAAAAAATTTCCCTAGAATGTAAATAATAATCATAAATTATTCATAAATATTAATAAGAATCAAAAGAGTATTATTCTATTAATATATGTGTTGTTACATATTTCCCTCTTTTAAAAATTCTGTCCTCGTAATTTTAAAATTGGTCTCAGAAACGTCAATGAAAGTCTCGCATCGAAAAAAGATTTAATCAAAATATCACGTCAAAAGAAACATATATAAGTACAATGGTCAGCCATGATACCACATACTAGGATTACATGTAGAAAAATATGGATATTCAAGATATATTAAGTTTCATGTACTGATGGAGAGTGATCAAAAACATGATGAGGAAAAAGTTAGCTGCCTGTAAACCATAAACCTATTATGGGTTAAATGGTCTTTGATTACAATGTAGTAAAAGTGAGAAGAACTTTTTTTTATGTCCCTTTCATGATGTTGAGGAATTTATTTATGCTATGGAATAAGAAAAAAATAAAATACACTTACTTTTCTAGTGTAGTTTCATCCTTTAATAAATTTCTACCATAAACCCATCTTTTCTCTAAACAATGAGTACTAAAGATTACATGGTCAATCCTATGGTGCTAGAATCAACATCAATAGAGTCACATAATCCACAATAGATGAACTACATATTACCCATGTCTTAAAAAATTAACCAAATCCAATAATGGTGTGTAAAATATTAGATAATCCCCCAAAAATGTTAATCCTACAATATCCAAAATTCAACAAGTATTACCAAATGTTCAACTAAGACCATTAAATAAACAATTTTCCCAAAAATTAATTAAAATAATCCAAACAATGATAGAATCACAAAATTCAGAGTTATTTAGTCACATAGTCTTCTATAATAAATCATAACATTTATCACCAAATGAAATTGATTACTCTAAATGTCTCATAATAAAAAGTAATTAACTAATCACATATTTATGATAGGTTAATCATTTCCAAAAATAATCCAACAATTCATATTGATACAATAAAAACACATATTCTTCCATTATAAAAATTCAACCAATACTATTCAAATAAAATCCCATAGAATTATATTATCCTTAGTTATATAGTGTTCCCAAAATAGGAAACACCTTCCAATATAATAGTTTTCACTTAATAAAAAAATAATTTTCTTATACAAAGGATATCCATTTGATACAACATATGTTCCCAAATAATCTTATTTATGATCCATGAAATAATTTATTTACAAATAATAAATCATATTAACTAGGGACTTCGCGTAGGCCAGTAGTAGGCGATAAATCCCAATCGAACTTTGTTTGTGGGTTTGATTCTCGCAGCTTTTTCTGACGTGATAGGTTGTAACATAGATTTTGTGTTGTATTTACTCAACAACTATATATTTTTATAACATACCGAAAAATGAGATAAATTCCTAAAAAATAACCATAACATATTTTATCCTAAAATGTTCTCTCTAACCTTGCATTTACATCCCCAAAATTAATAACATGTAATTGCCTCAAATTCATGGATCATATAAACTCAATATGTTCTTTATAACTATATCCACCAAATGAATGTTAATTATTCCTCAAATAGAATTTTCACAGAACAAACAACATGTTTACACATACAATAGATAAGTATTCCAAATTAATCCTATAAAAAAGAGCGTTCATAATTTTGAGCATTTCATCACCCAAATATCTAATATAACTCTCAAATTTTAAAATTGTAGACATCATATTAATCCTGAATATTCTATGAACCCCTAACCATTTTTCCAAATTATTCTATAATACATCTTTCTTACAAACAAAATCATGAATCATATCCTACGATTCAATAATTTTAAAACATCAGCTAAGAAATAATCCATAACTTTCAAAGGTATTTGTCAGTTTTTTCATCCATAATTATAATGGAATTAGGTTTTGGTAATAATATATATTTATGAACCTAATGATCTAATTCTATAACCTTCTTCATTTGACATCTATTTTCATAATGACCCTGCACACCACTTTTAAAATAGTCAATTGATCCCTTAGAAAGAACATCCTTCCATTTACTAGATTCAACTGAACGATTCCTTTTTTCCGTAATAGTTTATTTCATTATCACCTCTATAACCACATATATAATATATTATTTCTCCTCTGGAGAATTTCATTGGTGTTTATTTCCATATTCATGACACATAGGATTTTTTTAATATAATAAAATTTATGATTATTATATGAACATCCATAAGAATTTGTTTCTCATATATACAATTCATTTTAAAACACATCAAGTTTCAAGTGTTCAATCATGAGTCCAGATAATTGGTTGAGAATAACCACATGTGTTCTCATTTTAGCTCATATTTCATTTGGTTTATTATTTAGAAAACCACCATATTTTCCTTCACATGCATTGTTACTTTTGAGCCTGCTAAATCAACCCATTTACTATAACCAAAATGGTTAGTCCTAGTATTTCTGTAAATCATCATATATTATTTTATGAGGATGGTAAACAATAATATATACTAATTTATGTTATCTTAAACTCATTAAATTAATCTAAAATAAAGATGAATATTTCTAATATGTTTACCATTATGGTTATGTCATTTATGCTTAAATAACACCCTAACCTCTAAAGTTATATAAACTAACCTATGATACCAACTACAAGGCCTCTTAACTTCATCGATAGAAAATTGTGAGTTATAACAAGAATTCATATTGAATATATTTTTAGATTTATATTTATAAAGAATGATTCAATAACTATTACAATACATCTCAAATATTACAATATAGACACATCTAATCTAACCATTTTTCACAACAATAAAACATTTTGATTAAATCACAAATGATTTTCTTTATCAAAATATTCCTAAATTCATTCATTATTATATCCTTCCTTATATCTTTTGAAAAAATCATTTCCAAAACATGGGATGAGCATAAAAATTATAGTAAGGGATATAAAATAAGGTAAGAAAACATTATTCCATGAATAAATACTAATCAAGAAATCAAAAATTTCAATCATAAAGCATTTCTCTCTAACATACCTGATTAAATAATATAATTTATGAATAACAAATAGAAATAATAAATCATAATGGTAACTTGTGGCATTTATAACATACATACATTATAGTGTTCACAAGGACATTTGGAGTTATTTTTAGAATACCCATCACATTATATTCTATAAATCACTTAATGAAAACATTAATGATTACCTCTGTCACATGACCCAATACATTGGAGATCTATCTCGGTCTCACCTGCACTCGTTTTATCATGGAATCGCCTATTTATGTAAGTAATTCTCAAGAACCAGAACATATTCATAAAACATAAAACAAGCCTAAAATAATGATAACATTTCCACATTGCAATCCGAATTAATAATATCATGATATTGAAATAATCAATTCTTTATCAAAATTATTCTCAATAACCAAATATGTAAAATAGTTATTGGTATTTATTTTCCTTTTAATAAGAATTTTGGTTTGTTAAGGAATCCAAATATCAAATAATACTCGTGATGGTAGAATTATCTTTGTCACCTCATACGTTAAAAAGAATCATTCCCTTTCCATTTAGTAAATTTATTCATAAATAAAAAGATTCATTTTTAAAATTATTAGAATGAAATTAAAAGACAATGTGGATATTTATAAACCATATAAAAGAAGGTCTTATATAAAACAAAACATGCATCAATGAATGAAGATTGAGATGAAGTCCCTAACTATGTTCTTATAAATGACGTATGAATTTATCAATGGGGTGACTGTGTGTAGCAATAGTATATCCACAAAAGGGATGTTAAAATTATAAAATTTATAAATAAATAGTTATTACACACATAATCCTGGAATAATATGACCAACGATGTATGCATAAAGCCCAATTAGATGAAATTGATATTAGAAATTTCCTTAGGAAAATTTGACAGTGTAACGATGTCACATAAAAATTCATGAAATGTGTTGATTAGAGAGAAAATGGTTCTCTCATCATTTGAAAAAAAATGGACAGAAAATTGGATTTATAAGAACATATACCAAAATATGAAAATGGATATTAAATGACATTACATAAAAGACGTCATTGACTAAAAGTGGAGGGGGAATGGGTCCATTACCTTGAGCCTGACCTGTCTCATTCATTACTTATATTCTATAATAACAAAAATAGGTTATTTTCTACATGATTCAGTACCATTTTATTGTTTATTGATAATATTATATAACATATAATCATGTTATAAAAATTACATGATTATATAATTTCATATCAGTCATTTTTTCGATATTCGGTACTTGAGTCAAAAATGAATTTGAAATAATTAATGATTTTCCTTATGGACATATTAAATTATCTCTAGAATAGTATTCATGATTCAAATACCATATATATCTGATATATATATATATATTAATTTATAATATTCCATAACAGAATTTGATAATAAATGAAATTCAATATTCATGGAGATGGTAGGATGTATGTACACATCAACACTACTATCTTTTATTTTTCATATTAGAGAAATAGAAAATAAATGATAAATCAGTATATTATATTATTGAATAATATAATATGTTAGATACATTATATAAGTTCTTTAAATCCATCCTTTACATGTTCTATGTCTGGCATGAATGAGTAATATCTCGTTGAGGGGGCGGTAGTTCTCACTTCCTCAAATGAAATTATCTTATTTACACGTTATGTGAAGCATAAAGGTGTGATTAAAATGAAAAAAATTCAGAAGAATAGAGAAAATATAAATATAATATATATATAAAATATTAATGCAGTTCCATCATAATGGACACCATGATAGGTGGTTGGGGAAAATCAACCAATCATTGCTTCGAGAGGCATTAGTTCACTATACAATGAAACAGTTTGTTTGTATACATTAGATATTGGTGTGTGAATGTGTAGACTGAATCCATCTCATAAAATCATCCTAATATATTTATTATATTTATTTTGTTTTTTAATCCATGAATAATAATATAATAGCGGGTGAAGAATAAAAACAATGGAAAAAACATTAAAAAGTCACAACCTCATAATACTTGTAAATCACTTTGATTTAAGAGAAAAGGATTTCATGATTGCCTTCTGCCCATGGTAAGGATTCTAGGGGGAAGGTAGGTTTTTTTGGAGATTATTTGGGTAGAATTTGGATGAGACATGGGGCTTCATATGTGTGAGTTATGTGGGTAGAGGTGGTGGTCATTTATAAGAGGGAGGAGGGGCCCTTTAAGAAAATATAGAAATATAAATTTATTATAAATTATATATCAATTATAAATGAGTAAAAATATATTTATTTCTATTATTAGATGAATATATAATGATGTAAAATCATCCAATAATAATTATATAGGTTTTTGATATTTTATGATCGTTGTCTTTTTTATTTAACCCTTTTTTATTTTTAACATTTTATCAAGAGTTCAACACATTGAGAAAAAAAATAGTTAACAGAACAAGAAAAAATTTCTATTAAAGAGTAATTAATAATATTTTCCACTTATAATAACCATTTTTCTGAATCTGATATTTTTTTTGGAATTTTATAATATTTAATAAAAAGTTTTATATTTTAAAATATGAATTATGTTAATTTTGACACTATTCATATCATGAATTTTTTAAAATCCACTAAATCTTTATTCCTTAAAAAAATAATTAATAGAAATATTACATGTCAATATCGTCCATAAAATTAGATTACGATATCAAAATAACCAAATTACATTTATTTTATCATTTATAATATCATTTATTTTAATCATTTTTTAATGAAGAAATCATTACATCATCATTGTGTCATGATTATATTTATTTATATGATGTCTAAAAAATATAAAAAAATATCATGACTTAAAAAATATTTTTATCTTTTAAGTTACTATTTATAGTTGAAGAAATATATTATAGAACCCTAGAAAAAAATGATTTAGTAAAAGATACATTTTTATGGTCTATTTATCATTACATTAAATTTATTCTTAAAAAATGTCATTTTCAAACCCATATGTATCCATTGGGTCCCAAAGATGACCCAAGGATTCCCATGTTTAGAAATTTTTCATACAATAGGATTATGACCTGTTCAGGAGTATTTTATTATTATTGTTATATTATTTGTTTACCATTATTTTTGAAATTTACCCATTTACCATGGTAAATAAAATAATAACTCATGAAAATATTCATAATGTTTAAAAATAAAAGGTACTTATTCAATAAAATGTATACTTTCTTAATCCAATTATGTAATTCACTTTTCCAAATTCAAAATAGATATGATGTATTAATTAATTTCTAATTAATTCGTTTTGTCAGAACCACAAAGAAGATTTTTAAGAAGTAATATCTGTCAAAATATTTTCATCTATTTATGTACAATTTTAAAATTATATTAACTCAAATGACCAAAAATGGATCAAATGATAAACTATAATCAAATTTTACTTTAAAAAGAATTAAAATTACAATCTAACTATAAAAATAAATTTGAGGAAATGTCAGTTTTGACTTAAAATGTGATATTTTTCACTATTCATAAAAAATATACTTAATCAAAAAATCAACATAAAATTATCTAGTGTAAATTTCTACATTTAGATTCTAATTAAAATGTATATATTGTCAAATAGAACATATAAAGTAGTAAAAAGTAGATTTAAAAAGGTTTATCCCTTAAAAGGAGGTAAAACAGCCTTAAAAAAATTAGAGTATTTAATGATTGAAATCAAATTCACTTATTTTTTATGCCTATAAAATTTATTGGATAAATTTATTGATATTTAACTAACATGTATAATCATACCATACTTTTTTCTATTCATTTCATCTAATACAACTATTATGTGTTAACAATCATTAAAAATAATAATATTATTAAATTATTTTTCGTTCTAACTTGATGATGGGTTGAAAGTAATACTTAAAAGAAACCCATTATTGGGTGTTGAGTTCCATATCATAAAATAATTCTGTTTAATTTTAAAAAATATTAATATATTATTGAAAAATAATAATTTAAATGAACAAATTATAATTCTATAAATACCTGAGTTTTTACATCCTTCTTCCCTTTTGAAAATTTTGTCCTCTCAATTTTAAAATTGGGTTTGGAAACATCATTGAATGTCCCACATCGGAATAAATATTTAGTAAACATATTACTATAAAATAAAGGATGATAAATACAATGGGCACCTATGATAACAGATACTATAATTCCAGATAGAGAAACATGGATATGGAAGTGAAACTAAGTGTCGTTTCCTCAAATAGAGTGATTGAAATCAAAATAAAGGGAATGTATGCTACCAGAAAAACATAAATCTTTGACTGGTAAAATGGTGGTTGATTACCTATTATGAAACATGAGTGGACAATGATTTTATTTTATGTCTATTTTTATAATTTTTAGGAATTTATTAATGATAATGAAAAATAATATAAGGACATATATTTACTTTCCATATACACTTTCAACCTTTAATAAATATCTTCCACAAACTCAACATTTCTGTAAATGATTAGTAATCAAGATGACATAGTAACACCTAATGTTCTAGGATCAACATCTAGAAAATCACATAATCCAATAAATATGACGTATATATTTCCCCCATATTAATACTTTATCCCCAACCAAAATGGTTAGTAGAATATCGGATAACCCCCTGAATGGAGTAATCTTTTAATCTCCAAAATTCAACAAATAATTAAGAATGTTAAATAAAGAACATTAAATAACGAATTTTATTAAAATTATTTAAAATAATACAAAATATTATAGAAATACAATATTCATAAGTATTTTATCACATATTATTCCATGATAAATCATAACATTTGACTAAAAATAACATTGACAACTATTAAAGTATCATACTGAAACGTAATTATCCTAATTACATATTCGTGATAGGTTAATCATTTCAATAAATAACCCAAATCACCATATGGCCAAAATAAAAACATATATTTTTCATAATAAAAATTCAACCATAACACCTCAAATTAATTCTCATAGTATTCTAATTTCATTAGGCATATATTGTTCCCAAAGGAGAAAATTTCTCGCATAATAACTTTTATCACTTAATCACCAAATCATTTTCATATACTAATGATATACATTTGATAAAACATAAGTTACAAGGTTAAATTATTATTGAAATATAAAATCATTAACTAGGAATTAATAAGTTATATTTTCCAAGGACTTGATATAGGCCAGTGGTAGGTGATAAATCATAGTCTCACTTTAGTTGTGGGTTCGATTTCTACAGCTCTGTCCAACATGACGAATTGTAATATGGTCTGGGTGTTGTCTTTTTTGAACAACTTTATAATTTTATAAGCTTCCCAAAAAATAGATAAATTACATAAATGTAATAAAACATATTTTAACCTCTAATGTTAACTCATACCTCACATTTGAATCCCAAAAATTTATAACCCATAATAGCCTCAAATTCACGGTTTATATAAACGCAAATGGTTCTTTATAACAATATCCTCATATGAAAAGATAATTCTTCCTAAAATATAATATTCACATAAAAAATTTTAGTGGTACACTTATAAGAGAAATTTCTTCCAACGTAATCCCATCAACCAAAGTGCATTAATACATTTATACTTTTCATTTCTCATATATCTAACATAACTATTGAATTTAAAAAATGAATGCATCATAATCATAGATAATTTTCCATGATCCATTAACCATTTTTTCTAACATAGTCTATAATACTTCATTCCTACAAACAGAATCATGAATCATATCATAGGATTCATTAATGTCAAAACATCAACTATGAAATAATACAATGCTTTCATAGTTCTTCATTAGTTTTTGTATCTTCAATTGTAATGTAATTAAGTATTGGTAAACATATATTTGTCCAAACCTGATGATACCATTATTGAGCCTTCTGTATATGACATTTATTTTCATAATTACCTTGCACAGAACATCCAAAAAATTCAATTTATTCCTTTGATGGAACTTCATTCCCTTTCGTGAAGTAAACTGAACACATCATTTTTCCATGGTATAATATTACATTATTACCTTAATTACCACATCTATAATATATCCATGTCCCATTGAATAATTTTACTAGATGTTTCTTTACACACCCTTGAACCATATATATTTTTAATATATATACCATTATGATTATTATCTAAACTTCCATGGGGATTTTTTTCTCGCATATATAATACATAATTAAAATAAAAAAAGGTTCAAGTGGTCAATCATGACTGTTTATATTTGGTTGAGAACAACCACAAGAGTTCTCATTTAATATCCCATTTCATTCATTTTTGTATTCATAAAACCACCATAGTTTCTTACACGTCTATTGTTACATTGGATCTTTATAGATATATCCATTTATTAAAACAAAAAATAGTTAGTGTGAGTATATCAGAAAAATAATCATATTATATCTTATGAGTAAGGTAAAAAATAATATATATTAATTAATTTTATCTTAAACACATATAATTTGTCTAAAATTACTATGACTCATTGTAATATGACATCAATTTTGAATATTTCACTTATGCTTATGTAGTCCTCTAACCATGAATGTTATCTAAACCATCCTCTGATACCAATTATAAATCCTCATACCATAAACAATACATAATCATGAGTTAAGCCATGAATTAACATTGATGATCTTTTCAGGTTTATATTTTTAGAGAATTAGGCCAAAACAATTACATTACATCTCAAATATTTTAATGTTGAGAAATCTACTCGAACCGATTTTTACAATAATAAAACTCCATGATTAAAACAAGATTTATATTATTGATAAGAAAATATTTTTGAATTCATTCTTTCTCTAACCCTTCATTATAATCTATGAAAAACAATTTGCAAACATGGTATGAGCCTAAAAAATTCTGCATGGGATATGAAATATTGTAAGAAAACATTATTCCATGAATATATACAAATCAAGAAATCATAAATTTCCATTCTCTAGCATAACTCATTAATATACACCATGAAATCATATGATTTGTGAATAAAACATATAAATAATATACTATTAAGGTAACATATGGAATTTATAACATACATAAATTGTAGAATTCCTAGCTACATAGGTATTTATGTTTGGAATACCCATCCTAGTATATTCCATAAATTTCATTGGAGAACCATTAAAATTTTCCTTTGTCACATTACCCAATGATTTGAGAGCCATATCAGGCTCACACACCCTCATATTATCATGGAACCACAAGTATATGTAATAAATTCACAAAAACCATAACATATTCCCTATATCAAATATATCCTATATCAGTTCTAGAAAAATCCATTTACCGCACTGAAAAAGTGTTGTTAATGTAGACGCGGACAAAAGGATGTACCTTTTATTGGAATTAAAAAATTACTAATAAATGGTTCCTCTATCAGTGCATTTTTAATGCTGATAAAAGTTAAAAAAACATTAAAAAAATAACTATGCATTTTTTAGAGGAGCTTCAACAGCCTTTAATGCCCCCTTCAACAGCTCCCATTTCCCTCCGCAACATGCACATCCCAACAAATCCCCACTGCACACACACCCCAATAGCTACCCAACCCTAGCCTTTAACATCACATAGCCCCATTTCCACCTGTGTGTGTGCTCAAATTCTCCTGGATTTGAACCCAAAACATCTTGCATGTGTGTCTTAACCTTTTCAACTCCAATATAATGCTTTGATATCAATTTAATAATACACACACATATATATATTTATATTTACTTGTATATTAACATATATTTATATTATCATATATATATTTAGTAATATAAATATATATGTATATGTATCTTCATATACATATATTTGTATTTATATATTACTCTATTTATTTCTATATTAATTTATATTTACAAGATGAGTTTTAAATACATTTAAAAAATATTCTTTTATATGTGTGTTTATAAATAAATAGATACATAAATAAAACCCACACACACACAAATATTATATGTCTATCTGTAAGTATAATTATACATATTAATATATATTTACAAATATTTTAGATTAATATTTATATAAATATATTTTGAATATATAGATAAAATATATATTAGTTTTTCAATATAGACATACACACATATATTTATATATACACGTATGCAAATATATATATATATAGAAATACAGACACACACACACACACACACATATATATATATAGAAGATAATAAAATCAATATTAATTGTAGTGAGTTTTGTTCATTTGATGTTTGAGTTACGTTTTCAACAGTAGTGTGTTGTTACGTTTTCCTTGCTGCTGTCACAGAACTCCACAATGTGATCTGGTATGATAGAAATGCCCTTATTCATAATAATTTATCTTTAAGTAGTGATGCATAGCTAATGAAGATACTTATTGCCATAAATGAAGCCGCTTGGATCCAAGATGGACACTACAACAACACGGTGAACAATTTTGGCATTTAGCGATGACTCTGTATAGATAGAAATTACTGAAATCGCACCACACTTTCAAAGTCTTTTGGAGTTCCCCTATTCCTTGCTGGATTAACTTTAACGTGGATAGTGATTCTAAAGGAAATACAGGCCCTGCTAGTTGTAGAGTAACCCTAATAATCATGATATTTAGATCCATAGATGCTTCTATGGGATCTGTGGTATTGCCTCTTTTCTAGAATCTGAAATGATGAGCATGATTCATGGTATTTCCTTTTCCAATAAACATGGTAGGTGGATTGAGAGTTAATATACCACCATTGTGCATGCCATTTGGAATGGTGTGATTCACCTTGCATGGTCGATCACCACTCACTGGACGAGCTATTTCATTAATCTTCTTGACAACAACTACATCGTCACTCACACTTTTTGTGAAGCTAACATGGATTCTGATGTCCTTGCAAATAAGGGGATTAATTATGATATTACCTAGCTTGACGATCTTCCCACTTATCTAATCCCCTTTCATCAAAAACATTGTAATATTTTTTCATCTTTTAGACACTTGTCGCCCTTTTCCATATAATAATTTTTCCTTGGTCTTCTGGCCATAAACCACATTCTTTAATAAAAAATATATATTATATTTATATTAATATAAATATACTTATATATTCATATATCAATATATTATTTTTTAGGAATTATAAATTTTTTTACATATACAATTTATCGATGCTACTAAAAAGAGAACGGATAAAGTATCCCTTCATCAGTGCTACTGAAAAATATGCTGATAAAGGGGGCCATGTTAACAGTGCTAAAAAATATATCATAAATGGGTACCTTTAATGGTGCTAAAAAAGGACCTAATAAAGGGCCTGACTTAACAGTTCTTTTTTAGCATTGTTAGAGGTACCCATTATCATGGTTTTTTTATCGCTGATAAAGGGACCCCTTTTATAAGTTCTTTTTTAGCACTATTAAAGTTTGGCACTACAGAAACCTAGTTTTGAGGTCGTGATTCATAACACATAAACCAAGAATAATAGAAAGATAACATTTCCACATTACAAAAAAGATATTTCATTTAAAAATTTAAATATAATAAACTCTTTCACGAAACCATTTTCAATACAAAAATACATTAAAATGGTTTATGATATTTAATTTCCTTTTAAAAAACATTAATACTTGGCATAGAAGACGAATATCAAGAAATACTCGAGGCGGTGGAAAGGTCATTGTCAAAACATATGTTAAGAATAAAGAATCCCATGTTGTTTAGTAAAACTATTCATAAATCAAAAGATTAATTCTTAAAACTATTAAATAAAATTAAAATTTAGAGTGGATAATTATACAACATATAAAATAAGTTTGTGTATAAACCGAAATATGCCTCAATTAAAATAGATTGAGATGAAACACCTTACTATGTTTATACAAATGATGTAAGATTTTATCAATGGGGTGACTATGTGTAGAAATAGTATATCCATATAAAGGGAAGTGTAAAATCATAAAATTAATAAATAAAGGGTGATTCCACACATATTCATGACATAATATAATCAACAAAGTATTCATCAAACCCAATGAGAGGAATTTGAGTTTAGAAATTCCCATATGAGAATTCGGCAACCTAACAACATCACATAAAAGTTACGAAAATGATTTGATAGGATAGAAAAGGGTATCTCATAATTTGTACATAAAATGGACATAAATAAGGATATATAAAAACATACCCCAACATATAGAAATGAAAATTAAAATACATATCATAAAATAAGTCTTTGACTAAAAGAGGTGGGTGAATGGGTTTCTTGCCTTGAGTCTGACTCATCTTGTCTGTTATTTATATTACTAAATAATAAACTTAGGTTAATTTACACTTACCTCAGAACATTTTTCATGTTTATTATTCATTTTATATTACTTATCTTCATGTTATAAAAAATAGATAGTTATTTATGTTCATGCCTGTTGTTTTGTTGATATTCAGTACAAGAGACAAAAATTAACATGATATAATTACAAAAAGTTCATGTAGGAAATAGTCCATTACCTCTAGAAGAGTATTCGGGATCTAAATATCATATATATCCATTATATATATATATACATGTATTTCTGATATTCCATGTCTTTTGGAGATAATAAATTAAATTCACTGTTCATGGAGACAGTAGGTCGTACGTACACATGATCTCTACTTTCATTTATTTGTCATACTATTGAAAACAAGGATACATATGTATATTTTAGTTTTTTAATAAAATCATATTTTATATATGTTACATAAGTTCAGAAACTCCAAACATTATACGTTACATTTTTGGCATGAATGAGTCATATAACTTTGATGGGGCGGTAATCCGCACTGCATCAAATGAAATTATCGTATTACCACATTTTGGAAAGAGTAAAGGTATGTTGTAAATGAAAAATACAAAATCCTAGAAACAATATATATATAATAGATATCACATATAAATATAGTGTCATCATAATGGCCACCATGATAGGTGGTATGGGAAAATCTAATAGTCATCGTGTTGTGAGGCAGTAGTTCGCTATTTACAGGAACTGTATGATCATATCAATTATATGGAGGTGTGTTTAAGTGCAGTTATAATACTTATCCTAAAGAAATACTACTATATTTAGGATACAGGTTTTGTTATGTAATCAAATAAAAATAATATAGTAGGGAGTGAAGAAGTAATATAATGGAAAGGATCTTTAGAGAATATGTAGCCTCTTAAAACATGTAACTCCATTTGATTAGAGACACAATCCTTTATTTAATTTCATTATTCTGATTTTAAAGCTTCTAGAATAAAGGGAGTGATGTAAGCAGATAAATTGGGAATACTTTAGACGATCCATGTGGCTTTAGAGGTGTGAGTTATGTGGGTATAGGTGGTGTCCTTTTGTAAGAGGGGTGAGGGGCACATTAGAAATGTCAAAAAATATTATTGTATTTTCATTCTTTTGAGATTAAAAATTTGTTTAAATTCAGTTTTATAGAATATAAGTTTAGTATAAGTGTGAATAAAATAATCCAATAAGAATTTGACAGGCATTATATATTTTTTTAAACATTATCTTCTTGATTTAACCCTTTTTACTCTTACTATTTTACAAAGCATTACACACATTGAGAATCAAAAAAGACAGTAAAACATAAAAAATTCTTAATTTAAGAGACATTAATAAAATTTTAGTCATTTTATAACCATTTGGGTGAATATTATATTTATTTAGTTATTTTATTACAATTAATAAATATATTTTAGGTTTTACAATATGCATTTTGTCAAATTTGAGACTATTCATATCATGACATTTTAAAAATCCATAAAAACATGAATCCATTGAAAAAAATCGTTAATAAATATATAACATTTCAATTTATTTAAAAAAAATTGGATGACATAAAAATAACCTAATTACATTAATTAAAACATTTATAATATAATTTATTTGAATCCCTTAGAAACGAAGCCATCATTGAATCATCACTGTTTCATAATTAATTTTATTTAAATAATTTATAAAAATTATTAATATATTATCATGATGTATAAAATATTTATAAATTTTTATTTATGATATATTGTTTGCATGAAAAATTATTTTAAACCACTTAATTTTTTTTAGTAAAAGTTACATGTTTATGTTAGATTTATCTTTAAAGTGTATTAATTTTTATAAAATGCAATTTTCACCCGAGTGGATCCATGGAGTCCCCAAATTGACCCAAGAATACCCATGTTATGAAATATATCATAAAATACGAAAATTTCTTTTGTTATGGTAGTTTAATATTATTATATGGTTATTTTTTTACCCTTATTTACAAGATTTACCTTTTAATAATGATAAATAAAATAATTAATGATGTCATTATTCAAAATTTCTAAAAATAAAATTTACATATTAACACAAATTAGACATTAGGATTCCAAATATAGAATCTATTTTACAAAAATTATAATACAGAAGTTACAGTAACTAATTTAAAATTAATTCTCATTATTAAGGCCAAAATACTAGTTTTTAAGAAGTAATAACTATCGTTATATTGACATGTGTTTATGTCCAATTTAAATGTGAAATAATTTCCAATATCTAAAATTTTATTAAATTATAAAAATATATTCTAATTACACCTTAAAAAAATTATATTTACAATCTATCTATATAAATAAATTATATGAAAATTCATTTTTGACATCAAATGTTGTGTTTTCTCTATTCATTAAAAATGATCTGTATCATAAAACATCCAAATATTTATCCAAAGTAAATTTTGATGTTATTATTCTAATGAAAATTTTAATTTTATGATATAGAACATATAAAGGTCTCAAAAACTAGATTTATATAGGGTCCTCAATCAACAGATGGTAAAACGACGTTTTAAAAATATTACTGTATTTCATGCTTAAAATCAGATTCACTATTATTTTAAGTCTATAAATTTTATTGGATAAATATAAAGATATTTATCAATCATGTATAATCATACTATAGTTAGTTATGTTCATTTCCACAAATTCAATAAATAGTTTTTTTCTTCCGTGTAAAATAATAATATTATTATATTATTTTTCTGTATAGCTTAATGTTGTGGGTAATGTATGATTTCAAAGAAACTAATTGTGGTGTCTTGAGTATGATATCAAAATAAAATAAAAATTAATGTAAAATTATAATATCAAATACGTAAACATTAATATAAATGAATAAATTATTATTCTCTAAATTCCTAGGTCATTACCAACTTGGAAAAATTTATCTATATTGAAACGTTGTTATGTACTTGTTTAAGATATGTCATATATTCAAAAGTCACTATAATCTATCTATCCATAAATTTTCAACAACCAATAGTTTTATACATCCCCATGGCATGATAGATATGAAATTATCTGATATCCATAATCGTGGGGGAATCCCAATCCATTAAAGGATGTAAGAAAAGTTTATCCCCTTGTATTTTTTTGTCACAATATAGATCCAAACACTCCCATTCCAAGGGATTCACTAACTAATGAACATATAAAATAATAGAAGGCATTACATACTCAATCAATCTAATTATTCATTGAATGGATCAATATCATCATTCAACCTAGCAGACTAATTCTAAGGTTAAATTGGTCATAGAGTTTTCCCACTCCACTAGATATGATTACAATTTTCTTTTATTACACTACTTTGGAAGATGTCTTGTACACATTATAAAATAGAAATTTCATCCAAATATGACCCCTCGCCTTCAATATAACAAGGTTCCATAAATTAATTTTCTGTTGGTGTCACTTCCCTACTACGAATTCATACTATGGACATATGGTTTTAACCAATATGAAATTATACAATCTAGAATAATTCCAAAAAATTAATTTATATTTAAAAGTTCTCACACATATATACATATATATATATATATATCATATTTTAGAACACATATTAGATATTATAAAATTATATTGAATTATCTATATACTCTATTTCATGATTTAGTGGAAGAACATTTATAGTGAAACATATTAAAAAATATAACAAAAATTATCATTTTTCATCTCTCTCCATGTTTCAAAATATTGATGGTGTTTGACCAGGTTTTCATTTTTCTATATAGGACCACTACATTCAGAGGAGTCACTCATATTTCATCTTCATTCTATGAGGTGAGCCCATGGTAATACTTTTAAATAATTACTACATAACCCCCACAAAAATATTTCTTATTTCATTTTTCATTGGTATTTTAGTAGTTCAAGTGCAGGAGATCGTCATAAGTTAATATTTATCCCATTATTGATTCTTACAAAAAAAATTTATGTACCATGAGAATTTCTATATAACCCCTTAAAATATTATGAAGTGAATGACCTCACATTATCATCCACCACCACCTGTAAATTGTATTGAATGAATATGAAAATTATAGGGTTTAACTACCACTAAATTAGATCTACCTAATTCATTCAATATATTATAAAAAGAAGTTCATGCCAACCCCAACATTAAAAAATATTTTTTTTCACAATTAATATGATAAATTTCCAAAAATAACATCCATGGGTCTAGTTTTCTAGTGTCTTTTGAAAATTATGTGCATAAATTAATAATCTCTAATGTATAGAAAATTGATTATTTAAAACTCTGAATAGTTATCCAAACTCACATAGGTCCTATAAAACTACATAATATTCCCTAGGGAAAATATATAAGGAAAATGATGTGCTATAAATTCAAATGATAGAATAATAATGTTGATAAATCATGACAAATTTTATTAGAGGGAAGACATGATATCATAATAATAACATTCTTTGGCATGGAAACATGGAATAATGAAATGATATTATAAGATTATAAAATCATAAACATGTAGAAACATTATAATTAAATGAATTATTATCATATATCAAGGATAATTTTATTGAAAGTATAAAATAGTCTAGTTGCCATCATTATCATTATAGGATAATCCTAAAAACTCTCATAACATTCAATTCTTAGACTACCTCATTGACAACCATGCATGGTATCAAATAATACATTAACATCCACCTATGAATTGGATTGAAATAATATTACAACCTAAATAATCATCCCAAGTACATTTCTATGTGTGACATAAGAGTAAAATAATATATAAATAAATCATAATCATGATATGGGATTGAATGAGGAAGAATAAATTCCAATAATGTCTTCAAACACAACTAATTTCTATATAACAATGATTCTCAAAAAAATTAATTAAATCACATTGGAAATTAGGTTTTATAAAAAAACATTAGATTTGGTCACAAAGGTACCTTTATGAAAAAACTCTTATATATATGAGGTTGTATGAATAAAAAGGTACCACATAATAAAAGCATTTTGAAATTAGAAATGAATATTAAACAAATAGTATTTTCATTTATCATAATAATTTTAAGGAATGGTGTTTTCATAAAATTATAGATTATTTTCTAAAATAAGAATGATAAAAAAATATTTGATATAGAGATACATGATTTTAAATTAGGTATAGGGAGTTTACATTAAATTGAGTTCACATAAATGATAGAATTTCCTTAGAAATCCAAATTTGTATTATCCATAACAATGAAAAGTAATATAAAAGATATATATTCGTAAATATATGAGATTTAAATAAAAATGAGGATATAATTTAGAATATGATTATTAAAATGGATTTAAGATAATGATAATTTGTAACTTAATATTATTGAGGGTGGTGTGATGAATGTGCCTCACATTTACAAAATATTTTCCATTATTTAGTTTACTTGAAGTCCATTGGTCATTTTATAAAAAAAAATCATATTATATTAAAAAGGTAAATATATTGTTAAATATTTTTAAAATATACAAAATTTTATATTATTATATTATTTATTATTTTCTTATAAATTTATTCATATAGGTAAATAGGTTTTCTTTGAATGATCTGAAATCAAAAAAGTACATTGATATGTCTTTTTACCTGATAAATTTTAAATAAACGTTTTTATTAATATCACAAATGAGATTCTAAATATTATCCTAATATATTGTTCAATATGTATCAAATAAAGATTTTATGCATTAAATATAACTTTTATCCCACATATGACAGCTTGTATGGAAAATGAAATAGATTCATCATTTCATCAAGGAGGTAGTGAGTATATACACAGAGAAACACCTATCACATTCCTTGAATATGATGAAGGAATAGAATAAAATATAATTTCATTTTCATATTCATTAAAATTCTATAAATATCATATTATCCGTATAATTAATATTCCTTAACCATCTATGAACTTAGTTGTTGAAAAATGGAACATGTCGCCCATGGAAGAAGTAGTCAACATCTACTCATAACAACATCATCATTTTTGAAATGATTTTAGATAAAAGTATAAAATTGATCCTCAATTTCAATAAAAAATTATGTAAATATTAATAATTATAATGTTATCATACACCTCGTAATATAATATTCTTGTTATTCAATAAGTATAAAAAAATTAATAAGTGTGGAAAAATATAACATAATTCATTGGTTATTTTGTTTTGGTAACCACCTTAGGGATGATTATATATTTATTTGTGAAATACCATTCTTTGTAGAAGTAGGAGGGAGGTTTTGGGATACGATATGTCATATTTTTGGTTGATCATAAGGGGATTCACAAGTGTGGATAGGTCGATGGTTGGTGTCATTTTTTACTATTAAACAGAAATTAATATTCGACATATATATGTCTTTAATATTAAGATGGAATATATTTAACATGAAATTTGAAGAGAAAGTGGAAAATAAAAGAGTGTGGGATGGTTTTTGTTCAATGAAAACCGAAAAAAAAATTCCAAAAAAGATTTAAATATTTTCATTCACTTTTAAATATTTTATATTTCCCATTGTTGGTTTTTCTCAATGTAATATTTTTATTAATTATTTAATTATTATCCCCAAATATAAAATTAAAATTATTAAATAATTTTAACCAATAGATACAAAATATTAAATTTAATTTATAAAATAATTACTTTTTGTAATAGAAATTATGATTAACATTAGTGCATGTAATGTGATAAAACTAATTTTTAGAAAAAGTGTATTCTTAAGAATAAAAATTTTGATCATGATACATTTTTTATTCTACATATTATACAAAAATAAAATTATTAAAAGTATTAAAAAAAGATAAATTTAAAATTAAATATTTTTCTAAACAAAATTACACAATGATAAAATATTATTAATAAAAGATGAATAAGAGTTTTCAATAAAATACTTCCATTTTTTTTGAAATTTCAAGAATGGGTTTTATATATCAAGATAGTGTTTATAAATACAACATTTATCATTTTAAAATATATTTAAATTAATAAAAAATGTCTAATACATTAATGGACTTATTTTATAATAATTTTATAAATTATTTTGTGTTATTAAAATCATTATTTTTCACTATTCACATAAAATGAACTATTTCAAAAATACTACAACATAATCTATATCTAACATTATATTTATAGATTTTACACATTTTCAATGTTCCGTGCCCCAGGGACGTGGGGGATTACCAAGGCATCAGTCCTTTAAGAGGTTTGAAAATTCAACTTCTAGTTTTCCCTATGGATGCTGACTTGGTTAATCAATGTAAGAGGTTGTCCCTAACAGAATGAGAAAAGGTGGCGACCGAGGCTTGGAAAAATGAAGACATACTTTTGAAAAAATGCATGTCTCTGCTCATTGTGGAAAAGTTCGTTGAAAACATATCGGTAAATCAGGGGGCTCTCAAAAACACCCTTTAGAAGATTTTGAAAATTGATGCAGGAGTGGCTATCTGAGAAGTAGGGATCAACTGCCTCATCATTTAGTTCTTCGATGAGAAAGATAAAGACAAAATCTTGCGGGGAAGACCTTTGTCCATTGATAATCAACACCTCCTCATTGACGAATACATAGGGGGGACGATATCCAGCGAGTGAATTTAACACGCTCTCCCGTTTGGATACGTATTAATGGAATGCTCTTCCATGCATGAACGGAAAGAATCGTGAAAGAAATACAGATCAATTTAGGTCACTTTCTTGAATGGGATTGCTCAGACCCAATACAATGGGGCCCAGAGGTTCGGATCTAGGCAAAAATTGAAGTGTTATAGCCCCTAATGAGGGGAATGTTCCTGAAAATTGATGAATCCAACAATTAGATATCATTCGAGTTCGAGAAACTCCCTATCTTCTATTTCTTCTATGGTCGCCTTGGCCATCTGGAAAGAACATGCAGCACAAAACATAAGAGTGGATCGGGAAACATCATTCTCCAATATGGACCTTGGCTCTCTGCCAAAACGAATAAATATGCCTTCAACTCTGAGAGGTAAAAACAAAAGGACCGTGACCATCTTACGATGGCACATTACAGCCAGGCAGAACCCACACCTGAAAAATCCTTTATGCTTGGACCATTGGATTTCACTAATGCTGGTCATTCCACTCAGAGAGAAGCTGGAGTCCATCCTTACCCTCTAAAAGACAATACCCAAACATCTACAAGGTCGGAAACATAAGAAAAAAAGATCCAACAAGACAATATGCAATGGAAATGTTGATGCACACCGAACCACCAGATACGGATCCGGACCTTGACCCACAATCGGCTGCAACATGCACTACAACAATGGAGGCCCATGGAATGATGATAATTCCAATAATGGGCCCAATTACCCGTCGAACATGTAGAATAGTGCAACGAGGAGACATTGATGGTCACGCGGAAGACCCCAAACCCGGGTTCAGGAAAAGACAAAATGAAACATGCCAATTAGAGAGAAATCCAACCAAAATATGGAAACCAACACGTGGAGAAACAAGTCTAGAGGAACAAAAGGGGGTGGCAGGTGAGACCCAGCCCCACCTAAAGCAATGATTGTGTTATGCTGGAACTGTCGTGGGCTTGGCAACCCACGAATGGTTTGCATGCTCCAGCGCAATTGCATCCAAAGTCACCCCGATATGTTTTTCTTGTCCGAAACCATATTGGAAAATAAGGACACAAATGGTATTGCTCTGAAGTGCTGCTTCCAAGGCTGCTTCCCGGTGCCTAGACAAGGCCATTCTGGGGGACACTATCTCCTTTGGAATGAAAATATCTACGTAAAAAATTTTTTGTTCTCCTTACACCAAGTGGTAGTGACTATTCAAACAGAGTGTCACCCACCCTTGAATTTCCTAGGATTCTATAGCTCGCCATCCCGTAATGATAAGGTGAAGTCATGGGATCTTCTTTGCAAGTTTCGACATGACCTACTGAGCCCTATTATGTTCAGAGGTTATTTCAATGACATTCGTTCCATAAGGAATAGAGGGGCGGAAGCACTCGATCCATAGCGTTGATGTCAAACATTAAGGACACGACCTCTAGAGAGAACCTGGTCGACCTGGGGTACACATGTAATCCTTTTACTTGGTTCCGTTTTATTACTGAAGGAACCCGCATTTGTGAGAATCTTGATAGACTTCTAGGTTCTACTAATTGGATCAACCTATTCAACTTGTTTCATATCGGTCACTAGTCCCTTAAATGATTGGTCTAATTCCCAATACTAATTGATTCCATGTAAGGAGAATGAAATAGACAACTCAACATACCCTTATAATTTGAGATCTTCTGGAAAAAATACCATGAATGTGAAGAGGTGGTCCGATCAAGCTGGAAGAGTTCTCATGATGATGATGGCCTCAATCTCCAACAAGTTTCATCCGATCTGAAATCTTGGAGTTATAAGAAATTCCACCACCCTAATTGTCATTGTGATGTCCTTGAAAAGAATTTGCACAACCTTCTTAGACAACCCCCATCCAATGATATCCTCTCTAGGATTGGGGCCACTCAAAGAGAGCTGGACGAGAACCTGCAAGTTAAGGAAATCTGATGGTCTATGTAGGAACAGGACATCCACATTCCCGAAAGAGATGCTAATACTAGTTATTTCTACCAGAAAGCTTCTACTAGGCATCGTAAAAATTATATCATGTTTATATCACAACCTAATGGAAGAAACATTTCTGACACCAATGGTATCCATGATGCTCTGACCGACTACTTCCAAAACCTTTTCACTACAGGAACTTTATTCATTTCTGGTAAAGTGGAAGATTTCATTAGACCTGTGATCACTGATGAGATCAATAAGAAACTTACCAAAGAGGTGATGAATGACTAGATTCTACTATCTTTGAAACATATCCACCCCACCAAGCCCCTGGGACCGGATGGATTCCATGCCCTATTTTTTAAACAAAATTGGCACACCATTGGTCCTGAAATCTGAAAAATGATAAAAAAAATCTGGGTGGGGAATACAAGTATTTCCACCATAAACGAAACCTTCCTAATCCTAATTCCCAAAATCAAGAAACCTCTGGTGATCCCGGATTTTAGGCCTATCAACCTCTGTAATGTCTCTTACAAGATAAGCTCAAAAAATACTTTTTAATCAGCTGCGCCTTTGGCTTCTTGATATTATCTCTGAAAACCATAGCGCCTTCGTAGCCAAGAGACTGATTATGGATATTGCAATTGTGGAACATGAAGTGTTACAATTTATTAATTCATGCTCTACAATGAAAAGAGGGACCATGGCCCGGAAACTAGATATGAAAAAAGCCTATGATAAAGTGGAATGGAAGTTACTTAGAGCGGTGATGCTGAAAATAGGTTTCTGCACTAAATAGAAAGATATTGTCATGCACTGCATCTCGACCATCTCCTTCAGAATAAAGGTCAATGGGGAGATAACCAAAAGATTCTCCCCAACCCGAGGCCTGCGCCAGGGAGACCCCCTCTCCCCTTTTCTCTTCATCTTGGTGGCTGATGTTTTTCTAACCTTATTTCCAGGGTTGTATCCTCTAATTCTATAAATGGGGCAATGGTCTTCAGCGAAATCCCACCAGTGTCACATCTCTTTTTTCATAGATCACTACCTCCTTTTCTCTAGAGCAACTATAAACGAATGTCGGGTGATCAGCCATGCGATTTAGCAGTATGAGAGGGCATTAGGACAGTTTATAAATCATGGAAAGTCAGAAATCTCCTTCAATGCAGGGGTGACTCCATTTAAGAGAGATGAACATTGTGTATCAGAAGGCATCCATATGGTTGATAAACACCAGAAGTATCTCGGGCTACCCACGGTGATTGTCTGGTCAAAAAAAGAAATATTTGCATCTCTGATGGACAGGATTGAAAAAAAAATTCAAGGATGGACCCCAAAACGTATCTCCAAACTGGAAAAGAAATCGTCAATAAAGCTGTCATCCAGTCTATCCCCAGCTATTTTATGTCATTGTTTAAGCTTCTGGTGGCCATCTTCAATCAGATCCATTCACATATTGCCGTATTATGGTGGGGGAAACATGATGGAAGTAATAGACCCCACTGGATGGCGTGGGAGAAACTCTGCAAACCCAAGTCGGAGGGAGTGATGTGATTCCGTAATCGGCTACTCTTCAATGAAACAATGTTTGCCAAGAAAGGTTGGTTCCTCATTAACCGTCAATCATCTCTTTGTGCGTGGGTACTCCGAGATAAGTACTTTCCCCACACAGACTTCCATGGTTCCTCTCTTGGCCCCCGTTATAGCTTCCTCTGGAGAAGCATTTGGGGGGATTGGAATATTCTGGCGAAAGGGTTGGGCTGAAGGATTGGGAATGGCTCATCAGTATACATCTGGAACAACCCATGGATCATCTATAAGGATGGTATGTGGGCCACATCCCCCCAGCGATGTCTTGAAGACGCCAGTGTTAGCAGCCTCCTCTCTGACCAGGGACCGTGGTGGTGTTTGGAAAAGATACATAAAAGGTATAATCAAAGAGTCCATTGAATTATCCTGAACATCCCCTGAGTCCCAGATGCAAGACCCGACCATATTTTCTAAACCAATGACATTTTGGGCAATTACACGGTGAGATCCAGTTAACAACTTTACCTAGGCATCCACTCGGCTGACAGTGTTGAGGGACCATGGACATCTCTTTGGAAGCTCCTCGTCCCCCCCCCCAAAATTCACCAATTTTGGTGGCAGGTGTGCACGTGAAACCTCCCTACCCCGAGCCTTCTTGCTTTCCGACCTATGGCCATTGCTGAGTCCTGCCCTTTCTGCACGAATGTTCCAGAAACTCCCTTGCGCGCTATAATACTCTGCCCAAGAGCTAAGGAGATTTGGAATAAATGTGACCTAACTTCAGATGTTTCACTGGACATGGCCTCGGTCCTCATTGATGTTTTGATGCGTTGGTGTTCCTCTATCTCACCTTTTAATGCAGGTTCACATTGCACCCTATTTTTGATCATTTGGGTTCGGTGTAACGATGTTGTTTTTAACCATGTTAACAAACCTCATGAATTCTGTATTGCAAGGGATTTTTCATGGATTGGAGGTTGGAAGGACAATAAAGGACACTTTATGCTAGGTGTAACCCACTCCTATCCCCATTTTTGGAACCCCCCAATGGAAGGTATTCTTATGCTCAACGTGGATGTGAATCTCCCCAGGGAAGGGATTTTTTCTCTCGGTATCCTGGCCCGATATCATTTAAGGAAAATCATTGCTGAAAATTTTGAATCACATCATGCCTTCGAGGAACCCGTAGTTGCTGAGGCCTCTACCTTCCTTGTAGGTATGATGCTTGCTGTGGAACATGGATGGGTTTCTATCATCATTAAGTCTGACTGCCTCACCGTTATCGATGCTATTAACCACAACGACGCCAGACTCCATCCATTTGGCTCCATCATTAGGATGGTTCGCTCGCTCTGCCAAGGAATTTCTGATTTCACCTTCTGCTTTATCAAAAGGGAAGGAAACAATGCGGCTCAACAACTGGAGGCCATAGGCCCCTTCGATGACAACCAGCTCTGGTTGGACAATTTCCCTTCATGGCTATGCTTTTGTACGTCTGCTGATCTTCATCATTAATGTTATCTGTTCTCTTTTTCAAAAAAAAAACATTATAATTTCCAATCCAAAATTTATTTTCATGTTATAATGTTAAAATAGTATAATTTATAAATACATTTATTAATTAAAAACATAAAATTTTTTAAATAACTGTTCATATTAGAAAACAACTTTTTTTATTAGATATTATTTTTCCTATAAACTACTAATAAATATAGAGATAATTTAATAACAAAATATTTTATAAATAATCAAAAATAATAATCATTGTTCTTTAGAATAAAATTCTAATTTCTAGAAGAATAATTTCATAGAATAAATTGAATAAAAAATGGCCATTTGAAATGTATAAAAAAACTCATGATATGCATATACATATAAATATTTAATTACACTTAGATATAATAATATATGTTACTAATATAAAAAATTATGTTCTCCATGTATGAACTAGTAATTATTTAATTTATTATTTCTATTTTTGGTGGCGGTTCAACTTGTATAGGTCATATAAAAATATCAAAATGATTGAACTTCACCATTATAATATTTCAATATAATATTATTTTCTCTACTCTCTTATGGTGTTAGTATTGGGAAATTCTTTGAATATATAAATCCCTCCTTGGAATAAAGAAACTAATTTTATAATGAATCCTTTAACATCAATATTCCATTTTATCTTACTTTATTTATTGATTTTTTAATTGGTTACTTTCATTTAGTTATGTAAATTTAGAATCTATATTTTAAATGTTATATCTAATATTAAAAATATATCATGTATTTTATAATTTAGTATGGTATATCATGTGAAACACTCTAATTAAGAAAATAGTTATTGATGGATAATATTCAAAAAATTATTGGGCCGTTACAATCTACCACCCTGGAATAAATTATATCATCGCAATTTAAATTATTACCTACTAATGTTGTTATATATGGGTATATATAAAATTAATAACATTTAAATTTTATAGATATTATGAAATCATGATTATTAAACAACAATAATGATAATCAATATATTTTTATTAATCCTATCCATTTGATTTAAATATCTCAAATAGATTGGTGTTAAGACCAATTTTATTTTTACATTGGTTCAATGTCATACCTGTAATGACATGATATCATAAATTGGGTTGAGTTATAAAATTTGATATCTAATTTTTATAAAATATACAGTACATCAACATTTTTATATAACCCCTATATTATTAAACATGGTGGTACCAACATGAATTTGATACTAAATGGTCAAGTCATCAATGAAATCTCATCATCCTCATATGACTCATTGTTATCCCCTATGAGACCAATATATACCCTTTCCATAGTATCATCCTCTAATGTACAAGAATTAACCATATATAGCTTATCCCAATATTTTTTACCAAAATCAATAGATAATCATCCATCTCTTTATAATCCTATTGAACCATTCCCTAATATTATTACGCTAGGAAGTACTCCTGGTAAAATTCTAGAGGGGGATGGACACTCCACCAAAACCACTCTATGTGTCTCTTTCTATAAAAAAACAAGGTCATTGAAGAACCATACTATTTACCATAGTCATTATATATGGAATCATACACTAGGTAATGAAACTAGAATCTCAAACAACTCTCAAAATCGAGTTCACAAAATGGAATACCCTTTTTCATAAAAATATTGCATCATGTTTCATTATTTTTGGTAGTAGGGGACACATTGTTATTCAACCATTAACTTGTTTATTTAAAACAATGTAAAAACATTTCGGCCTACACATGGAAGTAGTGATTTGATTTTGGATTTTGAACATTGATTAATGTTTTATTCTATTATTTATGTGACATTTAGATAAATCCACTATAGAGAGAAGTTATGTCTCTACCAAGATATATAATTCCATTAAATATGATGTTGTGGGTAATTTAACCATGATTTTAGAATATATATTTTATGTTTAAATTTTTAATAAACTATTTTAATCTTATCAATACTATCTTAAATAACAATACTATGATTTATATACTAATTTTCATATATTTTAAAATCAATCCATCAAAAAATATTATTTTTTTGATAATAAAAATTATGGTGATACATATAGAAAAAGTTGGAAATTGTTTTCTTCCTTTTCTAGAAGAGGAAAAAATATTACATATTATATAAATATTTTATATAATATAGAATATAAACTGAAAATGAAATATTTTAAAATGAAATGGCTCAATGGTGGTGACCAAAATACAAAAAATAATTATATCTCCTCAATAGGTTAGGAAAATTAACAGATATTTTTCTATTCTTTATGATAAAGGGAGATTCTTCTAAAATAGAAAATATATTTCATCACATGTTGTTTTTTATTACAAGATACTTTATAGTGCTTCAAATACTTTTTATATGCATGTATAAAACAACATTCTATAACTTTTTACCCAAGAGGATAACTATTTTATCTCTTACATTCCCTTACTTTTGAAACTAATGACGTTGTTTTAACTGTAAACACTAAAATCTCTCATGGACATGATGGTTTTATATAATAATTTTGATTTTTTTTTGGAAATTATACCCACTTATGTATGTATATTGGTTATTCATTTTTATAAAACAATTCATCTTACCCATGGGTTTAATTATCAATACTGATATATCATTCCTAAAATTGAAAATTCTATTGAAAAATGCCTTTTTAGATGGCTATCACTTATTATAAAAACTTAAACAATTACTAGAAATATTCTTTCCAATTGGCTATCCAAAAGTTTTAAAAAAATAGTTTCATAAAATCAATTTGGTTTCATAAAAGGAATCTATATTTAGGATGTTCGTTCACATCTTTTAAATGGGTAAATATCTAAAGAAAAACCACTAGGGAATGTTATATTACTATCAAGTATGATTTTGAAAAATCATTTGACACCCTTGAATATGGTTTTATTTTAGATGTTTTAGCTCTGTGTATTTTTAATGATGTTTATGTCAATTGGTTAAAATATTTTTATGTTCTAATTGAGTTTTAATTTTGATAAATAGATCCCCTAAGAGATAAATCCCTTGTAAAAGAGGTATTAATCAAATATATTCCATATCATCCATTCAATTTTACATTTCCAAAAAATTACAAGAGAATAATATTTCGTAGAATTCTCAAATCGGATGAAATTGATCATCTATTTTTATGTTGTGCTACAACATCTTCCTTATGGAATTACATTTCTGACAAATTCCAAGTACATTTACCTCATTTTTCTATTATTTAAGATTACCAAGCTTCATGTAATATGTTAATGTATTCAGAGAACATGAAAATCCAACTACTTTTGGATTTCAAAGAGATTCATCACATAATAATGAACATCGACAGTATGATAATCCATTTAGGAAAATAGTTTAATCTTAAATATTATCTTGCATAAATTATTTCTAATATAAAATTATAAATTATGATCAAAAGGGATTTTTTAAAAACCCTAAATATGATTTTAATATTGAATAACTATTTGGAATTGGAGGAATATTTCACCCCCAGAGAGTTACATTAGATGTTTCATGGGTCTTTTGGTTCCATGGATGCATCAAATGCAATAAATACAGAGACTCAAAAGGAAATCTTGGATTTAATGGGTAGGGATTCATCTTCAAAACCATATAGGATATGATTTGGGCTATCTCTATTTTCCATGTAGAACTACTACTTCATTTGTTGCACACATGCTTGGGATCATAAATGCGTTAGATGTGGCTCAAATTTACAGATGGAAAAATATTTGAATTGACTGTGAATCTACCACTATGGTGCAATAAATCATAAATTTAATATAAAAGATATTTAAATACATTATTTCATCATATCTATTAACAAAATTTTCACAATAATCCATCCTTATATTCTTAAGAACACGTGTTTTTTAAACATTGTTTTCATTATCAATGATATTTCATGATATTTTTTTTGGAGTGATAAAAATATTTCTCATTCCACCTCCAATTCTAATATTATGATCAATAATTTAATCATCGAATTATACCACACATGTAGGTTTAAATTGAATCCGTCTAGTTCTCACTATCACTAAAACCAAAATGATTAGGTTGAGTGATGATAATTTACAATCGTAGGGAGATTATAAGAATAAATAACATAAAATATATTTAACCACAAAACCTTTTATAGTTTTAAATTATCATGTTCTTGCATAATTAATTCAGATTAAATTATATCAATCATAGAATAACATAGGGTACTTCATGTTCACTTATCTTCTACATAACAAAATATTCTCTTAATGTAACAATGAAATAACTCCACCAATAATATTTGTATATAAAATATTTTTAACCATGAAATATCAACCATGAGTGTCAATTTTTTTTGCACACCTTATCACGCACCATGTGATAATAGTGTTCATACACAATTTTTCCATTTTGTATTTTTCACTAATATGAATATTTATGCCAAATCATGTATCCACATATTTATTACTATAGGGATTTAAATGCTCAAAAAATTACTTAATAGATACTTTCAAAAATCCATTGATGTAATTATATGCACATAAATATCTGATATGTTTTCACTACTATTCATTCAATATATTCTTTAAACATAACCAAATAATTATTTTATACCATCAATTGAGACCTAGTAAAAAATTAGAATTAATTATTTATAATATATTTTACAATCAAATAATTCCAATGATCTATATGTCTAGATTCTATAGATTATTAGGTACATAAATAAATCATTTTGAAAGTAAAATAACAAATTTATTCAAATTATGAATTACTGATCCAATCTCACATTGATATTCTAATAGTGCATCATATTCCATTGTGAAAATACATAGGGAAAAGTGTGACCTTGAAGGAAAAGTTGGAGTTTTAATATGGAAATAAATCCTAACATGAGATTTAAAAGGCATAATATTTTATCATAAATTGAATGATCATAAAAATGGAAACATGAAATAAGATAAACCAGTCATAAGATCATATAATTATAATAAAGTGAAATCATCATGAATCATTAAATCCTAAGTACATGTAATTTATATCTTAAAATATCCCAAAACATATGACAAATTTGATTGAAATTACTATGTTCATAGTCTGAATTTCATCATAACACAATGTTCATAGGATAACCACCTATTCACCTTAGAAGGTATCTCAAGAGACATTAACATTACATAATGTATTTTAGAGAAAAAATACCCACAAATCAAAAAATAAAATATATACGATCATGTGTTACAAAATAATAAAATAATACATTCATAAATCAAAAAATATATCCTAGAATAATGAATTTGAATTCACAATCACTGCGTAAGAGTTAACTGAATTATATTTTATATGTATTGACAATAAAAGAATGGAATATAAAGTAATTTAAAATTTATTTATAATAAAACAAAAAATTTGTACACTTATCTCAATTGAATTAAAATTATACCAGAAAAACATAGTGGTAATTATAAAAAACCACATATGATGCATTTTTTAAAATGAAAAATGGTCTTAGAAGACATAATTTTCATTTAAACATATTATTCTACCTAAAATTTTTTTCATAAAATAATAAAGGGATTTAGAAACAAATAATTTATTAAAATAAAAATTTTATGCGGATATACTAGACATGAAATTATGAATACTGAAGTTTCATTAAATCGAGTCAGATGAATGATATAATTTCAGGGGAAACATAAAAAAATTTATTCAAAAATAATAATGGTATTTTAAATTATCTATATATGTAATGAGAATATATAATAATAGTACCAATGATAATCAATAATATTGTATAAAGGAAATTGTATAAATAAAAGGTTAATTAGAAAAATAAAATTAACGATCATGGTTCGAAGTCTTCAATATCTCCGCTACTGACCCAATATACAATAGTAAATAAAATCCTAGATAATAAAATTATATAAATTATAAAATCCATAATAAAATTATACATATCAATATGATTATATATAGACTATTTTTATCATTTTTCAATAATTAAATACATCGTTTTTGCTTATTTCATTTAAATGATGTTCATATATCAATTTTTATGAAACTTTTAGTATATGTTGACATGGTAAAGTAATTGTAAAATATATTAATAATATATTAAATTGTATATAATTATTTATGTGGTTATTACAATATCTTTTAATTTATTTAGGTAGATAAGTATTTCATGAATGGAATCAAATTTGATAATGTACAAAAATTTTACATTTTTATTGGTCTGATTTACTATTAATTTTTAAATTTAATATCACATATAGAATTTATAATATTATCATTATAAAATTTCAATAATTTAGAAAATATTACTTTTATAAATTGAATTCTGTTTATATTTCACCCAAATATGTTTGTATGGAAAGCGAAAGAGAAAAATCACAGTATGACGCCATTATTTCACACGTACAACCGGATGATTATTTCATTTTAACAAAATATAATACAGATAGAAGAAAAAAATAAAAACATATAAGATTCATTAACTTGTTATAAACAGAATATAATTTTATTTAATTGCCTATGAAAAATAACTATGTAGTGTTCTGTCAGAAAATAGAACACATCATTCATGGAAGTGGTAGTCCACACGTACAAATTATGACTACATCCTTTCATCATTGGTTTTGGAGGATGGTATAAAATAGTTGTTCCATTAGTATAAAAAAATAAAAAAATAGTTGTAATCAGTATTTTATCCTTATTTAGTGAGTAAAATTAATTTGGAGTATTTGATGTTTAAATGAATTTTGAAGGAACATTGCAAAGTAAAACCCCTCACTATGGATGTTATCCATTATTTACAACAATAATACAACCCCAAATTATATTTTGGAAAGAAAAAAAATTATAAAATAGGTAGGTAGAGGGTTTGGGATAGACTTAGGTATAGTGCGGGATAATTTTACGTGGTATTAGATTTCTATAAAGTTTGAGAGGTGGTTGTTGCTTTATTAGCTATAGAGATTGGATTTTTTGGATAATGTAACTCTATAATATAAATTGAGAACATGGTGCCTAAATATTATGAAACAAAACAAGAAAAAAATTTATTTTGTGAAGTCATATAGTTGAGAAAACCTCACAAAAAATCCACACATGTTTTAAACATGTTTTAAGTCATTAAAACTATTATTTTAACAATTAACATTTTTAAAATCTGGTAACAAATTGTTTACTATGTAATTTATTTTTCATTAATAAAAAATTGAATCTTAGTATATAATTTTTTCTCTAATTATTCTAAATATGAATAAAATATTCCTAAAAATTATATGTGTAGAACAATGTAATTTTTACTTAGAGATTTTAACACACAAAATACTATTTTTAGAACAAACTAGTATTTTTATGAATAAGATTTATGTATAAGTTAATATTTTCAATTATATTTATTCTTTCATAATTAAAAATTTCTTTACATTTAAAAATATTTAATTAATAATAATTTATTTCATATACCTAATTCCACCATAGGAATATGTAATTAGAATAAATATATAAAAAAATTGTTAAGATATAAAAAACTTTTTGAATAATTTTATGCACTGAATTTGTTTATCAATATAGTATTTTAAAATAATTAATATAAAATAATATATTATATTGTTTTAATGTAAGTTTTTTTTTCAAATTATTCTATTTATGTCTTGTATAATTTTTTTTGTAAATTTACCATGTTGGTAAAATTCGTAGTTTTTCTATTCACATAAAATTAATTTATTTCAGAAAAATCCCTGAAATATTTTTTAATATGTTAATAATTTTAGAAATAAAATATTTATATTGTTTTTTTCAAATTAAAAATTTTAACTTTACCAATTAAAATATTAATTGAAAATAAAAATATTGAGATTCTCATTTTATAAGAAAATTATGTTTTATCTCATAACTATTATTTTTTCTTATAAATTATGAATTAATAAAAAGATAAATAATTTCATTATATATTTTAATAATTTTTCCATTATAAGCTTTGATCATTTAAATAAAATGCCAATTTCTGATAAATAATGTTTTTATGAATAATGAATATTAATAATAAAACGAAACTAGTAAATTTATAAAAAATCATAATATATATACATTTATATATTTTATTAAATTGTAATATGAATTAAAATTTTAATTTCATAACCCATTAGTCTCTCTACATAACACCTAAGTATTATATAATCTATTATTTTTTCGGGTTGTGATTCAATTAGCATGGATCTTGTGGCAGTCTCTACAATCTTGAATTTATACAACAAATAGATTCACTCAATTGTTAATTAATCATGTCCATCATGTTATTTTTCTATGAAAAAACATATAGGATATAATTCCTTTCAATTGTTAGAAAATCATTCATTCAAAGGAATACCTCCACTTTCAAATATGGTAAAATATTTATCGACATTTATGGTTGGGATTCATTCACATGGATGGGAGATATGATTTCCTTATAGATGTCTGAATTTATATTTATATGGGATGGTATAACCTGAAAAAATATACACCATCACCATACACTACATTAATTCATTTTTAATGGGGGAAAAATGGATGTGTGTGATTACAACCCTAATGAAGATTTTATAAATGGGTATTAAAATGTATAAAATTGTTGAAACCCCATAAAATTGAATCATTATATACATGGAATGGGTAATATGATCTAATTAATGTAAAAAAACATATATATGCCATAATTGTTTCATGTTAAATTGGTACAGTGAATATGGATTACATTTTTTTGTAACCATGTGGGGGTGCTAAAATCATCATGTCTCTTTTTATTTTTTACTCTATATTTCATCAGTCTCAACTAGGGATATATAGTATGTTGGGTCTTATATTTTTAATGAACATGACATTCCTTGTTTTAAACCAAAAAAGTATGTCAAAATTTCATTCCCATTGAAAATGGAAAATTTTTTATAGGTCATGTATTATTGAATTCTATTTAGTTTAGACATGTTTTTAGCCACCATTTTTAGTTTTTCTATATCATTACTGTTACATCTACTTCCTTCATATTTTATGACCATATATGTTGAACCAATGTAGTTGATGATTACAGTTAGATAGTATTGACCAAAGGTAATTGTATTGAGAATGGGAATTATAAAACATGATTCTAATAAATTTCTAACAATAGTGTTGACCGTCTTATTAATATGTTAAAAATAAATAGGAATATGATTCTTATACCATAATGAGATGTGGTTTAGTGTGACAAGATAATGAACAGATGAATTATAGGAATATAATGTTATATCATTTATATAAAATGGGAAAAATTAATGGATTCATAACATTATAGTAATGTTTTTACTATAAAAGTAGAATTTAGGAACCACTGCGTAGGATTAAAAATTTCCTCCAGACAGATTATCTTAGTAAAGAAATACCAAGATCGTTAATAAGAATATGTGTTACAAGGATCCAAATGTTATCATTTTCAATAACAATGACAATATTAAGGGGATTATAACATATTGGTTAATGAATTATATATTTAATGAAGCCCTTATTCATTAATGGATTGGGAATTCAAAATGTTGCAAAAACATGAATCAAACAAATATTATGTTTAAGGAGATATAACATGAAACATACCCCATATTTTCCTAAACTAGTAGTTTCAACTATAGCACCTCATATTTGCAAGGCCCATATAAAAAAAACAAAAATAATTGTTTATTTTTTCCTTTATATATATTATTTTCCTTACCAAATATTATAATGTTTTAGTGAGTGAAATATAACGAATATTTCTCATGTCACACATAATGTGTTTTCTACATGACACTCCGTAATTAAAAATATTTTTAAAATTTACAAGTCTTCAGTATTTTACCATTGAGAGATATATTGTAAGGTAATATAGAATATACTAATAATATATAAGTTTTATAGTAGTATTTCATTGATCTAATAATTTTATTGTATATTTAGTATGTTTTAACAAACACAAGACATGAATGAGAAACTCAAATTTTGAATAGATTACCTCAGAGTGGTGCACATATTATAGTCTTTTTGTTTAGAACAATAAATATAGATAATATAGGAAACTTGAACATTACCACATGGTTAGGTGGAAAATTTATCTGGGAAAATATAAAATGATATGAGAGAATCATACTAACATCGATCACCTTGTATTGAGGTTCACGTAGTTTAGAATTTTAGGTTTTGCACTACTAAATAGATATGTTCCAAGAATAAATTGATTAAGTTCAATCAATAAGAGCACCCATTTCATTTTGAATGGAGAATGAAAATATAGACAACTATGATTTGAGGTACTTGAATTGAAATCTATTATATGGAACATGTTATTCAAGAATGCTGACTAAACATAGTCTAATTAATAGTTTTGTGGAAATATTTTGAGTGAATACATATAATAGCGAGCCTTCAATTTAATATGAATATATTTAATTTTTTGGTAGACAAAATATTAATACATTGATATCATTTAAAAAAATAGGTGCATCATTGATATGAATATACCAACCAATATAAGTCCTACTTTAATTTTTGTGATGATAATGAACTGAGGTGTAATTTATGAATTAATAGAGTTTTCATTTAAATGGTCATGGGAACAATATAATTCTGTTATAACCATAATTAACTAAAAAAATATATTTATATAATTAAAAAAATTATGGATATATCCAAAATACAAGGGGATGATTGAACTATACTTCTAATGTTGAGGGAATCATTCAATGTATTGTTATTTTAAATTTTTTGGAGTCTTAGATATGTGTCTTATAAATAATAACATAACATTAATGAATACACCATACCCTATGAGGTGTTGAATATTAATTGGACTAATGGTTCAGATCGAAATAGGTGGTCATGGAAAATCATTTTATCGTAAGTCACAATAATAAATCTACTCATAGTTCTTCTAAATTATTACCTCATGTGTATCCACAGAAAATTTATGAGAGACTCATTTTAACATTTAATGTGTTACAATCCAAAGAAGCCACATGATTGTTACTTGGATAATTCCAATGTTTATAGCCAAGAATCAATATGGATTACCTAATAACTAGTACATTATAGGGAAATGAATAAATTTTCTATATTATAGGATCCCATATTTCATTCCTCATAAAATATATTTTGATCTCATGTTATGACTTCGTTTTATTATTTATGGAAAAAATCACGAAATTTAATAAAATACAAGATATACAACATTTAGCCTATTTTTATTTCATTCAAAAGTATATAATAATTATTAATTTTTAGGTGATATTATGTATAAAAATATAAATCGATATCTATGTAAAATTTTCGTCGATGTGAAATGAAACTTCCCAAATTTATGGCCTATTATAAGGGGTAATCACTGAAATTATTGTTTACTCACATAGATAAGGTGGGATTTGATTTGAACAATTGGTTGGTACTAAGATAAAGAATCTAGGAATCCATACATAATATGAAATTTTAGAAATCATGAAATATGTAGTTCTAATTTTAAAAGAGATATGTTTTTTCATTGTAGAGTATGATATATAATGGACCAATGTGAATTGAAGGAGTATACATTAACTCGTGGAATAATATTGATATAATTTTGGATTGTTCAATAATAAATTTTCTATGAAAGCGTGGTATCCTAAAAATAAAATAATCAATTATTTATATTGATAAAATAATGCTCTGCTGATCATTATATATTATAGAGAATTTTTATTTTTTATCTATCCTGAAATAAAAAATATTATACAGGGGAATATTATATAATTTTTTCTTGAATGTAAGGGAAGTTGTGAAATATTGAAATGTATTCCCTACTATGTTTACATTCTTGCATTATATACCTCTCTAAATAGTTTTAATTCATGTTGGGTAGACTAAATATCATGACAATTTATTAGATTCTATAGATATTATAGTCTTTTATATTTCAATTTCATACAAAGTGGTCTTAAACCATGATGTTTTATTTATTGTTCTGAGAACATATTAATAATATTTCAACTGTTAAGAGGGTATTCACCATGATTTATATAGTGGCGTTTTTTATTCTGACTAGAATAAAAAATTTGAGTATCTGCACTTATCATGAAATAATTATAATTAAGTAACAAATTTGTATGATTATGTACGTGAATCAAAATAGTTACAAGAGACAATAAAAATTCCATCTAAAAATAAGGGTATCTCTTAAAATTTTCTATTTCATTCCTTAGGGGTTATTATTTATTAATAAAATATCTGCATAGAAGTACTATATTCCAATAAATTCAAAATTTATATAGAACATTTTTATAAATGGGTTAAATAATTCATTCCTAACATAATATAATCAAGTGGAAAGAAAACATGGTTGGCAATGATCCCAAAATTAAAATTGTGTTAAATAACGAAAGGGGATTTCCTCCCACTGTGGTTTTACACATTAGTGAAAATAGGCTAATGGGGATATTATGTGTATATAGATTTATTTTTATTACACTAGTAAATGAATGATATGTTGTACTAACCAAATTAATCTCATGTATAATTGACCACTATGAAATGAAGTTTATGGTTATACATCAATTATTTATTGCATTGAATGTTATCATAGTGTTGATATAATGTCTCCCAAGATGTTTAGTGTCGTGAAAAATGGACATTTGGGGATATTTAGTTTCATGTTACTCTTCTTGAAATACTTTTTGTCTATTTAACATCATGTGATGAGAAAAATATATATTATAGTTTAATGTTATGCTTCTAAGGTTTTTTGAACCCACCATGAATGTTTTCTATTTATTTATTTTGAAACATTTAAATTGTTTCTAGATTCAAATGACCTATAACCATTCTTACTATATATAATGATAAATTAGTTTAGACCTTCTATATCTCACATTTCCCTCTTATTTTTTCTAAAGTTTAAAGTGTTTCTTCTCGTATATGAGGAGGGTCTCATGGTATGGCCAAATTTCCCTAGAGAAATTATTGGAGATGAACATTTTTATTTAATGCCCAAGTGACGTTTTCTTATTATCCATTTTTTTCATTATTTTTTCCCTTTTCTTATCAATTATTTCCATCTCATCTAGTCAGATTTGGACTTCTCTTTTTCATATAACTTATTACATAATGAAATATTGAGTGATTGAATTTTGACTATGGTACGTTAGACTATATGTGTCCCATATAAGTTATAATATGTGGTTTCTTTTACATAATTATATTTAACTGTGAGATAATCCCATAAAACATATAATATTTTTTCATTCCAATACTCCATTTCATTATCCATCATATTATACAGTGTGTAATTTGAGATAATATAGAAAATCATGAGGGGGTTAATCAAGTGTTAAAAAATTATTTTACTAATTTTCAATACTTATTCCGTTTTATAACCCCCCCCCATTCCTATATTGTTTTGTGCAATATGACAATTTTTAATATATAAATGGATATATTTTTGTTTACCTATCATAATGATATATTCTAGGATTATGTTGAAATTACATATAACATATGGTTTATTAATGTTTAGATCCAATGTTGAAAACCTAATCCATTTCATTGTTTGGATATTCATGTCACAAAATCTATATTAATAATATTTTATCACATATAATCGGTTTTCAAGGTTTTTGATAAAATATATATTATAATATTACATGGTTAAGTGATAAATGTATTACATCATTGAACTTCTTTCAGAATATTACACAGGTGGATGAATCTTTGTGCTACATCACATAGTCTTCATACTTACATCAAACCAGGTTGTTATTAGCATTCATCAATAACATCGATGTTTATCATATAAATAGAAAGGGTTATCTATTAATACACAAAAAAGGATTTTATTATCATGAATTTAGCTTTTATAAAAACATAAAAAAGAAGAAAAAAATATCTAACTCACCCACTTCCTAGAGATCTACATTCTGTTCAAGAATAACTTAGTATAATTATTCTCTCGACAAAAATATTCTTATTACATACAAATCTAAAATCTCAATAACAAAAAATCATCACATTAAATTCAACCTCATACTTTGGAACATCACCTTATTTATTTCATTTTCATGACAATATCTTTTTACTATTACAGATTAGCATGCCCGACATCTTCATTTAAATATTTTCATTAAAATAAATTAACTTTTTATATTCATCAAATTTATATGTTCTTCTCCATCACTATATTCTATATGTCGTGGTCCCTCCTTAATATTCTACCTATGAGATACTATGAATCCTCAAATTCGTCAACTGCTGCTTTGACAAACAACAACAACTAACTCCCATTTATTTTCATATTACATGACATTATCAATTTGAAAACATAAATGAGGAAATATTTTAATAGTATAATTTTATTTTCAAAGACGATAAATTGAACAAATGTTAAAAATACCATTCCAACAAAAGATAAAAATTAAAAAATATACATATTTAGTTTTCAACTAAAATTTTAATTTTTTTTCATCTGAAAGTATATACCAAATATACCATTACTAAAATAAGTTAAAATGATTTTTTATATATCTACTATATTTTTCAATAATTTCATTATAAAAATGGTCATCAACTATAAACCGTATAGTGTTTTGATTCAATATTTATTAGATGCGTATCTCTCAAATGAAAACATCATCACTATAAAAATAGTTAAATAATTATTCTTACGTTACATGAAAATTGGTCTTAATTATGTTGTGACTTCTCCTCACCTTTAAATCTATTAATTGTACAATACTTGCTCAGATCGCAACTTATATAAATTTTTTTTGATAAAAATATTAAAAAATATTTATATCATCATATATATGAATCATTAAAATTATATAATTATATAAATCATAATTTTTTTTGTTACTTTAATATCCTAAGGGTTCCATAAGATTTTATCATTTTACTCATAATAATATTATATGCCAAATTGTGTGAATAAGAAAATTTCATTTCCACTCAAAATAATATGATGTATATGATTGTAAATTCTCATTTTAAGGGATCAATTTCCTCCAAAATACCTTCTATGTTTCGAGATATTATATATGTTTTAATTTTGTGTGTCATTGGATGAAAACATCACTTATTCCTTGATATAATTTCTCATGGACTTCTCAAATTTTCATTAGTATTATTTAATGTCATTTCCATGATGAAATACAACACATCATTCAAATACTCCTTTATAATATTTTTATATACACATATTTCATATGTAATTAAAAAAATATCATATTGGTTTTTGGAATAATTGAATACCCATATGCATAGGAAAAATATACTATGCATGAAAAAATATCATTAGTGTTGATTGAATGATATTCTGACTTCTGTTGATAAAACATTTCCTTATATTTTCCTCGTCTCACTTACACATAGGGAACATTAAAAATTCACCAGCCATAATGTATTATTCATAGATAAAATGTCTTGCATGAATTTGAATATCATTCTTGATAGGATAATCTCAATTGAAAATTTATTATCTCTCCATATCTATGACTAATATTCAAAAATATAATTAAATGACTTTCAATTAGCACTATATATTTATTAACATTTTTAATATTTTCAAAAATTCATCCATGTGTTAAAAAACATATCACACATCAACAAAAATTTTATAAATTTGAAGGATATATTCTCTATCAATGCCTATTTTTGGTCAAATAATATAAACTTATTAAATAGTCGTAAAATATAACTTATACATGATATCTCATTAAATTTCTCAACTTATCTCATTCCGCAAATTTTCACTTCAAATGGAACAATTGTTTAAAATACCTATCCATAAATTGGAAGTATTCATTTGCTATATTATCATATAAACAATGAAATAATGTTTCAAATTACTTTTGAAACTTCTCATCCATGAGCATTAAGGGGTTAATTAAAGCTAACATTCAAATTTATAGATGTATTTATGTGTAAAATACTCTTTATTACTCTATTTAGGGTGATTCTACATAATCATCCAACCAAGAATTCTATTATAAATTTATTACATTTTAATTTTATAATAACGCACTAAATTATAACTAAATGCGACCAAAAAAATTATCCACTACTATATTCCCATTTGTGTTTTTATATAGTTAAAAATAAACTCAATCTATGAATATAGATATCAAACCCATAATTTTTATCAAAATTCAAATGTATGATTTTTATTGTTCCCCTAATTGACATTGTAGTGTAGATTAATGCCTTAATTGTTCAAAGAAATCTTATAAATATAATAAAATATTAATCCCATATATTTTCTGTCAATATAAAAATTCATAATCAATTATGTGATAGAAAGGTGATATAAAATACTTTAAATAAATTTTTCTTCAACATTCAAAATCTTATCCAACATGGGATAGTTTGTTGTTGAAAAATATAGTGATAGGAATCAAAAATAAAGATATACATAGTTCTAACATCATGTTTAACTTAACCCATCCATTAAATATTCATTTTTTTACAAAAATATATTTGAAGTAACATTTTAGTAACATTCACATATATGAATTCACCTATTAAAAAATATCATCAGAAATATTTTATTCCCCAATTAGTTATATAATAACTCATAGTAGTTGTCCATATCTAATGTCATTTAAAGAAGAAGTGGGATAATGAAAACAATTATTCCAACATATAATCTAAATTGAATATGTATAATTATGTATTGAATAGAGTATAATAACTCCTTTGTATCTTAACACTAATTAATAACTCCCCCTCAATAGATCATCTACATTAATCACCACAATAAATTATCAATTTTGTAACATAGTAAAACGTTTTAAAATTATGGATCCTCAAAAGGATTATCAATGGTAGAAATAGGGACACATAGACATACATGCCAAAAAATAACATTATTTTAAGGTCTTATTTAGGTAAACCACTTCCACAATTCATCGCATTATTTTAAAAAAATATTCTATTACGTAGTAAGAATTATATTTTTTTTTATTATTAACACCCTTACTAGATGTAGTTTCCTTAATTAATTGTTCTAGTAAATAATTTTCATTTTGATCCATTAAATTAGAATTTTATTACTTATCTTTATATATTCTTTATAATTTTTTAATTACATAGTTTCTTCCTATGTGTGTGAAGACACTTTTTTTGAAGAACCATTCTTTTTTACTTTCATTCAATGGTGCATTCACATTATTTTTTAAACGTATAGGATTAATTCTTATACATTTCATAGGAACATAACATATTGTCATTGATAATCCAAAAAATAATTATTATCATATAATATACCCATTTTATTACCATTTCAATGTCTTTATAATATATTTCAATGGCTCTACCAATCTATCAATTTATATGTTGAATTTTTTCCATATTGATTTAAATATTATTCATATAATAATTGATTTTAGGGGAAATTTTACAATATTAAATGATGAATAAAATCTTAAAAAAGAACATGATAATATTTTATGTATTTTTTGAGTCTTAGTTTACTATTTTATTATATTTTAATATGTATTTTTCATCAGTATTTTATTTTTATTTTGTCCCAATATTGCATTTCATTCATTCATTAACTACGTAATAGTCTGTGATTATACATTCATCAATTTAGTATAAAAATTATATTTATATTTTTTTAAATAATATTCTTCATAATATGTAAAATATTCATTTAACAACTCACAAAATTTTTATTGAATTTCAGCATATAATTCAAGGGAAAGTTTTTCAATTTTTTGTTATCTACATTGAACCAACATATTTTCTCTTCATCCTGTATATAATTACAATTTTTAGAGGAATTATATTTTGTCACAATAACTAATTTTCCTACCAAAAATTAATTTCATTGTTTCTAAACATCTAATAGTACTATCATCTAACGATTATACTTATTCTCTTATCATGTAATGTGATTTTCCATAACGGTGTTTAGGATTCCTATGGATTGTTGTATCCCCATTTATGGTTCCTTTTGAGGGGAGAATTTCTAGGATATTATCATGTCTAACATCAATTTTTTGGTTGGTTTTTTATCATTTTTATTATTACTGATTTTCAAAAAACATAATTTTTATCCTACATTTAAAAAATGTGTAGTGTTAACATGATTAATTGTGTTGTAGTATATATTTCTGAATATTCCAAAGGTTGATACTTCTAAAAATAATCATTTCATTTAATATATTCCAATTAAATTCTTTAGTATCAAAAAATTATCACATCTAGTTTATAAAATTGTTTAATTTTTTTTACTTTTGAAAATATTAAACTTTTCCATCTTATATATTTTATAATTTAATTCATATCTAAATAAATTTATTCTTTAGAACATTCCACTTAACTTTAACATATCTATTCCTTTCTCACCATTCATTTTTAAAAATACTCATTTGAATCCTATATAATTTCTATATCACTATAGTAAATTTATCTAAATTTTTTTACAATATTATTGATCATATCATTTGGTAGATTTCATATACATAAATTCATTATAAAAATTTACTTTTAAATTAAAAATAAATTTAACAATATTTTAAAGAACATATTCTAAAAAATCTATCAATTTAATTTCAAATTAAATAATACTTCATTTAAAATTGTGGTAGATTATTTCTTATCTTTTAAGAGAATTGTGAGAATGTTTTAAGAACTCATATCTGTTACCAATACATCATGTAATTTTTCAATATCATCTTCTATATATTTAGTTTCATGATACAGTCCCTTGATGAATCAAAATATATATTTCAACACATTAATGATATCCTTCTTCAAGTTGCCATTTACCAAATGAAATAATTATTTTTTTGATTTATTTAATCTTTTCTCATATCTTGAACATGATTTATTATATGAATAAAAATAATTAATAAATTTATAAGTAAATATAAAAATCGGACTACCTATGGATTATTTGGATTCCCCTAACTTATTTTAAACCATTATTTTCTATTCGACCCCATTCTTCAGTCGATTTTAAATTTTATTTAACGAGAAATATAATATTTTATTTTTGGGTTTTATATGGATTCTTCTATATGGTTCTATTCAAAATCAAATATTCACCTCATGTATAAAACATAAAATTTCTTGAAAAAAAATTTATATTGTAATGTCCTGATTCCGGAAGCTGCCTAGTGATGCCCCATACCTGGTTGGTCACATGTCCTCAAGGACAGTTCCCCGAATGCCAGAGGATGGTGACTAGTAGTGAGTGCCTTGGGTGTAACAGTGGGGAAACTATTCACTCATTGGTATAGTAACATAGTGGAAGTAAACAACTAGGAGTAACAGAAGCAGTAATGATCCGGAAAAAGTGGACATCAGATGACTGACAGTAATAAAATGGAAAACACACAGATATATATATGGTTTAAGCATGATATATATGTCTAGGAAAATAGAAAACATATCAAAATGTTGGAATACAATCAGTACGAAACCAAAGTATAAAATAAATACAAATAAATGCTCCTCAACATAAGAAGCCTTAGCTTGGTCTCATTCTCTCCAACTCTAAAGTAGTCACGTACCTTAAGTATAAGGGAATTTTCTCTTATCTATACTAGCAGTAATATAATCCGTTTGGGCCCAAAAGCATGACCAAAACTAGGTGTGAGACAAAATCCAAGTATGCAGTCCCCACAAGATTTGTGCCTAATAGTCAATGAATATATGGAAGGTAATAAGTAAAAAGAAGGATTGAACAACAAAGTACTCAGTAGAAAAAAATCCTCAGTTTCAATGCATTCAATTTCATATACTAGGTAACAACTAATCAAAGTAGGTAAACACAAATAGGTAACCCTCTAGGATGTACTCACAGCCGATCCCATCTGGGTCAAATTACAAGGGCATAACAAAGTCTCTCTGAGGTAGCACTCACAGTCAATTACACTTAAAGTATAATATAAATAATGAGTCTTAGAGAAAGAGTTCATAGTCAATTCCTCTCATAGCCAAAAGTGATTAATGGCTCTCTGAGGAAGCTCTCATAGCCAACTCCCCTTATATACAAATGAGATTAATGACTCTCTAAGGAAGCTCTAATAATCAATTCCCCCTATAGTTAAAATTGATTAATGAATAATTAAAGAAGCTCTCACAGTCAATTCCCATTAGATTCAAAAGTGATTAATGACTCCCTAAGGAAGCACTCATAATCAACTCCCCTTATATTCAACTACACCAGGTTCTCACGGGCCTTTGTAAATCCAACGATCATAGAAATGCAATACAGCCAAAGTAAACCTCATGAAATACTTGGATAAATAATCAATAGCATATTAAGAATTTTTTATAAAATAATAACTCCATCCTACTGCATTATGAATAAGAAAACATCACAGAAGCTTAATAGGCTAAATAGGACCAAAAAAGTCGTAAACATATCATGCTTGGGAAAAAACTTCCAAATCATATAAATCAACCGTATTCGCATCCAATTAACCTCTACACATGCATACCATCATAGCAAGAAATTACCATGGTTAAAATGGTATACACGCAACACCCCGTTCAAGGGTATTGGCCAAAATATCACATATAACTCAAATAATTTCAACAGAAAGGCACTATCCACCTACCTCAATGTTTCAAGATCACTATATGTGATCCTCAGTCCTTGAATCGCTGAAGAACAAGGTATATCTACAAAAATTCTCAAAAATTTCAACCGATGATAACATGAGGAGGAGGAGGAATCATGAAAAATATACCTAGATGAAAGGAGAGCTTATGGAGGTGATCCAAACACAATCAACGGTAGTCTAATCAAAGATCATATGCTCGGTCGAGGGGCTCAGAGCAATATTGCGGTCGTATAGGTTCTCTCGGGCAAACTAAGTCTAGAAGAAGGCCTTTTGGTGATTTGATGAAAAACTGGTATATTTAATGGGAAAAAATTAAATACAAAACATTTAATTAGGAAGTACACATTTTGTACTTTCCCTTTCCGTACTCTGCATTTGGCAGTCTCCAGGTCACCCCCAAATAGATGGGTTTGTGTCCATTCCACGGCCAACACACAGCTTCATGCGGAAACCGAGTACATGAATTGTACTAAAAAATTTCCATATATTCCAATTTTTTTCAAAATGAATAGAAAAATAATACATCCCTATGAATATGATCTGGGTTCTTAGAAACATCCCCCCTTAAATAAATTTGTTTCCTGAATTTCCCTAACAAAGTGTTGTAGAAGAAGAAACCCTGAATAGCTCTGGCTACTGTGATAGTACATCAACCTTGATCTCCCTGGTCTCGTTATGTTCTCACTCGTGATACTATATCACTCGTACCAGAGGAATAGACCACCCATAGAGAATCTTCTCACATCGATAAACATTCTGGATAGGATTCTCCCCAAAAGATGCATCCACTTCCTACACAACCTCCTTAGGTTGGAAGACATGAGATGGGTCTGAGAATTATCGTCGAAGTTGAGAAATGTGGATGACGTCGTGCATAGCCTGATACCTATGAGGTATCTACAACCAATAGGCAACCAGACTAACTATCTCCAACACCTCAAATGTCCCAACGTACCTTGACGAATGCTTACCATAACTCCTAATCCTTCTGTGCCCCAACCTCGGTGTGACATGCAGGAAAACCCGCTCCCTGGCCTCGAACCCCAGATGTTTTCTCAGCCCATCATCATAATATTTCTATCAAAACTATGTGATATCCATCTTCTTCTCAATAAACTCTATCTGCATTGTGGTCCCCTGGTCAATAAGAGGTACTAGAATAGCCACCTATCCTACCCCTAGACAACATAAGGGTGATCGTCTTGGCCTTCTGTACAAATCCTCATAAGGTTCCATCTAAATAGTTGGATTAAAACTATTCTTTTAGGAAAACCCCCCAAGAGTTATGTGATTATTCCTAGAACCTCCAAAATCCACAATTCATGCTCGTAGCATGTCCTCAAGATCCTAAATCACATGCTCGGACTGGCCATCTATATGGGGATGGTAAGCTGTACTCAAAAGTACATGTGTACCCAAAGCCTTCTGAAACCCCTTCCAGACCTGAGAAGTAAAATGTGCATATCTGTCCGAAACAATGGATTGTGGAACTCCATGTAAGTGCACAATATCTAAGATGTACAACAATCTATGCTATTCCAGACTAATGGTATACTCGATTGGAAAGAATTGAGAAACCTTTGTGAGTCTCTCAATGACAACCCATACTGAATCATTCCCTCAAGGCGACCTCAGAATCCCTATCACAAAATCCATCACGACATCATTCAACTTCCACTACGGAATGAGTAACTACAGAAAAATCCCTGCATGTTGTTGATGCTCTTCCTTCACCTACTCAGAGGTGGAACACTTCATGATGATACCAACAACATCTCTTTTCATACTAGGCCACTAATATTGACGATTTAGATCATGATACTTCTTGGTCACACCAAGATGAACATCCCAACCTGAAGAATGAAAGTCCCACATCAGCTTCTCATGATTGTTTGCTGCCATCCATACACGACCATATAAATGAATGATCTCATCCTTTCATATGGTCTTTCTAGGAATAGGTTCCTCTCCTAACACACTTTCTCATAGGACTAGGCCTTCAGAATCTGATAGCTGCCTCATTCGCACTAGATCAAGTAGAGTAGATGTAACAGCTACAGAGGAAATAAAAGTCTTCCCTTTTATATTGTGAACCTTCCAATGCATATCAAAGAATAGAGCCATAATCTTCCCCTCACTACATTCCTCTTGAACTGCTTGTATCTGAGTCCTCCTGCTCATTACAGCAGCAACAACATTGACTTTTCTTGGCATGCATGCAATCTCAATGTCAAAATATAGAAGGTAATCAACCCAACTTTGTTGTCTCAAATTCAGATCAAGTTGTGTGATGTTATAATTTAGACTCTTTTGGTCATTGAAAACCACACAATTATCTCCCAGAATATAATGTATCCAACAGTGTAAGGTATGAACAACATCCACAAACTCAAGATCATGCGTTTGGTAATTTCCCCTGTGTGTCCTCAACTGTAGAGACACGTACACGACGAATCCTTACCCATGCCTAAGAACCTCTCCTGTCCCGACACCTGAAGCATCACAATAAATAGTATAGCTATTGCCCAAATCTGGAAAGACTAGTATCGGTGATGAAATAAATTTCACATTCAACACCTGGATGGCTAACTCACAAGAATCTAACCATGAGAACCTCACACCCTTCATAGTCAAACCCTTCAGTGGTACTTCTAAGCATGAAAAGTCATGTATGAAATGTCTATAGTAACGAAAAAGCCCTATAAAACTCAATAACTCAAAGAAATTCTTTGTATACCCTCAGGAAAATACTACTATCACTTTCCCTAGGTCAACTGATACTCCTGAATCTGTGATAACATGAATCATGAAGCGATTCTCATCCATCCAAATGTGGCATTTTGAGAGCATAGTATATAACTGATGCTCTATCTATATACACAGAATGATCTCAATAAGGGTAGCATGGTCATGTAGAGTATCATATTACACGAAGTTATCATCCACGAAAACCACCATGAATGAATCAAAGTTTGGATAGAACACTCGGTTCATCAATTTTATGAACACTGCAGGCACGTTCGTGAGACCGAACAACATAAACTCATACTTTTATAGGCTAAACCTACTCCAGAAAGTTGTAAGAGGTATATCAGATGGTCAAATATACAACTAATGATAACCATATCTCAAGACAACCTTTGAGAATAACTGGGATCCTCGATTCAAATTTAATAGATCATCACTCCTCAGCAAGGGATATCGGTTCTTGACCGTCAACTTGTTCAGCTTCCGATAATCAACACAAATCTTGAGGGTACCATCTACCTTGTTCACAAACAGAACAAGAAAAACCCATGGAGATGTACTAGGTCAGATGAAACCCTTTTCCTACAACTCCATCAACTGCTTCTTGAGCTCCTGTAACTCTAGTGTATCCATCCTATAGGGAGGAATGGACCCCGGTGTTGCTCCTAGAACAAACTCAAAAGAATAATATACCTCATGATCAAGAGGTAAACCTAAAATTTCCTCAGAAAATACTTCCATGAAATGATCCACCACTAGAGGAAAGTCCATTTGTATAGTCTACATGTCATTCAGATATAGACTATAAATTTGGGTTGTAACTCCTCCCAACCCATGATGATCGGGTCATACTCGGCTGGCCTTGACATCCCATTCTCCCTTATGAAGAAACGATCCACCCTTTGTTTATGTGGAGGACAACCTAAGGCGATAATAGTCGATGAATTTCAAGAAGGGAACTTAATAGTCCATTCTGAAAATGAAATCAAATCCCATCATCTCTAGAACATAGAGGTCCCATAATAAGTGACACCCACCAACCTCTATAGGGAAGTCCTTACACTGACTCACACTAGTTGTACTAGTCCCAAACAGAGTGTATAGCATTAAGATATTATTATAAGATAATATGCATAGCCCAAGGCTCTCCACAATAGCAACAGATATAAAGCTTTGGGAAACCCTTGTATCGAAAAGATAAATTGATAAAACAGAGGCAACTAGGATTGTACCTCAAACTGTAGAGGGTCTGAGATCCTGCTCCTACTAGTTCTGCTTCATTGCAAAATCTTTGCGGACACCGCGGCCCTATGACCCTACCTATCAACCCATAGCTGATCGACCGTGTTGTCGCTGAAAGATTAGCGACTAACTACCACATCCACGACTTCCACCTTGGCCTGAATGACCGAAGGAACTCCAGATCCTAGACAAATGAGAAACAGGCGATGCACTCCTTAGATCAAGATTGAAAGGGACTAAAACCTAGAAGTTTAAGAAGAGAATAGGAGGAAGAAAGACTTCACGTTTTTAAAAACTTGGATACATGGTGTGTATAATGCCTACATGGCATGTTCCATTAAGTATTTCACATGGGCATGTACTTCTACCAATACTGGTCATGTAACACCCCATACAGGGTGTGTTATCTTAACAAATGGCCTATACTTGAATCCTCTTCCCTATACCGAGTTCACTAACATGGCTATTTAAAACAATTCTCCAAGAAATAGAATACACGACATGTTCGTACAAGGCATGACATGTACTAGATGAACTTCACCGACCCGTGTTGTTAGTGATAAGGCCGAATTCACTAATTACACTACATTTTGTGTTCCAAATGGACACAACATGTACCAAAGGATTTGACCGCCCACTTTTCTTTACCGACATAGCAAGTGACGTGGTTGGAGACTACATGACGTGTATTTACAGTACACGACATGTAGATAGGAAAAATATTTGCTTCCCGAATAGAAGAATACATGGCATGTATTCATCATTAAACGATGTGTATTTTGATATTTCCTAGTGGTAAGCCTCTGAAATTACTCCAAAACCCATAAAAACACTGAAATGAACATAAAGTTCCAAATTCTTATCTATGAGGGCCTATACTACCCATGAATCAAATCTTGGTATCTTATACATGTCCTATACATGCATAACATGTTAATGATCCACCAAATTCTTATCCATGAGGTCCCATAACACCACTATAACCAATGATTGGAATTCATTCAAACAAACTATTACACAAATCAATAACCTGTCAAAAGCAGGTATTCTATCAAGGAATCTATCACAACAACATGCATATCTATCACAACATCTATCCCATCAACATGAAATTTCTAATGCACCCTAAATGGCATGGAAGGAGTGCATGACATATTATTTCTATCAAGTGAATATATGAATCACAAGATGGCATGACCTCATCTCATCAGTTTTTGACCGAAATAAATCCTCAATAACATAAACAACAACAACAAAAAACATGTTAATCACTCAAGGTGAAACCAAATCAACTGTAAAATTGAAAACTAGAAACATTTCATTAGACGAGGTAGATTGGATTTTCCCAGAACATGGTTTATCTCCTCTTGGGAACATCTTATTTTCATGTACATATTCCTTCATATCCATGGATATAGGCTCCAAACTATAAGTCATGAAGAATAGAATTACTTTGATACCACTTTGTAACGTCCTGCTTCTGGAAGCTGCCCAGAGACGCCCCGTACATGGTTGGTACGATTGACTCAAGCACATTTCCCCGAATGCCAGAGGCTGCCGACTAGAAGCGAGGTCCATTGGAGATATAGTGGAGAAACTATGCCCTCATTGGAAGAGTAACACAACAGAAGTAAACAAATGGCCATAACAGAAGTAGTAATAATAATGAGGAAGTGAATAGCGGAAGACTAACAGTAAGAAACTGGATCACACACATATATTCAAGGTTGATTCCTAGTATATATGTCCAGGAAAATAGTCAAACACAACAAAATTCCAGAATACAAACAGTACTAAACCAATGTACAAAAAAAGACAGATAACATATTCTCAGCATCGCAACCCTCAACCTGGTCTTATACTCTACAGCTCCAAAGTAGTCAAGTACCTGATGTATAAGGTCATTTTACCTTATCTATACCTGTAGAAATATAATTTTTTTGGCTCAAAATCATGGCCCAAATAGGGTGTGAGACTAATTTATAGGAAGTACTCACAACCATTCCCCTCTGGTTCAAATTTCAAGGAAATAACAAAGAATCTCTGAGGAAACACTCACAGTCAATTTCCCTAATAGTCTAATATAAATTAAGGATCTCTGAATAAATAGTCACAATCAATTCACCTCATAGTCAAAAGTGATTAATGACTCTCTGAGGAAGCTCTCATAGTCGATTCCACTTATAGTCAAAAGTGATTAATGACTCTCTGAGGATGCTCTCACAGTCAATTCCCCTTATAGTCAAAAGTGATTAAAGACTCTCTGAGAAAAATAACTCAATAAATTCCCCTTGTTGTGAAAAGTGATTAATGACTCTCTGAGGAAGAAATCAAAGTGATTTCCCTTTATTTTCAACTACATCAGGTTCTCACGACCCTGTGTAACTAAAATGAGAATTGAAATGAAATACTGCCAATGTAAACCTCAATAACTAGTAGGCTAAAAAATATACAACATATCAAGAATGTCAGATAAAATAACCACTCAATTCTATAGTATTAGTCTTGGGAAAACATTCCAAAAGCCTAAAATTCTAAACAAAGATAAAAAGGTCACAAAAAACATGAATGGGAGATCTCTAACAAAGAATAGAAATCATCCCTATACGCATTCAATGAACCTCTACTCACACATACCAGCATAACAGGAAATTAACAAGGTAAAAACTATAATCATGCAACACCCCATTCAAGTGTATTGGAAAAAATTTCACATTTAACTCAATGCCATTTATTGGAAAGACACAAACCACCTATCTCGGTGTATATATGTGAACCTCTTTCCTTGAATAACTCAAGAACACTATAGATCTACAAAAACACTCAAAACATTTAATTGAGGATAACTTGAGAAGTAGGATGAATCATGAATCAAATCCATAGAAGAAGTAAGAGATTACTTATCCAATCCCAATGATATCAACGATGGTTGAATTAGAGATCAGATGCTAGATTGGGGCTTAGAAGAAGATCGCAGCCATATGGGTTCTCTCGGGCGAACTAGGTCGAGAGGAATGCCTTTCTAGAAATTAGACGTGACCCAAATACATTTAATTAAAAATATTAAATACAAGTCGGGTACTTAGGAAGTACACGGTGTGTACATTCTGTTTCTGTACTCCACTTTCGGAAGTCTCCAGTTCACCCCCACACGGTCGGGAGTGCGCCCATTATATGGAAAACACATGGCTTCATGCGGCAACTAAGTACATGGTGTTTACTCATTGAAGTACACAGTGTGTACTTCAAATATTTCTAGAAATTATTTATTTCTAAAAAATGACCAGAAAAAGAAAACATACTTGTGATGAAGATCCGGGTTCTTACACATATCTAGTATGATATTTACATTGTTTTGATATAGGTTGTTGTAGAACACTACATTAAATTAGATGATTAATATGTTTTCTTACCACTTCTTGTGTCTAGTGGATTGGGGAATATACCATTAATATGGGAATAAATCTTGTGTGGAAAAATTATTCTCACAAAACCCAATTCATTTTCAATTAGTTACACCCCCTTTGAATTTTAACAAATTTTCCCAATTGAGATAGAAATGAATCATCAAATTTTTACCATTATGTAAAAATATATGAAATGATGATGATTATAATAAGGAAAAAATATTTATTCTCAAGGGTCGGTAATAATGTGAGAAATATACTCCCTTTTGAGGGGTACAAATCACAAATTCTCCACAAATAATCTTATTAAAATATTAATTTGTCAATATGGGTCATCCTAAAACATTTCAAGCCATCCATCCTAGGAATTTTGTAAAAATATTTTGTATTTGATCATCCTCAAATCTGCTAAAAAATTATAGGGATATTTGTATTTATTACCATTATTATCATACTAGAATCCTGTAATTTATTTTTAGATTACTTCATCCACATTTATTTAGACAATTTTTTTGATATCTACATATCTATTAATGAATATCCACTTCCTAAACTAAAGAACATTAACTACTTATATGATTTTTTTAAACTATCTTTTACAAACATCTCTACATAAAGTTCTTCGGAAAAAATTTATATGGATTTATCAATAGAAATATTCTTATCATAATCAATATAATATGTTTGGGTATAAACAATTTTCAATTATATCATGATATATCTCTATGAACATATCTTTCTTTTGTCAACACACACCATTGTATCTTTTGAAGAGTATAGATCGATTCCCTAAACATCATTATTTCATCTTCTTCTATGTATCTTTATAGGAATGTAATTTTAGGACTAGTATAGATTGTATTACCTTCCTCATTATATAATATAGGGGATTATCATATTCTTACATCCTCATGATTATTTATTACATTTGTCTTACTAAGTTACAAATATACCTAGTAGTAGTGACTACATCTCTTTTCATTTTTTCCTTTTATTTTTCTCAAATTTATTACATCCATGAGTAGCCACATTTAATGGATTGATTCATTTTCAATTTTAGTAAAATTAAAATAATTTGAAAATTTATACAACCAGTCAAGAATCATAATTATTAAAATCCATTATTTTTGTACCCATTATTTTGTTATACTTTTAAAAAACTATATATATTAAAAACATCATTGTTAAATGAAATTCATATGCTTAATTATATTTTATATTTATTCTCTATTAGAATAATTCTCATAATTAACAACATTTTTTCGAAAATAGTGTATTTAATATCATTTTTTACTATCTGTGTTTCTATCATATAAAATGAGCTTCACCATCTCATAGTGATATTTTTATTTTCATTTTATATATACAATAATCATAATCATGAAACAAATTATTCCCACATTTATAAAATTAAATTCATTAAAAAATACATAGATCATGGAAACAATGATTCATGATATTATAAAAAAATTATTGACCAACATCATAATCATAATTTATATCACTCATTGTAATCATATAACTCTATAAGTTAGAATTTTCCACTACATCAAATTTCAAATGAACTATGTAGGAATTTTTTAATTATCTCATAATAACATTAGATATTGAAAATATTGTATGATAAGACATATTAATCAGTTTCAAAAAATCATATAAATTTTTTACCTTCACATAGAGATGTTATCGATAAAATAATTTATGAGATATGTGTTTACAGAAATAAGGGAAGAATCAAATGTTTTATAAAAATACAAATAACATATGATGAAATAAAATTTCTACAATTCTTTTTGAATTATTTACACATATGAAAAATACGTTATTCCCTATTGAAAAAAAATATTATTATAAATATATCATTGAAAAATATTGGAAAAATGAAAAGTCATATTGGTCTCACTAAAATATCATATGTAAAGCTCATGTAACTATATTCACATAAGTAATGGGAAAACATCCTACTCCATAACACTAATCTTATCACATTAGATCAAATTATTATAAAATTTCTATATCTCAACAAATTTCTTCTACATGGGTAAATTCTCCTTTTCAGAAGAATAATATCTTACAGGTTATTTATAATTACATCATTATATATAAAATATCTTACATGTACTCAAATAACCAACCCCAAAGGATAATATCATTGGGTAATTTTTATAATTCCCAAATCCAAATTTGAAATTCTACAATATATTCCAATGAATTTATAACATCACCAAATAAATTCTTATTCAATTAAATCATTGAATAAAATTCACTAAGAGTTATTCAAAATGGTACAGAGTAACTGATATATGATAAACACCATGAATTGATTCTCTAGATTTATTTGTATTATCTATATTAAATTGATATTATTAAACTATTATTAAATACACAATATATATATTGTCAATTATAATTTTTGTATCCACCAAATTATTTTTTATTTCAAATACAAAAAACATTTGTATACATTTATTTTCCAGCAATTGACACTAGAATTTAACATGATTATATGTCAAATCATTATCATGTGTTTGGATATCTATTAAAGTTACCCATTTAACTTCCTAAATATCATCATCACATTTGAAAATCCATTTTCTCCATGAATATATTTGAAACATCAACTAATTTAATTACATTGGGTGCATAATACTCTATCCATCATGGAAGACATCTACCTTTCATTAAATACATTGTAATGATTTGTGAAGTAAATCCAAAATTCTATCAAATTCAACACCACACAATTGATTACATCATTGAAAATAATATTTCATGATTATTTATATAAATTCTTATATCATTCCATTCACCAAAACATGGTTGTAGGATGTGTGATAGAAATGAATGTAATATTCCTCATATATACTTTTCTACAGGAATGTGAATAAATTGGTTAAATTTTCACTCAATGTGGGTTCATGGAAACCAAATCATGTGATGATATTAATCTTTAAAAAATTTATATTATCATTTATTTTGATTTCATTCATAGTTATATATTTGGAACACTTATAGAAGAATATTGTCGTAGTAAAGATAAACTTCATCATCTGAGATATGGATGTGTTATATGGACATGTAACAAATATTGTCTGAATTGAATGTGAATAAGAGTACATATAAATATCAAATAGAGATAGGGCTTAGTGGATAATTTTATCATATGTCAATAATGAATGTATCAAGAAATCCAAACACATTACAATGAAATTCTTACATTCATTCATCATTGAATCCCAAAATAATGATGCACATTGATTTGATGGGAGAGCATTGTTCCTGACTAATGGGAACCATATAAATTGATGTAGAACTCATATATAACAGTTTAGGTATGTGATACCTTAATTTTTATTTGGAGGATTCCATTAAATGGTTATTTTTTATGAATTATTTGGGAGTTTTCTCCATCCTAGATGTTGAATGTTACTCCACTCCATAAAATTAGATCCACATTAGATCAATCTGATAGATTTATATGATGTTGAATGTAATATATTATGGTCCACATCTATCCATTTTTTTTCTTATTGGAAATTAAATTTTCTCACCATATTATTTTTTCGTATTGAACTCATCAATTTTTAAAACATCACTAAAAACTATTTGAAAAACACCTCTAACTCATGTTGTGTGGGTGCCAATTTTTTATTTATGGAGATATATTTATTATATGCATGTGTTAAAAAATGTCTTTGTACATATATTTCGTCAACATGGAATATGGGATAATTTTAGTTTATAAGGTAATTCTACCTTCAACCTATATATGAAATCTATTAAAAGGATTAATTATCTTTCATAATGACATATTAGCCTATAATTTACTTAATCAAAAATATTTTGTCATACATAATGATAAATTTTTGAAATACCATTTGTAGTAATAATTATAATCATGTGACTAAGACTTTGTATTCTATTGTTTTTATACGACGTTCCCATAACATGAAATAGTATGGTAGAACTACCATTGCTTGAGATACAAGTTCAATTTCACATCCATGACCGTTGAAATTTTTATTATCTATTCTAATTTTGGATTGGAATTGGTAGGAACCATTGATGAATATATCCCATATATAAGTATTTATATAAAAATCTAAAACAAATAAGATTTCAAATTATTTAATGACTAGGACACCTTTTGGGGCACATTGTGATGTGAGAATTTATTTTATCACATGAAAATTAACCTCATTTAGAGAAACAAAATAAATAACATATTAATATTGAATATAAGCCTAAAATTCAAGATTACTAGTCAGTATCTGAGGGAAAAGGATATACAAAAGTTTAATAGTATTAGAGAACAACTGGACCCTATTATTCTATATTATTTTTTAAATTCCATCAGAAAGAAATACATTTAAATTATTCTTAATATTAAAATATATGATTCTGGCATCTAGAATTGTTCTATTAGGATAATAGAGACTAGTCTCATTTTCTAAATAATTTGTCAATGAAATGATGAATTCAAGGGACCAAAACATGTTTCCTATTGATGGGATAACTTGATTCCATTAATCTATCAATAATAAAACTATAGCATAATGTAAGTAATACATGAGTTATTGTAATGGTTCTTGTAAAATATAATTTCTATAATATATTTCCACTTTTAAAGTCAAATTTGAAATATGTAATTTCAATATTTTGAGGCTATATATGAAGAACATAATGAAAATTATATTCACTAGTATTTATGTACACTCATAGTGGTATAATATAGGTTAAATATCAATAATAACATCATTTTTTATAGATGACATATATTACACAATGGAATAACATAAAGGTGAGGAATTTCTATGATTTAACATCGAAATCATAATTCATGAAATTCACTAATATGTTGAATTTTGTGCTTTATTAAAAATTGTATAATTTTCAGAAATATTTTCTTGACACTAATAAAACATGACCCCCAGATCAATTTGTAGAATTCAATAAGTATATACTAATTATGCTTATGAATATGATGTAAGGTGCATGTGTATGTGAAACAGAAATTTTTAATTATAATTTCAAATACATGATTGTAATATTCCATTTTAGGTGGCCATAATAGATACGATTCATTATATTTTTCATTCAAAAACATTTGAATGTTTTTGGAGTACCCATACATAAATGATAGATCCATAATTCTACATCTTTGGGATCCATCAGAGATTAGGATCATAATATCATCCTTATGGAAATTCATGTTGAGATCATCGATGTTTATGAAAACCCTAATATATTCCAAATTTTTTTTATTTTGGAAGATATTTGTTAGTGACATCAGGTTTTAGGATTTGAAAATAATATTTTGTATAAGATGCTTTCCAATTTATACTTAAAAAAACAAGAATGGTTAGGATTCATTCTTTTGGCCTCTTTTTTTATAACCATGTGTGTTGTCTAGAAAACCCAAATGATTAATAAGGACATAAGAATCCAATATAATTGTATCCATGTTATTATAGTTGAATAAATCCTATAAAAGCATCACAAAGTAAATGAATATCACTTCCTCCTCAGGGTACATAGTGGTACTATTTAATGTGGGTGGTATATCCACATTTGTTACTAAACCCAATTTTTGATATACATCAATAATATTAGATAATTATTCATGTAATGGGGAAATGAAATATATAATATTATTATATTATTTTTATTTTTTCGAAATACTAAAGAATGTGGAGGATAAAAATGAATTCAATGATATGGAAAATCGTAAAGGCTTTTCACCATGGTCCCAAATATGATAATGTCGAGGTATTATAGATATATTCATATTTAACATTAAATTTATTGAATTTATAGAATACAATAATATCATATATTTAGATGAAAACATGGGGAAATCATCATTTATGATGTTACACAATTTTTTGGTATATTATAATCTGTCTAAAATGATGTATTTAGTTGCTATTATTGATATCATGTGAATGATTGTAGATACTCCAATACCCCATATTAACCACATTCTCAAATGATTGATTTATTTTTTATTGAAAACCTAATATATTTTATTTAATTATATTTTTTTCCAACACATGAGTACAGGAAATAGTGATATATATTGAACTTTTTAGATGATATAGTAACCTTTTTGTTTATTGGGGGTTTCTTCTACGAGGGGAATCCATGAAATGACTCGACCCACTGAGGTTCGTACAAGGACTACACCAATCCATATTTCAATATTCCAAGGGCTACAGTACACTGTCGAGTAGGAATATCCCATAAATGGGAGGCATTATCTTAATGAGCATGTGCACACACACACAAACATCTCCACCACCACACAATGATTTACTATAAAACAACTACAAATAATGCCGAAATACATCTATAATACCAAAAAATTGTACAATAGTAATGTACTAAAAGAAAAAGGGGAGAAATACATGCCCAACCAAAAACATTCATGATTCCAAACTGCACTAAAAAAGAGTACAAAAGTAGACAGCAGTCTCCATCTAATCACCTAACTCTAAATATTTTCAGTTACACTAAACCATCTCCTTATTATCATAAGACACCGTCAAATGGTCTTTAATTTTCAAATGAAAATATACATATGGGAAATTCTATACAGATATGAGTATAATAATTCTAGGTTGGACACCATGGAAACCCTAAAAATGAAGAACCCTTTATAGTCAGCACAATACAGGATATAATAATCAGTATGAAACAAAAACACCCATATACACTTAGGAAAGACACCACTAATCCTATAATTCATAACTACATATAATCCAAATAAACCTACTCGACAAAATGCTAGTTTCGAGAGAACAGACTCTATGAGCCATGATATCATCTAAGACACTCGATGTGGACTTCTAGATCATTGGAACCCACCACATGAAAACTCACTAGTCTAAGAAGTCCCTAATACAGAGATAAGGGGGCATTCCCAAAACATATAGGTAACACCAGAAACACAATATTGATCAACCATATATATTGGGGTCCATATTACAATGATACCACAAACCCTACAAATATGGACTTCTAGATGGAGGATTAACACCCTCCACAAGAAGGTAACGGAGATTCCCGAAATTGAACCTATGGATCAATGATGATAGAGGACTGTACTACATTATCTTTGAGGGACACCACAAATATATCTATTTCTTAACCTAAATATGATATCCCAATGATATTATGTGGATTTAATTACACATTGTAAACTTGAGGCAATGGAAACGAGAAGACAATTAACCATTACTGGTCGAAACTAAGTAAAGAGGATCTGTAAACATTCTTGAAGTAGGTACATGGTTTGTCATAGAGGTACATGGTATGTAAAACAATCTCTAATATTTTATGGGTGGAGAGGAATCACATGACATGTAAATATTTAAATACACTGTTTGTATAAAAAGAGCATGTCGTTTTGTGATCACTGAATAGCTTCTCATGTTTTTCTAGCCATGTCCATGTACATTAGCCTTCTCATGTACCATCTTATATACATGTGGTGATGTTCATGTAAAAATGTTTCTATAATTTTCCAGGTAAATGGTGTGGCACTAGAAATGTAACTTTTCATGTGTCCACATATTTTCTTATGTACATGTTGAGCCATCACAGCGGGGTCACACACTATGTGATAGAGTCACTTGACCTGTGATACATAAAATCATCCTAAAACCCATGTTGTAGCTGATTGGGAACCATATGTCATGTAAACATGAAATAAATGTCATTTTTGTTGGAATTTTCCAAAAACCTGCATTCTCATACCCTACATTGACTACATCACTAGAGCCATTTTCATAAATGGAACCTAGTAATCTAGGGTCGACCAAACATCATGTTTCTAGTGATCATATAACCCATCATCAAAACAACAAAGGAGTCATCTATTCAAACCATCTATAGACATGTTAGGTATCACATGGAAAAAATGATGAACATAGCAATTAGTGTTGTTCTCCCATGATCCATTGACATTGATCATAAATATATGAACTGCAACCTCCATCACATTCTATACCCACATGTTCAATATAATACAACAAATAATGGTTCTATGCATATCAGAGAATTATTATTTGTTGAATCATTAGAAAAAAAATTAAAATTTCAAATTACCCTAGAAATAGGGGTGAAAACCATAATTTTAAAATCATGAGGAGTGAACCTAAGACGTTATTCAATTGTCATAGATTAATTTGTTTAGAAGGTTATACACTGTGCATGATAAATAACAAATATGTAATAAAAAATTACATAAAATTTAATTCTACTAATGATTCTCATATAAATTTCATTCAGGGAATTGGTCGGTTTTCATCTAAGATTAATGTTTGGGATAGAAAAAATCAAGTATACAATAAAATTTTTGGATCGTTCATTGATATTTAACAGTTATTATTTGTCCTTTTTGATAAGATCCACGTACGCCATTTTCACAATGATCCAAGATACGATCCTGATTTGTTTCCATTCTACAAGATAGGTCTCTTCTAGAAGTATCTTGGTCTCCGACGGTTAGTGGACAACCATAGGAAAAAAACCAATAACCACATACATACAAGAGAAATTAGTCACTGCATCAAAATAAAAAAAAAATCAATTTCATTTATTTTATTTAATTTATTTATGCTCATGATGATTTTTTATTAAATTTACTACCCAAGAATGATTATGTCACCACAAGGATAAATCCTATATTGTGAAATCAATAATGCCCTTAGATTTCAATTTTAGGGCCCCATTCATGATTTATTCAACTTCATAAGAATAACTAATGTGAATGATAATAAATATATTTAAAATATTTTGAACATTTATTCTACAAACATAAGGCATAGAAATTGCATCTCTTCTTAGTGTATTCGATAAATATAATCTATACAATATCAAAAAATTGACATGGAATATTAAAGTCAAAATATTATCACAACATTAAGGATTTTTTTCCTAATTAGGGAAAAACCAACTCAACAATTGAGGGTAATGTGGTCATATCTGGGTCTCTCACTCTGATGTTCACTCCTAAAGATTCAAATGTGGTATCGAGACATTTAAAATTGGAATTGATCCCCTAGTAATGATACTCTCCATTTGTTCCTTGATCTCAACTGGGTACTCTACAAATTTATCTCTATCCATGATGACTAACTCACACCAATCGATAACATCTAACAGTTCAGGCACATACCTATTTAGCTAAAACTGGATGAAGAAATTTTGTACTCTGTCAAACTATAAAGCTACATCTAAAAGGTATGACACCTCCCCAAGTCTATGATGTTTTTGAAAGTATTCAAGTAATCTTAATGATATCATTCAACTATGATCAATTATCCTCAATCCACATTTATGTGAGACCCTCAAGATCACATGGCCTCCCATCTCAAACTCTAGATGTCTCCATCCTAAATCCTCATAAGACTTGTGATATATCTATATAGTTCTCATCCACTCATGGTCGATCTTCACATTTTCTATAGTTTCTCTAACAAACATCGGGACCATGAGTGCTGACTCACAGGGATCAATCAATCAATGTTCTAACCTATAGGGTATCCAATGCAATGCCTCGAATGGTGTCATACCATTGGTGGAATGGTAGAAGTTTTTGTACACAAAATCCACTAAGTGTAAGTGCTCCTCCAATCTATAAACAATGTTTAATAAGAATGACCACAACATGTCCTCCAAAACCAGAATGTTCTACTATGCCTAGCCATCAATCTGGGGGAAACATTTTCTTCTCAATTGAAGTTGAGTCTAGGAATCCTCGTAGAATACACCGAATAAATGAGATGTTAATAGAGGATCACAGTCATAAAAAATTGTTAAGGGAACTATGTGGAGTCGTTTTATCCCTTACATGTAATAGAATCCTAAAAATTCTATTGAAATAAACTCAAGAAAATATAGTATGCATTCTTACTTGATTAGTTGATCTATGATCCCCAAGATAGAATTTTCAACACTAGTGGTAGATGGTTAGACTATCAAGATGTCAATGGAAATACCATCCAAATTCAACTACAATACAATAGGGTGTTCAGCTAAACCAACTGGAATATAGTGGATAACCATCATCTTCTCATAAATGTGAAATCAATATGCAGTGTCTTCAACTCCAATATTTATTCCTGGATACAAAAATAACATCAAAGATTATGTAACATCTTTACACACATGTATGTACCTCCAAAGGGGATCCGTAGAACTACAACACCCATCCTATAAAAATGATAGCACGATACCCACCTTCAAAATGTCCACCAAGGTCATGTCTTGGGGATATATTATTACATAAAGACTCACTGTCAGTTTATCCATGATGATCATAATTGAAACATTGTAAAATCCATGGGGTGAAATAAATTATCGGAATATATAATGAATTACCCTTTTCCATGAAGGGAAAATGTAATGATTAAAACAACTCTGACGCCTTGAACAACAAATGATAATACGATCTCCTACTAAGAGCATATAATATATGATCCCCTTACCAAATTTATTGAAAATATTTTAGTCATTTTCCTAGAGGAACACTAACCATTGACACTATCGTAAATTAAGATCTTTTTGAAAAATGTAATACTTCAGACTCTTGTGGTCAATGAAAATGGTAAATTGCACACCCATCTTGTAGTGTTTCTAAATTCATCGTATGGAGTCTATTATTGCAAACTCTAGATCATGGGTTTTGTAGTTCTGCTCATGTGGTATAAAAATAAGCGATAAACAGGAAAACATTTCCAATCTTATCATTAGAAAAACAAACATGACATATTATTGATGCATCAAAAAACACCATTTATTTAACACCCTTATCTAGAAATATCAAGATAGGAGTTCATGTAAAACTCTACCAAGGCTCCCAAATGATCTTCTAGAACCATTCATTCCACATTAAATGCTTCCAATTCACAAGAAAATATTTCACGGGTTCTGTGACTCTAGATAAATCATGTTCAAACCTATGATATTACCATACCCACCAAAGGATACTCTTCACCTCAATAATACTTTTGGGTGGTTCTTAAGAATGCACAACCTCAATCTTTTCCAAGTCCACTCCTACTCCATCCTCTTAAAAGACATGTCCCATAAAGTGAAAACTCAAATCCAAAAATGTCATTTTGAGAGGGTCCCATGAATATGTATATCTTTAATATCATTCAAAACCAACCACATTTTCCTTGGTCTCTCCTTATCATGTGTTCAATACACTGTTATTTCATAGATGAATATCACCACAAACTAATCTATGAATGGTTAAACAGTATTGTTCATGATTCTCATGATCATTTCTGGGGAATTATTCACACATAATCGAGTCACTAATTAACTGTTGTGACCAATGAAACATCTAAATTTCATCATCAGTATATCCATGTCCCATAATTGATCTTGTGATAGATTAATCTCAGTTCAATCATTAAAAATCCATATATTCCTCTCAACTCTTCAAAACTATTTCTGGTCCATGGTATTGGATGCATAATCATCATGATCACTTAATTATAGATCAAGTAATACATACATAACCATAATATATCTTACTTATTAATGTAGAAACTCATTGTGGTGCCTAAGGGAAAAAATGGGTCTCACAAAACGTTTCCTATGCCAGATCCCCAATTGCACCCTCAAGTCTCAAATTACTATTGATAGTCACCAGACATGGTGATAAAGATATAAGTCATATCCTGTAATGCATGTCAATGAAAATTTATACATCTCAATGTGGAGTTAAACCTATTAAGTCTTCAATAAAGGCATCCTCATAATCTTTCTCAAGTGAAGGAAATTGATAGTCCTAAATATCCACTTCACCAAGATATATTCTTGCCAATTATTGAAAAAAATTTTCACTCAATTATTCCAAATCTCATCATGCTCCAAGGATTCATTTTCTTCAACAAACGAAAATATTTATCTACGAAACTAGACACACTACATACTCGTCCAAAATTAGTCAGTTTTGGAATGAATTGAGGACAACTACTCTATAACAATAATGATGTTTTGAGGCCTCATTTTTTTAACAAAAAGTTTCCATAAAAATCATACCACAAAGATTCAATTGAAATTATTAGAATATTTGAACAATAATTATGCCACATCCTTTTGGAGACTCAAACGACAAGGTTTTAGTCAATGGAACAACCAAAATAACTATGTCTCGAACAAGATAATTGGAAAAGAAGGAATGAATATCACCTATGTCTATAAATATCAAATCTAAATTAACAAAATGGACAAATGAAGCCACAGATAATATCAGGATCCTTGACTTCATAGTAATTTGGTGTTTGTTTCTAGCCTCCCCCAATCCACCATCTCCCACTGCCTAGCACAGACCACATGGGTGTGGGGGTGGTAATAGCTTAAACCTCCAACCACTTCCTCTTTTCCCTCTAACCCCCTATACGATGTCTTCCACCCATAACACCACCATGATGCTCTCTCTCTATCTACCCCAATAGTCCCTTATACATCTCATGATTAACTATATGTTAGGTTGTAAAATCATGAACCACATGTCCCCAACCATCATAGGAGATACAATACATCTTTCTCTGATTATTCGAGACATCCTCGGAGTCGTATATTATATATCATGTGTCTTGTGATAGACTCATGGTGCATCTGATATTCGTGAATCCCAGTTACAACCATCAACTAATTTTTTTGAGGTCTCATATACATGATTCCCACTACAAGAATCCACATTTGGTGCCTTATTTACCAAAAATATATCCACCATCAAGGATCACTCCAAACCCCATAATAGGATTGAATGTAAATGGATAAAATTGAACCCCTTATATACTATCACAATACTAGGTCAATGGTCTGAGATTTTAATAAATGATCATGTACCCTATCTAAGGATTAAGATTATAGATCAATTAAACATCATTGAGTACACAACCATGGCCAAACTGCCCAACTACAGATGTTGAATCTCATATATGCGTACCAGTCACAACACGGGCATGTTGAAATATTGCATAAAATGATGCCAAATTTTGGAATATGATCGGCATAAATCATCTCATGATTAGGTCACTAAGATCTCTAATCACCCATTGTAGTCCTAAAGAAGGCTCACAATTAGGACTGCCATCTGATTCACAAGTGGCCTCACATGGTGGAAACTATATGTGACCGCCTCTTGATAGTCCTCTAAAACATTGGGAATTGGCTCACTATGATATCTTGGAGGATTATACCTATAAAACACATGCAATACACTCATCCATTACTATACATCAACTAGTATTTTTAGTTCTAGATGCAACTAAAAAGGTTGTGGTAGAGTTTGTAAACCACCCATATGAGCTATCTCATATACATTCCCTTATAATTAATCCTCGTAACTATGAGGACCATCATCATGATTACACAATGTAATATTGAATGGGTGGATGTTTGGATTCATTCTGAAATAAATCAATTTTTACCACAGTCAAAATTGTATATTTGGGGAGCAGAATCAAGAAATTAATGAAAAACATAAATAATTCATGTATGATTCATGTATAAAAAATTTTCCTCGCAACCAATGTTCATTCTTTTAGAATTGTAAGTTAGGTGACCAGAGTCTGGGAGTATGTATACATCATCATCAACAACAACACTGGAGTTCTTATCTGAAAAAAACATGAAACCCAAAATATTTTTTCCCCATTCAAATTTCAGAGACTATGGTTCATAGGTAGAACTTCCCACTAATAAAGAATTTTCACGAGCAACACACCAATGTCAGAACTGAGACTACACCAATCCTACATATAATAGTGAGTAGGTTGTTGACTAGATCCTATGAAGAATATATGAAAAATGATAAGTATTGTCGTAAATTACTTACACACACATCTCTAGACCCGCTAAATGATAAAATGTAAAAAACCTAAAAAATTCATTCATACAGATAAGATCCCACAATATAGTTGGAATATAAATTATTGAATGTATAAATAGTGAAAAATTAAAATCCCAAAATAAACTATAATGAGTACAACCTCCTACATGGAAGAAGAAATAATGTAGAATGAAATGTCTTGGTAAAAATGTCAGTCTGAAAGGCTCCAACTATTCTTCACATGCTCCAAATCCACTCAAGACAATGAAAAAAGGGTCAAAATATTCATTAGACATGATATATTTGGGAAATTCTCATGCAGTAGTGAGTGTTATAATACACAATAAGAGACCCCCAAAATAGTATACGTTAAGAAAAAATTATATTAATCCCAATTAATGATATAACAATAAATGTTGACCAGAAAAACATAGATATAAAAAAGAAATGAACCACCCATACTAGATTTCATAAACAACATCCCCATATAGGTATCTACTAGATGGAACACTCATTCTGGATGAACACCATAAATAATCCATGATCTCATTAGTGAAAGTCAATAAAGGGGTCTAGATTATTGGGAACAACCAATAAAAACCCACTTTAATCAGAATACCCAAGTAATTAGATATATTCCACAAGAAAAACCACTAGGGATCTCCATAAACCCAATACGGGTCATCCCACTATAGAGTTGATCATATTCCATTGATATCCAATATTTTATTAATATAGCTTGGTTGATGTAAATAAACACCATACGTAGGTAGGACTCACCAATTCAAAAAAACTCCACCATGGGCTCAAATGAGAAATAGTATATCACTCTAGTATCATAAAGGGACACTAAAAATCTATCTGAGAATCAACCTCTATGGGGATCAAAATATTATGATGTGGGTTTAATTCCCTATTTTATCCTCAATGTATTGGACAAAGGGAACACAAACAACCAAAACAAGTCCAAAGTATGGAAATAGAGAGATAAATACAATGTTGAAGGGGTTACAAAAAGTTTCCAAGGTGTACATGGAGTTTAAAACTATCTCTATGTCTTAAAATGTTGACAAGTCTCACAAGATATGTAAATATCATAATACACATCATGTACAAAAACTACACAAAATTTATAGATCACCCAACACCATCCTATATTCCGATGGCAATTTCTGTGTACATTAGCCTACCCTAGTTAAAATTTTGGTACATGTGGCATGGTTTATATACATGTTGTTTTTTTGTTTTCCATATATACAAAGTACCACTTTTGATGCACCTTTTACCATGTATGTGTACATTATAAAGTACATGTTGATCCATCACAGGGTATTCACATAGCATGTGACCGAGTAACATGGATTGTGACAGTAAATGGCATCCTATAACCCTGTCTGCCAATGAGTCGGCCCCACACGACATGTAATACCCATACAGATGCAATGATAGTTTGTATTTCCATGAAACCCTAGTTCTGTTCCACAACATTTGTCGAGAAATAAAAGACACCACACTTACTGAAAATTATAGATCTGGTATTGGATAAAACTCATGTATTCAATGATGGAATAATGGGGCTTTAAATATTCTATAGAATAATCATTTCACACCATTTGTACCCACGACATGTGTCATACATGATGGAGACAAAAAAATAAGGATAAATAAAAATGGACAAATAAAAAATTCCATAAAATTTAATTATACATAGGCTGCCTGTATAAATTCATTCATGGAATTTTTGTTCATTCATCCAGGATAAATAAAGGGTATGGAAAGCAAAAAATGAAGAATCCTTCCAGTTTTTTGGATTCATAGTTGATGAATAATAGTTTAATGTTACATTTTTTATTGATATCCATGAACTCTATTTGTGAAACAATCCATGATTTGATCCTGATCTATTGTAATTCTCCATGATTTCTATCTCGAGCTGTCTCTAGGTATCCATGTATTAGTGGCCACCCATATACCAAAACAAATAACAATGTACTTAAAGAAAAAAATTCATCACTGTTAAAAAATTATTTTATTTATCTATTTATTTATTTTCACCCATGATGAATTTTTAATAAATAGACCCCACCGAAAACATTATTGCAGACCTAGGATAAAACCCAATTCATAATCTAAATGGTGCCCTTGGGTTTTTGATTTGGGTCCCTGTTCGAGTGTTACTATATTTTTTATAAAAAAATTATTGACATGTGATATTTAATATATTTTATATATTTTAAATTCTTATTCCAAGAACACCATGTTTCACAAATGAATTTTTTATCATAAACAGTTCTCGAAAAAAAAATATCAAAAGAAATTACTAGATAATATGTGTCATTAAAATGAATCTAAAACGTATATAAATCGATGGTGAATAGATGCTTTGACATACTAACTAAAACTCACAAAACATAATGAAATCCTATATTGATAATATTATCTTCTTCCGGATTAGTGGGATCATATATTCTTCATTGTGTTCACTCCATGGTTTATTAGGTCCATTTAGAGACCATTATGGCCACTATCGAGATATATTTATCTATAATTTCTTTCATTCGATCCATTTTATATAATCCATTGTCTATATATTGAAAAAAAGATCAAAATGGTTATTGAGAACATACAATACGATGGATTTATCATTGATAAGGAATTTGAGACCTTCAGTGTATGTTGAGGGAATAAATCTTTGTATATGGAACCATATTCTTCATAGTAGTGTATTGAAGATACTAACATCGTGAAATAAAATAACAACATACATAGATATGAGTAATATAAACTATTCATTGACCTTTATCCTTCTCAAATGTTTCTTGTCCCTCTTCCCATACCATAGGATAATCAGTTTTCAAGTAGATAGATCTACCTACCCATTACAATAAAATAAAAGAGTATAGAATATTATAAATAAAATTTTGGAACCATTATCAATTAAGTCATGACCTATGTCAATTATTTACATCTTACCTAATAAATGAAATGACCTAATTTGTCCATGTTTTATGTCCTCCAGTTGATAATATCCACATCAAATGAGGAAATGAAACTAAATGGGACCATTCCATACAGAATATGAATAATCCTTAATAGCGTAATTTCAAAAATATTAAGGGACTAAAGGGTATTGATTGAATTAATTTTTGGAATCAGTTGATATTTAAAAAACATCAAGAAATGATATATAGTTTTAAATGACTGAATTTTATTTAGAAATATCATATTTATGGATGAGGGGGATAATATTTTAAATGTGAGGATATTCCCTAGATTTATGCTTGGAGGCTAGGTATTAATGGGTAGTTGATTAATTAAATTGACTTGAATTTGAGGGAATGATTTTTATTTATGAAATCGATTGACTCGTCCTTCTTATTTTATGATTCTAAGCCAAAAATTTCTAATTACATGATTATTCCTTTAATATTACTGGATTTAAAAAAATTAATGATAGATTAGTTGGTCGATGTTCATATTTATATCATTTAAATGATAATATCAAATTTCTATAGAATATATTGATTATATATATATAATATAAATCACCACGTTCCATAATTATCCATTATTACATGAACTTTTTGGCCTCTATAAACTCTACCCTATTTAATTATGGATACAGAGATTCATATGAATCTTTCTAATCAGTGATGGGTCATTTAATAAGATCACACTAATGGAATTCTATTGGGATGTCCCATCTGATTGGAATCTCAATTCATGTGGTGGTACGCATTTCTTCATCTATCCATATGGTATTCATCATTGATGTTGTAGTGGTAAAATATGTGATAGGTATTGTCTTTGATTGATTACTCTCAGTACATTTTATTTATAAACCATTTTTAGGATTACTGAATCATCAAAAGGAGGAATAAAATGATAAGATGTCACAACTAATATCACAAAAAAATCTAGGGTACAACTATTTCAGTTGTGAAATAGTTCTTTCATCTGTATAGCTGATTAATTTTGTAATCATTTTTCCATTAACTGTTTATGTATATCTTCATGAAATTCCATGTCATTGTCTTTCCACTTTAATAGTAATGGGAGAGACAAAATTTACTTATGTTTGGGGCCTACTTCTTTTCACATTCCCAAATATAACTATCTTCAAGATAATTTCATGAATGAGAGTGAAATTATATAAATGGTTATATATTCTGTTGAATGAAATAGTAAACATCTTGAGAGTTTCTATAAACACCATTGGGAATTTTACATAATCAGACCAAATTGTTCTTAAAATTAGAAAAAACTACTTGGGGACGTTATATGTTATGAAATAAAAAATATTATTCATATGAACATCAATTATATGCTATATTATCCTTCTTATCCTCCCCATGTGGGAATTATTATTGTTATTCATGTATTATTGTGGGAGAAACCATGTGATATTATGATGTCTTCGGTTCGGAATATTGTGTCATTTCAAATTTTATCATGATGTTTATAGTATCTTTTAAAATATTTTATTCCCTAATTATAATTATTTTTTGTTGATAATTTTCATTAATCTATTATATATCAAAATCCAAGAATTTTTCAACTATTTCAAACATTTGGAATCCTCAAAGATACATCAATATAAATAATGGAATTCTCAATACATCACAGAGTTTTTATATGATAATATCCATCTTTTTATCTTTAAGGAGAAACAAGTTCATGGAATAACTCATCCCTTTACATTTTTTAACGAAAATAAAAAAAACTATCATATTAACACTTCTTATTTTTTAAGATACTGAGGATTATTTACCTTAGTGTGATTATCAAAATTTTATGCAATTAATGAAAATAGTATTGAAAACATGTAGCAAGCCAGGTTGAAAAGAATCTATATAAGTAAACCTCATGTACAACTTGGTTCTATAAAACAATATAATTAATTTATTTCTTAATAGTTTCCATGAGGGTTTCTTGTGCTTTATGTAGAATTTTTAGGGAGCCTTATAACATACCCCGTCAATCATATAACAGACACATGTTTTCCAACACAATCATCCCTCCATGTGTTCATTGTAAGAAATACCCCAAGATACTATGATCTAGATTAATAATATTTTTTAAATATTATGGAATTTGGTGACACCACATGAGATAACAATGTATCTCCCAATATATATCAATTTGGGATAAGAAATTTGATAGTGTGATGAATTTATCCAAAATGATGAGATCTAAGAAATATAAGGGATGGTTTTGTATTCTAGGTTTTATGAATATTTCTTTCCTGAGACTGAGTGAGATAATATGAGTAGTGAGATAATGAATCTGTAGTAGGAAGTGACGATTGTTATGGAGTATTATGAACATTTCACTGAGCATAATTTATTTTTACTAATATTTCATTATGATGATATATCAAGGTGGTGATGCTTGATAGAAGGTATCAATAATTGAATCCATTAATGGTCAATGATTTTTAGCTAACTACTATTATATGGATAGAGAATCATGAACTTGTAGTTGGGGTTTGGCTTAGTGGTATTCACCCATTAATTCTGAATGAAAAATGGGTGTTCAAAACCCATTGGGACCTATAATGTAGCAGTACAGTAGTATACTGTAGCAGCACCAAGACTGTAGCAACGGCGGGCAGTATAGCAGCGGTAGGGCACTGTAGCAGCGGCAGAGTACTACCGCAGTGGTGGGTACTATGAAGTACTATAGCAGCACGAGTATTTTAGCATTACTATTCACAGAATGGGCTTTGGGCCAAAGAATGGGCCTACAGTCCATGTAATGTGAAAAATGTCCACTCGTCCTTTAGGGTATGTAACGAGTCTCCCTCTACCTAGTTAAAGAGGTCTTTGCTTTGCTTTAAAAATAAATGAGTATTCGGCCCCAACATTTAAAAAAAATAGAGAATCATGCACTTATTAATGAATGTATACGGAGGGATGATGGGGGCACAATGGGTGACAATTTAGCCTCTCAACCCAGTGGTTCTATATCTTATGGAAGGAAACATTTTTTTGAGTCCCCTCGTGAGGGGAGTACCTGATAGTCTTTAATTTATGGTACATATTTCTTTTTCCATCATTGTTGGAGTTGGGATCGTTGGAGGAAACAGGGTGATAGAGACCTCTTCATGTGTTGATATTGTGACATAATGAGAAATATATGAAATATTTGTAGGACCTTCCCTCAATAAGTCAGTGGAAGGGGATTAACTTTGACTCCATGATCAGAAGTAGGGTTTTTGGCACTACATCAGGATGGTTCTTAGGGCTGTTCTCATTGTTCAGGTGTATGTGGTGGTCATAACTATCTACTCATGGAACTAGTTCTACCAGAACTGCAGTGTGGACCGATTATGGGTAATAAGGTTATGTCTCATGGTCATGGTTCAGTCCAGATATATTTTTAAATCCTACACACATGCTGAAGAGCATTAGGTTGTATATGATCAGATGTGTGATCTTAATTTCCCATATTATAGTATATTATATTTTAGATAAAAGTTCTTCTACTGGTTATATATCTATATATATTGTGGGGAGCCTTGGGATCATTGTTCAGTGTTTTGATTGAATTATAAATTTAGATACTATGTCAGGAATCATGACGTAGGGTGTATGAAAATGTAGTTAGTGAACCCATGAGATTGGAGGGTGTCACTATATGTGTGATCTTTTTATCCACAAGATGATAGTGTTTGAAGTCATACATAGGTTGGACTAGATATTTAATTATCATTCCTTTGTCAATTTCTATCACCAACGGGTGTTAATCACGTGACCAAAGGGTGGGGTTTTTTATTCACAATGTTGAATCTGATGCACCAACAATCTAATCTAGACCAGGGTATAATGGGATAGGCTGAATGGTATCCTATATTTATAGTTTTTATATAAGAAATTTGTGAATGAAATATGTTTACTTTACTAGAGTGGTTGATCTTTTTAGGGGTATTTTTCTAGATTGATATTTATGGATACCTCAGGAGCGTCTTATCATGTTTTCTATAAAGAATGTGACCTGAGCTAAAAAAATATAAATTCCTCAATATAGTGTGGATACTGCGGGGTTTTATGACCTCAAGGTGAAACTAGATATCTTGGATGTAAAGGGGATAATATGACCCATGACTTATTCTTGGGGTACATTGATAATTTTTGTGAAAATGGATGATTTAAATAAGAGGCTATCTCTATATTAAGAATAATCAAACAAGTTTATAGTTAATAATCGATATACCTTTTCAAAGATAAATGTACACTTTGACCAACTCTTATTTTTTAGGTTTTCATGAAGAATGAATTAAGGTGTTGTAATAACCTAGTGTAGTTTTGATCAGCAAACATAAATTATATCACCATTCTATGTTTGTATGGTCTAAATGAATATTTTTTTATTCCATTTAGTCTGATGAATTTGATTCCAATTTTCATGGTTATGATGAACTAAGGTTTCTATCCTTATGTAGATTTATTTTTGTGGGTTTTCATAGACGATACATTGATGGATTATCACAATTGTATTTACCCCAAAAACATATTTATATTGGTTTTAATACACTAATTGGGAATCAATTATAATATATTATCACAATGATTAATTTTTGGATGGATTAGCCAGTTTTACTAAGATATACTATCTCAGAGATGGGAGTATTAGCTGGCCAAGAGAAATTGATATCTATAATTTACTTGTATAATCCCATGAATTTATCTGATATATGGAATTTCATGATGGTAGAAGAAACATAAATGCATTCTAAAAAATAATTATCATTCATAGACGAACCTATTTTTTTCTTGAAAATGAAGAAGGTGAAGTATGCATGGTCAGATACTAGGGAGATAGACTTTCAATAGACGAAAGGGAGATTTTCTTAAGAGCTAGTACTGATTATTCTAGATCCAGGAAGAAGTGACATGGTTTATCGTGAGATATCAATATTCAATCTATGATAAATTATGATGCAATGGGATAGAGTTCTTCAATGAAAGTATCATTAGTTGATTCCGAATGAGTGGAATTACAAGACACTCAATCCAAATTTATCCATTTTTTTACATTTCTTTTACTGTTGGGGAAATTATTTACTGGATGTGTATTTTATGGTGTATGTAGACCACAAATGACACAAATACATTTTTATAAATCTTGATTAAGATATTATTTGTTGAAGGTGGGGTCAGTACCTATAGTCATTTCACTTCTAGCATGCCTATATTATTATAAAGGTAAATACAGTGGATGATGCACTATGAATGAGGAATTAGATATAGATAGTTTAAGAAGATAGTTGGGAGTCGCTTCAGATGTCCATTTTTTAAGATATACACACAAAAGTGAATGATCATTTAGGGAAAAGTTTCTTCTTATCCTTATCTGTGTAATACTCTATTGTGGAAATAGTGTTGAGTCAATAAGGCTTTCCTTATGACTTTTCGATTCCTTCTTGTTTTGAAAATCACAAACACCTTATACCTTAGAAAATCTATATTTTACTTATATAAGGAAAAATATCCTTCCCAATGGAATTTACCCCGACCATGTTTTCATTGTTCATATCAATATTTTTCTTAAGTATAAAAATCAGATTCATACATAAAACCTCGGAATCATATAATACTTAGAAATTAAGCATTCTATTTTTAGAATCTGATTTCCTGATACAAACTCTCATGATGTTCCACTCCGAATTCCGAGTACAAACTCTGTTGAAGTTCCACTCCAAATTCTGGATATGAACTCTCATAAAATTTCACTCCGAATTCTGGATACAAACTCACAAAAAGATCCACTCCGAATATAGGATACGAACTTCTCAAGAAGTTCAATGAGTTCGACTCCTAATTCCTACAAGTTAGACTCCTAACTTCTACAAGTATGACTCTGAACTTTTCTGAGTTAGACTCCGAACTCATACTAGTTCAACTTCAAAATTATATGAGTTTGACTCTAAACTCAAATGAGTTTGACTCTGAACCACTATGAGTTCGACTCCTAATTTCTACTAGTTCGACTCTGATCTTCTATGAGTTTGACTCAGAACTCTGTAAATTCAGATTCCGAATTCTAGCGAACCCAGACTCCGAATTTCCTTAGAAATTCAGACTCCGGATTTCTACAGAATTCAGTTTCCAAATTCCTACAAAACAGAATACAAATATATCTTTATTATAGACTCTGAACTCCATTTTGGGTAAACTCCGATCTTTTATTTTCATACATTCCAAACTTCAGTTTTACTTATGATTGCACTTTTTTCATTATAAACGATGTTGTTCTTTCAGTTAGTGATTAACTGTTGGTTGAGTGACATATGTACAGGTCCCCCCGAAATTCAATGAAAAATATGACTGTTGGAGGACGGAGCTAACCATTGGAGCTTTTCATATAAATATGAGCTCAATTGAAAGTGTTTGAGATTTTTGTAATTTCATTGCTCGTAACTTCCAGAAGTGATTTCTAGAGATAGAGGCTCTTATTAACTCTCAAGCTTCATGCATAAAGTTTGAACGGCTTGTTCAAACATTGACTTGTGCATATTTTTCTTCGTTCGACTCTGATTGTTTCTGATTACAATTGAGGGCTTCCAGGGATAGGAAGACATAGGTTCCAACACCATAATTTTGAGGGCTTCTTTTCTGAGGAAGAAAGAGGTGACGGTAACCCTATAGTTGAGGGACTTCAGAGACAGTAATACACACTCCGATCTTCGTATCGGGGGCTTACCCTAGTTTGGGTAAGATAGACTTTCATAAAAGTATAAATCAAGGGACCTCTCATCCAGGGTTGTTGGATACCTTTCTCTTTAGGTTAAAAGAGTTATTTTTTGTTACTTGTAGTTTTACAACTTTGTTTTTTCTATGCATTTTTTATTGTTATGTAAAGTATTACTTTTTTATACTTCCTTACTTGTACTCTGATTTAGTTAGATTCTATACACTTTAAGGTAGAATCTTAGCAGGTGTAAACTTATGTTAAGTTTCATTTTCGGAATAACTTTTCTAGAATCAATCATGTCTTTAGATCATAGAGGTGTTGTGAATTTTGGTTATTCAAAATATCCAATGGGGATTTTTTAAAAAGTACAAAATTCACCCCCCACTTGTATTTGTATCTCGTTGTACTTATTCGATCCTACATTTGGTATTACAGAGAATATCATACTTGGATTCATACAATACAAACAATTGGTATCTGAGGACTTGGTTTAATCTGAATTAATCTCATGATTAGATTCAAAAGATTTTTTATATAACTTTTGGAATTTAACATTCGGATTCATATTTCCGGATTCATACATTTCATATTCTATTTTTTAGAATTATAGTTCAAAATCACTTTTTCCTTAGAGATGAAAATTTTCATGCTTAGAATATTTTCTCTTGTTTATAGACTTAAACATCTAATAAGTTTGTGTGCGAATGTTTTTCCTAAGGATGACAGGTTTAAATATTAGTTCTATCGACATCCTAAATCCTACTAGACCACCAATATTTGATGGTAATTATTCTCAATATTGGAGAGATCGTATGAAGACCTTCATTATCAATACTGGGGTAGATAACTTTTTCATGCTTACTGGAGGATTCAAAATTCCAGATAAAGATGTTAGTTCTTTTACTATTCATGAAAAGAATTAATACCAACTCAACTATAAGGTACGCAATACATTACATTGTTCAATGACTATGAACATATATAGCCAAATTTATTCTTGTGAAATAACTAATTGTATATGGAATAAACCTAAAGTAACACATTTTGGTACATCTAATGTGATTGAGACTAGAAGAGCCATTCTCATAGCAGAGTTTCATGGTTTTAATTTTCCTTATGGATAACCAATTTGTAATGATTGACAGAGATTCATGACTATCATGAATAGATTAAAATATATGGGAGTGATAGGTCTAGATGATGAATCTCTTGTTGACAAGATTATTGACATCATGCCAAATGAGTGGGATTCAAAGAGAACTGTTATCGATGAAAACAGAAAAGTTACTCAAATTTCTCTTAATGAACTATTTGGAACTCTTCTTCAACATGAGACTAGAATGAAGAGAGATTCTAACAACATAAAGAAGAAGAATTGGAATCGTAGTTTTTATTTTACTATAACTTCAAATCACATGAAAGGTAAGACTCCTAAGAGAGTTACTAGATCCAAGTCTAAGAAAGTTATTATCCAATCTGAATCCAGTGAAAGTGATTTCTCAGAAAATGAGTTAGTAATATTTCTCTAAGGATGAACATGATAGTTGGACAACGAATTTTCCAATCTAAGTATAATAAGATGGAAAGGAATTATAATAAATATTCAGAGGTCACATGCTATGAATGAAATAGAGTTGGACACATAAGACTGGATTGTCTTTTGAAAAAAAAAGAAACAAAGAAAAGAGAGGCATTATAAAAGGAACATGAAGATGTTTTACAAAGATAGAGCTAAGATAGTCCTAAAATCCAATGTTACCTGGAGTGCTAGATATGGAGACTTTTCAAAAAGTGAATCATTGGAATATGATTCATCAGCTCAAAAGAATATGGGATTCATTTCTACTACGTCTTTCCCGAATACATGCATTATGGCCAAGGTATGCTCTACCGAGGAAATAAAAAATTTATCTCTTGATTAGAACTACTATTCTGAAAATAGTACTTATAATGAAGATACCTCATCTTTAGAAAATGATAAATCTTCGTAGGAATATGTATCTAGATTTTCCATGTTACTTAATGAAAAAAATTGTAAAATTTCAATGAAATTAGTGAAGGAAAATACTAGGGAATAAATTCTTACAAAAGAGATTTTAGATCTTTCTACAGATCATAAAGATAAATAAGATCTTTTAGAAAAACATTCTAAAGACCTTGAGAAAGAAAATTCTGTTCAAGAATAACATTATAAAGATCATAAGAATGCGATTTTCGAGATGAAATTTTTTGCAGAAAAATGTAACTCTAAGGAAATGATTCCTGAGGAAAGGAATTTTGTCATCAGACTGAAATATGAAATATTTTCTCTTAATAAGATCATTGAAAAATTTACCTCTGGGATGGAATGTTTTGACAAGTTGTATTCTCAAATTAAACCACAAGGAAACACTACTAGAGTAGGTTATACTCACCAAAAACTTGTTTTCAAAAACCACAATTGTGTTCCTTCGAGAGCCTCTTTTTTCAAAAATGTCAAAGTGGTGGGCATTGGAAAAAAAATTAATCCCTGAATAAAGTTCAATATCTTGGGTTTCATAAAGCATATTTTTACAAAAAAATGTGAATACCGAAAATTTTTCTGTCTAGCAACTCCGGATCCAAGCAAGTCTAGATTGAAAAAATCTGATTTTTTTCGTATTTTCATGAAAATATAGATAGTACCAACAACAATAAATGGTACATGGATAGTGGATATTCCCGAAATATTACTGGTAATAAAAATTATTTTGAAATGACTATCAAGATGAAAGAAGGAAAAGTATCTTTCGGAGATAATGCTCATGGAGAAATTATTGGAATAGGTAACATCGTTCATCTCAGAAAAACATTGATTTCAAATGTTTTGTTTGTTCATAGTCTTAAGAACAACCAAATTAGCATAATTAAATTATGTGATGAAGGATACCTTGTGAATTTTTGTAATGATATGTTCTTAGTACGAAATTACAAGGAAGATTTTATTCTTTCTTCCCATAGGTAAGAGAATGTTTAGATACTAAACATAGAAGACCATATGAGAAAAGACTTACCTTGACTTAGTGTAATGGATGATCATTCTTGGTTATGGAAGAGAATGTTAGGACACTGTAACCTTAAGAACATATGTAAAGAATAAAAGAATGGTTTAGTTAATGATCTTCTATAGCTTAGATTTGATTCTTCGAATGTTTTTGACCTTTTTCAATATGTCAAGCAACAGAAATCATGTTTTAAATCAGTAGGTGGAATCTCAACTACTGATGCATTACAGCTAGTTCACATGGATCTTTTGGTCCTACACAAACTGGAAGCATTGGGGGAAAGTACTATGTATTTGTATTGTTTGATGATTACACTTGATTTACATAGGTCTATTTTTTAGCAAAAAAATCTGACGCTTTTTCGTATTTCAAAACTTTTAGAGACCAAGTTAAAATGAGAAAAACCTTCCCTTGAAAACTATTCATAGTGATCATGGCGGAGTATTTCAAAAATCTGATTTTGAAACATTTTGTAGTAGGAAAGGTATTAATCACAACTTCTCAGCATCTAGAACACCTCAAAAAAATATTGTTGTTAAGGAAAGAAATATAATTCTTCAAGAGATTACTATAACCATGATGATTGAATATTCTATAGCTAATAATTTTTGGGCTGAAACTATAAGTACTGCTTGTTATACCATAAATCGATTTTTGATTAGGACTTTTTCTAATAATACTCCTTATGAGTTATGGAATAGTAGAAATCCTAGACATTCCTACATTAATGTTTTTGGTTGCAAAGTATTCATTCTAAATAATAAAGATAACTTACACAAATTCACACTAAAATCTGATGAAGGAAATTTCTTAGGCTACTCCACAACTTCTAAGGCTTAGAGAGTTTTCAACAAACACACTTGTACTGTTGAAGAAAGAGTACATGTCAAATTTGATGAAACTGTTCCCTTTGTTTTCAAAAAACCACAACCTACATCCTCGGGTGTGTTTTCGAAAACTTATTATCAACCGTTGATAGAAAATCCATCAGATAAGGGAAATGTTTAAAAAGAATCTTTAGAAACATTTACCCCCAAATATTTCCTACCCTCTGTTGATGAACAGGTTCTTAAAAACCCAAATCCTTTGTTTGTTAAGAATAATCCTAGTGATAACATCATTGGTGGTGTCAATCAACTTGTAAGGACCAGAAGCTCCTTAAGAAATGAAGTAGAGCAACTATAATTCCTTTCCCAATTAGAACCGAAAAGCACTGATGAAGCTTTAGGTGATGATGATTCGATAAAGGTCATGCAAGAAGCAACATTCTGTAGCACTACCCACTGTTGAAGATGAATATGTAGCAGCTAAAAGTTGTTGTGCTCAAGTGTTGTGGATGCAACACACACTGCCAGACTATGGTTTGAGTTTTACTAAGACTCAAATCTTGTGTGATAACACAAGTTCCATTTCCCTTAGTAAAAACCATGCACATCACTCCGGTGAAAAGCACATAGATATTAGGAATCACTTTATTAGGAATCAGACACAAAAAGGAGATATCATTTTTCAGTTTATCGGAACACAATATCAACATGATGAAATTTTCACAAAATATTTACCCTCCGATATATTTGAATACAGTAATCAAAAGTTAGGATTGATAATTATGAAGTAATCTTCCTTCATTAATTTCTTGTTGAAACATTCTCCATACAGTAATAAACTCTTTTTCATTGGGGGGATTACATCTCCTATTGATGTTTTTTCAAAATTTTTGAAATAAAAATTTTCATAGTTGGTTTTTCAATGTTTTCGTAAAGTAAATTTTCGTTATGGAAATTTTTGTAATGAAGTTTTTGTTCTGGAAATTTTCGTAAGGAAATTTTCGTAACTAAAATTTTCATAATGGAAATTTTCGTAATGATATTTTTGTAATGGAAATTTTTTTATGGAAATATTTGTACTGGAAATTTTCGTAATGATGTTTTCGTACAACAAATTTTTGTAATGATGTTTTCGAACTGGAAATTTTTTAATGAAATTTCTATAATGAGAATTTCGTAATGAGAATTTTCTTAATAAGAATTTTCATAATGAGAATTTTTGTAATGAAAATTTTATGAATCAGAATTTTCATAATGGGAATTTTCATAGTATGTCTTTCTTAGTGAGTTTTTTATAGAATATTTTTCATAGTTAAATTTTGTTCAAGAAGAATATCACCTATTACGAATAAAAATCCTAGCCAATCCGAAAGGTATAATATTTTTACATAAGTATTTGTAATAAAAAATTTCATGCTAGTATTTTCATTTATATTTTTTAGGATTCATTTCTTCATAAATCTGAATGTTTTTGTAAAATCCTCAAATGACCGGATTCATGATTTCCTTTCTAGAATGTTTTCAACCGCCAGATCAGATCAGTGAGTTTTTCAACCATTATATTGTTTTTAGAAGATGAATTGTCACCTCCATAGCCTATAAAATGGGGACACCCAATGGTGTCCCACATCGATTTCAAATCCCTCACGTGTCGAAGCTCTGCCTCAGTTCATAAAGCTTGTTCTGAATATTTTAGTGCTCCTCCATTCTGGATGTATTTAGAAGCCATTTATCAAGAAATGTGTACAATCAAGCCAATCTCAAATTGGTTAGTCTACAGAGAAAGGTTGGTACATCCTAACATTTTTATTATGTATGATTCTCTTATTGGTATAATATCAATCTAAATGGTTGCGAAGATTTCTGCATATCAAAGAAAAAGGATCAGGATATTCTTTATAAGGATTTTCTTGTAGAATTTTATGATTATGTTTCCTTCTTTTAAGAAGATTGCATAGAAAAATTATCCTTTATGTTCTATGGAAAGCCTTAAAAGCTTTCATACACCAAGGATTCCAACTTGGTGGGATTATCATACAATGGTGAAGCCGAATTTTGTTCACATAGGTTACCAGATGTGCAAGGATGTTTCAGCAAAGTGAAGGTAATGGAATATCGTGGACTCAAAGATGACAAAATAGAAAATATTTCTCATATCTCCACCAATAAACGGATTCTGCAGCTGTGGGTTCAAGGGTTTTTCATTCCAAGAAGAGGAGATAATGATAACCTACAGAAAAGTGATATTTACATATTTTATTTCTTGGTATATTTACGAAATATCAATCTGATGAGGCACATTTTTATTACTGTTCAGAACATCAAAAATGAGACATTGAAAGCTCAAATTATTATGTATCATTCTATTCTCTCCAAGCTTATTGTTCGGTCTCTTGATTCCTTAAAGGTTTCTTTCACTTCTAAGGTGAGTAATTTTTAGGTGACGTTGATTGGTGATGACACCTTAATGAGGATGAACATCGTTTTTTCAAAACAGTGATGTGAGTTTAATGATCTGCCATAGGAGGAGGCAGAACCCATTCTAGAAAATGTCGAGAAAGCTGAACCATCTAAGAAGGTATGGAAGAAGAGAAAGCTGAAGAAATTTTTGGATGAAGGTAAAAATCCTATGTCTAACGAAGTTGAATCCGCACCAACTAAGCCAAAGAAATAGAAAGCCTATCCAGATGACGTTGTTGCTAAATAGAGGTAAGTTAAGGAGAAATGGAAAGAAGGGGATCCTTAGTTCAGATTGGACCCTGATGAAGCTAAATCCTTAAGGGAGAAGAATGTTGAATACCTTGAGAAGGTAGAAAAAGAGAAGAATATGAAGAATAAGATGTCTGAAGCTAATGTTGTATAATCCCTCTTGAGAGACACAGAAGTAGCTTCTTAGAAGATTCCCATACCAGAAACATTTGTTGTTCAACCATTACTAGAGACCCCTAGAAAAAACTAATTCACTCTGAAAAAACCTAAAGAGAAAGAAGTTGTTAGAAGACTAGAAGAAGATGAGGAAGTAGAACAATAATAATAAGTAGATGAAGATAGGGGTGATCTAGATGACTTGATTAAACAAGTTGAGGAATATCAAGAGAAGGCAATCACTTCAGAAAAACTACCACTACAAACTTCTGAGGCCGAGTCCTCAAAGCTTGTCACTCTGGGAAAGGGAGACGAGAAATATGGTAAGAGAGATGATGACAAGGATGAAGAGAAAGAAAACAAATTATCTAAGGATGAAACCTATGAGAATCACTTTCATAAAGAATGAGCATAGAAGGACAAAACCTGATGAAGACAAGATAGTTCAACAATCTATAAGTGAGGAAGAATCTCCTGATGAGGAACCCATTTCGAATGTTGAAAAGGGTAAGAAAGTGCTTATGGACACCCAAACAAAAGTTATCATAAGGAAGAATGATTTTGGTGGCTCTTCAAGAAGAAAGTTGGTGGAAATTGAAGAAGAACAAACCCCGAGAAAGGTGTCTAATTCAGAATCATCAGCATGAGGACATGATTTTGTAGTTGAATCTTTGAAGAAATCGGTGGATACAGTACCGATCATTCCCACCATATACTCCAGATTCCAAATGATTAAACATATCCTAAATCAGAAATCGAAATCATTATCCATAGTGATGGATAAGTGTGTGAATATTGAGGCTGAGCATAGAAATTTTCTCATCAATTTTGTTATCCACAGAAAATCACGCAGAAAACCCACTCTATGTTCAAAGAAAATTGATGATGACATGGAAGAGCATGATGAATTTTAGAATTATGTAAAAGAAGCAATTGACACTAAGGATGCAAAGATAAAAAATCTTCACGATAAGCTGGCCCTTGAGAAAAATTCTCAGTATCAACGTGTGAGGGACTTGAATGGGAATCTTAACTCGGTTTCTCATAACTGGAAAGGGGAAAGAGATCTCCGGATTGAGATTGAAGAGAAGATTGTGAAGCAGGATGAAATTACTAAGGCACAGTCTGTGGCCCTGAAGGCTAATGATGAAAGGATTAAAGCCTTATAGAAACAAGCTGAGGAAGACTAGAAAGACTTGAAGAAGCTAAAAACCCTGTTGAAAAATATAAACCCCAAGGAAAAGGAAGACAAATAGACCAATCCAATTTTTTTGTAATGTCTCATTGTAAACATTATTTTAATTCTAATGAAATCTCTGGTAGTTTATATCCTATTTGTTGGTGTACTAATGCTTTGGGTACTTTATTTATTTTCAATTCCCTTAAATTTTTTTTGAAAATCACAAAGGGGGATAAGGAAAAAGAACTACTCAAAGGGGTAAACGGAAAAATCTAAAAGGGAGAATAAAAAATTCTATATTATGAACTATCTTTAAGTAAGGGGGAGTTTATCATTATGATGTTTTTCATTCCCATGATAATGAAAACTCCATTCCATAAATCCAGAATACAATCCATAGAGTTCATAATCCTAAGGGGGAGTTAGTTGTACTCACCATCATCTATGAACAAAGGGAGATATGTTTTAATTTCAAAGTATAAAGAAATTTGTATAAGCTCTTATATACTTTTTCGAAAGGTTGTTTGTGCTTTCCAAAAAGGGGGTGATTATTGAGTCAATAAGGTTTTCCTTATGATTTTCCATTCCTTCTAGTTTTGGAAATCAGAAACACCATATACATAAGAAAATCAATATTTTTCATCTATAAGAAAAGTTTCCTTCCCAAAAGAATTTACCCCTACCATGTTTTCATTGTTCATATCAATATTTTTCTTAAGTATAAAAATTGTATTCATATCTAAAACCATGGAATCATATAATACATATAAATAAAGAGTTCTGTTTTTAGAATCCAAATTCTGGATACACACTCTCATTAATTTCCACTGTGAATTCCAAGTACGAACTCTCATGAAGTTCCACTATGAATTCTGGATACGAACACTCATGATGTTCCACTCTAAATTCCAAGTACGAACTCTCATGAAGTTCCACTACAAATTCTGGACACAAACTCTCATACAGTTTCACTCCGAATTCAGGATATGAACTCCCATAAAGTTCCACTCAAAATTTATGGATACAAACTCTCAATAATTTCAACTCCGAATTATGGATATGAACATCTATGAGTTTGACCCCGAACATCTACGAGTTTGACTTTGAACTTCTCTAAGTTCGACTCTGAACTCTTAATAGTTCGACTTCGAACATCAATGAGTTCGACTCCGAACACCTATGAGTTCAACTCTGAACTTCTATGAGATCGACTTCTAATTCCTACTAGTTCGACTCCTAACTTCTACGAGTTCGACTCCGAACTCTATATGTTCAGATTACAAATTCTAGTGAAAGCAGACTATAAATTTCCTTAGAAATTCAGACAACGGATTTCCACAGAAATCAGGTTCTGAATTCCAACAAAACAGAGTGCAAATATCTCTTTATTATAGATAATAAAGTCCATTTTGGTTAGACTCCGAACATTTATTTTATTACATTCTGAAAATCAATTTTACTTATGCTTACACTAATTTCATTACAAAATGATGTTGTACTTTTAGTTATTGACTAACCGTTGGTTGAGTAAAACATGTACATGTCCCTCTGAATTTTAAGGAAAAATATGACCGTTGGAGGAGGTAGCCGACCGGTGGAGCTTCTCCTATAAATAAGAGCTCATTTGAATTTGTTCGAGACTTTTGGTATTTTAGTGCTTAGAACATCCTGAAGTGATTTATATGGAGAGGGACTCTTATTAACTATCATGCTTCTTGCATAAAGTTTTAATGTCTTGTTCAATGTTTTACGTGTATAGATTTTCCTTCGTGCGACTCTGATTGTTGCTGATTACAATCGAGGGATTCTAGGAATATGAAGACATCTGTTCCAACACCTTAAGGTTGAGGGATTCCTTGCTGAGGAAGATAGAGTTGCCGACTACCTGATAGTTGAGGGCTTGTGGGGACAACAAGACATACTCTGATCTTCGTATCGAGGCCTTACCCTGGTGTGGGTAAGACAGACATTATTAAAAGTATAAATCAGGGGACCTCTTATCTAGTGTTGTGGGATACCTTTCTCTTTGGGTTAAAAGAGTTCTTGATTTTTACAAGTAGTTTCACTACTTTGTTTTTCCGCTGCATTTTGTATTTTTAAGCAAAGTATATCTTTCTTATATTTTCTTATTTGTACTCTGATTTAGTATGATTCTATATGCTTTAAGGTAGAATATTAGATGGTGTAAACTTTTTTTATATTTCATTTCTAGAATCACTTTTCCAGAATCATGCAAGTCTTTAGAACTTAGAGGTGTTGTGAATTTTGGTTATTCAAAACTTCCTAAGGGAATTTTTTAAAATGTACACAATTCACCCCCACCCCTTGTATTTTTATCTCATTATACTTATTCGATCCTTCGTATGGTATTACAGAGCATTTCATACTCAGATTCATACCATTCAAACAGATGAGACATATATTTAATGATAACAGTCATGTCATATGATAGAGTGTCATAGGTGAGGGCTCGGTTCATTGTAAGAATGTTTTTGAGGAATAAATTATATTTATACATGTCTCATCATGGTAGTACATCCCTCCATTACCATGATTCATCGTAACATGCTTCATTATAACTGGTGGTCATTTTTCTAAGGTCACCTCAACACACTGATTCTATATGGGTTTTTGTGGATAGGCTCATAAATGTCACACATTTAATGTCAATAAAGGATACATTCTATGTGGATGATCAATGGAGTTCATATATCCCTGATATTGTTCACATTCAATGGGTTCCTCATACCATTGTGTTGTATAAGGAATCCCAGTTTAAAACTCTTTTTTTAATATCATACAAATGGTGTTTGGTAAAAATGTGCTTTTGAGCATGGCATTCCACACTCAGATTGATAGCTAATTAGAGAACACTATACATGTTATTAAGGATATGGACTGAGCATACATCATTGATTTTGAGGGATATTGTGTGAGTAATATACCAATTATTTTGTGTTCCAATAAAAAGAGATACTAGGATACTATATGTATGGAAACATGGGATAAATTTTACAATATTCTGTAATGGTCACAAATATTCATATTAGAGGAATGAGATATAGAATTTCATAGACCTCATCATAATCAAGATACTTTAAAGAGGGAACAATATATCGAAGTGTGGTTTGATACTACACATTCTAGACAAAAAATATTAGACGATTTCGATTGATAACCTATGTCGTTCGTGGGAAGGGATCCTTTATTGTAATATATATATATATATATGTGTGTGTGTGTGTGTGTGTGTGTGTTTGTGTGGAAAGGATACAAAAGTATTCAGAGAAATGGTAAGCATTAAATATGATTTTTCAAAATTTTATACACTAGAGAGATTCATACCTTTACCATATCAATTGTATTTAGATCAGCTGTACTGATCCATGAACGATATCTTCCAGGAATCATACACACTTCATTATCATTCAAACCACTGTCAAACTCTGTTTCCTAATGAGGATTAGCTACCAGTGGATGGGTCCTTCTAAGAGATTCATATCCATACAGTTTATTAGAGCACGAAGGTTCTATCAGTCACGTCAGTTCCTCTAGTATGTGTGAAATGGAATAAAAAATTATTATAATATGTTATATATGAGTGTGAGGGTGATGTATGTGATCAGTGGTCATAGATATTCATATAAGGTTTTTGACCAACATTAGAATGGATATTTTGGGATTAATTAATTTAAGTGGAAAGATTGTAAAATTCTTGGTTTTACGAAATGTTATAGATATTTTTGTTACTTGATTTAAATTCTTGTATTGGATATAATGAAACTATATAATGTGGATATGAGAGTTTTGGTGGTGCTTGGGGATGTTTTTGAGCATTCAACCCAACTTTCAGAGAAAACTGTTGTGTCATAGGTTGAGTAGAAAAAGTGCATACCATGATGAAAGGTTATTACTAACCATAGAAGATGTTTAAGAGGCCATATAAGGGCAATGCGGATTTATGAAACCAAGAATGTCGGGCCTAATTCCCATGAAAAAATATTTATACTTTTAATAGTGGCTAAACTTATTGTTTTCCCAATGTTTCCAAAACCATTTACATGACCCATGCGAGGTTCCCCTTGAGGTTGATAAGGGTGAAATGTTGGTGCACAACTTGGCCAACTATGTGGCCAAACCACATGACACAATAATTTGAGGGGAATTTACCTTTTCATTGATAAATATTCTAAAAACCTTTTAATTATCTCTCTTAATACATTGGACAACATCCATGTGTGTTGGAGCTCTCTTTTAAGTTAAATCCAATGATTTACTCTAGATTCGCTATCTAAACTTTGAATATATATTCATTCATGACATTTGATTCACACATAGATGTTCTTCATTCACCTCATGTCATTATTTATTTTTTTGTCTATCTTCGATGTTAATTAGGTACAACGTAATATTTCCAATTTATATGGTTTTTATCCATTCATTATGTTTATCTGATATGGATTGAATCAAATGCCGATATAGGATGAGTGTTCTTACATTGGAATAAGGTAGGTTTTCTATAGCTTTCACCATAATGTTTAGTGGTTTTATATCTTTTATATTTTTTTCCTCATGTGAGAAATTCTGTTATATCCCCCAAAAAATAATTTAATTCCATAGTAATATTTAATATTAACCTATTAGGATCACCCTGGAATACAATTCTAATTTTTAGATATAATTATCCCTATCCTAGGACAATGAGGGGGTTTTCTATCATATGATTCCTTTATTTGATAATAGTTTTGGGTGAATTGGTGATTACCTATTTTACTGGTATCCTTAATGAGAAATAATTACATTTTTTGTGGTTTTGGGAACCTTGTTTTACATGTTCATCTATAAATGAAAGGAATTATTCAAATTGAATTGATTAAGAGAATTTAATGAATTTTTTTATGTGATTACATGATATTATCTTGATTAATTTGTTTGGAAGAAAATTTTGGAAATTAGTAGAAAGATCAAATGTAATGTGAGTGGTTATGAAATATCAAATGAATTAACTGATGATTTCAAAATGGTTGTGGATTCCTTAGATGATCTCCTTGGATCCTAATTCCATTATATGTTGTGTAATTTATACACCACGGATAATGATTATCATAGTGTAATAATTGGTATTATATTCCTTAGATCCAGATTCAACGGGATGTCAATGTCTTTACCGCCCCTTAGATACGACATTGATGTACTCACATTGTACATGATTGTGGCCATGATACTTATAATCCATCCATGTTATTATTGTGCTTCCCTTGAGAGCCTCCAATGACCCAATGAGTATTCCTTGTTATTCTATAGCATGAATATGACCCTTCATGGTCTAACACATTGTTACGAGACATATGCCAATGTGGATGTTCATAGTTGAGTACATGATGCAGTCACTATGAAAATTATTTTCATACCTTATAGATATCCTTATTATGGGCATCCAATTTTATCTATTAGACTCAAAAATATCAATGGTTTATTTATATGTATAGTTATTGCCTTGTATATGGTGCTTGTTATTTCTAGAATAATCTATGTTTCTTTAGACATAATCACAACTTCTAAACTCTCAATTTTACTTTTTTTTATAATTGTGATATACCACACTCTACTTCTACTTATGTTACACATATAAAACAATTTTGGTGGCCTTTAGAGTTTTATCTCACACCATGTTCAGGAATTCATTTCGTACAAAGAAATAAGTAATGGATGTAGGTAAGGGTCGAGGAAAGTACCCATTGTCTGGTTGATGATTTGATAATTTTTTAGGATTTGAATAAAAAATGATGTAGCTAGTCCTATGAATCTATCCATAGGTAGTTCCATTTTTTCTTTTTATAACATTTTAAACATTTATTTTACTAGATTCCTCTATAACTATTCTCTTTTTTTAGAGTCTAGACACATCAATTTTATATTATATTTATTTTCTATATTTATTAATAATAACTTCTTGATGTTTATATTGTTCTTGATTTATCTTATGCTTATTATACTCATTCTAATTGATATATATATTTTCTAAAATGAAATTACGAGGGTATAGAATCCTAATTGTACCACCTTATACCCACACTACTAGATGCAAGCCTAAACCATATATGTAAGTTAGCCTAAGGGATTGTCAACCACTAGCATGGGGATGCATTTGGTGTCTCTGAATTGATATATTACCCTTTGGATATGTTGACCATTGAATAGTTTCCTGGAATTATTAAAATATAAAGGTATTTTTTGTAAACATATCGTTTTCTATTTTATAAAAGGTGTTCAAGTTGATCCTTACAAAACACACATCTCCTTAACATTAATCCTTGACACTATTATGGTTTTCTCCACTTATGACCCTCTCCAAAAATCATAATCACCTAATCATCCCTAGATACCATATTCCATTCAATTTAATGGAAAATTTGTCGAAGAAAAATTTCTCTAATAAAATTATATTGTAGAGATTTAGCAAAGGAAACAAGTTATGGGATTTTCACCTAAATTTACCATTATTGAGATGTTCTTAGGATCGATTAATAGGTATATATACATAATATATGATAATATTGTGTCATGAATTATTTTTAAATATTCTTATTCTAAAATATTGTTTATGTAAATTACCCATCAACTGTAATGATATAAATATTACTCAATGTGTAAGGAATTATATTACACAACAATCAAAAATTAATGATCTCTAAATATTGATAATCAATTGGATGAATTTTTATTATCATTGACTTAAAAAACTCAAATATATTATACTACATTAAATAGAATAAGTAAATATAAATTTACCTTTACTTAATTTAAATTTGGATATTTTAAATTATTTTAACTGATATTTTTTTCAATAATATAATTTGAAAATGGTCAAAATATTTTCAATCCATTAAAAAATTGGTTTAACAATACACTATATATATTATTTTTTTTTAAAATTATATCATTTTATGGTTTATATTGTAAAAAATACTTACTAAAATTAATGTATTCTATGAATTATAATATCCCCTTTTTAGAAACATTTTATCTTTTTCATGTCTCCATTAATAAATATTATTTTAAACTACAATTATTCAATACATTTTAACATATCCATTTTTAACCATTTTGAATTATTTAAAAACATTAACATGGAAGTCATTATATTAAAATTTACATAATTATACTTTTTAAATTCATAGAAATTTTTTTTGATGTTATATTCACAAAAATTTTATAATGAATCATCAGAAAAAAAAATATTTTTTCTCTATATAAATTATAATGTTTATCTTTCAAGAAGTGATTTTAGGGACACTCTTTATATGATAATATTATGTCATTTTATTTTAAATATTATATATTTTTTATATTTTTATTTAATATGTTCATTTTATGTGATGTTAAGAAATTTTTAAGAAACCCAATCTTATTACCTTCGTTTTCTTCTTCATATGACCAAAAAGGATTGATTTTGTGTTGGAAAAATTATGTAATATTAAATAATAAAAGGGTATTATATCACACTCATATTCATTAGATAAGTATTTATATCTCATGGTGAAAGGAGCTTAACAATAAAAATTTGGTTTATTCAAAATATAAGACATGTGAAATTTTTTTTGACAATATGAAGTAGGGTTATTTTTTTAAAAAAAATATGATGCATCAAGAATATATATAGTAAACCTTTTAAGTGTGGGAGTTTTTTTCATAATATGATGATTAGGAATTTTACTATTTTCAACATGAATCATGGGAACTGGTTGTTTCCAATATGAAACATGGTCATTTTTGCATGACATAAATCTGGTTTATCTTTTTATTCACAATGATTTTATTTCAATATGATTATTTGTGTTCCATAATTCATTGTAATATTGAATTGCATGTTTTTATGAGTCTATGATTATGGAATATAAATAATATTTATTTTAGTAATATTCTAAAACCTTTTTAAATGGTATATGTTTTGTTATTTTTAGATTAAATATCCTAACAAATTGATTTAGGAACAACTCATATTATTCCAAGTAATGTTTTGTAAAAAATCATTCCAGGGAACATGTTTTATCATATCATAATGATGTTACCCTTGTTGAAATGTTGATACATTCTCAAATATGTAGTATTTTATCTCCCTTTTCTTATGTTTTTCTTTTTCACTAGTTATGAACAAGATTGTAATTAGTGGGAACTATTTAATGGTGTAAATATGATTCTGAATAGAGGTAAAATATTCTAGATTAAGATGTTTAAGAAGAAATTCCCCAAGACATTAAAAGTTTCATTCCATGGTTTGAATCAAATTTGTGAGATTTTTTAATTGATATAGAGGTATTATTTTATTACATATGTCCTATAGCATCCCGCCTTTTTATCACATAAACTTTCATTACATTATACAAAACTGAGGATCTTTAAGGTTTAGTGTCTGGGAAACCAGGAACTTAAAACATGAAAACATAAAACATTCTTCTAAAAGACTTGAAAGTCTTCTCCTCATGTTCATCCTAGGTTCATTACTGCATCACATAACCTGGGAGCATACATCAAATGAAAGGGTGAGCAGAAGGCCCAGTAAGGGAAACAACGGAAACATTTAACATGTGAACTTGAGATACATCAACTATGTCATGAACAAGAACATTAAGGCATGATAAAAAAATCATGTGGCATATCATAATAAAAATAAAATTTTCATAACTTGAAGATGTGGCTACATCATTTAACATAGACAATCATGAACATATCACCAAGGTCCATCCCCAAGGTGTCATTTGAAAATTACCAAGGTTATTCACCAAGGTATCGTGAAAATTGTAATCTCTAGTGGTTACATCATTACCCAATGCATTGGAGCGCTATCAGGGCGCACCCTTAAATTTTCCTTTATTATAATGTGAGTCACATATATCATCATCAAACATTTCATAAATAACCCATATAGCATAAAATAAATGGGTTTCATTTCATAATCACAACGTTTTAAAAACTGCTTTAAAGACATGATCTTTACGTCACTTTAAAACCCACAGAAAAGAAAGGTGGGTCTCATGTATGTAAATCCCAGAATTTAAAATAAAACATTTTGGTATATATGTGAATACCCTTTTTGAAGAATGAGCTTTGAGTATTCACTGTATAATATAAAAATAACTTTATAAAAAGAGAGAGACATTTTGAGATGGAAATTCTACAACATAACGGCTATGTTACGAGGTTTTAGAAGACATTAAAAAGAGAGGGAAAATGGGTCAAACATTCATAAATGACCCATAAAACAGTAGATGGACAGAATAATAAGGATACATGATCATGGTAATTAAATTTCAAGGACATTCCATTTGAAATGAAAAACATGGAAGGAAGACAAAAATTAGATTTCTCTTATGAAAGTTCGGCAGCCTAACGGCGTTACTTAAACTTCAAGAAAATGATTTGAAAAGATAAAATAGGGTCTCTCATCATGTGAAAATAAGAGTTCAGTATGATAGATATAGAGATAATTCCCCAACATAATTAAAAAGGAACTTGAAAGACTTGACATGAAAGTAGAACTTTGAAAAGAATGAGAAGGGTGAAAGAATCCCCTAAAAAATTCGGCAGCCTAACGGCGCCACATAAAACATCAAAATATTGAATTGAAGAGATAAAATGGGGTCTTTCATCATATGAACATAAGAGTCCAGTATTATAGATATATAGATCATACCCCAATATAAAAAAATGAACTTGAACGAATTGACATGAAAGTAGAACTTCAAAATGAGAAGGGTGAAAAACCACTTAAAAATTCGGCAGCCTAACGGCGCCACTTAAAACATCAAAATACTGAATTGAAGAGATCAAATGGTGTCTCTCATCATATGAACATAAGAGTCCACTATTATAGATATAGAGATCATACCCCAACATTAAAAAAAGGAACTTGAAAGAATTTACATGAAAGTAGAACTTCGAAACGAGAAAGGTGAAGAACCACTTAAAAATTCGGCAGCCTAACGGCGCCACTTAAAACATCAAAACACTAAATTGAAGAGATAAAATGGGGTCTCTAATCATATGATCATAAAAGATCAGTATGATAAATTTAGAGATCATACCCCAGCATAATAAAAAGGAACTTGAAATACTTTACATGAAAATAGATCTTGAAAAATGAGAAGGGAGAAAGAATCCGTTACAAAAATTTCGGCAGCCTAACGGCGCCACTTAAAACATCACAAAATAAAATAATGAGAGTAAGAGGTGATCTCTCATTATATTAACATGAAAATGGCAGTAATAGGAGTATAAAAGAACATCCTTCAACATAAGAACATGGATAATAAAAGGAATGACATAAAAAGGATTACATGAAAAGAAAGGGAGAGGTCGGATCCCTTACCTTAAAACGTGACTCTTGAAACTTAAAGGTTTGGACATTGAGGGATTGGGGGCACCTTGGGAGGACTCCTTGGGAGGTAATGAGACCATAAATTTGTTGGGGAAGAGTGGGGAGTCGAATGGATGAGATGAGGGCTTGGTATTTATAGGGAAAGTGAGGGGACAAGGCATTAATGGCCAAGGGACACCTCACATGTGCTTTTCTCAAACCCATGTGCTCTCCCTTGGCATTTACCATGGAGTTAGGCCACATGGGCCCCCCAAAACAACAATTCATTACCCTTGGCCGGCCAACCCTTAAAATATATCATGACATCATCATGACACAGCTATGATGTCATTAAACATACCGAAACCCTGAAACTGCATTTTTACTATTCACTGAAAATTCAACTTTCTCAGAAAAATCCCAAAATTTCACACTAACCAAATAACAATGCTCTGATTTCAAAAATGAAATCCATTTTATAATAATAATTTTCTAAATATTTTTAAATTTATTTTTAAATAAATACACTATTCACCGAAAATTCATTTTTTCAGAAAAAACCCCAAAAATTACCATAACATAATATCGGTGCTCTGAGTTCAAAAATGAAATCCATTTTATAAAAATAATTTTCTAAATATTTTTAATTTAATTTTTAATTAAATAACACTATTCACCCGAAAAAACTAATACTTGAATAATAATTTATGAAACTGTTATTTAACCATTTTATTGAATAACATTACTTAATCAAGGTGCCTAGATTATATTAATACTTTCTTTAAGTGAGATTACTAATCCATTTGGACACATTACTAATCCTAATCATAAAATCACTATTCATAATTTACTATTCATCAAAAATTAAGTTGATCTTATTAGTCTCTACATTTCGTACTGAACATAATTGTAGAAGACCATTTTTCGAAAATCATTACACATTTTTAATTATTTTAGGTTTACACAACCATTTTTAAAATATCATTTTTCTAAAATACATCAAAAATATGCATATTATATTTATCCGGTCATTTGAAAATTCATAAACTTCATCATAAGAAGAAATCCCAATTTTTATTTAAAACAACATAGCCCCTTATCACAACAGCATAGGACCTAAGTGTAAGGTGTGCCAAGGTGAGAGAATCCGAGGGAGGCTCGGCCAACATCGCACGAGTAGTAATTTCTATCAGTTTGAACTTCTAGCGAAGGCGATCCCGTTCTAGCTTCACACGATGAAGCTCAGCTTGGGTTTGGTCCAGAGCAAAGCCCAGTGGTGCTACCTCCTTCCCAAGTTCTGTTAGATGAGCTTCGATCGGTACAAGACTACTGGGTGAGGCCATCGAATCTTCTTTCTATATTAATTAACCAAGATTGCTTGTATTTAGAGACAATAGTCAAAACGTTTAGTTTTCAGTGGTCATATTGACCAATGGTCAAATAACAATCAAAACCCAACAGTCTCATTTTAATTATACTCATGTTATCAAATGAAACATTTTTGTTGAGTATAAAAATAAAATAAAATAACACATAAAATTAGGAAACAAGATTTATTTAAAATTTTGGGTCGTTACAGTCTCCCCCCCTTAAGAAATTGCGTCATCGCAATTTTTTTTTAAAATTAGGTTTTGAAATTTCATTGAAAGTCCCACATCGGAAAAGGAGTCAGTAAAACTATTACTTTGAAAGAATGAAAGGGAAGTACGAAGGTCACCTGAGTTAGCCCACACTAGGATTCCATGTAGGAAAATATGGACATGGAGGAGAAAACAAAGGGTCATGTTTTGAGGGAGAGTGACAGAGAACATGATTAGGAGAAATTTAACCATAAGAAAATCCAAAACTTATGATGTGTGTAAACGATATTTGAATACCTAGTAGGAAACGTAAACCAACAACGTTTTTGTTTTACGTTCCCTTTCATAATTTTGAGGAATTCATTTACAACATAGAACAAGAACATAAGGAAATATATCTACCTTCATGTAGAGTTTCACCTTTTAATAAGTTTCTACAAAAACTAATCTTTTCTCCCAAATGATGAGCACTCAAAACTACTTGGTCTCATCAAAACACAAGAATCATCTTCTAGAGAATCACATAATCCACAAAAGATTAACTATCTATTTCTTCTATCTTTAAACATTATCAAAAACAGATAGGGTAAGGTTAAACAACTCTTCAAAAAGGAAGAATCCCATAGGAATGGAAACTACTTTTAAATCTTCAATGTTCCATGGTACTACCCAAAGTTCACTATAGACCATCCCATAAATAACGGTCCTTAAAATTCTTCAAAATAAAACAAACTAAGATTGAAACCCAAATACAAGAAGGATTTGATAACATAGTCTTCCAAAATAAACTTCATTGTTCATCTCCAAACAACATCAACCACTCCTAACATCTAAACTAAACATATTTTACCCACGATAGGTTAATAATTCCCATAAGTAGCCTAAATTACTATAAGTCCACCATAAATTTATCGATTCTTTAAAATATAAGTCAACCTTACTTATCAATGAAAATACCATAGTAATATATTTACCTCGATCATATAGGGTCCCTAAAATAGTGAACGTATTCCAAAATAATAATCATCTTTTAATCCCCTAATCACCTCTGTCATATTAATACGACAATCGTCGCATTTCCTATCACAATGGTTTTTGGGACATGTTCTTCCATTTCCCGCCATTAACTAAGAAAAGAAACTATAATTAGGGGCTTATTTACTTAGCTAATAATCATGAAAAGGAAACTTTAAGCATAATAGGATAAACATGTAGAATAAAAGTATATCCTAACTTTTCATCCCCTAGGTTCCAATCTAGGTTATCCATGATCATATATTCTTATGTGAATCCTTATTTTGTTTTATCCTTGTTCCTTTAATAATGGTTCATACTAAGCTTATGAATTTACCAAAGCATATCCCCTGGGAGTGTCGTAACCAAGAGTGCAGCAAGGCCCGTTGTCCTGTACCAGTTCCCGTTCGCATCTAGCTCAAAGCGGTGTTTTCGGGTTTTACCCCTATGTACATATGTGCCAGAGCCACCTCTACCTGCTCGTATCCAGAAAGGGATGTATTTTCTTGGAAACCCCTTACTCAATACTCACCAAAATACCAGGAAGATTTCCTATATTTAAACTTTTCTATAGGGTTCTTCCTAGACTTTTCATATCCTAATTTCCACAAATAACTAAACCATCCTTTGATACCAACTATAGCATCCTGCCTTTTTATCACATAATCATTCATTACATTATACAAAACTGGGGATCTTTAAGGTTTAGTGTCTTGGAAAACAGGAACTTAAAACATGAAAACATAAAACATTCTTCTAAAAGACTTGAAAGGATTCTCCTCATGTTCATCCTAGGTTCATTACTGCATCACATAACCTGGGAGCATACATCAAAAGAAAGGGTGAGAAGAAGGCCTAGTAAGGGAAACAAGGGAAACATTTAACATGTGAACTTGAGATACATCAACTATGTCATGAACAAGAACTTTATGGCATGATAAAAAAAATCATGTGGCATATCATAATAAAAATAACATTTTCATAACTTGAAGATGTGGCTACATCATTTAACATAGACAATCATGAACATATCACCAAGTTCCATCCCCAAGGTGTCATTTGAAAATTACCAAGGTTATTCACCAAGGAATCGTGAAAATTGTAATCTCTAGTGGTTACATCATTACCCAATGCATTGGAGCGCTATCAGGGCACACCCTTAAATTTGCCTTTATTATAATGTGAGCCACATATATCATCATCAAACATTTCATAAATAACCCATATAGCATAAAATTAATGGGTTTCATTTTATAATCACAATGTTTTAAAAACTGCTTTAAAGACATGATCTTTACGTCACTGTAAAACCCACAGAAAAGGAAGGTGGGTCTCATGTATGTAAATCCCAGAATTTAAAATAAAACATTTTGGTATATATGTGAATACCCCATTAGAAGAAAGAGCTTTGAGTATTCACTTTATAATATAAAAATAACTTTATAAAAAGAGAGAGACATTTTGAGATGGAAATTCTGCAGCATAACGGCTATGTTACGAGGTTTTAGAAGACATTAAAAAGAGAGGGAAAATGGGTCAAACATTCATAAATGACCCATAAAACAGTAGATGGACAGAATAATAAGGATACATGATCATGGTAATGAAATTTCAAGGAAATACCATTTGAAATGAAAAACATGGAAGGAAGACAAAAATTAGATTTCTCTTATGAAAGTTCGGCACCCTAACGGCGTTACTTAAACTTCAAAAAAATGATTTGAAAAGATCAAATAGGGTCTCTCATCATGTGAACATAAGAATTCAGTATGATATATATAGAGATAATTCCCCAACATAATTAAAAAAGAATTTGAAAGACTTGACATGAAAGTAGAACTTTGAAAAGAATGAGAAGGGTGAAAGAATCCCCTAAAAAATTCGGCAGCCTAACGACGCCACTTAAAACTTCAAAATACTGAATTGAAGAGATGAAATGGGGTCTCTCATCATATGAACATAAGATTCCAGTATGATAGATATAGAGATCATACCCCAATGTAAAAATATGAACTTGAAAGAATTGACATGAAAGTAGAACTTCAAAATGAGAAGGGTGAAGAACCACAAAAAAATTTGGCAGCATAATGGCGCCACTTAAAACTTCAAAATACTGAATTGAAGAGATCAAATGGGGTCTCTCATAATATGAACATAAGAGTCCAGTATGATATATATAGAGATAATACCCCAACATAAAAAAAGGAACTTGAATGAATTGACATGAAAGTAGAACTTCAAAACGAGAAGGGTGAAGAACCACTTAAAAATTCGGCAGCCTAACGGCGCCGCTTAAAACTTCAAAATACTGAATTGAAGAGATCAAATGGGGTATCTCATCATATGATCATAAAAGATCAGTATGATAAAATTAGATATCATACCCCTACATAATAAAAAGGAACTTGAAATACTTTACATGAAAATAGATCTTGAAAAATGAGAAGGGAGAAAGAATCCGTTACAAAAATTTCAGCAGCCTAACGACGCCAGTTAAAACATCACAAAATGAAATAATGAGAGTAAGAGTGGATCTCTCATTATATTAACATGAAAAGGTAAGTAATAGGAGTATAAAAGAACATCCTTCAACATAAGAACATGGATCATAATAGGAATGTCATAAAAAGGATTACATGAAAAGAAAGAGAGAGGTCGGATCCCTTACCTTAAAACGTGACTCTTGAAACTCAAAGGTTTGGACTTTGAGGGCTTGGGGGCACCTTGGGAGGACTCTTTGGGAGGTAATGAGACCCGAAATTCGTTGGGGAAGAGTGGGGAGTCGAATGGATGAGATGAGGGCTTGTTATTTATAGGGAAAGTGAGGGGACAAGGCATTAATGGCCAAGGGACACCTCACATGTGCTTTTCTCAAACCCATGTGCTCTCCTTGGCATTTACCATGGAGTTAGGCCACATGGGCCCCCAAAAACAATCATTCATCTCCCTTGGCCAGCCATCCCTTAAAATATCTCATGAAATCATCATGACACAGCTATGATGTCATTAAACATACCGAAACCCTAAAACTGCATTTTTACTATTCACTGAAAATTCAACTTTCTCAGAAAAATCCCAAAATTTCACACTAACCAAATATCAATGCTCTGATTTCAAAAATGAACTCCATTTTATAAAAATAATTTTCTAAATATTTTTAAATTTATTTTTAAATAAATACACTATTCACCGAAAATTCATTTTTTTAGAAAAAACCCCAAATATTTCCATAACATAATATCGGTGCTCTGAGTTCAAAAATGAAATCCATTTTATAAAAATAATTTTCTAAATATTTTTAATTTAATTTTTAATTAAAAAACACTATTCACCCGAAAAAACTAATACTTGAATAATAATTTATGAAACCGTTATTTAACCATTTTATTGAATCACATTACTTAATAAAGGTGCCAAGATTATATTAATACTTTCTTTAAGTGAGATTACTAATCCATTTGGACACATTACTAATCCTAATCATAAAATCACTATTCATAATTTACTATTCATCAAAAATTAAGTTGATCTTATTAGTCTCTAAATTTCGTACTGAACATAATTGTAGAAGACCGTTTTTTAAAAATCATTACACATTTTTAATTATTTAAGGTTTACACAACCATTTTTAAAATATCATTTTTCTAAAATTCATCAAAAATATGCATATTATATTTATCCGGTCATTTTAAAATTCATAAACTTCATCATAAGAAGAAATCCCAATTTTTATTTAAAACAAAGGATTACACAAGGCAGTTATGGTCTCCTCACATAGCTCCTTATCACACCAGCATAGGACCTATGTGTAAGGTGTGCTAAGGTGAGAGAATCCGAGGGAGGCTCGGCCAACATCGCATGAGTTGTAATTTCTATCAGTTTGAACTTCACGCGAAGGCGATCCCGTTCTAGCTTCACACGATGAAGTTCAGCTTGGGTTTGGTCCAGAGCAAAGCCCAGTGGTGCTACCTCCTTCCCAAGTTCTGTTAGATGGGCTTCGATCGGTCCAAGACTACTGGGTGAGGCCATCAAATCTTTTTTCTATATTAATTAACCAAGATTGCTTGTATTTAGAGGCAATAGTAAAAACGTTTAGTTTCCAGTGGTCATATTGACCAATGGTCAAATAACAATCAAAACCCAACAGTCTCATTTTAATTATACTCATGTTATCAAATGAAACATTTTTGTTGAGTATAAAAATAAAATAAAATAACACATAAAATTAGGAAACAAGATTTATATAAAATTTCGGGTCGTTACATGTCTTTTTTAGAATGCCTCATTATATTTGGTATCATAGGAGGTTCAATTACTTTGTAATTTTAATAGTTAATTTGGATATCTGTTTATGGAACATCAGTGATAACCCCATGGGAATTTATATGATATAAATCTCTATATAGAATAAAACCCTAAAATTTCTGTATGATGGAGATTATCCTATTTTTCTTAAGACAAGTATTCATCTCAATACTATAAGTGGTCAAGTTTTAGGAAGACATTCATCTACATATAAAAATCCTAACTAGAGTTGGTTGAGTATATCTGAGCACTAATTCTGGTGCATGGGGAATGGTCCATTTCCACACAACTTGTTTGATAGCCATTAAGGATATGATTTAGATAATCATATTATATTTAAAATCCATTATAGTGTATTTGTTGTGTTATTGAATTAATATTAGTATAAATGAAGCTATACTAAATAAAAATAGATTAAACCTACTGTAATTTTTTTTAAACTAAAATATAATATTTTATTTTCATGGATTAATACATATTGATGATGGGTTTTTCATAATTATCATATGATATGAATATTAACCAGTCATGAATAAAATTTTGGTTTTATAAATGTATGGATTTAGTGGAAACCAATGTGACGAAAAATATATTATTGAGAATCCGAGATGGGTAGGTGATGTAATTTAAAACAATGTAGTAATGTTCTCCCAACTACCTTGAGTTATCTATAATAAATTTAATCTTTAAGAACATAGAGAAATTACAATGAATATAATAATGATTTTTAATAGAATTTCATTTTCTAATGATTATAAATAAATTAACATTAAAATTATTAACTATAAAAAATATGGGAGGAAGCAGCAAAGGGATTGTCTCATTGGAAAATATTATTATTCCATGTGTATAATGATTTTCCATCAACTTCATTATTTTCAACCTATGGTGAATTTTTTTCCATAAAATATTGTTGAATAATTTATAATTCCAAATATATATATAGTTTCGGTATTATAACAAACTATTCTCAATCTCAATATAAAATCATGAGAATAAATATTATCAGCATCTTAAACCAAGGGAATAATAGAAATCCTATGAAACCCAAACTAAAAAATATATATTTTGAAAAGAAAAAAATGTACAATCGCCATCCACTATTAATTTGTGGATGTAAAGCTATAAAATCATTCAATTTGGACTTCTATAACTAGGATGTCTTCTATGAAAATAATATCTACAATATAACGATAAGATATTATCTTTTTTTATTACTATATATTAGTTTTAGTTTTATGTTTTATGATTCATAAAAGTCCTTTTAACCATTCATTAGGGAAATTCAATGTGACACTACAAGAAATTTTCACTGTAAACATTGATTTGTCGCCACTATTTAAAAAAAATCATGGCTATATCCATCCTAATGCCATGATGGTCGTGGTTTTACCCCCACTGCCTTGTGCTTAATCCTCCCCATACCACACCATCCTTCATGATGCCTATATATTCTTCCATCACACACAAACCAAATTCTTAATTGTATATCATGCTTCCCATCCCACTATATCGCTCCTCCACTATGCCTCTCCATCTAATACATCGTATGGACTCCTCCAAGCCACCACTTCCCTCCTATTCCTCCACAAAACCTCCATACCACACTTGTTCTCCACATATACCTCTACCATAGAGACTCCTTGCCTCCCCACATTGTAACGCCTCATCCCCAATTACCCAGAGTCAGTGTATTATTACACAAAATTGTTATGATCACAAACGATTAAGTCTCAAAAGACCGATTAGTTTAGTAGCCTTGGAATAACTCGATACATTCATAAATATTACATTACATCATAAAGTGAAAACTACAACAAAACATTTTCTCCACACTCATATCCCCTTATACTATCCCTGCTGGTCATTCATAAAATACTTCTTCACATCCTGGGAAAAATAAAACATAGAAAGGGGTGACCTCAAATTCCAAGTAAGGATAACAATATATCGGAAAATATCATAAATAATAATAAACATTTCAGGCAATGTATGACTAAAACAAAAGCCTTTTAAACTTGAACTTTAGAAAAAAATGGCATAAATCATATGAAATAATTCCATTTACATATTAACATGGATATTCTACTAGTCAAATAATAACATGAAATATCAATAACCACTTTCATAATGATGGAATGCATAATGGAAGACTATCATAACCATGTAGCCAAGGCCTCATTCCAAGATTACAAATAATATTTTTTCAAGGCCTCGTTCCAAGACAATAGTTTGTCTCATGAGACCTACTGATGAATCAAGGAGCTATAGCGGGATCCACCCGTCACTTATTAAGTCCAATGCATTCCTCATATGAACATGTTTAAATATAACATAAATATCTGTATTAAAACTAGCATAGGAAATGTAAATACTTTCTCCATAAACCATGAATGATGTAAAAATATCAAATCCACAGTAAAAAATATCACAAAAACTTCAATAGAATATTGATGTTTTGTATCATAATAAATCAACTTCAAATAAGCTTAAAATCCTCAAAGGATGTCAACATAGTTGAAATCAAAACTATTTGAGAGAAATATCACTTTTTTTGAAATCATTTAAAAGTCACATAATTATAAAATAAAACATTTACTTTGAAAATATTCTTATTATCTTGTAAGGGAAGCTTCAAAAATTTTACAACGGTGGAAAATAACTGCACCTGCCGTATAAGTGAAAAAAATACATTCTTACCTTAATTTTGTCGAAATGGTTAAAAAGGACCTTGTTTGGAAAAGGACGTAAAGAATCCTTTATAATATTCTTATAAAAAGTCAAAAAAGGGTATAAATTACTTTAAACCATATTCTGTAAAATAGTAAGAATGTTTTGAAATGCATTTTTAAGAAACATGGATGCGGATGATAAAGAGGTCCCAATAGATAATTACGTATAAAAAACCGCAAATAATGAAGAGATTGTGAAATAAACACTTACCTTGTAGTTTTCCTTGGTAGAGGGTAGTTTAACATCCTGTATAATGGTGAAATAATTTTTATTAAATTATAAAATAATCATATACATTAATATGATATCATATATGATTTTTTATCATTACTTTGTTAATAATATGTTAGTATTATCGTCGTTTTGGGTGTTAACTTATCATTTTATTTTATATGTTTTGTTACATAAGATTTGTTTGATATGGATAGGTTGTAATATATTCATATCTAAAACTATATGAAGTCCTTAAACAATATTTTTAATCATAAAATGAGAATTATAGTTGAATAGATATGATGATGAATGAATCTCATCGCGTTCGTGGAGACGGTAGTCCGTACGTACGCACGAATGCTACTTCTATTAAATTTTTCATATTAAAAGGAATCAAAAACAAATGATACATAGGTATATTATTATTCTAATATAATATAATATCTTAAATGTGTTACTTATTTTCATTAACATCGTCCTTTATACGTTACATGTATTGTATGAACGAGTCATATCACATTGAGGGGGCGGTAGTCCGCACTTCCTCAAATTAAATTATCGTATATATATACAACATGAAATGAATAATGGTATGATATAAAATTGAATTAAAGAATCTTATATATAAAATAAATTCCATTAATATCATATTTAATTATATTTCCATCATAATGGCCACCATGAGAGGTTGTAGGAGATAATTGAACAATCATCGTTTCGTGAGGCATTTGGTTGCCATCCACAGAAACATTAGGTTCTTCACCCATTTGATGGAGGTTTTTGTAAGTGTAGTTATAATACTTCTCATAAAAATATCCTATTATATTTAATATACTATTTTTTTACCAATGAAAATAATAAGAAGAGTTTAGGGGTTTGAGAGGTAAAATAAATGAAAATAAGCTAAGAGAAATTGTTACCTTTAATTTGGGTAACTCCTTTTTTTAAACAAAAATGACTCTTGATTTGCCTTATTCCAAAGGTAAGGATTCTAAAAGGAGGAGAGGGATATAGGTAGATTAATTGGGCAGAGTTTGGACGAGCCAAAAGGATTGAGAGGTGTGAAGAATTGGTTAGAAGTTGTGTCCTTTTATAAGGGGGGTGGTGGGATCTTTAGGAAAAACATAATGTATTAATTTATAATAAATTCATATTAGCTTTATAATGAATCCAACGTGGATTATTCAAATTATATGGTAGGTATGGGTTGAAAACCACTCAACCAATAGATTTTAGATAGGTTTGGGTCACTATAGTAACCTTATCTTTTAGATTTAATTCGTAGTTAAATAGATTGACATTTACCATGTCTCTTGGAAGTTTTTTTTATTATATAGTTAATAAACCTACTATATAATTCCAAGAGACACCCATGTTGTCCATTAATGATACACCTATCATTATATAATTCTTTTGGACAAAACATAGATTTTTAGGAATATACTATCAATTAATAATATAATATCTGTCTAAAAAACTCTTTTATGTCAATTTTGACACTATGGGGTATTTTGTTTCTGCTAAATTCATAATAGAATTATTACCTCAAATAAAATTAATATAACCAATAATAATATGTCATATTAACCTAGAAAATTATTGGAATTTATAAAAAGTCTCAAATTACATTTATCTTCATATTTATATTATCAATTATTTTAATATTTCATTTTTTAGGTAATTACTGCATAACCATTGTGTCATAAATTAATTAAATTATTTAATGTCTAAAAATTAGAAATAAAATACCATTATGTAGGAAATAATTTTATATTTCTAATGAAAATTTAAAATTAAATTTATCTTATTTATAACTCTATATTAAGAATGTTTTAGTTATTATACATTCATTTTAACTCTTTTAACTCTTCTTTGAATTAAATATTAATAAATGTCCTAAGCTTATCCAAGTGGACCGAAGAGGGTAATATTTTATTCCTAAGGTTTTTTTGTCGAATTATACTTATCCAATAGAATATGTACATGTGTTAGGGTAATAATAATTTCCTTTTTACCCTTAATTACCCGATTTAATTTTTACTGTGGTAAAAAAAAGTAAAAAGTTACAATTCCCCAAAAATTATTTTTATCATATTGAACAACATTTTAATCCTTGATATTAATTTTGTCTCTTGTATTTTTGAAATTAAACTCATAGAATAGGTAAAATTATGTTTTATGTGAATTATCAAATTCTCCTAGGAGATGGGTAAAAGACGGTGAAAAGTTCAATAAAATGTTTATATGTCTAAAATTATTATAAATTAACTCAAATGAATTACATTGATCATATATAGGTAATACAAATCTATTTTGATCTAAAATAATTTTAAATAAAATAAACAATTATTTAAATAAAAAGTCGGTTTTAACTAATAACTCAATGTTTTTCGCTATTCATCAAAAAGTGAATGTTTTCAGAAAAATACCAAAAATTCACCCTAGGATAATTTTGATATTCTGAATCCAAAAATGAAATCCATTTTGAAAGATAATTTTTTTAAAATTTCAAAAAATGGGTTTTACTAATTATAATGGCTGGTTTGATTTGTTTTGGTCTATTAGAATCTTTAAATTGCGTATAATGAAAGTTGTTGTATTATTCAACGGGATACGTACCGTGGAAGCTTGGGGTGTCACATTCTTCCCTCCTTCAAATATTTTCATCCATGAAATTTATAGAATAACATTTCATAAATAAGACGTGGGTGGTTCTTCATCATAAGTTCCACGGGTTCCCGCATTGCCTCTTCCATCTCCTGGTTTCTCCATAGAACTTTTTCTAGATGAGTCGTCTGGTTCCTCAGCACTTGTTCTATTGTATCAAGAATCCGGACGAGCTCTTCACAGTAATACAGATCGGGTTCCAGTTCTAATTACTTGTAAGTAAGTACATGCGTTGGTTCATGCATTTATTTTCTCAACAGTGAAATGTGGAACACATCGTGACCTTTGAAGAGATTTCTCGGCATTGCCAAATGATAAGCTACAACCCCAATTCTTACTAGAATTTCGACAGGTCCAATGTACCTGGGACTCAATTTACCCTTCTTACTGAAACATATAAATCCCTTCCATGGAGATACCTTCAAGAAAACATGATCTTCTACCTGAAATTACAAATCCTTCCTTCAGTTATCGACATAGCTCTTCTGCCTACTTTGAGCTGCTTTGATGTGGTTTTGGATTACCTTCACCTTTTCCATCGTTTCCTCCACCAGTTCTGGGCCTACGAGTTTTCTTTCACCAACATCATCCTACCAAGATGGTGTGAGACATCTCTTTTTTGTATAACACTTCATACGGTGCCATCTGAATAGATGAATGGAAGCTATTGTTATAGGAAAATTCTACCTGAGGTAAGTATTGATCCCACATACCATGACAGTCAAGTGAGAAAGATCTCAACAGATCTTCTAAGGTTTGAATATTCCGTTGTGATTGTCCATATGTTTGAGGGTGGTAAGCATTGCTCAAACGAAATTCAGTATCGAAGGACTTTTGAAGAATTCTCTAGAATCATGATGTAAAGCGGGGATCACGGTCCGAAACAATTGATCGGGTTACTCCATGAAATCTCACAAATTCATTAACATATTGTCTTTCTAGACGTTCATGTGGTAGATCTTCTCTTATATCATGAAAATGTGCTGACATGGTAAGATTATCAACAATGACCCATATTGCATCGTTCCTTCTAGGATTCTTTGGTAGCCCCATGACGAAGTCCATCGTAATATTATCCTATTTCCACTCATGTATGGGAAGAGGTTGCATGAATCCTCCATGTTGTTTCATTCCAGCTTTCACTTATTGAAAAACCAAACATCATGACACAAAATCAGCAATCTCCCTCTTCATGTTGTCCCACCAAAAATGTTCCTTCAAATCTATATACATTTTGGTGCTCCCAGGGTGTATAGATAAATTATAACAGTGAGCATCATCCAACAATTACTTTTTTAAATCAAGTATATCGGGAACACAAAGACTCTTCCCAAATTTAAAAATTCCATCTTCATACACAATGTCACTTAATCTCCCATCATTCACAACATTAATCTTCTTTTGAAATTCTTCATCATCGGTCTGAGAACTCATTATCCTTTCTAGTAAAGATGGTTTGGAAACCATTTGAAAAAGTATTGATGTTTCACCTTCCATGGTGATTCCAATATCCATCTTTACTAGATACATTAAAATAGGATCCCTTTCAATTATAATCACACTAAAAACTCCATGATCCTTTCTACTCAAAGAATCATCCACCTTATTTTCTTTCCTCAAGTGGTAGTGTATCGTGCAATTATAATCCTTGAGTAGTTCAAGCCATCTCCTTTGCCTCATGTTGAGTTCTTTCTGTGAGAAAATATACTTCAATCTCTTGTGATCGATATATATCTCACATTTTTTCATCATAGAGATAATTTCTCCACATATTCAAAGAAAATATTATAGCAGCTAACTCAAGATCATGAGTAAGATAGTTCTTCTCATGAATTTTTAGCTGTCGTGATGCATAGGAAATAACCCTATCATTCTGCATAAGGGCACAACCAAGTCCTTTCTTCGATGAATCACTATAAATAACGAACCCATCATTCCCCAATGGAAGTGTCAATATAAGAGCATTGACTAACTTCTCTTCAATTCTTCAAAACATTCTTCACACTCTTTTTTCCAAACAAATTTAACACCTTTACGTGTGAGCATTGTTAATGGGTTAGCCAATCGGGGAAAATTATGGACGATACATCGATAATAACCTTCTAAACCAATAAAACAACATACCTCGGTTATACTCATTGGTGCTGGACATTCATGGATTGCTCTTGTCTTAGCAGGATCAATAGGTATTCCATCCTTAGAGACAATATGGCCAAGAAAAGAAATCTCTTGAAGCCAGAATTCACACATTCTAAACATCCAATATAATTCATGTCTTCTCGGAGTCTTCATGATAATGCACAGTTGATTTTCCTTTTCTTCATAGATTTTGGAGTATACAATGATATCATCAATAAATAACACCAAAAAATCATTGAGATATTCTTTGAAAACTCTTTCCATTAGATCCATGAATACAGAGGGTCCATTAGTTATCCCAAAAGGCATTAATGTAAACTCGTAATGCTCGTACCTGGTTCGAAATGCTGTCTTCGGAATGTTATTCCTTATTCACACACAACTGATGATATCGAGATCGATGGTCAATCATTGAAAAGTATTGAGCTCCATGGAGTTAGACAAATAAATCATCAATGTGAGGTAGGGGATACTTGTTCTTTATTGTTATAGCATTGATCTCCATGTAGTCGATACATAACCTCATAGATCTATCTTTCTTTTTAACAAAAATAACATGGGCTCCCCATGTAGAAACACTAGGGTGAATAAATCCCTTATTACTCAATTATTCAAGTTGTTTCTTTAGTCCAAATAATTTCACAATGGCCATTCTATAAGGGGTCTTCGATATAGGCCTTGATCCAGGAATTAAATAAATGGAAAACTCAATTTATTGTTCTGGAGGAGGTCCATGTAATTCTTCCAAAAAAACATCTATATATTCATTCACAATAGGTACATCCAACATTTGAACATTAATTTCCTCACCCATAGTCATTTCATTATATTCCTCCCCAATAATTGAATTTAGTTGAGATACTGGGGGTGGATCTAGATAAGAATTAGGTGGTGACGATTCTTCTCTAAAGAAAAGGTGTTCCTTATCATCATCATCAAAAATATTAACCACCTTCTTCTTACAATAATTTTTTGCATCATGGTCTGAAAGCCAATCCATACCAAGGATTACATCAAATTCAATCATGGTTATGAAGATGAGATCAGTAGATAAAAGACATTTATGTTCTCTAATGCGGACTGATTCACAAAACATTGTTGCAATGATACTTCTCTTGGGGGTTTTAACTGAACTCTCCCTTTTTAAATAAAATTGGAAATATATCATTTTCATAGAAAACTGGGAAGATATGAAACAATGAGATAATACAGAATCAAATAATGCATTTTCTAAACATGATGAAACCATTAAATTACCTGCCACCACGTCTTTTGGAGATTCAACCTCAGCAGTAGTGATAACATAATCTTTGGCTTGATACCATGGCCTTTTCTGAGGTAAGTTCTAATGACAGAGTGGTCATTCATTTTCATAATGTCCCATATCTCTACAATTATAGCATTCCACATTGATATCATCTCTCCTTCCCTTGAAATCATGAGCATGGTGGCCTTTTTCACCAAAATTGTAACAGACTCTCATTCCCTTCAAGAAAGTACCATGGTCGTTCTTCCCACATTTACTACAGGATGGATAATCAACTTTTCCCTTATTCCCTTTATTTCCATTTCGAGAGTGGTCTGAAGATCTCTTCTTCTCTTGCTTTTCCATAAAGTCATAAGACGTGGCAAATTCCTTTTCTTTCTTGATAGCACATGAGACAATATATTCGTAAAATGAGAAAGATTTTGAGACTAATTCTCGACGGAGAAACACTTTTAACCCATCAATGAAATGATCAATCTTAATTCTTGGGTTACGTATATATTCAGCTACATGCCTCACTAACCTTGTGAAGTTAGCCTCATATTTTGTGACATTCTCATCCTCCTTTTTCCTCAGACTCAGAAATTGAATTTCCATATCTGCTCGATGGTCACGAGGAATGTATTTTTCTATGAAAATCTCTTTGAACTCCTTCCATTACATATTTGATACTTCATCATCCTCTTTTTTGTTTTGTATCAATTACCACCATTGATCACCATCTCTAGTGAGGCGATAAACTTCCATGATAACGTTTTACTTTTCACTACTCCCCAAAGCCTGAAATATTTTCTATAGGGAACTTATCAATTTCTCAGCTAGTAATGGATTTGTACTCCAATTTAATGTTGGTGGTTTTTTCCTCATGAAGTGATATAACATTTATCCTCCATGCTGTGGATCAGGGTGGTCTATGCGAGTAAGTTTATTATTCATAACCTTAGTGAGTTGTCCCAGTATAGTGATAAGCTGATCACCACCAGTTATATCACCAGCTCCAATATAATTATCTTGAGCAGGAGGGAATTCCCTACATGGAGTGCATTCATTGATACGGTTTCAATTCCTTCCACTAGGTGCCATTTCTAAACAATGGCATAAACAAGATCAGTTTATGAATCAAAATACATATTTCCATTCTTGAAAAACACTTAACATAAATTGAACTATATATGGATATAATCCATAACCATAAAAAAAATTCTTTGAGGAAGTATATACTCATAAACCCTTCATAATGGTTTGTAAAGAAAATGATAATTATCCTAAGAATATCCCCCAGGAGTGTCATAACCATGAGTGAAGCATGGCCCATTGTCCTGCACCAGTTCCTATTCGAGTCTAGCTCAAAGTGGTGTTTTCAGGTTTTACCCCTATGTACATCTTTGCCAGAGCCGCCTCAACCTGCTTGTATCCAGATAGGGATTTATTTCTCAGAAAACTCACCAAATCTCTACAATACCAAAATATTAGGAAGTTCTTCTATACTAATCCTCATAGTCCATCGTATGTCTGTGTGCTATAATCAGAGTTTATCTAAATCTTGCATCCAAGGTTTGTACTAAACTTCATCTGATACCAACTGTAACGCCCCGTGCCCAGTTACCCAGAGTCAGTGCATTATAACTTAACATTGGATTGATCAAAAAATACCAAGTCTCGAAAGACCTATTAGTTTAGTAGCCTTGGAATAACTAGATACATTCATAAATCTTACATTACATCATAAAGTGAAAACTAAAACAAAATCATGTATCAACACTCATACCCCCTTATACTATCCCTACAGGTAATTCTTAAAATACTTCTTCACATCCTCAAAAAATAAAACATAGAAAGGGGTGAGCTCAAATTCCCATTAAGGACAACAATATAACAAAAACTTTTATAAATAAGCATAAACATTTAAGGCAATGTATAACTAAAACAAAAGCCTTTTAAACATGAAATTTAGCATAATATGGCAGAAATAAAATGAAATAATGCCATTTACTAATTCACATGGATATTCTACTTGACAACTAATCACATGAAATATCAATAACCACTTTCATAATGATAGAATGCATAATTCCACACTATCATAACCACGTAGCCAAGGCCTTATGCCAAGAATACAAATAAGATTTTGTCAAGGCCTCATGAAAAGACACTAGTTTGTCTCCTGTGACTTACTGATGCATCGTGGAGCTATAATGGGCTCCACCCATCACTTACTTAGTCTAATGAATTTCTCATATGAATAGGTTTAAACACAGCATAAACATTCGTATTAAAACTAGCATATGAAATCTAAATACTTTATCCATAAACCATGAATTGTGTAAAAATAACACATCCATAGTAAAACATATCACAAAACATTCAATAAAATATGTATGGTTGGTATCATAATAAATCAACTTTATATAAGCTTAAAATCTATCAAAGGATGTTGACATAGATGAAATCAAAACTATTTGAGAGGAATATCTCTTTTTTTGAAATCATTTAAAAGCCTAATAATTATAAAATAAAACATTTACTTTGAAAATATTCTTATAATCTTGTAAGGGATGCTTTGAAGATTTTACAATGTTGGAAACTGGCCGCACCCCCCGTATAAGTTAAAAAAATAAATTCTTACCTTAATTTTGTCGAAAAGGTTAAAAAGGACTTTGTTTGTAAAATGACATAATGATTCTTTTATAAACACCGTTTAAAAAGTCAAACAAGGGTATAAATTAATTTAACCCATATTCTGTAAAATAGTAAGAATTTTTTGAAATACCTTTTTAAGAAACATGGATGTGGAAGATAAAGAAGTCCCAGTAGATAATTAGGTATAAACAACCTCGGATAATGAAGAGATTGTGAAATAAACCGTTACCTTGTACTTTCCCTTGGTTGAGGGTAGTTTAACCTTCGGTATAATGGTGAAATAATTTTTATTAAATTATACAAGATTCATATACATTAATATGATATCATATATGATCTTTGAACATTGATTTGTTAATAATATCTTAGTATTATCATCGTTTCGGGTGTTAACTTATCGTCTTATTTTATATGTTTTGTTACATAAGCCGTGTCTGTTTTGGATATATTGTATCTTATTCACATCCAAAATGATATCAAGTCCTTCAACATTATTTATAATCTTAAAATGAGAATTATCCATGAATGGGTACAATGCGGAATGAATCTCATCACGTTCGTGGAGACGGTAGACCGTAGGTACGCACGAATGCTACTTCCATTTCATTTTTCATTTGAAATGGAATCAAAACCAAAAGATACATAGGTATATTATTATTACAGTATAATATAATATCTTATATGTGTTACTTATGTTCATTAACACCATCCTTTATATGTTCCATGTATGGTATGAACGAGTCATATCACTTTGAGGGGGTGGTAGTCCACATTTCCTCAAATGAAATTATCGTGTATATATATATATACATAATGAAATGAATAATGGTATTCTATAAAATGAAATTAAAGAATCTTATATATAAAAAAATTATCATTAATATCATATTTAATTATAGTTCCATCATAATGGTCACCATTAGAGGTTGTAGGATACAATTGAACAATCATCATTTTGTGAGGAATTTGGTTTCCATCCATAGAAACATTATGTTCTTCACCCATTAGATGGAGGAGTGTGTAAGTGTAGTTTGAATACTTCTCCTAATAATACCCTCGTATATTTAGGATACTGGTTTTGTTACAAAAGAAAATAATAAGAAGAGTTTATGGGTTAGAGAAGTAAAATAAAAGAAAATAAGATAAGAGAAATCGTTACCTTTAATTTGGGAAACTCCCTTTGGTTTGAACCAAAAAGGACTCTTGAAGTGCCTTCTACCTAAGGGAATGCCTCTAAGAGTAGGATAAGGATGTAGGGAGCTTAATTGGGCAGAGGTTGGATGAGTCAAAAGGCTTGATAGGTGTGAGGAATTGGTCAGATGTGGTGTCCTTTTATATGGGGGAGGAGGGGCTCCTTAAGAAATACTTAAAGTATTAATTTATAATAAATACATATTCGGTTTATAATGGATAAAAAGTGTATTATTCAAAGTCTATGGTGGGGATGAGTCTATAACCATGCAACCAATATATTTTAGACTTGTTTGGTTCACTATAGTAACCTTATCATTTAGATTTAACTCTTAGTTAAATAGTTTGACATTTACCATGTCTCATTGTATTTTTATATTATATAGTTAACAGTCCTACTATATACTTCCAGGATACCTTCAAGTGGTACATTAATGACACACATATAGTTATATAAATCCTTTGGCTGAACCTTTTAATTTTAGGAATATAATAACAATTATTAATATAATATTTTTTTAAAAACTCGTTTATGTCAATTTTGACACTATTGGGTATTTTGTTTCTGATAATTTCATAACAGAATTATTACTTCAAATAAAATTAATATAACCCATTATAATATGTCATATTAGCCTATTGAATTATTGGAATTCATAAACAGACTCGAATTACATATATTTGGATATTTAAAATATCAATTATTTTAATATTTCATTAATTAGGTAATTACTGCATCATCATTGTGTCAAAAATAAATAAAATTATTGAATGTCTAAAAATTATAAATAAAATACAATTATGTAGGAAGTATTTATATCTTTCTAATGAATATATATAATTGAATTTATCTTATGTATAACCGTATATTAAAAATATTTGAGTTATTAAACTTTCATTTTAACTCTTTTAACTCTTCTTTGAATTAAATAATAATAAATGTCCTAATCTAATCCAAGTGGACAAAGCAGTTCATATTTTATTCTTAAGGTTGTTTTTGGTCGAATTATACTTATCCAGTAGAATTAGGACATGTGTTAGGGTAATAATAATTTCATTTGTACCCTTAATTACCCTATTTACTTTTTACCGTGGTAAATAAAAGTAAAAAGTTACTATTCAACAAAAAATTTATTTTATCTTATTGAACCACATCTTACTCTTTGATATTAACCGTTTCTCTTGGATTTTCGAAATACCCCTCATAGAAGTGGTATAATTATTTTTTATGTGAATTTTCAAATTCTAGTAGGAGATGGGTAATAGACGGTGAAATGTTCAATAAAATTTTTATATGTCTCAAATTATTATAATATAACTCCAATGAATTACATTGAATATATATAGGTATTAAGTATGTATTTTTACCTAAAATAAATTTAAATAAAATAAATATTTATTTAAATAAAAATTCGGTTTTAACTAATAACTTAGTGTATTTCAATATTTGTCAAAAATTGAAAGTTTTCAGAAAAATACAAAAAATTCACCCTAGGCATATTATGATATTCCGAATCCAAAAATGATGCCAATTTTGAAAGGTAAAATTCTTAAAATTTCAAAAAGTGGGTATTAATATTCATAACGGCTAGTTTGATTGGTTGTGGTGTGTTAGAATCTCAAAATTGCGTACAATGGAAGCTATTGCATTATTCAAGGGGAAATGTACAGTTGAAGCTTGGGGTGTTACACACATCCCCTTTCCTTCAGTCATATCCTGACATCCCCGTATCCTCTTTCCTATGGGAAACTACATCTACCTAAGAGGGGAGGGTTGAATCATGGGTTCAAACTTTTCTTTTTAAAGATAAGGATCGGGTTCTCACATTGGTAAGAACATTTTAAAGTTGTCTGATAAAAGAAATCATGGAGATAAAATAGAAATTTTACATGGTTCACCGCAACGGGATATGTCAAAGTAGAATATGCTGAAATTGTGTCCATAATACCTACTTACAATTATATTACATAGTTTTGGAGTACAAGAGTTTGATCATAGTAACTATGTTCCCTGCACACTACCCTTAAAAAATGTTCAGTGATAGCTCACCACTTCCATTAGAACACTTATGCAAAATCTCAATGGATCACCACTATGACGGAATTATATATCAGTTTATCGACTTCAAGGTCGCTTCAATAGATCGGCATTTAATTCCATGTCTATGTCCAAAACGAGACACTTCATGCTTCCAATACCTAAGTATATACTCACTGAAAGCCCTAACTCATCAATGTTACTCAAAAAACCCTTCACAAACACCTTCCAAAAAGAACATAACTTTACAAAGATCAAATATTCATAGATCTCTCTACCTCGCCGAGCATATACCATTGGAGAGATCACTACCTCATGAAGCACAACTCTTCGCGGTGCATACGACCTCACAGGGAAACATACCTAACAATGCTCCTTAAGCCAATGTGGAACATACCAACATCGTGAGTTGTTAAAAACATAGAATCATTAATTTTGATCAAGAATATAATAGTATTTTAACAATGCTCAAGAATGTAATGAGTCATTGCTTTTTGAGGAACCCATTACTTTGCGATGTTAAAGTGATTATGAATTTTATCTCTTGAGTTCCCTATATATGGAGAGGTGTGGCCCCTTATTTATAGCCATGGTTTGGTCATGGAGATCCACTTCTTCTTGAGTGAAATCTAGATCTGTCAAAACGTCCCTATAGTGCATCCTCCATCTCAAAAAGCTCCATTGAAATTTCCAGTTTGCATAGATCTTCCTAACATCAATGAAACACCATCTCAAATCACAAAGCATCATTTCTTAAAAAACCTGAAGCCATTATTTGAGTAAAATAATGAGTTTTCTATATAAATGATATATTTATTCTAGAAGAATAATTTTTCAATTCTAAATGATCAAACTCTCTTAATCCAAGATCACACCATCTCAGTGCCTCAAATATTATCAAAACAACAATCAAGAAGCATATCTCTGTGAAACTCCTTCCTTTTCCACATTTTCATAAGACCTCCATGAAGAAAACCTTTTTTCAATTCTTTCCATTCTCAAAAATTTTGACCCAAATATTTGGTAAATATTGGGAAATGAAGTCACCATCAAAAATATTTTGGCTAGAACTGTATGACCCCTTTCCATGTCATCTTTCTCCGAATCTATGAGAGTATTGACAAAAAAACAGAACCCATGATCCATTTTATTAAAAGACCAGCCTTTGTTCCAAAAATATATCCTTTAGAGTTTTTTTGGCAACCTCAAGATAAATTCAATTGAGAAGATGAAACTATCAACACCTACTACGCAAGAATCAACTCATCCCACACTTTAAGTCTACATGAAATGTGATCATTGTAGAAAACAAGAGGAAGATAGGAATCATGTTCTCATGTGTTCAAATGAATTCTCTAACAGATTCATCAAGAATAATTTTTTTATTTCTTCACAATATCTCCCTTGAAGAACTCCATTATACTCCCACCTACCTTCAACGAAAAAAACATTTCATATTCCTTATTTTCACATTGAATTTATCAAAATTTCCCCCCCATGGTAAATAAACCCAAAGTATGTATATAAATATTAAAGATCTCAGAATGTACTCCCCTTTGATTTTATCTTGCCCATAAACCTGCATCACATCCACAAACAAATTAAAATAGTTAATAAAATTTGGGAGAGGGGAATATCATGACCTTCTAATGTACTAGGAGGTGGCAGAACACTGAGGTTCTTCTGATGTCTCTCAAACACTGCTACTGAGAGTGACTTGGCCATAATGTCAGCCACATTCTCATCATTTAACACATGGTCAATCTTGATCATGCCTTGTTAAAATTTTTCATTGATGAAGTTGTATCTGACGTCAATGTGTTTCATACGATAATGCTTACCATGATTCTTCATATGATCAATTTATCTCTTGTTATCATAGTAAATCACCATTTGTCATTTCAACTCATCACCTATGTCAGTTAGTTTCTTTTTCATAAAAATTAACAATGTGAATGCCTTGGTAGATGATATATATACCACTTCAGTAGTACTAAAAAAGTAATTTTTATTGCTTATCCATCCCAGACATTTCATCCCAAAAATAGAAGGCTCCACCACTACGTACCTATCTGTTCACAACATCTCCAGCCTAGTCAGCATCATAAAATGTTGATAGTTCACTTTGTCTTCCTATAGAAAAGTATAATCCATAATTATGAGTACCTTGAATGTACCTCATGACTCTTTTCACATCCCATGTATTTTCTTCCATAGGAATACTCTGAAATATGCCCCCAAGGAACATTTCCAAGACAATATCAGGTCGTGTAACTGTCCGAAATTAGAGGTTTCCAATAATTCATCTATGTATGGTGGGATCCACAGAAGTCCCTATATCATGTTTCTCGATAATTTTTATAACCTCATTCAGAGTTGATATTGGTTTATAATCACACAAATTTAATTTCTTAGATAACTCTATGACAATGTTTTCTAGAGAAATGAATGTGTTATCTTTCTTCAGAATCACCTACAACCCTAAAATGTACGTTAGTTCACCAATCATGGAAATTTTATATAATTAATTCATGTGATTGGAAAAATCATCCATTGATACCTACTTACTTCCACCAAAAATAATTTCATCCAAGTATAATTATACCATGAACTAATCCTTTTGATAGTCCTGCATATATAGATTGTGATCCACTAATCTTTTTTTAAAATAATGCTTTCTCAGATTAGTGTCCATCCAAGAGTATCACGCCCAAAGTTCTTGTTCAAGACATGTAAGGATATTTTTAATTTTCTAACCATCAGTTCATAATTTCTAAAAATTAACCCCATGGTGTATTGATGTTGGATTCTTGTTACAAAACATCATTTAAGAATGTTGTTCGGAAATCTATTTGAAAATCTTTATAACCACAATAGAGTTCCATGGAATGAAATAACCTGATTGGCTCTAGTCTTTATAGTGGAGAAAATGTCTCTTCAACATCAACGCCTTCAATTTGTGAGTTCCCTTTTAAAACCAACTAATCTTTTTTTATGATCACATTTCCATGCTCGAAAAACATGTTCTTGAAGATCCACTCTGTACTAATCACATTGTGACCTTAATGTTTCTTTACAAGGTCCTATGATTGATTTTTGTGAATATGATCTAAATATTTATTCATATATTTCACCCATGATTCATCCTTTGGAACATCTTTAAATTAGGATGGTTCCACAACTGCTAGAAATGTAGATTGTGAATTATTCCTCATTCTTCTCATCTGTATGGGTGCAGTCTAATCCTTAATAATGTTGGATTGATCAATTTCTTCTATTCGATTCCCACTGTCATATTCAACTGAATTCTCTCCAGGTGTGGTTTCCTCTTCAGATTCTATTGCTGAGTCAACATCATGATGTGGGTACTGGGAATATTGTACACCTTACTCTATTTACATATTTTAATTTTCTCCATGTTCACCTTGTTCTTCATCTTCGATCACATTAGCATATTATTTCATTTATGCTCATATGGGTTTCTATACATTGATTATAACATCGATTCTTTCCACAATCCTTACAAAGTGATATTTGAAAAAATGTATTATTTGATGTTCATTTAGTATCCATGGAAAATTTATTCATCTACATTGTCATCATACTTCCCTCGATTTAATTCTTTATTTTTGATGAAAAATTTATATCCAAAAATATGAAAGTAATTCATAGATGGATTACATCCATGTGAAAAGTTGTATGGTCTATTCCTCTCTTCCATAAAAATAAATGTCTAATATTAAATATACACAACTACTTGAACAACCACATTCCAATTATTTCACCTAATATGACTCTCAAGCCGCATAGTTTTGGCCATGTTGTTTACCTGTCGATTCTTGCACTCAAAAACTCAATTTTTCTATTTAGTTCTCATAGCATCCACATCATTTAGTAAACCATGACTCTCTAGGAAATTTTATATTTCAATAGATGTGAATTGTCTTATATTTTTAGATCATTGGACTTTGATATTCTATATTGTATCATTCTCAGTTATTCATCAATATGTTTTAATGCAATCAATAACTTTTCACTTCCTGTGTATAACGATCACCCATTCAATTATGTTGTAAACGTCTATGGAAAGAATACAGTACCTTAATCCATGTGTTTTAGAAAAATTTATTTGGAATCATTAATCTGTATGGATATGGTACCTTGGATTTGATACTCTTTTATTTTTGGCTGGTAGGAACTACAGAATAGTTTCCCTCGCATGGAAGCACCACATGCCATTTCCCGTTCACACTTTAGATTAGTGGAATCCATGAAAATATTCTTTTATATGTATCTTCCATATCATTCTTGTTGATGTCACCCAATCTCCATTTTCCATAGGTTATTTTCTTATTCAACAGTCATGAAGTAAATGTTTTTTTACTATCATCTGGATACAGGTTGCATTCTATTCCACATCCATTCATAAGTGAATTTCTATTCTTTCCCTTAATTTTACAACCATTCAAATTAAAGTTACGTATATGTAATGAGTAATAGTGTAGACTCACACTGAGAATATTTGGATGTAACCCATCAATATAAAGGACTTAAGTTTTCTTTAGCTATCCATTTGCTTGCTCATTACTTCCACTGCCATTTATTTTTAGAGATCCATCATTACCAACCAGTATTGTTCCATATACCATCCTCTTGACATTCATTTACAAGTCTTCATTACCTGTCATGTGAGATGAATAACCGCTATTAATAATCAAGGTGATTTTTCTTTATTTATCTTTGAGGGTCACCTATTCAAGGTTATATTTCTCAATTTTCTTCTTTTCATTCCATGAGAAATTGGATTGAGTGTAAGAAACCTATGTCCTTTCAATTCACTATTCAATGTACATGGGTTCATCATAGTCAAAATATTCATCCAAAGGAGAAAAACTATTTGAGAGGGAAAAAATGTCTTATTGATGTTCTTTGACTTGTCTCTGACTTTTGTATGAGTTGTCCATGTCACTCCTCTACCTGCAATAAAAGGATTTATGGACAATGATAGAATAAAAAAACAATATCTATAAAATTTTATTCTTCTGTAAGTAGATTGTTATTAATTTATTCGCCTATTTTAAACTCCTATCTATCCCCCATTTATATCACTCCTTTTCTCTTGAAAGTATGACATAGTATGACCCATATATTTATATAACTCACACTTCATGAGCGGAAATGTATTCTCACTTATATTTGTCCTCATAAATTCTTATTTGGAAATTATTTTGACTTCATGTTATTCTTGGAAGCTCATAGATAGAATTATGATATCCTTTCACATTGATTTAATGCTCTCTTTTTCATCACATATGGTGATTTTCCAACATGACCCAATTTCAAATTACCTTTACTATTTTCCACTTTATTTTTAGCATTTTATTTCTCAACATCACAGCTGATTCTATACTTTTCCATGCGTGCAGGTATTTGATCACTAAAATTATTTTCAACTCTATTAGACCCACAATTTTCTCTCTCCACCAGCAAATTATTCGAGAACCTACCAAATTGTATTTTCTTATTTTATTCTTTTGAACATGATTCACTTTTAAACATACACTTAATATAAACTACTTCCTCTTCATGTCCACCAATAGTTTTGGACATTTCTTCTTGCCTCAAGGTATGGTCATTGATGAACTTTTCTTGTTCATTGATGCAAATACTTATTTCGATTATATCATCTATCCTATCAATGTTTGATGATTGTACTTTCACCAGTTCATCTAGTCGTTAAATATTAATTTCAAGCTAGTCAACATATTCTGATGATTCTTCCATAATTTATTTTCACTTATTATATCTCTTAAAATTATTCTCATGCATAAAAAAATCCTCTTTAAGATGTTACATGGGATCGAAATTTGTTTTCAACTGGTTAACTCTAGATTTTCATGTCGATGGTTCTTACTTTTCAATGCTTGACAACATGGACGTATGGTCTCCATTTTGAAATTTTGTTTCTTCATCTTCAAAAAATTCATTATCATCCTATTCCACTTCTTAGACAAAACTATTATTCTGTCGTTTCATTCTATATTTCATGTCTCCCTTTTTGAAAAACCTTTTCTATGTAATTAAAATGTGTTCACCATCACTTTCTACATCTTCATAGTTTCTTGAGAACTAATAGTAAATGTTACCAACATTTCCGCAACAATAGAAAGATAGAGGTAACTTCCCTTTAAATTTCCATTTTTCCTTCTATAACTTCTTTTAAATGAGAGAAACAATTTATTTTTCATCATTATTTTCACCACTACAATCATTTGAAATTTTTATTTTGTCCATGTATTTGAACTCCATTGCCTTTATCACTCAAGTTGTAGAATCTTATGGCTTGACGATCAATTCATATAACACCAGACTGCTTAATAAATCATCCATAGAATGTTTGTAATGATCTACTTCTTAAAGTGATAACAACATTGGATTGTACTGGGGTGGATGTATTCTCAATATATTCCATAAAATATCCTTAACTATGATTTCTTCTCTGAGAGCTCAAATTGATCCCACAACTTCAGTAACTCAATTAATGGAGTCTACATTTTCATCAGGATGCATCTTGAGAACATCAAACCTATTATTCATGGCGTTTAGTTTCGATCCTTTCGATTTATATCTCATTCATAAATATTTTCATCTTTATCCCAAAAAAATTTGTTTACGTGAAACTCATCAAATTTAGATAAATGTAATTAGAAAGTGCCGCGGTGAGAGCTTTCTACGTGTTAGTATCTGCATCAATAATTTTCAGGCATGCATAGTCATGGCTAGCCCTGTTCAATTTGTAACTTGAATTTCATGCACAATATAAAATAATAATTTCATTATAAGAGATCTTATATGTGATCTCATCCTGTTCTTGAAGATCAAAAAAATACTTCCATCAAATTGGGGGAATCCCCAGATAATTGATGAATTCTCTATAATGGAATAAGACAGTTCAAACACCAGTAAACTCCAAATTATAACACATGAAGGACCCCAAAATACCCTGAGAGGTGAGGGGTGAATTATGATGTTAGATATTTCTTTTTAATTTTGATCATATTGTTCCCATGTTAGAAGGAACTTGTTAAAACTTTCAGTAAAAAAAATGCAAGGAGAGGACACTACACTTTTACTTGGTTAACCATAAAGGTCTAAATAGAAGTAGCATACACCAACATTTTGTCAGTCATACCGAATTTACGAATATTCACCATTTGTGGTGTACAAGGGTTTGGTCACATTCACTATGTTCTAGAAACAATTTCCTTACAAAAGAATATGGATATCTCACTACTTCCCGCGAAACAATTTTTTAAACTCCCCCGGTCTCACTGCTATGAAGGATGTCTATAACAATTTATCGACATGATGTTCACTTCAATAGATCTTCATAGAAGTATTTTTCTCAATATCACATGAGACACTACTTGCATCAAAGATATGATTAGATACTCACTGAATATTCTGACCACTGGACCATGCTACTAAAAAACCCCCTTCAAAAGCCCCTTTGCAAAGGACCCCACTTCTAAAATTTTAACCCTACAGAGAGATCTCTTCCTCTCACCACAAAACCCTTCGTGGAGATCACTACCTTGCAGAGACGAACCCTTTGTAGAGCTTACTACCTCATAGTGTAACCTTCATCGCAAATCTCACTAATCCAATACGGAACATCCCATCTTCTTGAAGTGACCAAAACATAGAATCATTGACATCGATCAAGGACAGAATAGTCTTTTCACAAATCAAAATCATTCAATGAATCCTTAGGCCATGGAGAATCCATTATTCCATGATGTTATATCAATTCAGAATATTCTCTCTTGAGTTCCCCCAAAATGGAGTGGGGTGGTCTCTTATTTATAGGCATTGTTGAGTCGCGGAGCTCCACATCATTAATCACATAATTCGGATCGATAAAAACATATCTACAAAACTTCTCCAATATTACAAAGCTCCATTGAAATATCCAGTTCATAGACCTTGTTTTAACTGCAAAGAAACACTATCTTAAATATCAAAGCATTATTTCTTAGAAATACTCATACCGAACATCGCAGAAAAACATTCATTTTCCTTATATATTAAATTTTTATTCTTGAATAATACCTTTCATGAAGATCAAATATCAAACTCTCATAATCACATAGCACACCATCCCAGTTCTTTAAATCATTATGAAACACAAAGCATGAAGCCCATATATATCACGTCCCTTAGGGATAGCATATATCCTCCCTCATAGATCCAAAAAACTAGCAACACATTTCTCGTGGAGGATCTTGTCCAAAAAAAACATATAGAAGTCATGTATTTCATTAACCCCAAATATAATATATATTATATATATATATATTTCTGTGATTTTAATCCCTAATCTCTTTTGTAAAATATTCAATTCTTCGATGATGAAAAATGACCAAGCTCCAACCCGATAATATCTATTCTTTGGTGACCCGATAATCATGTGGTTACAACAGTGATGGAAATCTGAAATTCTTTAATAATTATATTAAATCATTACCAACTATTTCTGTTTTATGAATTTTTACTATATTTTATATACAACCATTCACCTCCTCTTGAACATTTTATTAGAATTTTTTATTATTTTTTTCATTACATTAGAGGATTTATTTTCTAAATTTTTTCAATGATATTGCAACATACCGCTTCCATCATACTAATCATTATTTTTCTTAAATCATCGACTGAAAGTTCTGATATCCTGATATATAAGAACAATTAACATCCATCTTTATTATTTCATGCACGGATATTGTGGTTATATATTCAATATTTTTCATAGTTTGGATAGAGTGAGATCTTTTTTATTTCATGATTATGACATGTGGTGCCAATTTTTAGTTACACATTATTCAATTATTACATTCATGTTATTATCATATTATTAAATAAGTTTGAATATTTACGAAATTTAATAAAATTTCTAACCTATAAAATACATATATCATAGTATATTCTATTTTAATAAACATTATGCAGTCGAACTGATTTAAAATTGTAGAGATTGCTATAATTTGAAGTAAAATTGTGAACTATTTTTTAAATAGAGATTAGTATAGTTAATTAAATCCCTTTCATTTTTGACAATTTTATAGATTAATACACCATTCCTGATGCATAATTTTTCTCTATTCAATTCTCAAATATTTTTCTGATATCAAGATTTTCATAGATATGATTTATAGATTCATTCATTTTTGGTATTATATAAATTTAAAAATATAATGATCAATTCAATTACTATAGTTAATTTAATTATTTTTTATATATAGAATTGTGAAATTCATCAAATCCTATCTATATATAAAAATTTTCATAGTTTAATAAATATGTAAGGATTACAATGTTTCTGCATTCAGTTTTATTTTTTTTGATCTTATATAGTATTAAAATTATCAAAATATTGTAATTTCTACAATCACTCTTATGATAATATCATTAGGATTTCCATAAATCCCCAATTAGTGTAATAATAAAATGTTGTATTCAATAGTAGTTACCCTTGATAACATCTGGTATTTTTATTACAGTAATAATTAGGCCTTTTAGCAATATAGTATATTTTTCATAATATTCCAATTAAAAAATGATGAAAATTTATAGATTCCATAGGAACAATGTACGCATACATAAAAAAATATGATATGTTTCTCCATTGCATATGTACTAATCCATTTAAAATATTTATAGTTGTAATAATGGGTTTCTAATTATGGAAAATTACTTTTCCAGCATTCCACATTCCATTCCAAACAATCTATTGTCCTTAAATGCTCTTCAATCATGAAATTATGATTTGAGTTGTGTGTTCATAGTATCATAATTCTCTTGGTTACTTTTTCCTATGCATTTCAATGACTGATTCATACTAGAAAGAGTTTTGAAAATTATATAAGAACAAAAAAATTCTATGTTTTTATTTTTTTACCTCGTTTATTGAAGTTAGATAACCAAAATAGAGTGATTTATTTAGTTATTTTATCATTTAAGATTTTAAATTTTGGCATTCCCTTGTAATAAATTTGGATCTCATGCTTTAAGAAAAAATGAGGATATTTTGTGATTTTCTTGAGGCCGAAACAATCCTAATTTTCACATCTCTGACAAGGAACTACCCATATTGAATTTCATGAAACCAGATCTAATTTTTATTTTTTATGAGTGATTTGATTGGAGTGTAATGCATTCTGAGACATAATGATACTACATAGAAAATTTTATTATATCCAAACACAAATACTCAAGGTTTTATTGATTCGTGGATATAGTTTAGAGAAATAAAAATTCATATTATCTTTAAGGGAAATTTCTCCATAAAATTTTTCATATCCAACCATCGCACTCAGCCTATCCTTTACCTCCCTCCAACAAATGATGTCTAAAACTCATATCCTAGGAAGATCATCACCAGACCGATTCTCCCTCATTTGAACTTTTTCGGCTTCTCCTTTATCATTTTTCCATCCCTTATCAGCCACATCATTCATCATTCATCCAAAATCTCTAATGTGTCTAACACTAATTTATGGGTGGACTCTTCATTATCATTACTCTATTGAAGAATCCATGATGGTAAAAGTTGTAATGGTTTAGGTAGCTCATTTATCCTATATTTTATTATAATTCTTTTCTATTCGATCTCAAAAGTTTTATATAATTATTTTTCCATAGGGTCTTATACATTTTCCATTGGAAGTTTCTTCTTAGTTTTTTCTTCTAGAGGTTAATCCATAAAATCCTATACCTCTCTACCAATTCATATAAGAATAAAATATAAATTTATATTTAGTTTATGAATTGGTTAAGATAAGAATTTACCAAAATGTTGATTTATCAATGTATTTAATATATTAAGGATTTGTTCATAATTTGTTTTAAATTACATAAGCATAGAACCATAGATTGTCAATATACATTCCAGATTACCTTGTTACTCCACCATTAGTCTATAGATTTTATTTCATTGATAGATCATGAATTTTTTCCTTATTTTTGGTAAAATGTTAATGTTAGAGAGTTTTAACTTTTCTACTAGATGTATTGGTGGGGTGTAGTGGGGTAGGGGGAGGGGGATGGTTGGAGGGGAGGGTAGTGTGTGTGGGAGGCTGGTGTTAGGGGGATAGTGGTGGGATTGGCCAATGGGGTTGGGGGTTTGTGCAGGTGGTGGGGGTGTATATGAGAGGGGGGCTTCTGTAGTGGGGAGGGGGCTGATTGGATATTTTAAAATTTGATATTTGAGTACTAAATATTTTGTTTTATTATTCACTTCTCTCATATATATGTGTGAAATTATGATAATGAATTTTGGTGTGACACATTATATACAATGAGTGAATTATTTGATTTTCAGAATGTAGTGGAATTGAAAATCATGAAAATGGGGTAATGTACTATTAGGTAAGACCTATTTCTCTCTATTTTAAAATACTGTACATTTGATTTTATATTCCCAATTGGGAATATCTTCATGAATGATTATTTCATATTCATAGGATAGCACAATATTTGATCCAATAGTAGTGACTCCGGTAGTGTGTTCACCACTTATGGCTACCCTTCATCTTAAGGCATATCTAGTTATACATTACCTATAGGGAGTTTCTATTTATATTTATATTATTTTTGGATTAAAGAATTATATAGAATAGTGAATAGAATAAATTTTAAAGAAATTTAATGGGATGAGTTAATAATAATAGTATATAAGGTTCAAATTGAATATATATAACAAGAAATTATAGTGAAACTTATTGATGAAAATATTACCAAGACAACATTATGATGGGTTGATCAATGTAGGTGACTCTATTTAAATTAATTTAATCTATGTTTTTTAATTTTTTTAGTAATGAATAATGATATGTTTTTTTCTAATATTAGAGTTGTGTTTTTAGTTCATATTCATAATTGAATAAAATAAGGATGTACAATTAAATGTGTTTTTATCATTATAATAATATTATTGAGCTCCTTTGAAATGTAATTCGGATGTGTGAAAGTGGAAAAAACAATATGAATACATTTCTTAGACCATGAAGATAATAATTCTTCTATTATGTAACCATAACTGATCATATTTCATGGTCACGTGCTAAGATGTTCAGGGTTTTGTAGAGGTCCTTAATTATACCTACATAAAGGTTTATCAGGATGTGTGAGTGTGAAAAAAACACACTAAAGTAATATGTATTTATTTTTGAGGACTTTAAATTTTATAATATATATATATATATATATTAAAAACAATAGTTTTTAATCTATTAATTCTTAGTAGTTTCTTCACCTAATATTAAATTTTTTTCATTGTTGACATTATTTTTCACACTCATGGATACATTTCATTATGATTTTTTCATAATTTTTAGAATAGTTTTATTTGATTAATTATGGGTGTTGGTTTTTTATTTATGTTACTAGAATATGTTGACTTAAACCATGACTATGAGGATGAAAAGTTGTGTTCATGACACTAAAATATAATTTTTTAGTGATTTTTGATACAAAAAATGGGAAATATGATAAATGGTGCTATCGACTAGGGGTTATTTCACAGATGAGTCCACTTCCATGGAGTTCGCACTGAAAGTGTATGCTCAAGTAAACTAGAAGGTCATATAATTCCTTTATATATCATCTGTGGTGCATTATTGATATGGGAATTTAATTTTGAAATGTTCTTTATCATAAATGATGATTTTTTTATTATACTATATTAATTTGATTAAAATAAATAAGGAATAAATAATTATTATTCTATTTTCCTCTAATGATATATATATTTAAAGAATTAAATCTATCAAATCATGAAATTATAGTATACATAATTCATTTTTTAATGCATCTACATTTGTATGAGTATTTATACAATTATGGTATTTTGGTTTACACATTGTAGTATATATCAATTTTAAATAATATATTTTTCACAGACATTATTTGTTGACTAAAATTTAATGAAAAATTAATGTGTATTAAAGTAGTCTTATATGAATAATTTTTTTGGGATAGATGTGTGTTCTAAATAACATTAATATCCTGGTGTCAAGACATTGTTCTTCAAAAAGGGATCACATGGATGTCGTCATGATATAATTCATTTAAAAAATATATTTTTTCCAAGATTTTATATTCATTTTACAATATCTTAATCCATGGTAAAACTGATCTCTATAAATTGATTTATCATTTCATTATACAATAAATATACATGACATTTCCCCCTTTTCTCACATACACCAAATGCTGTGAAAAGAAGGCATGACCACTATTTTATTTGATCAGTTTTCTTATTTATGTAACACCAAATACCATATAAAGAGGGTCTAGCATTGGTTCTCTATTTTGAAATTCAACTATTTATTTTCAAATAAAATCATTAGAATTAAAAAATATATCTTTTTGATATATTTCCTCACCTTTGTTGAATTATTTTAGTACATTTCTATATAACACTACAATACACATTTTAATCTCTTTTCATTTCATCTATTAGCATTTTTCCATATATAAAAAAGTGTGTGCTACATTTGTGTGGAAAATGATATTAGCATTATGGCATGAACATGGGAATGGATTCTACCCACTTTATGGGAAATTCAATGAAGAGGTTAGTGTTGGGCTTTATCATCATGGTTGGATTATGTTTTATTAATTCATCATATATTTATTTCATTTACTATGAGTTTTTATTTCTAGACCCACAATGACTTTTTTAATTCATCATATATTTATTTCATTTCCTGAGCAATTTGTTTCTAGAGAATTTTTACATTTTTTTTATTAAATGTTTAAAAAATTATTGTTCACATGTAACATGATCCTCATGGTCTGGTGTTTTTTAACGTGGCAAGGGAATATAGAAGAGTGGTGGAGGGGTTGCTCGTGTGGTGCAGGGGGAAGAGGGGGCTACAAGTGGGCATGGTACAGTGTATGTGCGGGGGGTGACACAATTTTTTATGTAATACAAAGCCTATACCTATGATTTTTCAACAATGGCTATATGTCTACAAGACCGAAGCTATTGCCATGAGTTTGAGCAATAGAATTCAGGCTAATAACATGGATAGAATTAATAAAATTTGGCTATATCCACAATTTGAATAGTGGGTATAGTCCTCTATCCACACAAGTACAAGCCATGGTTTGATAAACCATGTCTATTACCTATACCCATAGTTTTGGAGACTATAACTACAATTAAAAATCATGAATATAGATTTTTTTTTGTAGTAGTATGAAATTAAAAATTTATTGGTTATCATTGACATATCCCAAAGTAATAAACAAAATATTGAAATAAAATTTCATATTTTTGGCCAACGTATGATCATATTTCAATACAAGGATGAAAATGAACTCTAAAAAAACTAAATCCAATATTGGATTTGTGAAACATAATTATGATTGATGTTTGACCCATCTAGTTTGAAAGTAACACACTATTTGTATATTAAATTGTGTTAGGAATATAAAAGTTTCAAAGTGCCACTAAAATTGATAAGGTTGGTAATAAATTGGAAATTTATCTCTCGGTTCATATCAGTCTTATATATATGCATGAATATCATCATTAAAATTTTATAATAACATTTTTAATGAAATAAATTTATTTAAGCGAGTAGAGTATGAAGAACCATGATTTTTTATCCTTTATAATTCATATAATGGTTAATATATTTTGTAATAGGCTACACCATAAAAAATGTAAAATCAGGTAAGAAAAAGTCATTTATAACACCGTAATATCACTTATTTGGTAAACCATTTTTTGTGTTTATAATGAAAAGGTAATCAATTAATACGAATTGTTAGTTAAAACAATATTTCAAATAAAATTTATTTCTAGATATATATAATTTCATTTTATGTTGCTAAATATAAAAAAATTTAATTTAAATTAGATAAATTAATACTCATTTTTTTATTCCTCACAATAAAATAGCTTAGTATTAAGGTTTTATATTTTTATAAAATATTCAGATTTTAGTATAATTTGTTAAATATTAATATTTTTTATACCATCACTTTTATTAGACATATATTTTTATGATGAATTTTTGTATAATATTTTTTATTATAAATTATAATAAATCCCTTTCAAAAACTTTTATGAAATTATAAATTGTTACTGATTTTGTTTAAAATAATGCTCTCTTTTAATGAAACCATTTTTATGACTACTTTGTTTTATTAAAAAAAACATTTTAAAATGGAGATATTTATTTCATTTAATATTCAACAATTATCATTGCATAAAAATATAGTTTAAAAATAGGTTTTGATGATAGCATGCACTAATGATATGATTAAATTCTATGTCCATAGAATTTTAATGTTATAAACTAATTCTTATATTCAACATAATAATTTTAATACTATTTAAAATTTCCGTAATTAATTTTCGTTTTCATATTTATATTACATGCAATAAGGAATATTATATCGATAATAGTGAAACTAATATATTAACATTAATACATTTCTTATATCGATGAATTTTTATAAAATGAAAAACATTTAAAAACATTAATAAATTTATATGAAATGATTATAAACACATAGATAAATATATTGACACTAATATATTTGTCAATCAATGTTATATGTGATTAAGATTCCAAACTAGTAAAAATCAATTTTTTCCTCTTGAATATTTTTTATGCATATTAAAATTTTAAATTTAATATTTATCATTATAATATTTTGAAATTGAATATGAATAAATGTATTTTATATTTAGATACAATATTAACATATTTGGTTATATGTGTTATGTTATTTGATTAATAAAACATAAAATCAACTATTTGAAAACTATTTTCTTCATTTTAATATAATGGAGTAAAATTTACGATAATAATTTGAAAAACACTATATCAAATTTAAAACATTTTAGAAAACATTTAGTTGACCATATATTGATGTAAACATACCCCAAAAAAATTATATCAAAATTTTGGGTCCATTTTTATTGGTAAAGTGTCATTTTATTTTTAATATATTATTGATTATTCAAAATGGATTTTTTCCTCGCTTAATAAAGGTGGTCATTTAAAAAAATTATAACTCAAATATTTTCTTTACATTCAAACTTGAAAAAATTCCAAATTAAAATACATATAACACTACCACACAAAAATATTACCTTGGTCAATCACTGTTTTCCAAATCCCTTAAATTCCAAGGCAGATTCTAAGGAAATATAATTTCTTTAAGGAAGATATAGCGTGATAGACATAAAATAAAAATATGGTCATAAAATTTAATATGAATTTCTTAAAATTGATACATTCCAATTTTTAATGATGTGTTGTTTATATTTAATATATGATATATTATATCATGAATAAATCATCAATTCATTGTATTCAGTGTCTAATTTCTTATTTGTTATCCTCCAATTGTGATTATTTAAATGTTACTAAAGACATAAGGATTTACATTTATCTTTCATCATGAAATTTAGATCTCGCAAAAGAGATAATATAATGGAATTTGTTTTCAAATTATTTTTAAATAATATTTAATATTATTTTCCTAGTGATATCACCAGTGATAATAAATTTTTCTTTACATCATATTTATTTTTTTTAAAAATATTTTTCGTGATATGGGTTTTCAAAAATAATATTTCAAAATGATCATCATGATGTCTATAGCCTTTCAAAATATAATTTTTATTTCATACATAAAACATTTTATTTTAATAAAAATATTTCAATTTTCATGATTCCTTTATTATAAATTATTTTTAAAATTAATAGTTCTCAAATAATTTTAACTTAACATTATTGAAAATGTTATATCTTTTCAATGTCTATATTATTTGATATTATGTTGAAATTTTTATTTTTTTTAAAAGTATATTAACTTTTTCTTCTAGAAATGAATATGATTTTTAAGGATACAGTATTTGGAAAAAAAATGTTTTTTATAAGTCTCATTTTTCCCTTTAGATAAATTTATTTTTGAATTTAATTTTAACTTCAATCATTTAGATGTTTTTTTTAACTCATTGTATTTTAATTTAAATTTTAAACAAAGGATTTTATTTGATGATGATATTTTTTTATCTCTCTTTATATTTTCACATTTTATCAACTATTTAGTAAAATAATATTATTTTTATTTTTATATTTCTTATTTTCATGTTATGTGATTATATAAAATGTTTTTTGAAACTGAATCCCTTTACAAGTGATAATTATGAGATAATATAAGTACAATTGTACTATTGATGTTATATAAATGAATAATTGTGGTTGGGGTCCTATATCTCCTTATAATTATTTTTTTATGGATTTATATCTCAAGATAAAAGGATGTTATATGTAAGAATTTTGTTGTTCAACACTTGATAATTTTTTGTGATTCACAATTTGAAGCATAATACTTTTGGTTGTAAACAAAATGAAGAATTGGAAGTTTTTATTAAAAATATATATTATTTTATTTTTCATTAAAATAGGAAATATTATCATTATATAGTTCACAATATAATTTTATGAATTCTTTTATTGACAATGTGATCGGTCAAAAAGTTGTTTGTCCTTAATTCTATAAATTTCTTATATGAATATGTTTTTTCAATAATTAATTATTTATGAACATATAAATTATATATTCCAATGATTATTCTCTATGATATTTTTTATTTTATAATAATTCAATACCTATTTTAAGCTATATTTGTTTTTTAATTTTATATTAAATGTCCTTCTATCATGATTCATCGACAAGCCATATTTTTCCACTTTGTTCTTAACAGAATAATCAAACAAAACAAGTTATTTCCCAATTTCTTATGATCTAACACTTATTTAAATGCTGATATATTTTCCATACTATTATTTTGAGATCATCACTTTCTAATGGGTAATATTCCCCCGATTATAGAGTCAAGTTCTATTTTTGGAAGGTCTTGAAGAAAGTATAGATGATATAGATTATTGAGAAAATATTATGGTTTATGATTATTATGTAAATAGTTTCCAGGACTCAAAACCTTCTAGTCCATCGTTTGACTGGATGTTTTATCATGTTGTATTTATATCAATATATTATTGTAAAAATTACCTCATTTATAACGGGTCTCTATATTTGGCATCACATGATGTAATTTATATATTGGGGTAGGGTGTTAATAGAAAACATTTTAAAAACCATTAAAAAAATATTTCCAATAACCTGTATAGTAGGATATACTATAATGAGGCCACAAAAAATTGAAAATAAACTATTTACAAAATTTTTATAAGAAAGAAAATTCTAAGGAATTGTTATTTATTACCGTCATAATCAAAAATTTTAATATTATTTATTATTAAATGGTTCCCTTTAAATTAAATTTACATTTTTCATATCATATACAGTCAAATAAACAAGATTAATATTAAACTTTTTAATTGAAATTTAATTAAATACAAATTTTATTTCTATTTACACAAATTAAAATTATCTTTATATATATGTTTAAAATGTTCCAAATTAAATTATTTTTAGGTGAAAATTGAATGTATGTATTTTACTAATACCGTCAAATTTATATAACATATAATTTTTTGAAACAATTTACAAGAAAAATATTTATCATAATGTATAATAAATCAATTTAAAATTTAATTTTCAATATATAAACCCAGTCTCCACATTTTGAATTTTTATTTATCGTTTTAATGAAACATGATTTCCTACTGTGAGGTTTAGTTGATTAAAACAGGATAAAATGATTTTTTTGATTTTCATTATTGTCAAATATTTACTATTAAAATGATAATAATTATTTTAAATTCAATTGATTCATTGTAAGTTATATTTATATTTTAACCATTAATATTTTTTCTTACTAATTACCTATGTCTAAAAAATATATTTTTACATCATTCATGATATAATTTTTACATTAATTTCCATACCCATATAAATTTAATTTTATAATATTAATTTTTTATTTTTTAATATAATTTTAATATCATTCTTCATTAGCAGTTTAACATTTAAGCACAAAATTCATATTACTATAAATAGTGATAATTACCTTTGTAATAGTGAAATAAATATTTGAAAAGTATTTTCTTATTTATTTGAGTCTCTAAAAAGAATGAAATTGAAACATATCAAATATTGAAGGTTATATGATGTATAAACATATAAGTACATAAAATAAAATTCATTTAGATGGTAGTAAATACTAAATAATAACTATAATCGACAATGGTCAAAATTCCTTTTAATAGTAAAATAGTTTTCCAAAATTTTATTTATTTTAATTTAAAAGCAAAATTAAAATTATTTAAAATTTGAATTGGGTTACAAAAATACGAATAAATTTATAGAAACAAATTGGTATTATAATTAATGATATATTTCTGATAAATAATAAAATCTCATAGTTAAAAAAAGTTATGTACTCTAGAGGTAAATGATTAAAAAGGGAAAAAAAGAATTCAAGAACCAATTAGAATGATTAAAATGTGATTGGAATCATACAGTTCATCTATTATCATCCTATACATACCCAACAAAACACTATCTCTAATTTTCTTATTCATTAACTTGGTAATGGTATCAAGGAATTAATTAAAAATTATTTTTATTTCTAGAAGTTCATTATTATTCTATAATAAAATGGATTACATTGACCCATTATGATAAAAAATATCTTTTTAATTACCTCTTTAAACAATATCATCTAACTCTCAATAGAGCCTTATTCTAAAAAATTAATCCACATGTACCTTGTAGTTTTCATAATCCCATTAATTTAAAGAGATATTCCAAGGATGAATCAAGTCTCTAACTAGGTTATAGTGTGACCAATAAATAAATGAATCATGTTAAGGTAATTTGATCACTATATCACATCATTGAGATAAAACTATTTTTGTTTATCTATTTTTTATATTACATATATAATATATTAGATGAAGAAAAAATTCTTCCATTATAGTATTATCAAATAAATTCATTGTCATTCCCCTTCAATAGTTATGATATAAATGTTAAACATACTAGACGGAATCATTTCTAAATTCTTTCCATAAATTGACATATTTCATATGTGATAACCAATCATGTTAATTAATAAGTTCATTGATTATAAACTGTATATATATTTCTTATCAAATTTATATAATTGGTTAACATCAAATTATATTAAGATCATTTCAAATTTGAACTTTAAATTTTTTTAAGTGATGTTATATTTTAAAAATTTCCCATTAATATGTCCCAAACCATTTTTTTGCTTTTAAAATTGATTTTTTTACTAATTAGTACACATTTTCATTGTTTAATCCATATATATCATTCAGGTTTCAGTTGTTAATAATTTTTTTAAAATTAAAATATTTCATTATATATTTAGTTCCCCTTTTTGTAAATTTAATTCCTTTTTTATATATTGATTATTAATGTTTTTTTGTAGGTTAAATTCTTTCAAAATATTTTCCCTTAACCTTATTAAATATTTTTTGAATTTTCATGGATTTTGAATTAGAATTCTTAATATAAATGTTTAGAAAAGTCTCATATTTTCCCTCATAGAGATTTATTTTCCAATATAATATTATCTTCAATGTTATAATTATATTATTTAAATCTTGTATATTTTAGAATATATCTACCGTCCATGGGTTATCAAAGAAATATTTGAGTTTTTACCACCAATTATTTGTAAAGATGATTTGATTTATTTTTTTAAAATTTGTTTTTCATTTATTACGATTTAATAAAAACCTGCTATGTGATGTTTTATATAGTTTTAGGAATCCCAATCATTTTTAATGTCATCATTAAGAGATTATTAATGATTGGTTTTTCATGAGAACTTCTACAAATAAATAGTAAACTATAAGACACTATATCATCCACCGATTATATTATTAAGGATTTATTTCAAAATTAAAAATGATATTTAGAGTAATAATTATATTCAATCCCAATATGAAGCATGATAATTTTGTATGTTCATAAAATGAAGTGTGTGATTTTTTTTCAATAAGTTGATGTGCAAGTATTTAATTTTTCTTGAAAATAAATTTTGGGAATTTTTTTGGTTCATAATATGATGAATCATCATTTTTGTATTCAAACTATTAAGTGCGGGAGTTAATATTGTATCACAATATAAAGTATGGGATATTATTTCAAAAAAACATGAACGTGAAAATTTGTTTTGTCCGTCATATAAAATTTACATATTCATATGTTCATTGAATAATTCATTACAATATAACATGACATATTCATATATTTTTCTGATTATATTACATGACTAATGCTTGTGGTCTCAATATTACAAATAATTTTTCAATGGATTATTTGTTTTGTTATTTTTCCCGTACATGTACTTATATCATGATATGAGGCAATATCATAATTTTCCATGTTATTTTTAAAAATATATTCCTCCACTAAAATTTTTTCACAAATTTTAATGATCTAAACTCTTATGACCTGTTGATATTTTTTTCAATAGGATGAATTTTAGATCACCCCTTTCTTAGTATTTAATTTCCATATGTTAGAATGATAAGAGTAATCTGTGATATTTTGAGAAGGTATTCTCTATGTGTTCTATAAATGGAAAAAGTTATAGATTTCTATGAGTATGTTTCTAGTATCCTCTAATCAAAACCTTGTTCTCCAAAATATAAGAGAATACTGTGAGACATATTATATACATTATGATAATATATTACTAATTTTGTTATATTTACCATGGGTCCCTATAGATCTGGAGACACTGGTCGATGTGATGATATTACAAGTGGACTTTCTTAATGTAAAAAATTGAAATTGTATAAGAGTAAAATTTTATATGTCATTTCCCACTATAATCCAACGCACACATCCAACATGAATAGGTGTTGTCTTTGTTATGTGTACATAAAAAACTAATAAATTTATAATGAATGTATTTAAATTTTTTTCATGATATTTGATTTTTTCAGACATCATGGGAACTGATGTCTACTTTGTGGTCGATGCCAAATACTCACATGAGGTAGTTTATATACTCCCTATTGTGAACAAATTTCCACAATTGGTATATTTTCAATAACTATTTCGAAAATATAAAATGTATTCCATACACTTTTAATTCATCTATAATGTTAGACCATGATGTTGTGAGGGGATATAATCTTACAAGAATATAATCCTTATCTAGTGATATCTAAAAACCATACTATTCTATGTATCCTTAGAGGGTTATTTTTCTAACCAATCAAAAAAATGGTAACTATCAAGATTTCATGCCAAGTGTAGTTTGATTATTCAGATTCTTTATAGTTTCATTGCATAAAATGTGGTGTAAGGGAGGCACATATGATGATTATCAACCAAAATCCAAAATCACTTATGTTGAATCATCATCAACTTGTGATTGGTAAATTTTTTTTTATGGAAACATCTTTCTATGTACCTCTACATATGTTGGTATCCATGATGATATATTTTAACAGTGAAGATTTTCCCCCATAATTGACAAATCATAGCTCGGAGTACCACTAAAATTAGATGCATGGTGAGGAAATACATTGTTGTATTTTTACTAACATTGATGGGGGGAGTCCATTAATAATATTAATATGGTTATATGAATTTATTCATAAATATTTTCTCTGAGGGGGACTACTTGGGTAAAATATATTGTTTTAAGGGGGATGAACGATTTGGATGACAATATCTGTTGAATTATTAAATGGACGAACTTCATAATGATTGATCTTAAAATGGAACATGGAACTATAAAACTATGATCCATTGGTATTCATTCATTATTAATATTCATATTATAAAGGGGAGGATATTACCTATGGTTACATGGGTGAGGACCTTATGACATAGGGATTATTATATGATGAGGATGTCCTCTATATGTTATTCTAAAATCCCCAATTGAAGAAGAGTTAGTAAAATCATGATCAACTATATATTAATAACAGAGAGGTTGAATAATATGTATATATTTATATGGGAAAGTATATTTCCCTTATTTTGAAATAAAAAATTCTCAGTTGATATATTGTAGTTTGTCATCATTGTGAAACTGGGAATGAAACATCAATCAAGATAATATTCATTTATAATATTATATAGTCACTGTGTGTGAAACCACCATGTAAACCACCTTCTAATCGACAGAATATATTGATATGATTACTAGATATCTTCTCTAATATGTAATCACTCGTCACATTATTGATAAGTTATAAGGATATGAGAAATCGTTAGATAAAGAGTCAATATCTATGTATATAACTAGTCCTTCTCGTGGGGACAAGAATATAACAATGGTCTGGGATGAGTTCTATTAATATACATTTATTGAATAAATTCACATAGTATATAATATATATATTACCTAGTGTAATTTCTAATACATTTTGTTGAACTAATTTTCTAGGATAATGAATATGATATTGTTAAAAAACTATTTTTTAATTATATCAGAGAGCTTATGCAATTTTGTTAGGAATATGATCCAAACATAATTCATTGGTTTTGGAATGGTAGTGAAAATTAATTATAATTGAAATATGGGAATCATCCAAATCATTATTCATTGTTGATAAATTTTAAGGATCCTCATAATTTAGAGAATGTGTATTGGATTACTCATAAATATTTTTTGATGCATATTGACAGCCTCTTACGACAGTTAGATATGGAATATTTCCTTACACCCTACTAGATATCCTAAAATATTGATGATAGTCCTCCACTACTATAAGGATATCCTACTAGCTCCATAAGATTCAATAAAGGATATATTTCATTATTTTATTTTCATACATAATATTCATTTGGGATTCTTTAATAGGAATAGGGATATAATCCCACTCTTCAATGTGAATAGATATATTGGCCCACTACAATCCTTTATTTTTTACCATATCATGGGAACAGAATTCATATATAAGAGAGATTTTATGGTATTACTCATTATTAGAGGCCGCATATTTTTTTATACATTATAAATTTCTACTCAAATATGGGAATACTATTATGCTACTATCATGAAATGTTTCCTTCACTCTCTACCATTGATTGAATTTAATGAAGATATTCCTTAGTTGGAATAGGTGTATAGTCATAATATACATATTTTAGTATATATCAATGATTCATATACATACTCCATTGTATCAACCCAAGAATTCATAGTACGTTATCTCATTAAAGTAATTTAATAGTTTGTGTTACATAAAACACCGAGTTCTAGTGCAATACAACATTACCAAACTAGCCGTTAAAAAATTGGTTATAACTAGTATTAACTTCATTTTTAATCTTATATACTCTATATAATTTTCAAATCCTTATTATGTGTTTCATAGGCATAATATAAGAACAAATTCATTTTTTAGATAAAAGAGGTATTTTTCAAAAAATGAAATTTTACAGCCTTTTAATAGAGAAACCATTTTAATTACTATATTTGAAACTTTTATATATTCAATTTGACAAAATAATCTTATTATTTAGAATTGAGACATAAAAATTTAGTTTGATTAATTATTGGTGTTTTTTAGATAACTTTCATATTTTGGTGAATAGTGAAAAATAATAAATTTTAACAGAATTTTTTTTAATAAAAATAATTTATAGTGTTCAATAATAAATTTCAATTGTTTGAATGTATAATTAGATTATGTTTTTATCATTTAATACAATTTTGGTCATTATAAGTAATTTCATATTTAAATTTTACATGAAAACATGTCAATCTTTTGATAATTTTAACTTCTTTAAAAAACCTGTTTTTTTGGTTTTGACAATGGGAATTATTTTTAAATTAATAAATGAAACTTATATGTTTTCAATTTAGTAAAATATACTTCATTTTGAATTCGGAAGATCAATATTATCTTAGGGTGAGTTTTTTATATTTTTCTGAAAACATTGAATTTTTGATGAATTGTGAAAACAATGAGTTATTGTTTAAAACTGAATTTTAATTTAAAATAATTTTTTTATTTTATTTAAATATATTTTTGGTAAAAATAGATACAAAATAACTATATATGTTTAATGTAATTCATTGGAATCATTTTATAATAAGTTTAGATAAATAAAATTTTTATTGAACTTTTTTCCGTCTTTTACCCACCTTTTAGAAACATTTACAAATTTGTGTAAAACATAATTTTACCGATTCTATAAAAAGAATTCAAAAAATAATAGAGACACCTTTGATATCAGTACGTAAAATGTGGTTGAATAATATAAAAACAATTTGCAGTGAATAGTATCTTTTGACTTTTACATACCACAATTAAAATTATATAGAGAAATTAATGGTAAAAATGATATTATTATTACCCTAACACATGTCCTAATTATATTGGATAAGTGTTATTCGACCCAAAACAACCTTAGTAATAAAATAGGACCCTTTAGGTTCACCTGTATTAGATTAGGACATTTATTATTATTTAATTTTAAGAAGACTTAAAGATTTTAAATTTAAGTTTTCATAACTAAAACATTTTAATATGGGGTTCTAAATATTATAAATTCGACTATAAATAATAATTATAATGAAAAAAATATTTTCTACATAATGGTATTTTATTTATAATTTCAAGAAATTAAATAATTTAATTTATCTATGACACAATGATGATGCAGTAATTAACTTATTAATCAATGATTAAAATAATTGATATTATAAATATCCAAATAAATATAATTTGAGACTTATGATGAATTCTATATATTTTATAGGTTAATAAGACATGATAGTATTGATTTGATAAATATTTTTCGAAGTGGTATGTTTTTATGACTTTCACAAATATAAAATACCAAATACTGTCAAAATTGACATAAATTAATTTCTAAATTAAATACTATATTATTGGTTGATATAACATTCCTAAAAATCTAATGTTAGTCCAAATGGATTTAATAATATTATATATTTTATTAACGATCCACTTGAGGTTCTCATGGAAGTTTATAGTATGTTTATTGACCAGATAGTGTAATAATAAAAGAAGACACGGTAAAAGTTAAATTATTTTAACATAGAGTTAAATCTAAAAGATATCGTCAAAATGGTAACCTGAACATGTATAAAGCCTATTGTTTGAGCTTATTTCGATGCATACCAACATTAACTTCGAAATAAATCAATATGGAGCAAATATAAAATGAATATGATTTTATTATAAAATAATATTTCAGTCATTTCTTAAGGTGCCCCTTGCCTCTCTTATAAAAGGGAACTCACCCATCTCTCAAATTCACACCTTCAATGAAATTTGGCTTAGCCAAACCCTGAACAAATATCCTCTCACCATTCCATCATTCATCCTAGAGTCATTCCTTTGTACATAAATGTAGAGACCCGAAGCCTGACGTACATAGACTTTACATTACTTTTGCGGAATACTTAGTACATAATAAAAACACACACACACAAGGATCGTAACAGTTTAGTGTCTTTGGAAACTCGGAACGTAATCTTCTAATCGTGGTGAAAGATCTTCAATATCTCCCATAAAGATCTTCCCCTTTTTTTTACCTAAAACCTTTCTTTATATCCTGGGGAAAAGAAAACATAAAAGGGTGAGCTCAAATGCTCAGTAACGGTATACAAAAAAAAAATCAATCACATCATATTCATAAGAACATATCTTTTGGAAATCTTAACCTGCAAAAGAGAGCATAATTTCATAACATGGGATAAATCATAGTAGTGAAATGAAATCACAATAATCATAACTTAAAACATGAACCTTTGTGGCATTCACACATAATCATAGAGAATCATTTCTTGTTAGTCAACACTCATTGCCAAGACTATCTTAGTGGACAAAGTCCCTTTCTGAATCGAGTAACCCTCGTTTCAGTCCTGTTTCACTGAACCAGTATAACCTACCGTTCCAGCCCTATCTATCTCATGAGATATAAAATCTTTACCCAATGCATTGGAGGGAGATATAGGTCCCACCCATCTTATAATGAATCCTTTCTTATGTGTGCCACATAATCATAAAACATACATCATAGCATAACCCATGTAATAAAAATGGGATTCTTAAACGACATGACATCATAAAACAACTCATATAAGATGAAGGAATTCATAAAAATAATTCCATCACAACATGATCAAATCAATTTAATAATAGGGATAAAAACAGAACCCTTTATTATCTTAGATGGAAAATAATTTTGATAAAACACTTGAACTCCATTCTTGAGGAAAATATCCTTTCTTCTTCAAAAACAATTTTTCCTTTCATAACATGCCATACAACTTTAAAATAAAAGAAGTTGATTAAAAATAAACTTGAAAACTTGTAAAGGAAGATTCTTGGAAATTTTGTTTTAAGAATCCATTCATGCCATATAAGTTAAAAAAAACATTCTTCGTACTTTTGTCGGAAAAGTCAAAAAAAGTACCTCGTACGAAAAACGACAAAAGATTCCTTTCATATCCTTTACTAAAAATTTACCGAAGTGTAAAATTGGACTTAAACAATTTTAGGTGGATGGAAATAATATTACTTGAGGAAACATGGATTTGGATGACAAAATACACCCCAGTAAATACTAAAGTATAAACAATCTCGGATAAAAATGAGATTGTGATATTTCCCTTACCTTAGGTCCGACTTGCTTTGTAAGTGTCCGAACCTCCTGTATAATGATTTAAATCATGTTATTGACTTATTCCAGAATCATATTTATTGTTATTATATCATATATGGTCCACTTATGACTTTATATTACCCGTTCTTTTGTAAATTTATGTTAAAGAAGCGTTTTGGGTAAAATCGTCTCATTTGTCGTTCGTGTTTTTAACTTGTAATTTTTCATATGATTACTTAGATCATGATTACTTAATTACAGAATATAAAAAATGATTTATATATATATATTCATAATATACATATATAATAAATCAGTAAATGGAAAGAAATACACCGTTCATGGAGACGGTAGTCCGTACGTACGCATGAACGTTGTTTTCGTTTCCTTATTGAATTGAATGGAATTAAGTAGATGACATACATATAAATATAAATAATTCCAGTATCATTATTATGTCATATATTTCATTATATCTTATTATATATACTTTATAATCATTCATGAATGGTTAATCATTGAGAGTGAATCTCATCGCGTCGTGGAGACGGTAGTCCGTACGTACGCACGAGCGATGATATCGTTCCCATGGTCGTGGAACTGTGTTGAAGTGTATGTATACTATTTCAGTATCAATATCACTTTATAATAATCATATATAGTTACTCATTAAACCATTATACCCATCAAATTAATGTGGTGGCGGAAAATAGATTACACCACGGCGTGGAGACGGTATTCCGTACGTACGCACGCGCGGTGATTTCCTTTTTTCCGTAGGATGGATAGATGGTGAAATAGGGTTGTTTCATACTTATAATAACATATCAGTATATGAGTGATACTGATTTTATTACTTCATAATGAAACAACCTAAGAATAAGAAGTGGAAGAAGAAATAAAGATGAAAGAATTGGTAACGGTAATTACCTCTTCTTTGAAGCGCCTCTTTGAGACCTCCTATTAGGGCACTAAAATTGGTCTTTGAGGAAGACCAGAACCTCTAGTATTATTCTAGGTAAGTGGAGAAGGGATTTTGGCAGAGGTTGGCCGAGCTTGAGTGCTCAAATTGGTGTGAGGAGGAGGGGGAGGAGGTGTCCTTTTATAGGGGAGGAGAGGGGCACCTTAGGAATACCTCAAAATATTATTTTATATTAAAGTCAAAATCGGTTTATAATGGTTCCAAAGGGTCTTATTTCGAAGCTAAAGTGGGGATGGGTCGCAATCCTATCAACCAATAGAATTTAGAAAAGTTTAGGATATTATTTTAACCTTATCAATTAGATTTAACTCTAAGTTAAATAATTTAACTTTTACCATGTCTTTTTGTTTTCTTTTACTATATGGTTAATACACTTACTATAACATGACAAACGAACCCCAAATTGTTTATTATTAATATATATATCCTTATCTAAGTCATTTGACCGAACCTTAGATTTTTAGGAATAAAATAACAATTAATAATATAATATATGATTTAAAAACTATTTTGTGTCAATTTTGACACTATTTGATATATGTTTTTTGTGAAAGTCATAAAAGAATTAAATGTTCGAACCAAGTTGATTAAATCAACATTAATATATCATAGTAACCTAGAAAATTAGTGGAATTCATAAAAATTTTCAAATTACATTTATTTCGGTGTTTATAACGTCAATTATTTCAATATTTCATTAATAAGATAATTACTGCATCATCGTTGTGTCATAAATAAATTAAATTATTTGATGTCTAAAAATTACAAATAAAATACCATCATGTAGTAAATCTTCTTAGCTTTCTAATGAATATTTACAATCGAATTTATCTTATGTATAACCCCATATTAAAAATGACTTACTTATTAAACTTTGATTTTAACTATTTTAACCTTTCTTTAAATAAATTAATAATAAATGTCCTAATCTAATCCATGTGGGCCTAAATGGTCATATTTTATTCCTAAGTTTGTTTTTGGTCGAATTACACTTTTCCAATAGAATTAGGACATGTGTTAGGGTAATATTAATATCATATTTACCCTTAGTTACCCTATTTACTATTAACCGCGGTAAAAAAAAGTAAAAAGTTACTATTCACCAAAAATTATTTTTATCTCATTGAACCACATTTTAGTCTTTGATATTAACCGTGTCGGTCGGATTTTCAAAATTCTATTCACAGAAGCGGTAAAATTAAGTTTTATGCAAAATTTAGTTTTTTAACCTACCACTTAGTAGTTTCACTATTCATCAAAAATTGATGTTTTTCAGAACAATGCCAAAATTTCATCCTAAGCTATATTTCATATTCCGAATTCAAAAATGAAATCTATTTTACCAAATTCATAACATAGAAGTTGCATTAATTAATTTTATAATTAAATCCCGCTGTTAAAATAAATAGCGTGTTTTTAGGAAACAATATATATCAAAAGATTGACACTTGATTATGTCTGGTTTAAATGTGAAATTACAACCAATGACCAACATTGTATTAAATTGTAAAAATATATTCTAAATACACTTTAAAACCACTCAAATTAATAATTTATCACTATTAATTATTTCGATTAAAAAAGTTGTTTTTAATTATAATTTAGTAATTTTCATTATTCATCAGAATGTGAAAGTTATCCGAAAAGTACCAAAATTTCACCTTAGGCTAAATTCGATACTCCGAATCCAAGAATGAAGTCCATTTTGAAAAATAAGATTTACAGAATTTTAAAAAGTGGTTATTACTATTCATAACGGCTAGTTTTAATAATATTTTAATAGCATATCATTGTTTCGTGAAACTCAGTATTACGTACCACACACGCTATCGAGGAAGGTTGCGATTGCGTGTAATGCAAGGCAAGTCAAGGATGCGTGTTGTGCAAGCTCCTTTTGGTGTAGCGTACAACACAAGACATTAATAAAATTAAAAAGAATATTTTTCATAAAATCTCGGGCTGTTACATTCTACCCCCCTTAAAATGAATTTCGCCCTCGAAATTCGTCGGGGTTTTAAATGGTTTACTATTCCAAAGTTTCTTTAATAGAAACCCACATCGTAAAAAGGAATACCAAAACATGGCTTTAATAACTAAAGTATGAAATGTAACGATTACCCAAATAAACTAATCACTGGGTTTCCACATAGGTGAAAATATGGATATGGAAGAGAAATCTAACCATCATGTTCTGATGGAGAGTGGTAGAGAACATGGCTATGGAAAAGCCAGTAATCACAAATCCATAAATTTGTGACGATCTAAGGTACCATTTGATTCATCAGGTATAAGAGAACTAGGACAACATTTTTGGTTTTCAAGATCATTTCCCTAAAGTTAAAGAATTTGAATTAGAATAAATACTTACTTTATTTTGGTACAATCTCACTGTTGTTCGTGCCTTTAACAATTTCCACTTCATCTCTTAAATAAATGAAGTTGAATTTTGTTATTCGTGAAGTGTTAGCAGATCATGTGATAGAATGACAGGTCATTCCATCTGTCTCAAAAGGTTAGCAAAATTTATATACATAAGTCGATCTATAGTGGGATTAATCATATATGGTTCCTAAAATGGGCTTACACTTCATATATCATACTGCTTAATATAATAACCCAAGTTTCTACTAAACAAGGACTTCCTGTAGGTCAGTGGTAGGCGATAAAGGCCAGTCGCACTTCGGTTGTGGGTTCGATTCCTACAGCCTTGTCCAAAGCGATGGGCTGTCGCCCGTCCTGCAGGTTGTCCTTTTTCTAAAACTACGTTACTATAACATCCCATCAATAATATCGAAAATCTTCTATCCTTAAACAATACTAACTTATGTCCAACATAATCCAGTCTAATCTTTAGGCTTATACATAATGTTGCAGTCCACTCTCATAATATAGTGACAACGATTACCAGAGATTTAATACTGTCGTTGATCCCCACATATCATAAGATATGTCTTGTTGGTCACATTCCAAACATTCAAAGTCCTTAATCGCGTATTCTCTTGAATACCATAGTGAAAACATGAGTGCAGTTAAAAGTTAACACTTTCCACATACCAAAATCCTCAAAATTCTATATACTCAAACCATGATATCACTTAGTCCTTATATCAATCATGAGCTCATGAATACTATCAAACATATAATTTTCTCTTTATCCCTTCATTATGCGCATATCATATACATTCCAAAAATATCTGAATAACCTTTAATGGATACTGGTAACATTAATCATACACTTTCAAAACACAAGGAAAGACAACAATGTAACAATCCATAGATGTCTCTTTATTCCATAGTAGCATGAGATTACTTATACAAAATTACACATGATAAACATGTAATCATTCCACTACATTCTTAAACCATTGACCGAGCTTCAACAATTCTTTCATCTAACATATCCTTTGTAGTCTCATCATCATCATCAACATAAATACTACCCATATGACCATACTGATTCTCTTCATGAGACTTTCCCTTAGGGCATTGGTTTTCATAATGCCCATACATTCCACATTTAAAACATTTAACCATTGTTGATGTCGTAGCAATACCATTATCCTCATCCCTAGTGTTAACTGAACCTTTTCCTTTGCACTTACTGGCTTTGTGTCCTTCTTTTCCACACCCAAAGCATCTTCCAGTTCCTTTGAAACATTCTCCTTGATGCCTCTTCCCACATGATTTACATAGGGGAAATTGAAATTTCCTTCCTCTATGATCATCATGAAACTCCATCTTTCTCTTATTAGCCGAGTCGGGAAACTTACCAAATTTTACTTTATTAATCATATTATGAGATTGATGATTCGACATAATAATGATGTTTGGACATCCAAATCCCATTTCATTTGGTTGCTCATGAAGAATATCATTCCATTGTCCATCATATCCTCCATTATCGTGAATCATCTTGTTTCCAGCCACTTTCTAAAACCCAAAAAGAATAGTGTGAGAGGCAAAAATCATGCTAGGGAAAACAACATTATAAAGGGGGAGTACCTTCAATATCTAACATCTTAGGTTTAATTCTATGATCGTTAGCGTAGTTCTAGTACTAAAACCTATACGTATACTTAACCTTAGGGACATCCCTAGACATACCTTAGAAATATCTCTAGGGATCTCACTAAAGTTTTCGCATCCTAGTTTCCAAAGGTTGACTAAACCTTTCCTCTGATACCAACTGTAGAGACCTGAAGCCTGACGTACATAGACTTTACATTACTTTTGCGGAATACTTAGTACATAATAAAAACACACACACACAAGGATCGTAACAGTTTAGTGTCTTTGGAAACTCGGAACGTAATCTTCTAATCGTGGTGAAAGATCTTCAATATCTCCCATAAAGATCTTCCCCTTTTTTTTACCTAAAACCTTTCTTTATATCCTGGGGAAAAGAAAACATAAAAGTGTGAGCTCAAATGCTCAGTAAGGGTATACAATAAAAAAATCAATCACATCATATTCAAAAGAACATATCTTTTGGAAATCTTAACCTGCAAAAGAGAGCATAATTTCATAACATGGGATAAATCATAGTAGTGAAATGAAATCACAATAATCATAACTTAAAACATGAACCTTTGTGGCATTCACAAATAATCATAGAGAATCATTTCTTGTTAGTCAAGACTCATTGCCAAGTCTATCTTAGTGGACAAAGTCCCTTTCTGAATCGAGTAACCCTCGTTTCAGTCCTGTTTCACTGAACCGGTATAACCTACCGTTCCAGCCCTGTCTATCTCATGAGATATAAAATCTTTACCCAATGCATTGGAGGGAGATATAGGTCACACCCATCTTATAATGAATCCTTTCTTATGTGTGCCACATAATCATAAAACATACATCATAGCATAACCCATGTAATAAAAATGGGATTCTTAAACGACATGACATCATAAAACAACTCATATAAGATAAAGGAATTCATAAAAATAATTCCATCACAACATGATCAAATCAATTTAATAATAGGGATAAAAACAGAACCCTTTATTATCTTAGATGGAAAATAATTTTGATAAAACACTTGAACTCCATTCTTGAGGAAAATATCCTTTCTTCTTCAAAACAATTTTTCCTTTCATAACATGCCATACAACTTTAAAATAAAAGAAGTTGATTAAAAATAAACTTGAAAACTTGTAAAGGAAGATTCTTGGAAATTTTGTTTTAAGAATCCATTCATGCCATATACGTTAAAAAAACATTCTTCGTACTTTTGTCGGAAAAGTCAAAAAAAGTACCTCGTATGAAAAATGACAAAAGATTCCTTTCATATCCTTTACTAAAAATTTACCGAAGTGTAAAATTGGACTTAAACAATTTTAGGTGGATGGAAATAATATTACTTGAGGAAACATGGATTTGGATGACAAAATACACCCCAGTAAATACTAAAGTATAAACAATCTCGGATAAAAATGAGATTGTGATATTTCCCTTACCTTAGGTCCGACTTGCTTTGTAAGTGTCCGGACCTCCTGTATAATGATTTAAATCATGTTATTGACTTATTCCAGAATCATATTTATTGTTATTATATCATATATGGTCCACTTATGACTTTATATTACCCGTTCTTTTGTAAATTTATGTTAAAGAAGCGTTTTGGGTAAAATCGTCTCATTTGTCGTTCGTGTTTTTAACTTGTAATTTTTCATATGATTACTTAGATCATGATTACTTAATTACAGAATATAAAACATGATATATATATATATATTCAGAATATACATATATAATAAATCAGTAAATGGAAAGAAATACACCGTTCATGGAGACGGTAGTCCGTACGTACGCATGAACGCTGTTTTCGTTTCCTTATTGAATTGAATGAAATTAAGTAGATGACATACATATAAATATAAATAATTCCAGTATCATTATTATGTCATATATTTCATTATAACTTATTATATATACTTTATAATCATTCATGAATGGTTAATCATTGAGAATGAATCTCATCGCGTCGTGGAGACGGTAGTCCGTACGTACGCACGAGCGATGATATCGTTTCCATGGTCGTGGAATTGTGTTGAAGTGTATGTATACTATTTCAGTATCAATATCACTTTATAATAATCATATATAGTTACTCATTAAACCATTATACCCATCCAATTAATGTGGTGGCGGAAAATAGATTACACCACGGCGTGGAGACGGTATTCCGTACGTACGCACGCGCGGTGATTTCCTTTTTTCCGTAGGATGGATAGATGGTGAAATAGGGTTGTTTCATACTTATAATAACATATCAGTATATGAGTGATACTGATGTTATTACTTCATAATGAAACAACCTAAGAATAAGAAGTGGAAGAAGAAATAAAGATGAAAGAATTGGTAACGGTAATTACCTCTTCTTTGAAGCGCCTCTTTGAGACCTCCTATTAGGGCACTAAAATTGGTCTTTGAGGAAGACCAGAACCTCTAGTATTATTCTAGGTAAGTGGAGAAGGGATTTTGGCAGAGGTTGGCCGAGCTTGAGTGCTCAAATTGGTGTGAGGAGGAGGGGGAGGAGGTGTCCTTTTATAGGGGAGGAGAGGGGCACCTTAGGAATACCTCAAAATATTATTTTATATTAAAGTCAAAATCGGTTTATAATGGTTCCAAAGGGTCTTATTTCGAAGCTAAAGTGGGGATGGGTCGCAATCCTATCAACCAATAGAATTTAGAAAAGTTTAGGATATTATTTTAACCTTATCAATTAGATTTAACTCTAAGTTAAATAATTTAACTTTTACCATGTCTTTTTGTTTTCTTTTACTATATGGTTAATACACTTACTATAACATGACAAACGAACCCCAAATTGTTTATTATTAATATATATATCCTTATCTAAGTCATTTGACCGAACCTTAGATTTTTAGGAATAAAATAACAATTAATAATATAATATATGATTTAAAAACTATTTTGTGTCAATTTTGACACTATTTGATATATGTTTTTTGTGAAAGTCATAAAAGAATTAAATGTTCGAACCAAGTTGATTAAATCAACATTAATATATCATAGTAACCTAGAAAATTAGTGGAATTCATAAAAATTTTCAAATTACATTTATTTCGGTGTTTATAACGTCAATTATTTCAATATTTCATTAATAAGATAATTACTGCATCATCGTTGTGTCATAAATAAATTAAATTATTTGATGTCTAAAAATTACAAATAAAATACCATCATGTAGGAAATCTTCTTAGCTTTCTAATGAATATTTACAATCGAATTTATCTTATGTATAACCCCATATTAAAAATGACTTACTTATTAAACTTTGATTTTAACTATTTTAACCTTTCTTTAAATAAATTAATAATAAATGTCCTAATCTAATCCAAGTGGGCCTAAATGGTCATATTTTATTCCTAAGTTTGTTTTTGGTCGAATTACACTTGTCCAATAGAATTATGACATGTGTTAGGGTAATATTAATATCATATTTACCCTTAGTTACCCTATTTACTATTAACCGCGGTAAAAAAAAGTAAAAAGTTACTATTCACAAAAAATTATTTTTATCTCATTGAACCACATTTTAGTCTTTGATATTAACCGTGTCGGTCGGATTTTCAAAATTCTATTCACAGAAGCGGTAAAATTAAGTTTTATGCAAAATTTAGTTTTTTAACCTACCACTTAGTAGTTTCACTATTCATCAAAAATTGATGTTTTTCAGAACAATGCCAAAATTTCATCCTAAGCTATATTTCATATTCCGAATTCAAAAATGAAATCTATTTTACCAAATTCATAACATAGAAGTTGCATTAATTAATTTTATAATTAAATCCCGCTGTTAAAATAAATAGCGTGTTTTTAGGAAACAATATATATCAAAAGATTGACACTTGATTATGTCTGGTTTAAATGTGAAATTACAACCAATGACCAACATTGTATTAAATTGTAAAAATATATTCTAAATATACTTTCAAACCACTCAAATTAATAATTTATCACTATTAATTATTTCGATTAAAAAAGTTGTTTTTAATTATAATTTAGTAATTTTCACTATTCATCAGAATGTGAAAGTTATCCGAAAAGTACCAAAATTTCACCTTAGGCTAAATTCGATACTCCGAATCCAAGAATGAAGTTCATTTTGAAAAATAAGATTTACAGAATTTTAAAAAGTGGTTATTACTATTCATAACGGCTAGTTTTAATAATATTTTAATAGCATATCATTGTTTCGTGAAACTCAGTATTACGTACCACACACGCTATCGAGGAAGGTTGCGATTGCGTGTAATGCAAGGCAAGTCAAGGATGCGTGTTGTGCAAGATCCTTTTGGTGTAGCGTACAACACAAGACATTAATAAAATTAAAAAGAATATTTTTCATAAAATCTCGGGCTGTTACAATAAATACATCCTAAGGATCACTTTGGATCAAGTAAAAAAAAGAACCCAAAGAAGAGGTAAATATTTCATCACCTCTTTCATGTTCATTTCCTCTTCCATTTCCCCTTTCATTGTTTTTTCCAATATAAAATTATAAATCCAATATATTATATATAATGTGATTTTATTATATATATTTTACAACCATTTTCATTATTTTATACATCTTATGCATGACATGTCACCATACGTGCTTATGTACGGCTTACCGTCTTCACGTCGTGGTGTAGTTGTTATTCAATACATTATTATTTGGATGGGTATAATAATGATGTATAATTGATTTAAATAATACATATAACATTTTAATTATTCTGTATATATGATATACCATCCAATTATATATTATTTTAATATCATAATAATGATATTGTCGCTCGTGCGTACGTACAGATTACCTTCTCCACGATGCGATGAGATTCATTTCCATGTTCACCATTCAACGATTTTTATAAAAATATATATTACTAATAATTAGGTAATATATGACATAATAATTCTACTGGTGATATATATTTGTGTGTGTGTACATAAATATATCATGTTCACTTACTTCCATTAAATACAATATGAAAACGGAAACAGCATTTATGCGTATGTACGGCCTACCATCTTAATAAATAGTGCCTTCCATTTCATATATAAATATATTATAAAAATTTATATTCGAAATATATATGATATATAAATCAATTATTATATTCCAAAATCATTTAAATATTGATCTAAATGATATGATCAAGAATAACTTGTTAAAACACGTATGATAAAGAAACCAATTATTACCCAAAATGTCAATTTAACATGGAAATCCTTATTAAATGGGGAATATAAAGTAATAAATGAAGTATTAATGATATAATAAATATTAATATGGTCCTGGTATAATTTAATAACATACAATGGTAACTATATAGGAGGTTAAACACACCCTCAACCAAATGAAAGAGCAAGGTAAGGGTTACTTCCTCAATCTCATTAATATACGAGATTATTTATGGGTATGTTTTTACTAGGACATATTTATCATCCATGTCCATGATTTATAAAAGAGTTATCAGTGGGATTATTTTAAGGGACTCTTTTATTAAAACATCATTTTTAATATTTAAATTTTTATTCTTCTTAAATCAATCTCATTAATGTCCATATTTTCATAATGGGTTTTAAGGATTTATTTACAAGGACATTAATGTTTTTAAAAATCAAATTCCATTCAAAATATTCACAGTAGTATTGGAAACATTGATTCAAAAATGTCATTAAATTTCTCCCTTTCTAGACTGTGTTTCTTTTAAATGTTTTCATGAAAAAATGGATATTTCCCTCAATGAGTTTTACAAATCATTTTCATCTATGTCAACATCAATTGATGGATTTTAAACTTGTTTGATGTTGATTTATTATGATACAAATCATCCATATTGTATTGAAGGGTTAGTGATATGTTTGATTGTGGATGTGTTATTTTTATTCCATTCATGGTTTATGGTTAACATATAGACATTTTGTATGCTAGTTTTAATATGAATGTTTATGTTATTTTTTATCATTTTCATATAAAGAATGTATTAGTCATAGTAAGTGATGGGTGGAGCCCACTACAGCTCCTTGATGAATTGGTAGGTCTAATGAGACAATTAGACATGGAATATGGCCAAGGGCTTTCCCTATTTGATATATGGTTTTGGTCGGGGAATTAATCATTTTTAAATATCATGGTCGAGGCCTTAAAAAAATGTTTCAGAATGTGTGGCATTATAAATTTCCTCATTATGAAAATAATATTGATGGTTATTGTGTTTATTCGTCTATTAGAATACCCATGACTATGTTTTATTGTGTCATTATTTACTCAACTAGCACTTCTACCATAAACTGTTAATGTTTATTAATTATAAAGTAATGTGTTTTCAATTATAAACCATGCATATTGTTTATGTTATCTTCTGCTAAATTATTTACCCTTACTAAGCATTTGATCTAACCCTTTTCTTATATTTTATTTTCCCAGGATCCCATGATGTGTTTTAGGATTGAGATACAGGGTTAAGATAAGGGAAAAATGGTATTCTAAAAAGATTATTTTCGTTGTGTTGTATGATAGAAAGTGTAATGTTACCTTTATGTATATAATATATTTTTCAAGACTGCTATTATAACTGGTCCTTTGGGACAAGATTCCTTTTAATCATTCCAATGTATTAAAATAATTCACTGACTGTAGGTATCTAAGGTCGAGGCATTACATCTATGGTAACGAGGTCTAATAGAAAATGGTTTTTATCTAATGAGGATATTCCATTAATATTTCTCTAAGGGTATTGGGTTTTATGTCATTTATGGGGATTATGATTTATTGATCCCTCAATTAGAGCTCCTTAGTGACATTGAGGACATATTCATTGCCCTTTTCTCTCACTATATGATATTGGATGAATGAATTTTCATATTTTGTTGATAATATCCTAAAATGTTTTTCCTTTATAATGAAAACTCCCAAATTATTCGTGAATCTCAATTAATGGGTATATTTGTGGTGTTTTACTACATTAATGTTTTCTTAAATTACATCTAATGTAGGGATTATACTATTGATTTTGAACTCTTTCAACAATACATTTAGAAATCGATGGTAATGAACATGGTTTAGTTCTATCATTCATTTATTTCATGGATCAATAACCTTTTAGTATCTTGGAAGTATAATTAGACTATATTTTTATCATTTAATACAATCCTGGTCCTTATAAGTAATTTTACATTTAAATTTGACATAAACACATGTCAATCAATTGATAGTTTTTACTTTTTTTTAAAACCATTTTTTTGGTTGTGACAATGGGAATTAATTTTATATTAATAAATGCAACTTATATGTTTTTAATTTCGTAAAATAGACTTAATTTATGAATTTGGAATATCAAAATTAACTTAGCGGGAAATATTTGGTATTTTTCTAAAAACATTCAAATTTTGAAGAAAACTGAAAAACCCTATGTTATATATATAAAACCAACTTTTTATTTAAGATAATTATTTATTTTATTTAAATTTATTTTATGTCATAACAGATACATAATACCTATATATGTTCAACGTAATTAATTGGATTCATTTTATAATATGTTTAGATATATAAAGATTTTATTGTACTTTTTACCGTCTTTTACCCACCTTCTAAAAACATTTTCAAATTTGCATAAAACATAATTTTACCATTTCTGTGAATTGAATTTCAAAAATCCAAGATACCCAATTAATATTAGTAACTAAAATGTTGTTCGATAATATAAAAATAATTTTTGGTGAATTGTATCTTTTGACTTTTATTTACCATGGTTAAAAGTAAAAAGGGCATTTAAAAATAAAAATGATATTATTATTACAATAACACATGTCCTAATTCTATTGGATAAGTGTAATTTGACCCAAATCACCCTTATTAATAAAATATTACCCTTTAGGTCCTCCTGGATTATATTAGGGAATTTATTATTATTTAATTTAAAGAAGAGTTAAAAGTTCTAAATTCAAGTTTTCATAACTAAAACATTTTAAAATATGGTTATACCTATGGTAAATTTGATTATAAATATTAATTAGAAAAATAGAATTATTTTCTACATAGTTGTAGTTTATTTATAATTTTAAGACATTAAATAGTTTAATTTATTTATGACACAATGATGATATAGTAAATACCTTATTAATGTAGGATTAAAAACAATTGATAGTATAAATATCCAAAAAATATAATTTATGCCATTTAATGAATTATAATAATTTTATTGGTTAATAAGAAATGATCTAGTTGATTAGATAAATTTTTTTCAAAGTGATAATGTTTTTATGACTTTCACAAAAACAAAATACCAAATAGTGTCAACAATGATATAAATTAATTTTTATATCAAATACTTTTTTATTGGTTGATATAATATTCCTAAAAATATTTGTTTCTTCCAAACGTGTTAAATAATATTATATATGTCATTAGTAGACCACATGATGTTTTCGTGTTTGTTTATAGTACATTTATTAACCATATAGTGTAAGAATACAAGAAGACACGGTAAATGTTAAATAATTTAACATAGAGTTAAATCTAAAAGATAATGTTAAAATGGTAACCATAACATGTCTAAAACCGATTAGATGAGAGTATTCAGACCCATCCCCATTTTATATTTGAAATAAATCAATTTTTATACATTATAAACTGAATATAATTTTATTATAAAATAATAATTCAATCTTTTCCTAAGGTTCCCTTCGCCTCTCGTATAAAAGGGAACTCCCCCTTCACTCAAATTCACACATTCATATCCATTTGGCTCAGTCATACCCTATCCAAATATCCTCTAAAAATTCCATTCTTCATCCTAGAGGCCTTAATTTGGTTATAAATCCATTCTATGGAGCTTTTTTTTGTTCAAGTCAAAAGATAGAACCTAAAGATAAGATAAATATTTCATCACCTCTTTCAATATCTTTTCTTCTTCCACTTCCTCTTTCATTGTTATTTCCCATTATAAAATAATAACTATAGAAAATTATATATATTGTGATGTTATTAGAAATATGTTATAACTATATTCATTATTTTATCCCTCCTATGAATGACATGTCACCATATATGTGTACGTACAACTTAACGTCTCCACGTCGTGGTGTAGTTCTTATTCAATAAATTATTATTTGGATGGGTATATTAATGATGTATAATTGATGTAAATAAAAAATATAACATTTTAATGATTCTGTATATATGATATAACATCCAATTATATATGATTTTAATGACAAAAGAATGATATTGTCACTCGTGCGTACGTAGGGATTACCATCTCCACGACACGACGAGATTCATTTCTATGTTCAACATTAAACGATGATTATAAAAATATATATTATTCATAAGTATGTAATATATGACATAATAATTATACTAGAACAATATATATATGTTCGTGTTTGTGTATGTATTTATGTTTCTGTGTACTTACATATATCTTATTCACTTACTTACATTCAATACAATATGAAAATGAAAACAGCGTTTATGCCTATGTATGGCCTACCATCAACAATAAACAGTGTCGTCCATTTCATATATAAATATATTATAAATATGTATAATCTAAATATATATTATATATAAATCAAGTTTTATATTCATGAATCTTTTAAATCGAGATCTAAATGAAACATTCAAGAATAACAGGTTAAAACACATATGATAAAGAAAGTCATTATTACTGAAAATGTTAATTTAATATGGAAATCATTTTTAAAATAGTAGTATAAAGTCATAAATGAATTATGTATGATATAATAAATATAAATATAGTTTTTTTATAATTTAATAGTATTCTATGGTCATTATAAAAGAAATTAAACGTACCCTCGACAAAAGGAATGCTCAAGGTAAGGGTTAATTCCTCAATCTCATTATTATTCGAGATTGTTTAACGGTATGTTTTTATTGGGAAATATTTATTATACATGTCCATGTTTCATAAAAGATTTTTCAATGGAATTATTTTAAGGTACTCTATTATTAATATATCATTTTAAATGTTTTAAATATTTATTCTTCTAAATCGTTCTCATTAATGTCCACATTTTCAAAATGGGTTTTTAATGATTTATTTATATTGAAATGAATGTTTTTATAATGTAAATTCCATTAAAAAGTTTCAATGTGGTATGGGACACATTGATTAAAAAATTTCATTAAATGTATTTATTTATAAACTATGTGACATTTTAAATGTTTTATTGAAAAAGGGATATTTCCCTCAATGATTTATAAAAATCATTTTCATATATTTCAACATCATTTGATAGATTTTAAAATTTTATGATGTTGATTTATTATGATAAAAATATTCCATATTGTATTGAAGGGTTTCTGATAAGATTGACTATGGATGTGTTTTTTTATACCATTCATTGTTTATAGTAAATGTACTGACATTTCGTATTCTAGTTCCAATTCGAATTTTTATGTTATTATTCATCCTATTCATATGATTAATTTATATGACATAGTAAGTGACGGGTGGAGGCCGTTATAGCTCCTCGATGCATTATTGGTTCTCATGAGACAATTAGATGTGGAATTGGCTGGGGCCTTTCCCTATTTGATATATGGTTTTGGACGAGGACTTAATAATTTTTAGACGTCTGGGTCGATGCCTTGACAAAATGTTTCAAAATGTCTGGCATTATACATTCCCTCATTACGAAAATAATATTGACAGTTAATGTGGTTATACAACTAGTAGAATAGGCATTACTATGTTTTATTATGGAATTATTTACTCGGATCATATTTCATCCATATAGTGTAAATGTTTATTATTTGTAAAGGCATGTGTTTTCAATTATTCAATATGCCTATTGTTTATGTTATCTTCCACTAAATTATTTTCCATTATTGAGCATATGAGATCTCCCCTTTCATATGTTTTATTTTCCAAGGATCCCAAGAAGGGTTTTATGATTGAGATGCATAGTTATGATATGGGGAAATGGAGTAATCAAAGGATTATTTATGTTGTTTTGTATGTTAGAAAGTGTAATTTAATGATCATGTATATAATCTATTTTCCAAGACAGCTAAACTGATCGATCCATTGGGATATGGTTACTTATAATCATGCCAATGTATTATAATAATGCACCGACATTGGGATTCTGGGGTCAGAGCATTACTGTCGGTATCATAGGAATTTCATAAAAAACATTGGAAATAAATTTAGATAAACTCTGATTACAAAACATTACCCTAAGATGGACTTTGATGATTAGTATAGAGTAACATCCTAGAATTTTGGAACTGTAGATATTTTTTGAGTTTTCCAAGGAATACATCCTTGTCTAGATACGAGCAGGTAGAGGCGGCTCTGGCACAGATGTACCTATGGGTAAAACATGAAAAACCCGCTCCGAGCAAGACTTGAACGGGAACTGGTGCATGACAACAGGGCTAGCTACAATCTTGGTTACGACACTCCGTAGGGACATTTTTAGGATAATTCACATTTTCGTTAAAATCCATTATGAAAGATTTAGGAGTAAATAATTTCATAAAGAAATTTTTTTGTGACTGTGGATTATATCCATAAACTATTCAATTTATGTTATGTATTTTACATGTTTGGAATTATGAATTGTTATTCATAAACTAACATAGTGTATTCCATTCTCTAGAAATGGCACGTAGTAAAAGGAATGAGAATTCCAGCAATACTCATGATCAAAATATTAAGAAGGATCATATCCTTCATGGTATTAAGCCAACATTTAAGGGGGAAATAGACTCCCACATATTCTCATTATATGTAGAAATAATATCATGTGTTAATAAGATAAGTAAATATTTCTCTGAGTCCTACGGATTTGAAGGGAAGAAATAGGAGAAAAGGATAGAAGAAAGATATATGGATAAAGAGAAGAGGGGAAGAATGAATTTCCCATATTTGATAATTGTGAAAAGAATCACCTTGGTAAATGATAAAAGGGAATGTGATATTGTTATAAGTGTGGGGAAAAAGGACACCAAGTACGTGATTTCAAGGGTAAGAGAAAGGTTTCTAGTGTAAAATGCTTTATCTGTAAGGAGTTCAGACACTAGTAAAATCAATGTCCAAATTATCATAGTATACCAAAAATGATGTTGTTGTATAATAATATCGTAATGATACTACCTCATAAAAATAGAAATATCTAGTTTTCTTATGTTGTTATTATAGAATTATTTCATTTGAGTGTTGTATCAATAATATACAGGTTATATGAATAATGGAGACAAATAAGGATTGTACTGTTGTACTATTTTATTGTGGATTTGAGATTATATGGTTCTAGGAAAATTGACTTAATAGTAAGGTACAATTTTTGGAAAATACATGGTTGATGGAAAGGTAATCCTTAGTAGGGTCATGATAATGAGGTAGTGATTTTGGAATAAAAGAGGGTTAATTTGGATAAATTATATGGGATATTCTAGACTTCCTTGGAACTAATTAATAGTTTATTTATTTCAGAATTTTGGGGAATATTCAAAAAATTTGGATATAAGGAATATATCTGGTATTCTATAAAGATAAGGGATCATTAATGTAATCAAATATGTTTTATGGTAATTCAGGGTGTTACCCTGTCTTAAAAGAATGGGTGATGAAGGTGTTCACATGTTATTACGTGGAAAAAAATATCTTCATTGTGTTTAACATCCTTATAAATTTTGGACTATGAGTTTGGATAGATGATTTTTGGATAAGTTTAAATGTTGGAATATATTAAGATTGAAATTGGATACAATTTTTCAGGTTATTTTTGGATTGTCCTAAAAATGATAACCCAGAGGTCGGGCGATAGCCAGTCGCATCCGGCAAGGCTATGAGACTTGAACCAGAAACCAAAGCGCGACAAGGGTGCATTACCTACCACTATCCTACGTGATGTTATGGATTTTATAATTTAGTTTCTTTTTAAAAAGCTATAATAGATGAATTATAAATTCATTATTTTTGGAACAAAGTACGATTAAGATAAATAGAATTGTTTTTTGAAATCTTTTGGAGTGAAAGATAGTTTGTGGTAGGAATTATTTAAAGTATGCAACTCTACTTGTCATGTATATATATATATATATATATATATATATATTACCTCTTAATCTATGACTAAAATAATCCTTAAATACTAGTTATGGGACTTCGTCTCAATATCCTTTCATTTAGGAATCCTTTGATTTCTAAACGACATTTTTTTATATGATGTATAAAACCCTTTGAATTTTTATTTTAAGGGGAATATTTTTCTCAAAATATTTTTACTAAACGACAAAAAAAATGTTTTTTTACGTATTTAGTGACAAAAACCTTTCCACCATCACGAGTTTTATTTTATCTTTGGCTTTCTTAACAAACCAAAATGTTTTTTAAAAAGAAAATAAATATTGTGTACTATTTTTACGTATTTTGGTATTGAAATTGGTTTTGATAATGGATTTGTTATGTAAATATATTTAAATGATATATTGTGAATGATGACCTAAATCACTCCATATAAATATTTATGTTTCCCCTCCTATTATGAGTCTCTAATTTCCAAAAAGTATCCCCTAATCGAGATCATAATGTGGTGGTAACTTTTTGATTTTCCTTTCCCTCTTAATAAGACTAAATTTAATTAACCATATTTCCGATGTGGGATTTCCACAATGGTATTCCTATATTTTTATCCTTTTAGATTCGAAGAACAATTTTAAATTGTGAGGAAACAATTTATTGATGTAGGGGAGAATATAACACCCCATGGTCTCATAGTATTTTATCTCATTAAAGTAATTTAATATCTTATGCTAAATGCAACACCGAGTTCGAGCGCACCCCAACATTACCAAACTATCTGTTCAAAGAGCAGTTATAAATATTATTAATATTATTTTGAATCTTTTGTTCTCTATAAAATTTTAATATCCATATTATGTGTTTCTTAGTCATAATATAAGAACAAATTCATTTTTTTTCAAATAAAATAAGTATTTTTCAAAAAATGAAATTTTACCGCCTTGTAATGGAGATCCCATTTTAAATCCAATATTTGACAATTTTATATATTAAATTTAAAAAAATAAACTTCTTATTTATAATCATGGCATAAAAATTTAGTTTTGATTAAATTTTTATGTTTTTCTGATAACTTTCATATTTGGGTGAATAGTAAAAATAACTAAATTTTAACAGAAAAAAACTTTTTTAATCATAATAATTTATATTGTTCAATTATAAATTTGAATGGTTTGTATGTATAATTAGATTATATTTTTATCATTAAATATAATTGTGTTCATTATAAGTAATTTCACATTTAAATTTGACATAATCACATGTCAATATTTTGATAGTTTTTACTTTTTCTAAAAACCTGTTTTTTTGGTTTTAACAATGGGAATTAATTTTAAATTAATCAATGAAAATTATATGTGTTGAATATGGTAAAATAGAATTAATTTTTTAATTCATAATATCTGAATTATCTTAGGTTGAATTTTTGGTATTTTTATGAAAACATTCAATTTTTGATGAATAGGGAAAATCAATAAATTACTGATTAATACCAAATTTTCATTTAAAATAATTTTTGATTTTATGTAAATTTATTTTTGGTCAATATAGATACATAATACCTGTATATTTTTATTGTAATTAATTGGATTCATTTTATAAAAAGTTTAAATATATAAAAAATTTATTGAACTTTTTATCATCTTTTACCCACCTCCTTGAAGCATATGCAAATTTGCATAAAACATAATTTTACCACTTCTGTGAATTTAATTTAAAAACTTTGAGAGACATGGTTGATATATGTAAGTAAAATTTGGTTCAATAAGATAAAAAAAAATTCGTTGAATATTAACTTTTGAATTTTATTTACCACGGTTAAAAGTAAATAGGGTAATTAAAAGTAAAAATGATATTATTAGTACCCTAACACATGCACTAATTCTATTGGATAATTGTAATTCGACCATAAACAACCTTAGAAATAAAATATGACCCTTTATGTCCACTTGGATTAGATTAAGATATTTATTATTATTTAATTCAATAAAGAGTTAAAAGTGTTAAATTCATGTCTTCATAACAAAAAAATTTAATATAGAATTATAAATAAGATAAAATCGACTAAAAATATTAATTAGAAATATAAAAATATTTCCTAAATAATGGAATTTTATTTATAATTTTTAGATGTTCAATAATTTAATTTATTTATGTCACAATGATGATGTAGTAATTACATTATAAATGATAGATTAAAATAATTGATATTATAAATATCTAAAAAATATAATTTTAGAAATTTGATGAATTAAATTACTTTTCTAAGATAATAATACATGGTAGGGTATATTAGATAAATGTTTTTCAAATTTATAAGGTTTTTATAACTTTCACAAAAACAATATAACAAATATTGTCAAAATGGACATAAGTTAAGTTTTAAAAAAATTGTATATTATTGGTCGATATAATATTATTAAATATCTTAGGTTCTTCCAAAGGGATTAAATAATACTATATATTTTATTAATGATCCACTTTAAGTTCTCTTGGATGTTTATAGTATGTTTATTTACCATATAGAGTAAGAATACAAGAAGACACGGTAAAATTTAAATTATTTAACATTGAGTTAAATCTAAAATATAAGATTAAAATGGAAAATTAAACTAGTCTAAAACCTATATGTTGAGAGTATTTCGACCCATAATCACATTATATTCTATATAAATAAATTTTCAGCCATTATAAACCTATTATAATTTTATTATAAAATAATATTTCAATCTTTTCCTAAGGTGCCCCTCACCTCTCTTTTAAAAGAGCACTCACCCTTCACTAAAATTCACAACTTAAAATCCATTTGGATCAGCCAAACCCTACCCAAATATCCTCTAAAATTTCCATACTTCATCCTAGAGGCCATCCATTGGTCATAATTACATCCTAAGTATATCTTCAGATAATTTCAAAAGGAAGAACAAAAAGAAGAGGTGAATATTTCATCACCTCTTCCAAGTTCATATCTTCTTCCACTTACTCATTCTTTGTTGTTTCAATTATAAAATAATAACTCCAATATATTCTATATAATTTGATTTAATTATAAATATGGTACAAAAATATTCAATATTTTATCTATCCTATGAATGAAATATCACCATACTTGCATATATAAGACTTACCATCTCAACATCGTGTTGTAGTTGTTGTTAAATACATTATTATTTGGATGGATGTAATAATGATGTATAATTAATGTAAATAATAAATATAAAATGTTAATGATTCTGTAAATATGATATACCATCCAATTATATACGATTTTAATATAAAAAAATTGATATTTTCCCTCGTGCGTAAGTATGGATTACCGTCTCCACGACGCGATAAGATTCATTTCCATGTTCACCATTCAATGATGATTATAAAAATATATATTACTAATAATCATGTAATATATGAAATAATAATTATAATGTAGATATATATATATCATTGTCTGTGTTTGTGTGTGTGTGTGTCCGTACATTTGTACTTACATATATCTTATTCACTTACATCTGTTCAATACAATATGAAAATGGAAACAATGTTTATGCGTACGTACGACCTATGATCTCCGTAAATGGTGCTTTCAATTTCATATATACATCTATTATAAATATTCATATTTGAAATATATATGATATATAAATCATGTTTTATATTCTGGAATCATTTAAATCCTGATCTAAATGATACGATCAAGAATTACAAGTTAAAACAAATTCAATAAAGAAAGCGTCTATTACCCAAAATGTTAATTTAATATGGAAATAATTATTTAATGGTTAGTATAAAGTCATAAATGAATTATGTATGATATTATTAATATGAATATGGTTCTCTTATAGTTTAATAATAAACTATGGTCATTATACAAGTGGTTAAACGTACCCTCGACCAAAAGAAAGTGCAAGGTAAGGGTTAATTCCTCAATCTCAATATTATTCGAGATTGTTTATGGGTAAGTTTTACTGGTACATATTTATTATCCATGTCCATGATTCATAAACTAGTTTTCAATGGGTTTATTTTGTGGGAATATTTTATTAAAACATCTTTTTAATTGTTTTAAATATTTTTTCATCTAAATCATTCTCATTAATGTCCATGTTTTCAAAATGAGGTTTTAAGGATTTATTTATATGGACATGAATTTTTTTAAAATTTAAATTCCATTAAAAAGATTTAAAGTGGTATTGGACACTTTGATTTAAAAATTTCTTTAAATGTATTCCTTTCTAAATTGTTTTACATTTAAATGTCTTCATGAAAAAGGGATTTTTCTCTCAATGAGATTTACCAATCGTTTTCATCTATGTCAACATCATTTTATGAGTTTTAAACATGTTTGAAGTTGATTTATTATGATACAAATCTTCCATATTGTATTGAAGGGTTAGTGATTGGTTTAACTATGGATTTTTTATTTTTATACAATTCATGGTTTATGGTTAATGTATTGACATTTCGTATGCCATTTTTCATACTAATGTTTATGTTATGTTTCAACCTTTTCATATGGGGAATGTATTGGACATAGAAGGTGACGTGTGGAGCCTTCTATAGCTCCTCGATGCATCGGCTGGTCTCAGGAGACAATTAGACATGGAATTGGCTGAGGCCTTTCCCAATTTTGTTTATGGTTTTGGACAAGGAATTAATCATTTTTAGACGTCTTGGCCAAGGCCTTCACAAAACGTTTCTGAATGCCAGGAATTGTTACATTCCTTCATTATGGAAATAATATAGATGGTAAATGTGGTTATTCTACTAGTAGAATATCCATTACTATGTTTTATTATGTCATTATTTACTCAGCTCATATTTCGGCCATAAAGTGTTAATGTTTATTAATTGTAATGGTATGTGTTTTCAATTATTTACCATTATTATTGTTTATGTTATCTTACGCTAAATTATTTTCCCTTACTAAGAATTTGAGATCACCTATTTCTTATGTTATATTTTCAAAGAATCCTGAGATGTGTTTTATGATTGAGATGTAGGGTTATGATTAAGGGTCTATGGTGTTCTCAAATGATTATTTCTTTTGTGTTGTATGTTAGAAAGTGTAATGAAACATTCATGTATATAATATATTTTCCATGACTGCTGAACTAATTGGTTCTTCAGGACATGATTCCTTGTAATCATTCCAATGTATTAAAATAATGCATCGACTCTGGGCTTATGGGGTCGGGGCATTACATCTATGGTAACCAGGTATAAGAAAAAAGCTTTTATATCTAATGAGACGATTACTTCTATATTTCTCTAATGGTAATTTGTTTTATGTCATTTATGAGGAATATGATTGATAGATCCCTCATTTGGATCACCTTAGTGACATTGAGGATGTATTCATTCCCCTTTTCTCTCTCTCTATGATATTGGAGGTATGAATTTTCAAATTATGTTGATAATATCTTAAAATATTATTCCTTTGTGATGCGAACATCCAAATTATTCATTACTCTCCATTGATGGGGATCATTGTGGTGTTTTACTACATAGAGTCCTTCCTAAATTACATCAAATATAGGGATTATACTATTTCTTTTGAACTCATTCAATAGTACATTTAGAAATTGATGGTAATGAACTGGGTTTAGTTCTATCATTCATTTATTTCATGGATAAATATACTTTGTATGTTTTGAAAGTGTAATTAGATTATATTTTTTTCATTTAATTTAATTTTGGTCATTATAAGTAATTTCAAATTTAAATTTGACATAAACACATGTCAACATTTAGATAGTTTTTACTTTTTTATAAAAAGTCATTTTTTGTTTTGACAATGGGAATTAATTTTAATGTAATTAATTCAACTTCTATGTTATTAATATGGTAAAATAGAATTAATTTTTGAATTAAGAATATTAAAATTATCTTAAGGTGAATTTGTTTTATATTTCTGAAAACTTTCAATTTTTGATGAACATTGAAAAACACTGAGTTATTATTTAAAATAGAATTATTATTTAATATATTTATTTATCTTATTTAAATTTATTTTAGGTCATAATAGATAAATAATACCTATATATATACAATGAAATTCATCAGAGTCATTTTATAATTACTATATATATATATAAATGTTATTGAACATTTTACCGTCTTTTACCCACCTCCACGGAGCATTTGTAAATTTGCATAAAATTTAATTTTACCACTTCTGTGAATTGAATTTTAAAAATTTGAGAGAAACAGTTGATATCAATATGTAAAATGATATTCAATAAGTTAAAAATAATATTTGGCGAATAGTAACTTTTGACTTTAATTTACCACAGTTAAAAGTAAATAGGGTAATTAACGGTAAGAATGATATTATCATTACCATAAAACATGTCCTAATTCTATTTGATAAGTGTAATTATACAAAAAACAACCTTAGGAATAAAATACGACCCTTTAGGTCCACTTAGATTAGATTAGGATATTTTTTGTTATTTAATTTAAAGAAGAGTTAAAAGTGTTAAATTCATGTTTTCATAACAAAAACATTTTAATACAGTGTTATACATAAGATAAATTAGACAATAAATATTAATTAGAACGTTAAAAATATTTTCTACATAATGGTAATTTATTTATAATTTTTAGACATTAAATAATTTAATTTATTTATGACACAATGATGATGAACTAATTACTTTATTAATGAACGATTTAAATAAATGATAGTATAAATATCTAAATATATATAATTTTGGACTTTTGATGGATTAGAATAATTTTATAGGTTAATATGACATGATATGGTGGATTAGATGAATTTTGTACGAATCGATATGGTTGTTATGACATTCACAAAACCAAAATACCAAATAGTTTCAAAATTGATATAAATAAATTTTTAAAACAAATACTATATTAATGGTTGATATAATATTCCTAAAAATATATGGTTCGGCCACATGGATTAAATAATATAATATTGTTCATTAATGAACCACTTGATGTTCTCTTTGATGTTTATATTATGTTTATTGTAACACACCGAGATTTTATGAGAAATATTATTTTTAATTTATTTGATGTCTTGTGTTGTATGGTACACCAAGATTATCTTGCGCTATACGAAACACCGTATTAGCTTGCAGTATACACAACACTATTCATTGATCGTGTTTCACAAAATTTCAAATTCGTTTGATAAACGTTATTCTACGCAACATTTAGTGTGTGTGTGTATATATATATACTCAATGTATAAATGAAATATGGTTGGATTCTATTATACACTACAACTAAGGAATCTCGCACTACAAGCAACCATGAATTCACTTTCTTTATACACAATCGCGAGCTTCCACGATAGTGTGTGTTGTACGCAATACCGAGTTTTACTAAAAAATGATATGTTATTAAAATATGAATAGTAATACCCACTTTATGAAATTTTATAAATTTTATCTTCCAAAATGGACTTCATTTTTGGATTCGGAATATCTAAATTAACCTATGGTGAAATTTTTGTATTTTTTCTGAAAACATTCAATTTTTGATGAATAGTGAAAACATTGAGTTATTGGTTAAAATTGATTTTTTTATTTAAATAATAATATAATATATTTTAATTTATTTTAGTTCAAAATAGATATATAATACTTATATAATTTAATTATAATTCAATGAAGTCATTTTATAATAATTTTAGATATATAATATGTTTATTGAACTTTTCACCGTCTTTTAGCCACCACCTAGGAGAATTTGTGATTGTACATAAATCATAATTTTACCACTTCTGTGAGTTGAATTTCAAAAATCTTAGAGACTCGGTTAATATCAAGTAGTAAAATTTGGTTCAATAAGATAAAAATAATTTTTGGTGAATAGTAACTTTTTACATTTATTTACCATGGTAGAAAGTAAACAAGGGTAATTAAGGGTAAAAATGATATTATTATTACCCTACCACATATCCTAATTCTATTGGATAAAATTAATTCGACGAAAACAAACCTTAGGAATAAAATATGACCATTTAGGTCCACTTGGATTAGATTAGGACAATTATTATTATTTTTTTTAAAGAAGTGTTCAAAGAGTTAAAATCAAAGTTTAATAACTAAAACATTTTTAATATAGGGTTGTATATAAGTTAAATTCGAAAATAAATATTCATTAGAATAATAAAATTATTTCTTACATAATGGTATTTTTTTTATAATTTCTAGATATTAAATAATTTAAATAATTTATGACACAACGATGATGCAGTAATTACTTTATTAATGAAATATTAACATAATTGACATTATAAATACCCTAATTAATGTTATTTGAGACATTTAATGAATTATGATAATTTTATAGGTTAATATAAAATGTTAAAATTGATTTAATTAACTTCTTTATAACTAATCATGCTGTTATGATTTTAACAAAAATCAATTACCAAATAGTGTCAAAATTGACATAAAATAGTATTTAAAACAAATATTATATTATTAATTGTAATTTTATTCCTAAAAATCTAAGGATCAGAAAAATGAATTAGATAAGGTTATATATATTAATAATGAACCACTTGGGGTTCGTTTGGATTGTTATAATAAGTTTATTTACCATATAGTGTAAGAAAACAAGAAGACACGGTAAAAGTTAAATTATTCAACATAGAGTTAAATCGAAATTATAAGGTTAAAATAGTAACCTAAACATGTATATAACCTATATTTTGAGATTATTTCTACCCATAAACACATTAGATTATAAATCAATCAATTTTTAACTATAAAAAACCGAATATGAGTTTATTATAAAATAATATTTTAAGTTTTTCCTAAGGTGCCCCTCTCCTCCCTTAAAAAAGGGCACCTCCTCCCTCTCCTCTTTACATAATTGTGGGCCTTATATCTCTGCTAAACCCTGCCCATTTTCCTTATCAACATCCCTAGGAACATAATAGAGGTTCTAGTCTTCTTCAAAGACCAACTTTAGTGCCGTAAGAGGAGGTTTAGGAGAGGCGCGTCAAAGAATAGGTAATATCCTTTACCAATTCATTCAAAGTCATTTCTTCTTATACTTCTTCTTATTTTGATGTATAATAATAATTTAAAACATCAGTATAACTCATATACTGGTATGTTATTATAAATATGAAACAAAAATATTTCACCTTTTATCCATCCTACGAAAAACAAAATCACCGTGAGTGCGTACGTACGGTATATCGTCTCCACGCTGTGGTGTAATCTGTTTTTCCAACACCACCTTACATGGATGGGTATAATGGTGTAATGAATAACAATATATGGATATTATGATATGATACTAATTCTGAGATATTATATCATCCACCCCAATTCAATTCAATAATTATGGGAACAATATCATCGCTCGTGCGTACGTACGGATTACCGTCTCCACGACGTGATGAGATTCATTCTCTATGTTAACCATTCAAGAATGATTCTAAAGTATATATAATGAATCATAATGAAATATATGACATTATAAAGCAACTGTATATATATATATATGTCATCTAATTACTTCAATTCAAGTCAATAAGGAAAAGAAAATAGCGTTCATGCGTACATATGACCTACTGTCTACATGAATGGTGTATTTCATTTCATTTATCTATCTATTATATATATATATACTGAATATATATGAAATATAAATCACTATTTAAATTTTGGAAGTAATTAAATCATGATATAATTAATAATAATATAAAGAACAACAAGTCCACACATGTACGATAAATAAAATGATTTTACCCGAAACACTGCTTTAACATGGAATTTACAAAAGAACAGCTAATATAAAGCCAAAATTGAACCATATATGATATCATAACAATGAATATTATTTTTAATAAGTAAATGACAATATTTAAATCATTATAAAGGTGGTTCGGATATGTATGAAGTATATCAGACCTATGGTAAGGGTTAATTATTCCAATCTCGTTTTTATCCGAGATTGTTTTTTCTTAAGTTTTTACTGGGGTTATTATTATCATCCATGCCCATGTTTTATAAAAATGATTTTATGTACGATTAATGTCCTTTTTAACCATTTTTTACTTTTACCACACGTTATGAAAGGAATATTTCTTTTTTTACCATACGAGGAACTTTTTTAACTTTTCTGAAAAAGTACAAGGATACTGTTTTTTTAACTTATATAGAATGACCCGATTCTTACGGTTTCATAACGCCTTATTTTCATGATGTTTACGCTACAAGATATAATGGTTAATTTAAATAAAATATTTTTCTTTTCAAATTTCATTGCATTTTGTGAAAAGAAAATGATTTTGAAGAAGAAAGGATATTTTCAAAAAGAATTCATTTCATGTGTTTTATCAAAACCATTTTCCATCTAAGATGAAATTATTTCATATGTGTATGTTTCAAGTATAATGTATCTATGATTTACATGGTTTCACTTTTCTTATGATGAAATGATATCAATTTGTTTAATATGGATTATTTTATGATTGGATGATGTTTATGAAACCCATTTTATTCTTTGGTTTATGATGAATGATTTAGGTTTATTTTGTGGAACAAGTAAGAATGATTTTATATTGAGATTGTTGGGACCTATTTCTCCCTTAAATGCATTGGGTAAAGATTTATATCTCATGAGATATTCATGGATGGAATGGTAAGTTAATCTGGTTCAGTGTTACAAGACTAGAACGTAGAGTGAACTCGATTCAGAAAGGGACTTCTTCCACTAAGATGGTCTTGGCAGAAATGCCTTGGCTACTATGGAAATCATAACATGTTCTTAATGGTTTTCGACAATTACATGTTTTATTCTAATGATATTTTATCATGATTAATGTTTGTGTGTGATATATGACTTATGTACTGCCTTGTTTTATTTCATTGCTCAAGATTTTGATGTTTAATAATTATGTTCATGTTATTTTTATGATAAAAATGTATATGATTTGTTTTATTTTCTCCATGATTACCCTTTCTGAGAATTTGAGCTCACTCTTTATATGTTTTCTTTTCCCCAGGATTTAAAGCAAGTATTTAGGTAATAAAACAAAAGGGGATGATCTTTATGGGAGATACTGAAGATCTTTCACCATGATTAGAAGGTTATATTCCGAGTTTACAAAGACACTACACTATTAAATACCTTGTGTGTATGTTTTTTTATGTATTAAGTATCCCGAAAACTTAATGTAATGTCCCTATTCATCATGTTTGGGGTCCCTACAGTTGGTATCAGAGTAATGTTTTAGTCATCCTTTTGAAACTCGGATGCGAAAAATTAGTGAAATCCCTAGATATATTTCAATGGTATGTCTAAGGATGTATCATAGGTTAATTATATATATATTTTATAGTCCTAGAATTAAGATAACGATATTATAATTAATCCTAAGATGTTAGATATTGAATGTACACCCCCTTGATTATGATTTTTTCCGCTCACATAATTCTTTTGGGTTTTAGAAAATGGCTGGAAACATCAAGATTCACGATAATGGAGGATATGAGGGACAATTGAATGACATTTTTCATGAGAAAACAAATGAAATTGGATTTGGAGGTCCACATATCATTATTATTCCTAATCAAAAATCTCATAATATGATCAATAATCTCAACTTTTTCAAGTTTCCTGACACAGATAATAATAGAAATATAGAGTTTCATGATGATCATATAGGAAAGAAAGTTCAATTTCCCTCATGTAAATCCTGTCGGAAGAGGCATCAGGGAGAATGTTTCAAAGGAACTAGAAGATGCTTTGGGTGTGGAAAAGAAGGACACAAAGCTAGTAATTGTAATGGGAAAGGTTCCGTTAACACCATGGACAAGGATAATGGTATTGCTTTGACATCAAAAATGGTTAAATGTTTTAGATATTGAATGTATGAGCATTATGAAAACAAATTCCCTAAGGGAAAATCTCATGAAGAGAATCAGTGTGGTCATATGTGCAATATTTATGTGGATGGTGATGAAGATACTAAAAATGGTATATGAGATGAACGAATTTTGGAAGCTCGGTCAATGGTTTAAGAAGGTATTGGAATGAATATATGTTTATCAAGAATAATGTATGGTACTATGGAATAACGAAAAATCTAAGGATTGTTACACTGTTGTCTTTCCTTGAGTTTTTGAAAGTATATGATGAATGGTAGCAGTAACCATGAAAGGTTATTCAAATATTTTTGTAAGGTAGATGATATGTGCATAATGAAAGGATAAGGAGATAATGGGATGTTTGATAGTATTAATGAGCTCATGACTGGTATAAGTACAAAGCAAAATAATGGTTTGAGAATACTGAATTTTGGGATTTTGGTATGTGGAAAGAGTTAAATTTTGACAACATTCATGTTTTCACTATGGTTCAATGTGTACTTATGTTTCAAGAGAATACATGAATAATTAATTCACATGTTTGGAATGTGACCAACAAGATATATATATCTTATGATATACGAGCGATAAATGATGGTATTTATATGCTTCGTAGAGGAACTCTCTAGTAATCTTCTTCATTATTCTATGAGATTTGATAGAAGTATTTTGGATAAGCCTAAAGATTGGAATAGATTAAGTTGGTCATTAGATAGTATTGTTTAAGGATATAAAGTTTTCGATATTATTGTTGGAATGTTATAATCAAACGGTTTTAGAAAAAAGGACAACCTAAATGACAGGTGAAAACCCATCACATTTGACAAGGTTGTCAGAATCGAACCCACAACCGAAGTGTGACAGGACTTTATCGCATACCACAGGCCTACAGGATGTCCCTGACTAGTATAAACTAGTATTATTTTATTAAGAGGTATGATAGATGAAGTATAAGTCTATTTTTGGAACCGTATACGATTAATCTCACCATATATTGACTTATGTATATATATTTTTCTAAACATATGTTTGAGATATATGGAATGACCTATCATTATATTACATGATATGCTAACAATTTTCAAATGACAAATTCAACATCATTTCTTTCAGAGATGAGGTGGGAATTGTTCAAGGAACGAGCAATGATTAGATTGTACCAAAATCAAGTAAGTATTTATTTTCATTCAAAAATTCTTCAACATTTGGAAAATGATCTTGAAAACCAAAAATGATTTCCTAGTGCCCTCATATCTTTTGAATCAGATGGTACAATAGATCATCACAAATTTAAGGCTTTGTGATTGTTGGATTTTTTATAGCCATGTCCTCTACCACTATTAATAAGAGGATGATGGTTATATTTCTCTTCCATATCCATATTTTCACCTATTTTCTCTTATATGGAATCCTAGTGATGAGTTAATTTGGGTAACAGTTACCTTTCATACATTAGTTTTTAAAATTATGTTTTACTATTCATTTTTACGATGTCAGTTTCTATGAACGAAACATTCAAATAGTAGACGATTTATAACCCCGAAGAATTTCGAGGGAGAAATTCATTTTAAGGGGGGTAGAATGTAACATCCTGAGATTTTAGGAGAAGTATTATTTTAAATTTATTTGATGTCTTTTGTTGTATGCTACACCATGATTAATTTGCGATATTCGCAACACCATATTATCTTGTAGTATACACAACACTATTCTTGGATTGTGTTACACAAAATTTCAAGTTAGTTTTATAGAAGTTATTGTATGCACCATTAAGTGTGTATATATATATATTCAATGTATAAATGAAATATTGTTGGATTATATTATACACAAAAACTAATGAATCATTCACTACACGCAACCATGACCTGGAATGCTTTATACGTAATCACGACCTTCCACGATATTGTGTGTTGTACGCAATACCGAGTTTCACAAAACAAGCCTATGTTATTAAAATATGAATAGTAATACCCACTTTTATAAATATTATAAATTATATCTTTCAAAATAGACTTAATTTTTTGATTCAGAATATCGAAATTAGCCTGGGATGAAATTTTGGTATTTTTTTGAAATCTTTCAATTTTTGATGAATAGTGAAAACACATAGTTATTGGTTAAAATAGACTTTTTATTTTAACAATCATTTATTTTATTTTAATTTATTTTAGGTAAAAATAGATACATAATACTTATATAAGTTCATTTTAATTCATTGAGTCATTTTATAATAATTTTATGTATATAAAAATTTTATTGAACTTTTCACCATCTTTTACCCACCTCCTAGGAGCATTTTCAATTGTTCAGAAAACATAATTTAACTGATTCTGTCAGTTTAATTTCAAAAATCCGAGAGACTCTGTTAATATAAAGGAGTAAAATATGGATCAATAAGATAAAAATAATTTTTGTTGAATAGTAACTTTTTACTTTTATTTACCACAGTTAAAATTAATAAGGGTAATTAAGGGTAAAAATGTTATTATTATTACCCTCACACATGTCCTAATTCTATTGGATAAGTGTAATTTGATCAAAACCAACCTTAGGAATAAAATATGATCATTTAGGTCCAGTTGGATTAGATTAGGACACATATTATTATTTTATTTAAAGAATAGTTAAAAGAGTTAAAATCAATGTTTAACAACTAAAACATTTATAATATAAGGTTATACATAAGATAAATTTGACTATAAGTATTCATTAGAAATATAACAATATTTCATACATAATAGTTTTTTATTTATAATTTTTAGACATTAAATAATTTAATTTATTAATGACACAATGATTATGCATTAATTACCTTATTAATGAAATATTAACATAATTGATATTATAAATACCCAAATAAATAAAATTTGAGCCTTTTTATGAATTAAACAAATTTTATAGGTTAATATGACATGTTATTATTTATTTAATTTACTTATTTAGAACTAATAATTCCGTTACGATTTCCACAAAAATCAATTATCAAATAGTGTCAAAATTGACATAAAATAGTTTTTAAAAAAAATATTATTTTATTAATTGTTATTTTATTCCTAAAAATCTATTATTCGGCCAAATGACTTATATAATGATATATATATTAATAAAGAACAACATGGGGTTCTTTTGTCTTTTTATAGTAAGTTTATTAACCATATAGTGTAGGAAAACAAGAAGACACGGTAAAAGTTAAATTATTTAACTTAGAGTTAAATCGGAATGATATGGTTAAAATAGTAACCTAAACATGCCTAAAACCTATATATTGAGAGTATTTAGACCCATACCTAGATTATCTTATAAATAAATCAATATTAAACTGTTAAAAACCAATCATGACTTTATTATAAAATAATATTTTATGTTTTTCCTAAGGTTCCCATCTCCTACCTTATAAAAGGGAACCTCCTCCCTCTCCTCTTTACACAATATTGATCCTTAAAGCTCGGCCAAACCCTGACCATTTCCCTTCTTAAAATCCCTAGAAACATAATAGAGGTTACGGTCTTCTTCAATGACCATCTTTAGTGCCCTAAAAGGTGGTTTAGAAGAGGCGCGTCAAAGAAGAGGTAATATCCTTTACCAATTCTTTCAAATTCATTTCTTCTTCAACATCTTCTTAATTTGTTATTTCAAAATAAAGTAATAAAATTAGTATAACTCATATATTCATATGTTATTATAAATATGAAGATACCCTATATCACCTTCTATCCATACTATGAAAAAAAATCATCATACGTGCGTACGTATAGAATACCGTCTCCACGATGTGGTGTAATCTGTTTTTCCAACACCACCTTACATGGATGGGTATAATGGTGTAAATAATAAATATATATGGTTATTATAACATTATAATAATTATGAGATATTATATCATCCTCCCCAATTCAATTCAATAATTATGGAAATGATATCATCGCTCGTGCGTACGTAAGGATTACCGTCTCAACGACGCGATGAGATTAATTCTCGAGGTTTAACATTCAAGAATGATTATAGAGTATAGATAATGAATAATAATGATATATATGACATGATAAAGAAAATTTACTTATGTATATATATATATATTTCATATACTTACTTCCATTCAAGTCAATAAGGAAAAGAAAACAGTGTTCATGTGTACGTACGGTCTACCGTCTCCATGAACGGTGTATATCATTTCATTTATCTATCTATTATATATATATATATATCAAATATATATGATATATCTATCATTATTTACATTCTATAATTAATTAAATCATTAAATAAGTAATAATAATATCATGAACAACAAGTCCAATCACGTACGATAAATAAAACAATTTTACCCAAAAAGCTGCTTTAACATAAACTTTACAAAAGAACGGCTAATATAAAGTCACAAATGAACCATATATGATATCATAACAATGAATATGATTCTAGAATAAGTCAATTACATTATTTAAAACATTATACAGGTGGTTCGGATATGTACGAAGCATATCCGACCTAAGGTAAGGGATAATTATTCCAATCTTGTTCTTATCCGAGATTGTTTATTCGTAAGTATTTACTGGGGTTATTGTTATCATAAATGCCCATGTTTTCTAAAAATGATTTTCTACATTATTAAAGTCCTTTTTACCCATTTTTTACTTGTACCACATGTTATGAAAGGAATATTTATTTTGTTTACCATACGAGGAACTTTTTTGACTTTTCCGACAAAAGTACGAGGAGAATGTTTTTTTAACTTTTACGACATCAACATATTTTTACTATTTCATAATGCCTTATTTTCATGAATTTTACTCTAAAATATTTCGTGGTTAATTTCAGTAAAATTATTTTCTTTTGAAATTTCCTTGAATTTTGTGAAAATAAAATGATTTTGAAGAAGAAAGGATATTTTCCTCAAGAATTCATTTCAAGTGTTTTATCAAAACCATTTTCCGTCTAAGGTGACAGTATTTCATATGTGTATGGTTCAAGTATAATGACTCTATGATTTTCATGGTTTCACTTTTCTTATGATTCAATGATATCCATTTGTTTTATATGGATTATGTTATGATAGGATGATGATTTTGAAACCCATTTAATTCTTTGGGTTATGATGAATGATTTATGTTTATTTTGTGGAACAAGTAAGAATGATTTCATTGTGAGATGGGTGGGACCTATATCTAATACCAATTCATTGTGTAAAAATTTATATCTCATGAGATAGACATGGTTGTAATGATATGTTAATCCAGTTCAGTGATACAGGTCTGGAATTAGGAGTGAACTCAATTCAGAAAGGGACTTTGTCCACTGAGATGGCCTTGACAGCAATTCCTTGGCTACTATGGAAATCATAACATGGTATTAATGGTTTTCCACAATTACATGTTTTATTCCCACGCTATTTTATCAAGATTAATGTTTCTTTATGATATATTCTTTACGTACAACCATGGTTTATGTCATTGCTCAAGATTTTAATGTTTAAACATTATGTTCATGTTTTTTTAAGATCAAATGTATATGATTTGTTTTATTTTCTCCATAATTACCCTTACTAAGAATTTGAGCTCACCCTTTATATGTTTTATTTTCACCAAGATATAAAGAAACGTTTTAGGTAATAAAACAAAAGGGGAAGATCATTATGGGAGATGTTGAAGATCTTTCACCACGATTAGAAGATTATATTCCATGTTTCCAAAGACACTAGACTATTACAGTCCTTGTGTGTCTGTTTTTGTTATGTATTAAGTATTCCTCAAAAGTAATGTAATGTCCATGTAAGTCAAGTTTGGGGTCTCTATATTTATTAACCTTATTGTGTAACAATACAAGAAGACACAGTAAAAGATAAATTATTTAACTTAGAGTTAAATAAAAAACATAATGTTAAAATGGTATCCAAAACTTGTCTAAAACCTATTGGATGAGTGTATTTCGACTCATAAAAAATTTATCTTCAAAATAAATCAATTTGGAGCCATTATAAACCGAATATTATTTTATTATAAAATAATATTTCATTCTTTTCTTATGGTACCCCTCACCTCTCTTATAAAAGTGAACTCCCCCTTCTCTCAAATTCTCACCTTCAATGCCATTTGGATTGGCCATCCCTTGCCCAAATATCCTCTAAACATTCCATACTTCAACCTAGATTTCTTCTTTTGGTCATAAATCCATCTTAAGGATCCCTTTTGATCTAGTCAAAAGAATGAACCCAAGGAAGAGGAAAAATTTTCATCACCTCTTTCATGTTCATTTCTTCTTCCACATCCTCTTTATTTTTTTCCTATTCTAAACTACTAAATTTAATGACTTATATATATTTTGATGTTATTATAAATATGGTACAACCATATTCATTATTTTATCCATCCTATGAATGACATGTCACCATATGTGCGTACGTACGGCTTACCATCTCCACGTCGTGGTGTAGTTGTTATTCAATAAATTATTATTTTGATGGGTATAGTTGATGTAAATAATAAATATAACAAGCTAATGATTCTATATATATAATATAATATCATATTATATATGATATAATATCATATTATATATGAGTTTCATATAAAAAAAATGATATTTTCACACGTGCGTACGTATGGAATATTGTCTCCACGACATGATGAGATTCATTTCATGTTCACCATTAAATGATGATTATAAAAATATATATTATTAATAAGTATGTAATATTTGTCATAATAATAATATGAGAGATATATATATATCTGTGTGTGTGTTTTTGTATGTATTTATGTATGTACTTACATATATCTTATTCAGTTACTTCTGTTGATTACAATATCAAAACGGAAACAAAGTTTATGTGTACGTATGACCTACCAACTGCATAAATGAAGCATTCCATTTCATAAATACATATATTATAAATATTTATATTCTACATATAAATGATATATAAATCAAAGTTTATATTCTTGAGTCATTTTAATCATTATATAAATGATACAATCAAGAATAAGAAGTTAAAACATATATGATAAATAAAGCGATTATTACTCAAAATCTTAATTTTACAAAGAAATAATTATTTAATAGGTTGTATAATGTCATAAATGAATTATGTATGATAGAATAAATATGAATATGGTTCCTGTATAATTTAATAACATACTATGGTAATTATACAAGAGGTTAAACATATCCTCAACCAAAGGAAAGTGCAAGGTAAGGGTTAATTTCTCAATCTTATTATTATTTGAGATTGTTAACGGGTAAGTTTTTACTGGGAAATCTATATTATCCATGTATATGATTTATAAAAGAGTTTTAAATGGGATTATTTTAAGAGACTCTTTTATTAAAAAATCATTTTTAATGTTTTAAATATATATTCTTCTAAATCCTTCTCATTAATATCCATGTTTTCAAAATGGTTTATAAAGATTTATTTATATGGAAATGAATGTTTTTATTATATAAATTTCATTAAAATGTTTCAAAGTGGAATGGGAAAATTTTGTTAAAAAATTTCATTAAATTTATTCCTTTCTAAATTGGGTGATATTGAAATGTTTTCATGAAAAATGGATATTTCTCTCAAATATTTTTACAAATCATTTTCATCTAGGTCAACATCATTTGATAGATTTTAAACTTTTATGATGTAGATTTATTATGATAAAAATTTTCCATATTTTATTGAATGTTTTTTGATAAGTTTGACTGTGGATGTGTTATTTTTATACCATTCATGGTTTATGGTTAAATTATTGACATTTCATATGCTAGTTCTAATACAAATGTTAATGTTATGTTTCATCCTATTCATATGAGGAATGTATTGGAACTAGTAAGTGATAGGTGGAGCCTTCTATAGCTCCTCGTCGAATCAATAGGTCTAATGAGACAATTAGGTATGGAACTGACCGAGACCTTTCCAAATTTGATATATGGTTTTGGCTGAGGCCTTAATAATTTTTAGACGTCTTGGACGAGGCCTTGAAAAAATGTTTGAGAATGTCAGGCAGAATACATTCCCTCATTATGAAAATAATATTGTTGTTTAATGTGGTTATTCCACTAGTATAATAACCATGATAATGTTTTATTATGTAATTATTTACTCATATCATATTTATTCCATAAAATCTTAATGTTTATTATTTGTAAATGCATGTGTTTTTAATTATTCACCATGTCTATTGTTTAAATTATCTTCCGCTAAATTATTTTCCCTTACTGAGCATCTGAGATCACCGCTTTCATATGTTTTATATTCCCAGGATCCCAAGTAGTGTTTTAGGAATCAGATGAAGGGTTAATCTAAGGAAAAAATGGAGTTCTAAAAGGATTATGTATGTTGTGATGTATGTTAGAAAGTGTAATGTAATGTTCATGTATATGATCTAATTTCCAAGACTGCTAAAATGATCGTTCCTTTAGTAATTGATTCCTTTTAATCATACCAATGTATTAAAATAATGCACTGACTTAGGGATTCTAGGGTTGGGGAATTATAGTTGGTATCATAGTATGTTTAGAAATAACCTTGGAAATATATTTAGATAAACACTGATTAAGGAAAATTACTATAAAATAGACTTAGAGGATTAGTATGGAATAAATTCCTAGGATTTTTGAACTATACTGACTTTGTGAGTTTTCAATGGAATATATCCTTGTCTAGATACGGGCAGGTAGAGGCCGCTCTAGCACAGATGTACCTAGAGGTAAAACCTGAAAACACCTTTTCGTCCTATACTCGAATGGGAACTGGTGCAGGATAATGGGCATTGCTGCACTCTTCGTTACAACACTACCAGGGAACATGCTTCAGGTAATTCACATTTTCATTACAAGCCATTATGAGGATTTAGGAGTAAATACATCCTTAAAGAAAACATTTATGTTATTATGGATTATATACATAAAAATTTCAATTTATGTTATGTATTTTAGAAATTTTGGAATTATGAATTGTGATTCATAAAATGAAATAGTGTATTCCATTGTTTAGAAATAGTTTCTAGTAGATGGAATGAGAACTCTATCAATATGCATGATCAGAATATTAATAAGGATCATATCCATTATGGTATTAAGCCAAAATTTAAAAGGGAAGTAGCATTACACATATTCTCATCATATTAAGAAATAATATCATGTGTTAATAAGATATGTGAATAATTCTCTGAGTCCTATAGATTTGAAGGGATGAAAGAGAAGAAAAGGATGGAAGAAAAAAAATATGGATAAAGAGAAGTGATTAATGAAAGATTTTCCCATATGTGCTAATAATATAAAGAATAAGCTTGGTAAATTATTGAAGGGAATGTGAGTTTGTTATAAGTGTGGAGAAAAGGGACACCAAATACGTGATTAAAATGGTAAGATAAAGGATTCAAATATACAATGCTTCATCTGCATGGAGTTGGGACACAAGGAAAATCAATGTCCAAATCATTATAGTATACGACAAATGATGTTGTAGGATAATAATAATGTTATGATACTACCTCGGATAAAGAGGAATGTCTAGTGTTCTTATGTTGTTTTAATAGAATTATTTCATTTGAGTGTTGTATCAACAATATACTGGTTATAAGAATTATGGAGAAAAATAAGGATTGTGTTGCAGTACTATTTTATTAAGGATTTGAGATTATATGGTCCTAAGAAAACTGACATAATAATAAGCTACACTATTTGGGAAATATATGGTTGAAAGAAAGTTAATCCATAATACTTTCATTAGAATGAGGTAGTGATTTTGGAATAAGAGATTACTGATTTAGATAAATTATATTGGATATTCTTGACTTCCTTGGAACTGATTAATAGTTTTTTTATTTCATCATTGTTGGAATATTCAATAATTTTGGATATAAGGAATATATCTAGTATTATAGAAAGAGTAAGGGAGCATTAATTTAATCAATAAGGTTTTATGGTAATTCTGGGTGTTACCATGTTTTAAAATAATACATGATGAAGATGTTCACATGTTATTACGTTTCAAAAAGGATCTTCATTGTGTTTAAATTCGTTATAAATTTTGGAATATGATTTTTGATAGAATTATTTTGGATAAGTCTAAAGGTTGGAATGGATTAAGATTGAAATTTGATACAATTGTTGAGGTTATTTTTGGATTTTCATAAAAAGGACAACCTATAGGTCGGTCGACAACCAGTCGCATCCCGCAAGGCCGCGAGACTTGAACCCGCAACCGAAGGGCGAAAATGGTGCATCAACTACCACTAGCCTATATGATGTCATGGATTGTATAATTTAGTTTTTTTGAAGATCTGATATGTGAATTATAAATTCATTATTTTTGGAACCCGATACGATTAGGATAAATAAAATATTTTTTTGAAATCTTTTTGAGTGAATGATGATTTTGTGGAAGAATAAGTTAAAGTATGTAAATATACTTTTTATGTATATATATATATATATTCTTTCTTATTCTATGACTAAATTTATTTTTAGACATTATTTAAGGGACCTTATCTCAATATCCTTTCATTGATGCATCCTTTTATTTCTAAACGAAATTATTTTATATAGTGTATAAAACCCTTTGACTTTTCAATTCATGGGGAATATTTTTCTACAAAGTGTTTTACTAAACGACAAAAAAGGAATGTTTTTTTACATAAATGGTGACAGAAACCTTTCCACCATTGCATGTTTTATTTTTACTTTTCTTCCTAAACAAGCCATTTTTTTAAAAAAAGATAATAAATACATATAATATTTTTACGTATTTTGGCATTAAAAATGGTTCTGATATAGGATTTGTTATGTCAATATATTTAAATGATATATTGTGATTGATGACCTCAATAACTCCATAATAATATTTAATTTTTCCCTCCAATTATGTGTGTCTAATTTCCATTAATGTTATCCTAATCGAAATCATAATTTTTTGGTATCTTTTTCATTTCCCTTTCCCTCTTAATAAGACTAAATTTAATTAAACCAATTTCTGATGTGGGTTTTCCACAATGGTATTCCTCTATTTTTATAATTTTATTTTTGATGAACAATTTAAAATTGCAAGGAAACAATTTATTTAATAATGGTAGAATATAACACCCCAAGATATCATATAATGTTATATCATTAATGTAATTTAATAGCTTGTGGTACACACAACACCGAGTTCGAGCGCACCACGACATTACCAAACTAGCCGTTCAAAAAGGGTTTATAAATAATATTAACTGAATTTTTAATCATATATAATATATATAATTTCAAAACCCATATTAACTTAATTTTTAATCATATATAATCTTTATATGTAATTTCACATTTAAATTGGACATAAACACATGTCAATCTTTGGATAGTTTTAATTTTTTCTTAAAATCTGTTTTTTTGTTTTAACAATGGGAATTAATTTTAAATTAATAAATGAAATCAATATGTTTGAAATTTGGTAAAAATAGACTCCATTTTTGAATTAGTAATATCAAAATTATCTTATGGTGAATTTTTGGTATTTTTCTGAAAACATTCAATTTTTGATGAATAGTGAAAACTACTGAGTTATTATTTAATCCCAGATTTTTTTTAAAAAAATATTTATTTTATTTAAATTTATTTTAGGTCAAAATATATACATAATAATAATATATGTTTAATTTAATTTTTTGGTTCCATTTTATAATACATTTACATATATATAAATTTTATTGAACTTCTTACCATCTTTTACCCACCTCATCAAAGCATTTGTGAATTAGCATAAAACATAATTTTACCACTTTTGTGATTTGAATTTAAAAAATATGAGAGACATGGTTGATATCAGTAAGTAAAATGTGTTTCAATAAAATGAAAATAATTTTCGGTGAATAGTAACTTTTGACTTTTATTTACCACGGTTAAAAATAAATAGGGTAATTATAGGTAAAAATGATATTATTATTACCCTAAAACATGTCCAAATTCTATATGATAAGATTAATTCGACCAAAAAGAATGTTATTAATAAAATATGACCCTTTAGCGCCACATGTATTAGATTAGGACATTTATTATTATTTAATTTAAAGAAGAGTTAACAGTGTTAAATTCATGTTCTCATAACTAAAAAATTTTAATATAGGATTATACATAAGATAAATTAGTCTATAAATATAAAATAGAAATATAAAATTATTAAATACATAATTATATTTTATTTATAATTTTTAGACATTAAATAATTTAATTTATTTATGACCCAATGATGATTCAATAATTACCTTATAAATGAATGATTAAATTAATTGATTTTATAAATATCAAGATAAATATAATTTGAGACTTTTGATGAATTGAAATAATTTTATAGGTTAATAATACATTTTAGAATGGATTAGATAAATGTTTTACGATGTTATAAGGTTGTTATGACTTTCACAAAAACAAAATTCCAAATAGTGTCAAAATTGACATAAATTAATTTTTAAAACAAATACTATATTTTTGTTTGATATAATATTCCTAAAAATATAATATTCTTACAAAGGGATTAAATAATATTATATATTACATTATTGAACAACATTATGTTCTCTTATATGTTTATAGTATGTTTATTAACCATATAGTGTAAGAATACAAGAAGACACCATAAAAGATTAATTATTTAACATAGAGTTAAATCCAAACGATATGGTTAAAATGGTTACCTAAACTAGTCTAAAACCTATTGGATGAGACTAGTTCGACCCATACCCACATTAGCTTCAAATTAAATCAATTTTGATCCATTATAAACTAAATATTATTTTATAATAAAATAATATTTCAATCCTTTCCTAAGGTGCCCCTCACCTCTCTAATAAAAGGGCACTCAGCCTTCTCTAAATTTCACAACATCATAGCCATTTGTCTCGGCCAACCCCTACCCAAATATCATCTCAACATTCCATAATTCAACCTATAGGCATTCCATTCGTCATAAATCCAACCTAAGGATCTCTTTTGATCAAGTAAAAAGAACGAACCCAATGAATAGGTAAATATTTCATCACCTCTTTCAAGTTGTTTTCTTCTTCCACTTCCACCTTTTTATCTTTCCTTTCTAAAATAATATTTCTAGTATCTTAAATATAATTTTATATTATTATAAATAATGTACAACCATATTCATTATTTTATCCATCTTATGATTTAAATGTCACCATACATGCATATGTACGGCTTACCGTCTCCACATCGTGGTGTAGTTATTATTCAATACATTATTATTTGGATGGTTATAATAATGATGTATAATTGATGAAAAAATATATCATGTTATTGATTTAATATATATGATATATAAACAAATTATATCTTATTTTAATATCCAATGAATGATATTGTCGGTCATGCGTACTTATAGAATTACCATCTCCACGACGTGATGAGATTTATTTCCATGTTCACCATTCAACGATGATTATAATAATATATATTACTAATAATTATTTAATATATGAAAAAATAATTCTATTTTATATATATATGAGTGTGTGTGTGTAATTATATATATCTTATTCACTTACATCCGTTTAATACAATATAAAAACAGAAACAGTGTTTATGCGTATGTAAGGCCTACCGTCTCCATAAATGGTGCCTTCCATTTCATATATAAATATATTATAAATATTTATATTCTAAATATATATTATATATAAATCAAGGTTTATATTCTAGAATCATTTAAATGATGATCTAAATGATACGATCAAGAATTACAAGTTAAAACACATACGATAAAGAAAGAAATTATTACCCAAAATGTTAATTTAACAATGAAATCATTATTAAATGGGTATTATAAAGTCATAAATGAATTTTGTATGATATAATAAACATGAATTCGGTTCTGGTATAATTTAATAACATGCTATGGTCATTATATAGGGGGTCAAACAAAACCTCGACCAAAGGAAAGTTCAAGGTAAGGGTTAATTCTTCAATCTCATTATAATTTGAGATTTTTTATGGGTAAGCTTTTACTGGCAAATATTTATTACCCATGTCCATGTTTCCTGAAAGAGTTTTCAAAGAGATTATTTTAAGGGAAACATTTATTAAAACATCATTTTAAATGTTTTAAATATATATTCTTCTAAATCATTCTCATTAATGCCCATGTTTTCAAAATGGGGTTTTAAAAATTTATTTAGATGGACATGATTATTTTTAAATTGTAAATTCCATTAAAAAGATTCAAAGTGGTATGGGAAACATTGATTTAAAAATTTCATTAAATGTCTTCCTTTTTAAATTATGTTACTTTTAAATGTTTTCTAGCAAAAGTGATATTTCTCTCATTAGGTTTTACAAATCATTTTCATCTATGTCAACATCTTTGATAGATTTTAAACTTGTTTGAAGTTGATTTATAATGATACAAATCTTACATATTGTATTTAAGGGATAGTTATATGTTTGACTTTGGATGTGTTATTTTTATACCATTCATGGTTTATGGTTAATGTATTGATATTTCGTATGCTATTTTTAATAAGAATGTTTGTGTTATGTTTCAACCTTTTCATATTAGGAAGGTATTGGACATAGCAACTGATGGGTGGAGCCTGATATAGCTACTCGATGCATCGGTAGGTCTAATGAGAAAATTAGACATGGAATTGGTCATGACCTTTCCCAATTTGATATATGGTTTTGGTCGAGGCCTTAATCATTATTACACCTCCTGTCTGAGGCCTTGACAAAATGTTTCTGAATGTCGGGCATTATACAGTCCCTTATTCTGAAAATAATATTGATTGTTAATGTGTTTATTCGACTTGCAGAATACCCATGACTATGTTTTATTATAGATTTATTTACTTAGCTCATATTTCTGCCATAAAGTGTTAATGTTTATTAATTGTAAAGAATGTGTTTTCAATTCTTCACCATCCATATTGTTTATGTTATATTCCAATAAATTATTTACCCTTAATGAGCATCTGAGCTCACCCATTTCTTATGTTTTATTTTCCCATAATCTCAAGAAGTGTTTTATGATTGAGATTCTGGGTTAAGCTAAGGGAACAATGGCATTCTCAAAGGATTATTTGTTTTGTGTTGTATGTTATAAAGTGTGATTTAATGTTCATGTATATAATTTATTTTGCAGGACTACTAAACTGATTTGTCCTTCAGGACATGATTCCTTGTAATCATGCCAATGTATTAAAATATTGCACCAACTCTGGGCTTCTGGGTCGGGGCATTACATCTATGGTAACCAGTTCTAAGGGAAAATGGTTTATATCTACTGAGAATATTACTTGTATATTTCTCTAAGGGTAATTGGATTTATGTCATTTATGGGGATTAAGATTAATATATCCCTCATTTGGAGCTCCTTAGTGACATTGAGGGTGTATTCATTCCCCTTTTCTCTTACTCTATGATATAGGAGGTATGCATTTTCAAATTATTTCGATAATATCTTAAATTATTTTTCATTTGTGATTTGAACATCCAAATTCTTCATGACTCTCAATTTATGGGGATCTTTGTTGTGTTTTACTAGATGGAGTCTTTCATAAATTACATCAAATGTAGGGATTATACTATTGATTTTGAATTATTTCAACATTGTGTTTAGAAATCAATGTTAATGAACTTGGATTAGTTCTAGAATTTATTTATTTCATGGATCAATATCCTTTTAGTTGGGTAATTAATATTTTGAGAGCCATTGTTATCGAGAGGTAAACTAGGAGATACTATGATTACTAGTTATTATCCTCTAAAATGAAAATGTGATTTTTAACTTGAAGATGAAATTTTTTATATTAAAGGGGTATATTGGAAACGATCATGAATATCCATGGATAATATAAAATGACCCATAATAGTCTGGTTAATATATACTTATAATTATGAGTATGCTCATTGGATCACATTCAATGGTAATATATTCACATAGCTTTTAGGATTCAATTTTTATTTCACTGGAAAATATTCATTATTTTTTTATCTAATTTAGAACTACATTAAAAAAGGATAGAGGTCATTGGTTAATTTTGTTGTGATTCATTGAATATTCCATTCTATGGAAAATTGAAAATATGAATCATCACCTCCTTTCTTTTTGGGGAAGGTGATTATGTACTCCGTGTAACATATAATGAATTAATATATATTAATGAATCCTCCCAAAATACTAGTTTTAGATTTCATACCAATTACCTTGTGGTTTGATCGAAACCATGCACTATGGTGTACATATTTCTATATATATATGCTTCTTTATCTATAGGATTATCATAAAATTAGAGTTTATCCATTGATGATATCTTCTATATGTATCAGATTATATTTTTTATTCATTTTATTTCATTCATCTATTCAGTATTAAATCATGATATTAACAAAATCTAAATTTAATCATCATCTAGGAATGAAAATCTATAAAAGAGTTTATATATGGAAGATAAAATGGAATTCATATGTCTCCCAATGAAGTGAATTAGAAACATCATACATTAGTTCCATTTATTGGGACATGTGATAACTTTTAATGGTATATAATTATGACCATTTAGATCAATTAAATGTCTAGTATTTATGACCTAATTAATTTCATTTTATGGATATTAATTCAGTTCCTGAGGAAATTCATTATATTGTTATGAATTTAAGAAAATTAGTAAATAGTTTACCATTATCCTATATGGTCTACTCGGATATAATTTTCTCAAAATGAATTCCACATGATATACACACGAATGAAATATACCATTTTCATTACATAGTAAATATCTTTTATTAAGAAATAGTGGTGCCACGAGAAATAAATCCCATTGATAGAAATATCATGTGGAATGTGTCCCGTGGAAGATATAGTTTTGAATTTTTGGTCAGATTATCCTTGTAGATTGTAATGTATCAAAATTAATTGGAATCGATGCCCACGTTGTTTTACATGTACAATTTGATTTCATGTGATATATATTTATAGTACATTTTAGTACCATACTATAAAGATATTTTGATACATTATTTATTCATTTGAAAGTAATTTTTTTAATTTTTAAATAATTAAATAAGTCATTTATCATTTTTTATATCAAATGATTACGATTTCATTATATTTTTTTATTTCATGTTAAAATAATATTTTTATATTGTTTTATATTATGTGATACAGATTTCATTTTGAAATTTTATATCATGTTAAAAAGTAAATATATTTTTATTTTACATCATGTCACAAAGACATTTTTCTGGTGAAATGGATGACAATGATTGATTTTGTGGGGATTATTCAGTATTCTTCCATTATATATTCATTTAATATCGAATATTTTTTAAATGGGATTAGAAAATATTAGTGAGATCATATGGGAAATACATGAACATAGAGGACGACAGTGCATACACATTTCAGATGACTTGATTTCTATTAAAGAGATGAAATGATACATTTGGGGATATTATTATACACTACATAGAGATATTTTAAATAGTATGATAGTAAATTTAAGGTTATTTGACCAAGTCTACACATATTTGTTTTCCCAAAAAATATATCTAGCTCAATGGGAGGAACAAAGGATTCCACTAACTTTTATGGTCTACATGGCGTTGGATATAGTGTAGACAATATCGGAATCACGAGATATGTAATTTTTCACTGATATCATAATGATGTGGAACCTCCCTTTTAAGAGAATACAAGACAACTACTACCCTGAGGGTCCCATTAATTTTGAAGAAAATCTAGTATATTCCAATTTATCAAATGAAAACAAGATCAACTGTGTGGATGTTGATTCGAATGGTATACTCATGTATATTCGGAGGCGTTAGTGGAAACCAGACTAGAATATGATTTTGAAGTCTCTGGTCAATAAAAAAAGAATCCAACAATGTTATTAAGATAAACCCATCCATGGAATATGATATAGGTGGATAGAAATTAATATTGAATCTAGGATAATGTAACCAGGTTTCATGATGATGTTACATGATAAAGGTTTAAAAAATAATGGTTGAAGTCTATCTGGATGGAGAAAAAAATCCTAAAAGGCCACTCACATCACTTTGAATTGGGGTTCTCTACATAGGTTAATGGCACCAATGTTATTTGGTTAGATATATTTTTTCATGACCATATATGAGAGAGCCTCAATTAGTATGTTTCACTGTAAATATCTTGTTAATAGAGAATAATGTGGACGTTAATCTAGGTAACATTTCAAATGAGTCCCCTTGTGGGGACCTTATGAGAATGGTCATATGGATGTACCTAATTAATATGTCCCCAAAAACTATACTCATGAACAATTACCTATGAAGAAATCTCATTAGTGAATTCCTAAGAGGATCTTCGATTATGAAACCCCACAGAGAAAACACATAAATGAGGAACCCATGAAGGAAACTCATGAACATGTCCTAATGAAGATTTTTTCATTGTGTACTATCTTTATTCATTTTTTATACCTTCATTAGATCTAAAATTTCATAGACATTCCTTTATATATATTTTTGAATAAATTATCCCTATATGATTCATATTGGAAAATTTTGAGTTTCTTAATAATTTTTCATGCCTTCTATATATCTCTTTGTATCATCTTTTCTGTCTCCTACATATCCTAAAATAAATAATATTTTTTATTTATAGATAATTTTTTAAAACAATCATCCCAACAGAGATTTTTGTGCATAGAGGATAAATACCACATAGCAGTGAATGTATATTCTTTATGAAATAATAACACATATATGGCAAATGTTAGTCTTCACTATCACATTAAAATTTATTTAAGCGATATTCACACAATCTTAATGATTTCCACCCATCACAGTCACAAAAGACTATATTTCACGAAAAATTATCCTTTATAGGTGACATTGGATATTTTCAAATAATTGAATAACTATACAAATAATTAAGATACAACATGAATCAAAACCTATCATAAAGTAAATATTTTTTAGTCAACATTTTATTCATAATACCTTCAAATTCCATCAAGAATATTTTGATCCATAATACATAACAACCATGTATAGAACATAAGGTGTTATATACAAATTATTTTTTATTTTAAGGTAGAATATTTATTCTATAATACAAATAAATTTTTTAACAAAATTATGTATCATGTTATAATTTATACATTCATAACATTCTTATACAAACCATGAGTATAAGATAATAAAGGGATGATTGTGTATGTTGTTGATCATGTTATTAATTGAGGCTAAATTGAGAATTTATTTTTACTATTATTTGAAGAATATGACTTATATCCCATTATTTAAATTGATAATGTATGACTATAGATATACATGGATATAATATCTGTGGGGTTTAATGTATATTAGGATGAGGATCATGAGATGTGATTACACACTTGGTTGAATAAAAAAATATGTTCCTAACTGTGTGGTGAGTATATACTCACTAAAGCAAAAATATATGATTTCTCTCTATGGGGTTGACAAACTTCATGTCTTACAGTCACTTAATTTCATAGGAAAATGGATTATATAATCCAAATAATACCCTTCAAGAATTCATTGATAATTCTTTTTATTAATTTTTATAGTATTAATGGGTATGATTTAATCCTAATAATACCCTTCAAGAATTTAATGATAATAATATGTATTTATGTATTTATTGATTGCATTTTGGTTATTTGATCTGAGTGATTCCTAAATGGTGATATATTTCATTTTTAGGGATTTATGTATATAATAATGTTGACTTATTCATAGTAGACAACATGAGGCATTGGAATTTACTAAAAAAATATTTTTATTCAATGATTTAAACCATTGATATCTATGAAATCATATATTCACAAAATATAATGTTTCTATACTAAAAAAAGGAGACAATCATCTCTTTTTCAATTTTTCCGATACAACCATCGATTCCACCATCCATATGTTTATTTTCATGAAAAATATATAGTAATTGAAATACCTTTTATACTTAATATAAATATGAATCCAATACACTAAAAATAATATATATAATCAAATGTATTTATTAAGTGTAAAAAAATCTATGTAAATTATAAATAAAATAATAAATAGTTTTTTCTATTTCTATATTGTTCCAGATTTGTTATGAAAAAAAAAATTGTTGACTTATTATAATTTCAAATATTAATGTGAATGATGATGTTGTGATTTTTTAATATTCTTCAAATCATTTTTCAAATTTGAGATCAATAAATCCGTTATAAATAAATATTTTAATCCTATAAAAATTCTATTAATTGTAATTTAAGTAATGATTACCCAATAATAGATATAATATATCTCCATGTAAGAAGGAAAAAACATAATCATTTATCATAGAAACTATTTTTACTTCAGTATTTATAAAATTATCTACCTCAAATATCATTTATATGTTTTAAAACCCCAAGATTTATTACAATTATTCACTCAATAGTACATTCATGGGGGATTTTGATCATATCCTAAAAATATAAGAGATTTTTTGTTTTTATCAATCATTGAGTACATGTATTACAACATCATCAACCATTTTTCAAAATTAATGAAATTAATCTAAATGGTCATTTAGAATGTTTTTTCCCTTATGTATAATACATGACATATAAATATGTAACCAGTGAAAAAATATTATATATTAATTATTTATTTATTACTCATATCTTTTCCCACATTGTTTTACTGATGGGAATCATGTTATACTAAATATTAACAGAAAATAATTCATACCATTCTATAAATATTAATTTTTTATTCGACAACATTATATAAATTTTTTTCCTTCATAATTTGTGTGATTAATGGGATTGTGATGAAATAGTGACTTGAATCCTCACTACCCATATCAATGGATATCCTTCTTTATTCTCTTCACATTCATATTAATATTTCTTGTAGTTGGATATATAAAATCGAAAAATTCCCCTCGCCAAATCAATGGATAAATATTCTAATATGAAAATAATATGGTTGTAGATGTAACACCACAAAAATTTAATGTAGGAACAATGTATTCAATAAATTATATGACACGAAACACCAAATGAGTAAATGAATATAATTTTCTGAAAATTTATAATTTTTTTACTAATTAAAAAAATATTATTTATAGATTTCAATGAACATGACACTATTTTATTGTACATCGCACAACCCAAGAAGTTTTCTCAATGGCTTGGGGTACCTGAATGACTGATATCTACAAAACAAAATATAGTTTATTATCATATTATAATTTAATATTATAAGATATAACAAATATTTTAAATTATTTTTTCTAAATTTTATTAAATAACATCTGAAAATATATGGTTTAAGAAATTATGTAATTAATTCATTTGCTATGAATTTATTATAAATATATCTGAACCAATTGAATATAAAGGTAATGTTTTTATAGAAAACTATTAGTATGATTGAAAATTTGATTCATCATAATAAATTAAATAAATAAAAATTATTGAGTGATATTAATGTCATATATATTTATAAAATCCAAAAAAAATTAGACATTAATCTAAAATATTTTGTAGGTATGGGATAAAATCATTCCTAATATTACCCAAAAATCCTATATTTTTTTGAAGGAACATTTACATCAAATAAATGGAAAAAATATTTTAAATCCAAATTTTGGACATTTTATAAATTTTATATGTCAAAATAAACATTATATTTTAAATTTCTAGATAGAAATTAGGATTGAGAGAATTTTTGGAATTATTATGTGATGGTTAATTTTTTGAAAAATAGTTACAAATACTGAATTTTAACTCAAAACATCTTTTTATTCTATTTTGTTTATAGTTAAATTATATTTTTATTTGTTTAATAGTTAACTTAGGTCAATTTTATTTAATTTAATAAAACATAGGTAATTGAAATATATTTGAAATTTAAATTTTATATAAAAATAAGAAAAAGTTATAAGATTTTTACTTTAAGATCATGTTTTGCATCCTGTGTGAGTGATCGAATTAAAATTATTTTCATCCACACCTGAGATAGAAATTTTTTTAAAATTTATTATATATTTAGAATCATCATATTTTATAATTTATAATAATTTGAATTATGTTTTTAACCAAAATTATTAGTGAAGGTAAATAAAATTAATTATGGTGATTAAGGTGAATTTATGCTAAAAAGAATCTAAAATATAAAAATTGGGGATAAAATGACCTATATTGATGTCCAAAAGTAATTTGATGGACATAATTTGAGACTATCATCCCATGGAAGAAATATTTACCATTTTTTGAATAACATTATATGGGATAAATGTTTGTTGAATTCCCTTTCAAAAAATTTACAGGTGTGCTAATATGTCACTATAAATGGGCACACACCCCTACAACTTCTTCACAACTCTCAAGACACATTACCTCAAAAATGGTCATTCAAAATAGATTATCACAATTCCTCCCCTAAACATATATCCATCAAATCTGGAAGAATATTTTCCATTAAATCCCTTTGGTGAAAACCATATGGAATTACCCAAATAAGAGGTCAAATCTTTCATCAATCTCTTTATTTTTAATTCCATTCTCCCCCACCCTACAATACATATTAAATTATTATATAAAAAATTGTTATCCTAAATATAAATATATTTATTTATGTTATGTTTTCAACCAACACTTATATAGACTCCCATCTACCATTTATTTGTATGATGAACTACCGCCTCATTAAAGGATGATTGTTCTTTTTTTCTCTACCACCACTCCTGATTTATAGTTAATATTTAAACTATGGTTTTATATAATTTATACGATATTTAAATTTAATTTACACTTACAAAATTATTTTATAACACATATCATTATGCACTCTATTTTTTTAGAATATGATAAGATCATTTCTGGTAGTATTGACTAACATCTCCAAAACGAGATGTGGTTTGATCACACAATATGTGGAATGTATAAATTATTATTTTTAATTAATCATATGTTAAATAAAAAAAATCTATATTATGATCATTACATAATTACATTTTTTAAATATAATATAATGTATTATCATTATTATACTTCCACACATTTAAAAAATGATTATGTCATTTGTGGACCGGTAGACTACCACCTCTTAGACACAATGAGAATACTTTATTTCACAATAATTATATGTGTAAGAATGTATAATTAAATAATATGGTATTAATTATTTAATGACAATTTTTGAAATATGAATTTTACTCAGAATGTTTCCCTAATGATCACTTAAAATCGGAACATTAATCATGCATACCTATGCCAAACCATCTCTGTTATTAAAGTTTTAGTTAATTGATCATAACTATATTTCATTATTGGTTTTAAGCACAAATTTTATGTATAAAAATGATAATTAATTAATTATTATTATGTTTTATATTTTTTTATTATATTCAGTTTAACAATATTAGACTTACCAAATTCATTTTTGACACAAAATCCTAATATTGAAAAAACAATTGATGAAGATTTAATTGTCTAATAAGTTTTTACAAAATTATAATAAGTTATATTAAAGTAAATATAAACATGAAAATATTTATTTAATAGGTTAGATACACTTTTCAAATAATTATACACGAATTTATTGGTTTTTCACCCAAATGAAGAAGCAATGTAAGGGATTTAATATCAATTTAAATTACATATAGACTTATTTTTGTGTCATTCACACATTCACTTTTATATAGTGTATATACTAAATTTTAAAATATTATATAAAGAGTATACATATTTTTATTTGATTTGGTTCCCTAGAACCAACTTATTTATAAATTCTGATACACTTTTATTCATGGTTTTGAATATTAATAAAATCCTTATCACATCATGATTATTCTTCTAAAAAACATAGGTTCGGATAATTTTCTAAGAGAATATATCTCACTAAATGTTAATGTAACTTCCTGTGAAGAAGAAAATCTAGATGTGTTATGAAACTATTCTTGAATATATATTCTATACCAAGATGATATCAATTGAGGGAAAAAATGATACATATATTCAAGGATTGGGACTCATATAAAATTCATACACCTTCTCATGGTGTACACCCTTGGTAATTTCGAGTTTAGAAATTATGAGAATGAGACCCACATGAAAGAAATACACAATTATATGTTCATTGGATGTTCCCATATACAGATATTTGTATTTTTCCTTAAACATTAAAATTATTAATAATTAAAAACATGAGTTGTGTAGTAAGTTGTATTGACGAAAATAGTGACGAATGATTTTCACTGCGTAGTATGATATATTGGTTGATTCAGGAAGAATATTACATTAATAAATAATGTGAGAAAGTATTTATCCACTTTGATCAATAAAGAAATTTAATATCTACGGGCATTTCATGTGAATGATATAGGCTAAATAAATCCATGTCCATGGTGTTCTATAAGAAATTCTATTTCTAGAAAGTAAAATAAAAAGATATAGACCATATAGGTTGAAGAGACTAGAATGAAAGCAGATCATTTTGAGATATTTTGATAAAGGGATTATATTACATTGTACGAGTTTTTATGTGGTGACAAGACATTGTGGAATTCACTTCACTCTATATGGGTTCCTTGGCATGTTTCTAGATGATAACCTTGGACCTCAGGCTACTTCACCTAATGACACTGAGAAAGGGGCCTTGAGGTGACACATTAAGTGTATCTATAATCACTATTAAATAATAAATTATTATTTACTATTTTAATAGTTTGAATAAATATATTCCCTTATATGTGGTTTAATAATTATTCATGTATGCTTGATCACATAGAAATATTTATTTTTTGTGTAGTAAATATAATTTTTTTTATTTATTGGAAAATAATGCAGTGATATTAAATAAATAAATAAATAGACATAATTCATGGACTAATAAAAAATTTAGAGGAATGGAATACTGATTTTAATGGTCCAGTGAGAAATGAAAGAAATATATTTTATTTAATTAAATAATATATAATTATAATTCAATTATTAATTTAATGTCAATAAATAAAAACCTTGCTATTGTTATTTGACATTGGGGTTTTCTAAGATTAAATAATAATAAAATCCCTTCTGAAATAATTTTATTTTATCCCTAGAAATATAAATACCCAATTATAATATTTTATTAAAAGACTATTTGTTTTATCACAATGATTCAAGTAAAACCCTCTCAAGCCTATATATCTCCCTTATAAAAGAATTCCCCAAATAATAGTGATAAATCCTTCTCATCTAGGTCTAGGAGAGTCCATCGAAAGCAATTTTCAAGGTGATCAAGGCGGATGACCCAAGCGTATGAATCACCAATGATATCACTCATAGAAACCCTTTTTCAAGGTCTTTTGATTCATGGAACATGTTTGGATCACTACTAGATGAAATATACACATGGTTTCTACAATTAAATGATAATGATCTGTAAATAATTCATTATACACGTCAATAAAAATGAAATAACTATTATAAACTATTTATTAAATTAAAATAATTATAAACAACAAGTATTGATCCATATCTCTATAATCCAAAATAATTCTTATTTATCTATTTCATTGAATAATTTCGTGGACCACAATGTTCGTATTCATATAGATCATAGATTCATCAATGATTATGGGAAAAATTAATGTTGGGAAGCTCCCATTGCATGCTTACGATTCTCTTGAATCCTAAAAGTGATACCATATTGGGGACATAATTATTTATTATAATTTATGAACCTTGTTTATTTAAACATTTATAATTTAGTTTTTTAATTTATTATTAATCGATCATTTATTCAAAATCATGAGATATGTTTTAGCCCATATTGTTTATTGTAGATCTAATTGAAACATTTAATTTATTGTTTAATCTATAATGGAGGAACTCAATTCACGGATACAAGGATTTTTATTAGATAATATAATAGTACATGTTGTGTGGATGTAGTTAAAATTCATGTATTTGGGTTCAAAACACCATGAGTCAATTGTTCAATTACTAAACCCATGTTAATTAACGACAGACGGTGTAGTTAATTCTTCAAATGTTTGATGACAGGGATAGATAGGTGCAGGTTCAGACAGACTATGTGTTGTATGGACCAGTAGACATTGTTTTTTCACCCTTTAAATGAAATATAGGTTGTTTATTTAATACAAAACCTACCTAAGAGGTGCCAATGTGTCACAGAGTCAACAGGGCATACAGAACAATGTACACACCATGTAACTCAAATTTTCTTAGTCACAAACTACACGATGATTCCATAGGTGTGTGTTTCTGATAGATTGTGAGAGGCTTACTCATTGTGTAGATCGAATCTACATTCCATTTACTTATACCACATTACACTGATTTAAAATCAATTTATTTCCCTAAAAAAACCTTGATACATTTACTTTAATATGTACGTGATGATTGTACATGTCATCTGATAGGTTTTAATAAACATAAATATTTAATTATGTAATTAATATATATTTAATCTTAATGAGTAGAATATCATGAATCAGTTGAATTAAAGGTTTTTACTCTATATTAATCGAAGCCTTAAACATGACTAAAATATAATTTAATTTTCTAATTCATCGGTGAATTACACATCATGAAATTACATGAAATCTCGGGGCTTCCATATATCCCATGAGTAAAATAATATATGGGTAAAATATATGTTGGTTAGATTTTGATAGGTATCCATTGTGTTTTTTCCAAGATACATTTATATACATTGTTAATTTTAATTGAATTTATTTAATTTTTAATAAATTATAATATATGACAATCTCAATGAAATTAAAATAATAATTAAAAATAAATGATTGATTAATTAAGGATAATAATTAATTGATTTGATCATGGGTTATCATAAATAATATAAATTAAAGAATTGAATGCTAGTTATATTAAATTTATAACATGTTGTATGCATGGGTAAGATCATGAGCTCCAAAACACCATTTTATGTGATTGGGTTAATTTTAATTTATATTAAATTTATATTGTTGTTATGCAGGCCTTATCTTTTTATTAAGATGTTGGGCCTGTATTCCCATAGTTTTATTTTTTATACCCCATCTTACACTGAACCTATTTGTGATTAAAATAATATGTTATGGATTAATCTACCATACTATTGGAGGCGGCTCAAGTTAGGAGTTTTGGAGAAACCAATCAAAGGAATATACAAAGGTGGGAAAGTGGAAATATTTAAACATGAGCATCTAAATTGTAAAAGGTGTTTCACTCCTAGGTCATCAATTAGATTATAAACATTTACATAAAATAAAAAAATAACAAGATCATGATCATACCGTTTGTTTTATTTCTTATATTTTCATTATTATTAATTATGTATTTTTTTCATTAACATATAATTAATGAATTAATAACAATGAAAGATGAATCTGTAATAAAATATCTTCTGCATATATATTATCGAATTATATGGTAAATCACATAAATAATACCACATAATATTTACAAGAAATTGTTAAATATAATAATTATAAATTTATTCATAAAGGTTAAATCACATAATAAAATATTATGTCTATAAAACCTTCCATTGCTTCAGTTATAATCATACCATAGTTTAATGTTCCTGACTAGCCAATGTTGCGATGATTTCAATTATTATAGAATTCTACCACTAGGTTTTGGGTGGACATGACATTTTTCACATTAAGGGTTGACTAAAAACGTAGAACATGGTGTAACACAGAGGCAAAGGATTAGGAAATCCAATTAAATTATTTTAGGATTGGGGGCTATAATAAGTAGATCCTGGAAATGTGAGATGATGCATTTGGAATTTGAAACGCCTCTATAAAAACCATTCATGTTTCATGACCTTCAAATTTTAGGGTAATTAGAATGTGAATATTGATCTTTTCCAATAGGATGTCCAAGAAACATGATATTAATAAACCAATGGTGAAGGAAATTAGGTTTCAATAAAAAAGTGGGAGGTGAATAAATATAAAATTTAATTATCTAAATTTAGAAGATAACATACTAACTATCTTCTTATCTTATTTGTAGAGACAAAAAAACATGAAATCAAATGTATCATTATGATCCATAATCGAGAAGGACAACCTTTTCACCTGAACAAATATCTAATAACTAAAGAGGTGTTTACACATCATCCTTCACCATGAATGTAAATTATATGTGGTGGAAGAACAATTACTAAGTGTGTTTTGAAATGAGTAATGTTATTAAAAACCATCTCTCTTTGAGAAACATAATAATGACTATACCTAATATTTAGTGATTAATGATATCATCCTTGACTAATGAGATTTTAAATAAACATGTGAAAATGGATGCATATATCAAGATGTCTCACCTTCTAGATCACTATCTAGAGACAATGAGAAAAGAGAGGTATGAAATATCTAATACTTTATTTACAACTATGCATGGGTAGTCTGCACCAATTGGACCTAATCTATTCCATATTATTGGATAAATTAACTTTCTAGAAATATTTTGTATTAAATTCGTAGAGGAGTTTCACATAGATCTCATACATACCTCACATCCCAAGACCTTAACCAGATTTATTTTGATTTTTAATATGAATAATAATTTGAATAGTCATTATAAAATTAATAATCTAATTTCCCCTGTGTATTAGAAAATGTGGAATAATAAATCTACTGTCCATATTGTGATATAAATGATAATGGTCAATGAAATTGGACCCATGAATTATAAATGATCTAAATATATTCACCATCGTCCTACCAATAATGAGATGATTTAGAGGTAGGGAATGAGAAAGAAGGCTTTATGTTTGGAATGTTGCGATCCAGGCCACTAAAAGAGGAACATCACCTTGAAGAATGTGGTATATAAAGGTTAATTAGTTACCGAGGGAAATAATTCCATATCCACACCTTGGGTATTAGATAATGTCTTTTGTGCTCAAATATGTTTCCAAATGAAGGAACCAAGTAGATTATAGAAAATTTCTAGAAGAGAGGTGGATATTCGAGAATTTAATAGCTCGAGGAGGACTATACTCTCCATTATTATCTACAATGTTTCATTTCAAAAAATTAATTATTTTTATTTTACATGCTTTTTATTATGTACCTACTGTTAACAATAACATGATTTCTATATCATTTTTATATACAGATGGGTTAATTTAAAATTTCAGAAATAAACATAGTTTATTTTATAAGGGAAACATATGTTTTGGTATAAACCATTTAAAATATGGTTTTATGTATTATACTATGATAACACTGTATTCGAAGATGGTAATGAATCAAGTTCACTTTAGTCATATTAAACCCATATTTGGAGACACTTTAGTGATGAGGTAAATGAGAAACGTTTGAAAAATCACTCTCAGGATGGATATTTACACTCTTCTAAGATAAAACAACATGATTAATGTCATTCATGTTTAAAATTAAAATGAAAAAACCATGATTTTTTTCATAGGGTGAAAGGACCATAGAGATTCTAGAATATCTACATGGTGATGTGTGTGGATCATTTCCAGTAGAAGAATGAGAATGATATTCATTACTCAAACATTTAATAATGACTTGAATTGATATGTCTATATCAGCAAGATTTGTTTTGATCTTGAGTTCATTGATAAATTCATGGAAATAAAGAATGATGTAGATAATAAACTTGGATAGATGATAACAAAGATTCCATCAGATCTTGGTGTTTAATATATTATCCAAGAGTACATTAACATTCTATGGGATTTTGAGATTCTATCTGAAATCAATCTACCATATACACCATAGTGGAATAGTGATAGAGAAGGTAGTAATTATTCCTTGTTGAAAATGTTAAGGTCGATGATGAGTCATACAGATCATATATTATTTTATTGAGGATATGCTTTACAAACTACATAAAACACATTACACTGAGTACCAACTAAAGAGGAAAATGTAATTCATTTCTAGTTATTGAGTGGAATGAAACCCATTTTATCACATAATCATGTATGGGTTTGTGAGGAATTTGTTGAGGCCTTCTCAAGTAGTAGAATAGTTCATAAGGGCATGAATTCGATCTTTATAGTGTATCCCAACGACAAAAAGGGATGCTACCTATATAACACCTTAGAAATGAATGTGATTATATCCAAACCAATTTCCTTTCTGGATATGGATAACATACTAAAAAGGATAATGGGAGAAAGATTAACTTAGATAATGTTGATACACAAGTTTCATAGGAGTTGGTACATGATCATGTTCTACAGGTCCTCATGAAAGATGTCTATTTTGAAACACATGTACAATGTAAGAGTGTAAGAGAAGTAAAGGAACCAAAGAGATGTGGTTTTCAAGTCACAGAGGATGATGAATCATTATTAATGGAAAATTATAAACCTCTGTCCAATATGTATGTGGCAGATATTACATAAGCTACAATATGGCAAGAAGCTATAAATTCTATGATGGACTCTATGTATCATAACGATGTTTGGGTTCTCTTTGATGTGCTAGTGGAAGTAAATATAGTTAGAAAAATACAGATATTCAAGAGGGACATTGAAATGGATGGTAATTTAAGTACCTATAAATAAAGGATAGTTGATTATGGTTTTAAATTGTTTAATGGAATTGAATATGATAAATCCTTTTCTCCATTTTCCATGTTTAAATCCATCAGAATCATACATTCTATTGTATATTACCTTGACTATGTGATTTGGAAGGTTGTTTCCAATACTACATTCCATGAAAGGATCCTTTATGAAGATACCTATATGAAATAACCATATGATTTTGTCAATTTAGGTGATGCCAAATGTATTTTCATGTTATGTAAATCCATTTATGGATTGAAGAAAGCTTCCAGGTCATTTGATATTCGATTAGATGAGGTAATAAAAGAGTTTTTTTCATTAATAATGAATGTGAGATGTGTTTATATGAGTCGTTCAATGGAAATGTGGTTGTTATCATAGTAGTTTGTGTTAATGAAATATTAAATATTTCAAAATACATAACATTATAACAAACTGTTAAGGCTTGGTTGAACATGTGTTTCATCATAATGGACATAAGAGAACCATACTATATTCTATGGATCACGATCATTCATGATATATCTAAGAGACATCTTTGACAAAGTAAAATTTCATATTTTGAATTGATACTAAATATAATTCATAATGAATTATAAAAGAGGGGATTGGTTCAAGTGTCACACGGTTTACATCTTTCTATGAAAATTTATTCATAGAAACAACAAGAGAAGGATAGAATTAGTAAGATCCAAAATGCTTCCATGATATGATCAATAATTTATACCATGTTATGTACTAGACATGATGTTTCCTATGTATCATGCATGATAGGTAGAATTAATGATGATTTATGAGAAAAACATTGGTATGTTGTTAGGACTATCCTTAATTTTCTTATATGAACTAAGGATGTGGTTATGGTGTATAGATGATATGAGGATCTAGCCATTTTTGGGTATGTGGATGCTTGTTTTCATATAGAATATAATGATATGATGTCACAATCTGGATATGTTTTCTATCAAAATGGGGTAGTTTGAAGGAGGAAGAGTTCAGAGAAGCCATTTTACACTCATTCTAATGTGGTGTCCGAGTATGTAATATCTTATAATATAGCCAATGAATCCATTTGTATTCGGAAAATTTCCCAGTAGATATATTTGTAACATATATGAAATGACCCTATAACATTATATTATTATAATAATACAAAACTTCCTCTATTAAAATATCCAAGGTCACATCAACCAAAAAATTATATACATCAAATGTATCACTGCCAGATGGATTTCTATCTGATAAATTATTTTGAAGTTAGTATATTACCCATGGAAGAGAATGGGAAGGACCCCATTACTAAATGAATATCTCAATAGAAGCATGAGAATCATGTGAGAGATAGCAGACTGAGGGTTGTTAGTCGTTGGCACTAGTTTAAATGGGTGTTTGATGGGGTTGTTTTCCTAAAACTTTCATCTTTTTACTTTAGGATAAAATTGAATTCATAGTATTTAATATTAATAAACTAATGATCAAATCAGGATTTCTATTCTTCATAATCATTTTTTGTGTTAATGTCAAAATATTAGTTGTCACACTAAAATGTCACTATAGTTCTCCGCTATGATGATAACCCAGGAGTTCAATGACACTATTCTGGAATATATGTTTTATAGCCGAACGATATCATTTAAGGGAGATATTTGATATAGGATATCATGGGTTGAGACACATATGACTTTGAGTAAAATTCTCATTATGTAAGCCTTTATTAGTTTCTATAATGGATATTATGAGTTCGAGACCCACCAGTAATAAATTTTCATATCCATGTGTCACTGGATGTTCCGATCTACAGGTGTGTGTATTAGTCTTTATACTATAAAATTGTTATTATTATCTACTATGAGTCTCACACTTAGACGTATTAAGCAAAAAATTGATGTAAAATGTTCATGGGGAAGTAGGATATGATGGGTTCCTCGAGAATAATGTAGGATTAATGAATAATGTGATAAATGTTTTGTCCATTCTTTTCATTAATAGAAGTAAAAATGTGAGGCCCTTTGATATAAATGGTATAGAATAATCAAATCCATGGACATAATGTATTATAGAAATTTTTATATCTGGAAATTTGATAAATGGTACTTCAAGAACACATGCTAATGAACTGGCATGAAATGTACTCAATTTAATATATTGGGATAAAGGGATTATATATCATTGTAACCATTCATTTGAGGTGAAATGTCATTGTTTCATTTTTTTACTTCTGTATGGGTGACATTGCATGTTTCTAGATGGTACCTTAGATTTTAGACTGTAATGCCTAATTCCATAGAGAAAGAGGCCTAGAGGGTCACACACCATGTTTATCAAGAATCATTAAAAAATAATATATTTATATTTATTATTTAATAGGTTGAATAAATATTATTCCAGTACATGGGTTAATAATTATTCATTTATTTTTTATTTCATATATACATATATATATTTATTAATTATATAATATTTATTTATTTATTGAATAATAATGTCGTGATATTTATTAAATGAATAAATAGACATTATTCAAGTCCCAATAAATATTGTTGAGTAATGGATGACATAGTTTAATTGTCTAGTGAAAATGATAAAAATGAATATTATATAATTGAATAATAATTAATTATATTTCGCAAGACTAGAATCTGTCAAAAAATAATAATATTACTATTTTTATTTGATATGGGGCTTTGCCAGGATTAAATAATAAAAAGCAACCATGTGGAATTATTTTATTTTAACCGTAGAAATTTTTATACTAAATTATATTATATTCTCATAAGACTATTCGTTTGTGCACAATGATTCATGGAGAATCCTTTATAGAATATAGTTCTCTCTTCTCCAATAATGATCCTAATAATGGTGATCAATGCACCTCCACAGGATCATGGAGAATGCTTTAGAAGTGATTATCGATGCCTTTAAGTCGGGTGATGCAGGCACAAGGATCATCTATGCTAGCACCATGAGACTCATTTAGTGATGTCTAGAGATTCATGGAGCACATGTGGTTCACCACTGGATGAAATATATACGTGGTTTCTACAATGTAACACGCTTCACCATAGATCTATTTTCAGACAAAACAACAATGAAATTTTCTATATAGTTAATTCTTTATCTATTAAATTAATTATAAGAAATATTTATTGATCCATCTATCTCATGTCATTCAAAATTCTTATTTTTTATTTTATTGACTCAATTTTATGGATTATGGGGTTCATCATTGTATATATCCCAGATTGACCATTGATTATGGGAAAAATTAATGTTGGGAACCACCCATCACACGCTTCTACTGCACTAGAAACAGAAAATTCTCATGATATAATAAGATTAATTTAATTTAATTACTTCATGGGGATTATGATTTAAATATTATAATGTGCAATATGAATCTTTGGATTGATTAAATTTTTTTTCCAAAAAAAATTTCAAAAGTATTATCATGTTAATATCAGTTCCCATTGTGATTGTTAACGTTCTCGTGATTTAATGACATTATTATTGTGTGGTTAATTTTTTACATATAGTATACATAAATCCACTTTGGATTGAAATATCACGAGTCATTTATTTGTCATGGTATTTTTTGTTTCAATATGAATTATTTATTCTTAGGTTATTTGTGTTTAAAATCACCAAGTACTAATGAACTTTAGAATACAAATTATATTATTTTGGCCATACCACTTCCTTGTTGTCATTAGTATTTTTGGATTATTTTTATAAATACATTGAAATATATATTGAAGTATTTTTACTTTTTATATAATGATTTTCATTTGATACACCTCATATATTATTTGATTAATTATCACATCAACATTATGGAATTTTCAAGTTGTTACTTTATATTCTCATTTGGTTTGAGATTGTATACACATGACTTTCCATCAGAAGAAGTTATTTAATCATTGTCAAATAAAACATTTTGTTATCTTTTTATCCTTTCATCATGACCTTTCTCATTTAATAGTATAATTTATACACTCTGTGGAAATCCAAATTTCTCGGAAAATATTTCTATGAAAACTTTACTCCATTTTCCTATTTAATCAGAATACATATATTATTTTAAAAACAAATTAAAAAAAAGGTTTTTATAAATGTCTTAATATTATGAAATTTTTTTATCAAATAGTTTTTTTTTCTTGTTATCTTCTATGGATTTAGTCAAATTCACTTATTTGAATTTTCCATTTTGTGTTTCAAATAATACATTTTAAGGAAAATGTTTTCAAATTTTATAATTAATGTAAATGATTTTAATTTTACATGAGGATTGTTTCCTTACAAATATTTTTAAATTATCTTTTTATAGTATTTCCTTTAATCAACATATAAATCCATTATTTTTACTCAACATTGGATATGTTGTATTGATTAAATCCATATTCTTACTCTTGATAGTTTATTGTGGATTTAGAAAAGGATTATACTTAAATTCAGTTCTTTGAATCCATTATTAGCCCCCTTTAAATAAATAAATTCTTATAGTCAATGAATATTATGTTTCCCCTAATTGTCCAAATTATTTATCTTGGATATGTGTAATTACTAAACTATATACTATTTTTAGATGATGTTTTATTTGTATGTTATTTGATTTTTTTATTAAATATTGTTAAATTCACATCCTTTATAAAATAAATATACTTGGTATGGAATATTGTATTTTCGATTTGGGGAATTCTTGCGACATGAAATACATGGGTTGGGGATCATATAAATAAGGGACTATGGTTGGGGGTCGGTTACTACAAGACCCTTCTTGCATCAGTACTATTATGAGAAAAACATAGTTACATACAATCCCTTAAAGATTATTTCCAAGAATAATTGATAGGTTTTTTCCTATAGACTTAAACTACCACGAGGATAAGTCATGATGGTATAATGGTTCATGTTATTGATGCATGTCGTCCAATAATTAATCATTTCATTCCCTATAGTTATTATCATTCCATTATATTTTGTGTCGATAACTCAATGGATGCTTTTAATTCTCAGTTATTTTATTAAATTCCATGTGATTTAGTTTCTTAACTTTTCATATTGGGTTTTCCTAATTTAGGTATTTGAATGGATTGTGTTTCTAGTTAATACCATTCCATATTTTTATGAAATTCATTTTTAGTTATTTTATTACATTGTATATGTGTTTAGTTAGTTTACATTCCATAATAATTATTCTCATTGATTCATTATTTATCCGACTCAACTTTATACTTACTAAATTTTTTGACTCACCCTATTTTTTTGTGCATTCCCAGGGGATGTATGAAACATGCTATGCATGATATGGAGGGATATGCATATTATAATAATGTTATTGTTGGAAGGAAGGAATTATATTGTAATTAGTGTATTTATTTGTAATACATGACTAATGTATGTATCTGGTTTACTGGGACTAAAAAAATATGTCCATTATGATTAGATTCCTCGTAACCGTGAAAATGTAATGCTATAATAAACTAGCTATAGTCTCCCTAGAGTCTGTGTGTTTCAGTTCATATGAATGGATGTTATTTTTTCTACTATGGGAATAAAATTTCTGAAAAATGGGTTGGATTACATATCCCAAAAATAGAATATTATGATTATTATAGAAGAACACCATTCATTTTTGATAATGTTGAGATTATGTGGGTCTTTCTAGTAGTACATCCATGTTTGGATACTCTATGTGGATGTAGTTCTGGAAGAGATTTTTCTAAGAGTAGTAACTCTAAAAAGGTGCATCATACCTGACTTAGTGTAACATAGTACAAGATAATGGGCCTTAGTGTACATTTGATTTGAAACTCCTAGCAGATATTTTTTAGGATTAATAACATTATCATTCCAAAAAACTATGAGTTATATTGATACAAAATGGCCTAGGTTAAATGAAATGTTTCTTATATTGAAAATAGAGTGTCAGAATTTATATATGCAGAAACTAATTATATGTTTTTCCAAAACGATAATTGATACTCAAATTATAGTTTTGGGTTTTCAAAAGTTCCCTCCTCTCTTGGATAATACATATAATAAGTAAGGGACTATGTTGAAATATGTGGATAAAGTATTAATATATTGCTTTTGTATTTAATATCTATGTTAAAAGGATTTTCAGTGATTAAACATACCTTATGGGTTTCCATAATATTTATTTTTGAAATTATAAATATATTGGTTTAAAAAGAGATAAAAATTATTTAGGGTGACGACCAATCAAATATGTTCAGAACATGGGATTTGAACTGATGGACAATGGAATATAGGGGATTAACTCAAAAAACCTACCTATGAAACTTCCCACTTAAAATGTTATTGCATTGTTTTAAACAACATGAAGAATAAATATTAATGATGAACCAAAAGTGGTCCTTACTAAATTTTGAGATTATTGTATTAACCAAATTAGAATTTGAGAGTAATTAAGGTAAAATTTTGATAATTTTCATTCTTTTATAATATTTATGATATTTTAAATGTTTATTTAAGTGATATTGGGATCGAAGTCAATTTTTGGACACCCTTTTCTTGAAGTATGTAATGAATTTGAATATGATTGATGCACTACTAAAATAGTTAACTATGAAATTAAAATGTATCATGAAAATGAATTTCATTATATTCATAGGTAGAAAATAATATTCTCAAGATTAGGAAAATGATCTAATTTTTTTATCTTAATTACTTAAATCTTATTATACCGATTGTAATCTAAATTATCATATATTTATGGATTTAAGATGCTAAAAATTCCATTGATTGATCATTAATTTATGATTAATGACCTCAATACCACTATAAATATTTAGGGGATTCCTCTATGTATTTATACCTACACTCCTCCAATTTTCTCCAAATAAGATACTTAATTGTATATTACACCATTTGACCCTTGTACTTATCATTCTATCTTTTATATATGGATTATTATGAACCCTTCTCATCATGTGGGAATTAAAACATCTAAAATATCAAAAACTCTATCACCCAATTGATGTTTAAAATGTGAGTACACAACAAATTAATGTTGGGAAAATGTAATGCACTAAAAATCAAAATTTGGAACATTTTATTCAATAGGGTGTATTACACCAAACACCAAGAACATTATGGAAAATAATATCCAAAGAATTGATAATATATTTAACAATTTAAATAAATTAAATATAATTTTTGAATAAAAAATTTTCTTATCATATGTTGGATGAAAAAAAGAGTTACTTTTGTGGCCTTCATGACACATAAGAGAAAATTTTACCAAATAATAAAATTGATTTAAAATATTATTATTCAATATTGTAAGATATTACCTAGGCATTAAATTTGAGATTATAAATAGTATTATCTATAATATGAAAATATATGTTTTACAAAAATATAATATTAATTCATTTGTAACTAATTAATTATAAATTAATATGTGAAACAATTGAATATAAATGGAATGTTTTTAAAGAAAACAATTTCTATGCTTACTAAGCTATTTTGTTGTAATAAATAATTTCAATTACAATTAGTGAGTAGTGTAAATTTAATATATACATATATATATTACAAAAACAAATATTTTCTATATTAATCATATAGATTTTATATGAATGAGATGGGCACAATACAATTATTTCACATAGAAAATGATATTTTTATCATGGCATTTTTACCGGCTATTAATGATGAAATTATTTTATTAAATTTTTTGGATCATTTATAAATAATATGTTTCAAAATAAAATTAGTTGTTTAAATAAGAAAAATTTATTTATTTTAGTGATTATTTTTCAAAAGTTTCTATGATGTTTCATTTTATTTATGAATAGTGAAAAATACAAAATTATTACTCAAACATGATTTTTTCTATTTTATTTATAAGTTAAGATGTAATTTTTTTAAATATTAATTAACTCAATTTAATATAATTTTGTAAAGTTTAGTTCATTTTAATAAATATCACATTAGAATTTTTCATGAACATAGGTTGTAATTTGGAATAATTTTTCATTAAAAAACTACTTTTTCCTCTCATTTGTTGGATTAAATTTAAATAAATTACTTCTAACATGGTTATTATAATTTTGTAAAATGGATTCAATATTTTCTCCGATTATTATGTTATGTTCAATATGTTGAAAATATTTTTTTACCAAAAAATAGTAGTGACTGAAATTAAAAATAGTTACAGATATTAAGGTGAATTAAGATTAGCAAGTGACCAAAGCATAAACATAATTGATAAAATGGCCTCAAAACATGCCCAAAAATACATTTTGTGGAAATATATAGAACATAACATCACAATTATTTACTTTTTACCAATATTTTGTTTGAATGACATTGAAAAAAAGTGGGTTGAATTCCTTTTTCAACAATTTACAAGAGTACCAATTCTATTTTACTTTAAAAAAAGAACTCACCCATTTCCACTTCATCACACCTCTTATGAAACATTGGCTCGACCATGATCATAAGTAATATCTCATAAAAACCACTCCTATAATGTGACACCCCAAGATTTTATGAGATATATTCTTTTTAATATCTTTGATTTCTTCTATTGTACACTACACCAATATTATCTTATACTATACACAACACCGTATTAGCTTGTAGTATACACAAAACTATTCTTTCCCCGTGTTACACACAGTTTCAATTTCATTTTGTAGATATTATTATATGAAACATTAAGTATAGATTTTTTTAACGTAAAAATGAAATATGTTTTGATTATTTTATAGGAAACACCAAAGGGATCATTCTCTACTTGCAGCCCTAACTTGGCTTGCATTACACGCAATCACGACCTTCCTCGATAGCGTGTGTAATATGCAATACATGGATTCATTAAACAATGATATATTTTTATAATAATATTATGAGCTAGCCGTTATGAATAGTATTAACTAAAATTTGATTTTTATAACATTTTTATTCATCTTTCACATTTTATAGAACATGGTATGAGAACAAAATAACTTTTTCGAGTAAAATAAGTAATTTTTTTAAAAAATGCAGTTTTTTCACTTTTTGATTCCCCACTAAAAATAAATCTCGTTTTGACATTTTTATAAGTTCAATTTGAAAAAAAACATCTTCTTCAAAATCAGGATATAAAAATTTACTTTGGGAAAATTTTTCATATTATTCCCATAGCTTTTATATTTTAATGAATAGTAAATACACACTATACTTTAATTAAAAAAATTGTTTCATCATAAAAATTTATATGGCTAAACAATAATACTTAATGGTTTAAAAGTATAAATAGAATATATTTTTACCATTTAAAATAATTTACTTATTTATCATTTATTTTGCATTGAATTCATAGGTAAAATCATTTCAATCTTTTGCAATGTTTTAACATTTAAAACTCATTTTCTTAACATCGGGATTAATTTTAAATTTACTTCTACAAGTTCTGTGATTTGAATATAGAAAAATGGATTCAATATTTTTAATTAGTAGTCCAAATTATGTTAATATGCCACCTTTTTTTTTGGGCACTATGAATAGTAACTACGGTAAATATTATTTACCCTATTTAAAGGTAAATCGTGTAATTAAGGGTAAATATATTATTATAAAATTACCCTAAGACATGTCTTAATATAATTGGATGATTATATATCATCTTAAGTCATTGTTTTGTTTAAATAGAATCCATTGGAACCCAATTGAATGTGATTAAGACCTTTAATTTATTTTATTTTAAAAAAAGTGAAATATGTCACACTCAAACAAAAATAATTAAAGTATTTCTCATATAAGGTTTTCTAGAATATAAATTCCATTATAACTAATAATTTTTAATCTAAAATGTTTTTCTATGTTATGGTAATTTATTTTTTATTTTTAATAGATATTTATTTACCTTAATAGCTTATACATTAATGATGCAAAAATTATTTAGTTAGAAAAAAAAGCAATAATATAGTTTTTATTACAGAAATAATTCACATCAAAAGGACCATAAAATTGAACAAACATTATCGGTTGAGTATATATATACCCTAAGCATCCAAGTATATAATTATGGACCATTTAGAGTCTTATAAAACAGTTTATTACAGTTATAATATTTTATTATAATTGATGTCAAAGTTGTCACCTTCATACTTTAGTAACGATAAAATTTAAAAAGTTGGTTTTTTATAATATAAATTCGACTAAAGTTATACTTATGAAATTTATAATATTTATCTTCATCATAGTATTTCATTTTTAATATGTATATTAACTAATTATACAAAAATGTTGTATCAATTATTTTATTAGTAGAAATATCAAATAAATGATTTTAAATGTTTTAAAATAAATATTATATAAACAACATAATGTTATCCAAGAATATTCTAGATGAATATTACTTGTTATTTATCTATTAAATAGATTTTTTTCGAAAATTTTTTATCTGTGGATTTTATTTAAATAAAAATAAATGATTTGTGTCAAAATTGACACTATTGATATTTTATATTATTAAATTATTTAAAAATCACAATAATATTTTAAAATTGAAAATTAAAATTTATATGATCAAACATGTCATAAAGTACCATATTATGTATAATTAACAACACATAAGTAGTTATTTATAAATATATAAAATTTATAACATTATTATCACAAATAAAAATAAATAGATTAAACAAGGATAAATCAAAATGATAATGTTTAAAATAAAATCAAAACATTTCTAAATTTAATTGAAGATGATATTACAATCCTGTAGTATTTAATATCCGAATGTTAGTCACATTGGAAGTTCTTATGAGGGTTTTGGGTTTATTATAAATTAATATTTTAGAGGTTTCCAAAAGTTCCCCTCTCATCTCTTATAAAATAGAATCTCCTCCCTCTCCTCCTCACACCATTTTGAGCCATCAAGCTCGGCCAACCCCTGCCAATTTATCTTCTCCACTTTCCTAGAAACATTCTAGAGGTCCTGGTCTTCTTCAAAGACCATCTTTAGTGCCCTAAGAGGAGGTTTAGAAGAGGTGTATCGAAGAATAGGTAATATCCATTATCGATTCTTTCAAATTCATTTCTTCTTATACATACTCTTATTTTGCGGTTTCATAAAAAATTAATAACATTATTATCACTCATATACAGATATTTTATTATAAATATGAAACAAACCTATTTCACTTTCTATCCATCCTACTGAAAATGAAATCACCGGGTGTGCGTACCTACGGAACACCGTCTCCACACCATTGTATAATCTGTTTTTCTAGCACCACCTTAGTTGGATGGGTATACAGGTGTAAAGAATAACTATATATTTTTATTATAACATGATTCTTATTCTGGGATATTATAATATCCACTCTAATTCCATTCAATAATTATTGGAATGATATCATCGCTCGTGCGTACATACGGATTACCGTCTCCACGACGTGTTGGGATTCATTCTCCATGTAAAAAATTCAAGAACGATTATAATGTATATATAATAAGTAATAATGAAGCATATGAAATTATAATGCTACTATATTTATGTATATATATGTGTCATTTAATTCCATTCAATTTAATAAGGAAACGAAAACAATGTTCATGCATACGTACACTCTAACGTCTCCACGAATGGTGTATTTCATTCCATTTATCGATCTATTATATATATTTATATTATGAATTTATATTATATTTAAATCATTTTCTACCTTGTGGAAGTAAGTAATCATGATCTATGCAATCATATTAATAATTACAAGTCAAAATACATACTACAAATGAAATTATTTTACCAAAAAGAACACATTAACATGGGATTGACAAATGTACGGGTAATATAAAGACATAAGTGAATCATATACGATTACCTAAATATTATTATGGTTCTATTACAAGTTAATGATATGTTTAACCCACTATACACGAGTCTCATACATATATAGAAGAAATCAGACATAAGGTAAGTGAAAATTATTCCAATTTCATTCTTATCCGAGATTGTTTATTCGTAAGTATTTACTAGGGTTATTTTTATCATCAATGTCCATGTTTTCTAAAAATGTGTTCATGTATGTTTAATGTCCTTTTTACCCATTTTGGACTTTTACCACATGTTATTGAAGGAATGTTTCCTTTGTTTACCATACGAGGAAATTTTGGAATTTTCCAACAAAAGTACGAGGAGAATGTTTTTTAACTTATACGGCATGAATGGATTTTACGGTTTTATAATTCCATATTTTCATGAAGCTTACTCTACAAGATTTCATGACTATTTTGATAAAAATCCTTTTCTTTTAAAATTTTATGGTATTTTGTAAAAAGAAAATGATTATGAAGAATAATGTATATTTTCTCAAGAATTCATTTCATGTGTTCTATCAAAACCATTTTCCATCTAAGATGACATTGTTTCATATGTGTATATTTCAAGTATAATGTCTCTATGATTTAAATTGTTTCACATTTCTTATGATGAAATGATATCCATTTTTTTATATTGATTATGTTATGATGGGATGATGTTTATGAAACTCATTTTATTCTTTGGGTTGTAATGAATGATTTACGTTTTTGGTGTGGCACACATAATAATGATTTAATTATGAGATGGGAAAGACCTATATCTCTCTCCAATGAATTGGGTTAAGATTTATATCTCATGAGAAAAACATTGCTGGAATTTCAGGTTAATACGGTTCAGTGATACAAGACTGGAAGGAGGAGTGAACTCGATTCAGTAAGAAACTTTATCCACTATGATGGTCTTGGTAGAAATGCCTTGGATACTATGGAAATCATATCATGTGATTAATGGTTTTCCACAATTACATGTTTTTTCCCATGTTATTTATCATGATTAATGTTTCTTTATGATCTATGCCTTACGCATTGTCAATATTTATTTCATTACTCATGATTGTTTTATGTTTCCATGTTTACCCTTAATGAGCATTTGATCTCACCCTTTTTATGTTTTCTTTTCTCCTAGGATATAATGGAAGGTTTTAGGTAGGAAAAAAAGAAGATCTTTATAGGTTATGATGAATAATCTTCCACCATGATTAGAAGATTATGTTCCGAGTTTCCAAAGACACTAAACTAATACGGTCGTTGGGTGTTTCTTTTGTGATGAATTAAGTATTCCGCAAAAGTAATGGAATGTTCATGTATATCAAGATTTGGGTCTCTACAGTTGGTATCCAAGAAATGGAGGTAGGAATGAATTTGATCATTGGGATCTCTCACATGTGAGGATTGGACGAAGCATGGCTCTCCCCCCAAGGGCTTCAGGACGAAATGGCCGCCAATGGGAATGATGGTTTTTCTAGCCCAGGGGGTGTATCCACCCATGGAGTGCTCTGATAAGTATCAATTCTAGTCCACTAGAAATAATTATAGATCACTACAGTTGGTATCATAGAAAAGGTTTATTCAACCTATGGAAACTAATTTGGGATAACTTTAGTGAGATCCCTATATATATTTCTAAGGTATATCTGGGATGTCCATAAGGTTATGATTAAGTATAGGTTATAGACCTATAATTATGTTAACAATCATAGAATTAAACCTAAGATCCTAGATATTTAAGGATCACCCCCTTTATTATGTTGTTTTCCTAGCCTAAATTTTTCCTCTCAAACTATTATTTTTGGGTTTTAGAAAATGGCTGGAAACAGGAAGATTCATGTTAACGGAGAATATGATGTATTATGGAATGATATTCTTCATGAGATACCAACTTAAATGGTAGTTGGAAGTCAAAACATCTTTATTATGACTAATCAGCAATATCATAAAATGATCAATAATCTCAACTTTGGTAAGATTCCTGACTCATCTAATGAGAGAAAGATGGAGTTTCATGATGATCATAGAGGAAAGAAAGTTCAATTTACCTCATGTAATTAATGTGGGAAGAGTCATCGAAGAGAATGTTTCAATGGGATAGGAATATTCTTTGGGTGTGGCAAAGAATGAAACAAAACTAGTAATTACAAAAGAAAAGGTTCAGTTAACACAATGGACAAGGATAATGGTATTTCAATGACATAAAAACTGGTTAAATGTTTTGAATGTGAATTGTATGGGCATTATGAAAACCAATTCCCTAAGGGAAAATCTTATGAAGATAATCAGCACGGTTGCATGGGTAGTATTTATGTTGATGATGATGAAGACACTAAAAATGATATATGAGATTAAATAAGTGTTTAGGAATAAAATGATGATGCTCGGTCAATGGTTTTATAAGGTAGTGTAATGATTGCATGTTTTTCAAGAATAATGCATGGTAATATAGAATAAAGAAAAATCTAAGGATTGTTACACTGTTCTCTTTCCTTGAGTATTTGAAATTATATGATGAATGGTATGGGTAACCCTGAAAAGTGATTGGAATATTTTTTGAAAGCAGATGATATGCTAATAATGAAGGAATAAGGAGAAAATAAAATGTTTGATAGTATTAATGAGCTCATGACAGATAAAAGGACAATGTGATATCATGGTTTGAGTATATAGAGATTTTGGGATTTTGGAATGTGGAAAGAGTAACAATTTGACAGCATTCATGTTTTCACTAAGGTTCTATGGTGATTAATGATTAAAAAGAATACATCATTAATGTATTCACGTGTTTGGAATGCCACCAAAAAGATATATCTTATGATATATGGGGGATAAATGATGGTATTCACATGCTTGTTAGATGGCATTTCTACTAATCATTTTCGATATACTATGAAATTGGGCAGAAGAATTTTTGATAATCCTAAAGGTTGGATATCATTAAGTTGGACATCATATAGTATTTTTTATGCCTAGAAATTTTTTAAATTATTTCAGGAATGTTTTAATAGTATAGTTTTAGAAAAAGGACAACCCGTATGATAGAGGAAACCCCATCGAATCAGACAAAGATGTAGGAATCGAACCCACAACCAAAGTGAGATAGCAATTTATCACCTACCAGTAACCTACAAGAAGTCCCTGTTTAATATAATCTAGTTTTATTTTGTAAAGTTGTATGATAGATGAAGTATAAGTCCATTTTTTCAACCATATACGATTAATCTCACCATAAGATAGACTTATGTATATAAATTTTGCAAAACTTCTGTTTGAGATGGATGGAATGACTTATCATGTAATGACCTGGATATTTCAAGGAAATTTTAATTTCATAAATACATTGGAATTTTAAGAGTCTGTGGCTTCTGAAGACACTTGATTCTGAGGCCCGGTGTGCCTGGAATCAATTTACGAAGTTTAGCTCGGGTACATTCAGTGAACGAATGAGCAGGGTTTTCTATATTTTGAACCAGTGCTTGGAAATAAAATATGAAGGCAATGATGAACTCGTAGAGCCAGCAATTTCTTAAGGGGACCTTTCTTACAATTGCGTTTTATGTGGGTTTGATGTTATAACTTGTGTTTTAATTAAAAAGATAAATAAAATTATTAAATCAATTTTATGTACCTACAGTGGTTAATTCCTCCCATGGTAAGTTAATGGTGGGGCCCACATCCACCTAACTTCCCATGTGTGGATATTTGAGAGGTGGGTCCCACACGAGCCCCAACATTTCAACTTCCCTAAACTCCCTTAAACCTCCCATTCATTAATTTTTAACTCCTCCCAATTTGTGTAAGCTCTCCACCTTCCCCTCCCTCCCTTAATTCTTGCCAACCCATCTCTTAATTAATTCATGCAAACCCATATCTTAATTAATTAAAAAACTATTCATTTAATTAATTAAGTGTTTTGAATTTTGAATTGGATGTGTTAATAAAATACTATCCAAGCCTAATATTTTATTTTGGGAGCTTTGTTGTGTTGGAAAAGATTTGGGGTGAGTGCTCTTGAGAAAAAGGAGAGAAGTATTCATCTCCTCAAACGAAGAACGGTTTTCTTCTCTAACGAAGAACACCCACCTTCAACGAAGAATGCTCTCTGTTTCTCCAATTCCCTTCTTCCTCCGCATCAAGGGATGAGACACTTCCATGTGGAACTCGCCAAAGATGATGTGCCTTCTATTCATTTCTCCGTGAAAAGATGGGAGACACCACTTCTTCAGGTACACTCCGACGACGATGGAATCGACACCGTCATCCACGACTCTCAGCTACAACGAATCTTTTTCGAGGTAGGGGGTTTGCTTAATTTATTTTAAATAAAATAACCCCTAGTTCTTGTTGTAATCAAGTGAGCACCATGGCCGATTGTTACCACCTCACGCGGAGGGCACATGCCGAACAAACACGGCCCGATGACCCTCCGTCGTTTCATGGATTATTTGGAATTTGGAAGTGGCGACGTTCGAAGGCAGTTTCCGCGCGCCGGCCGCATGTGGAGGAACAGCGGCCCGCAACCATTGGCCGCTCGACCGACGACTAAGACTGGGCCAAACGAAGGAACATCGGCGCCCCACGGTGCTATGCTGCAGGAACCATGGCCTGCATAGGGAGGGCCCCTTCAGCGGACGAACCAGCCGACCCGTCGTCCGACCGGGCGAAGGTGAGCCACAGCGCCAGGAGGGCACTGCGCTGAAGAACCGACCGGCCTGTCAGCTGGCTGGGTGGAGCAAAGCTGCAGCGCTAGGAGGGTGCCCTGCTAGAGAACCCGAAGCCCTCCCGAGCAGGCCGGTTTCACTAGATGGCTGGCCGGTTAGGGAGGGCGGCACTGCTTGGCACCACCGTTTTGGGCTGTCGAGGGACTCTCCCCCCACCTCGATCCTCTTGGCCTTTTGGACGAGCCGCTCGGCCAGCTGGCCAAGCCAGCTGGGCCGCACCCCATCGGTTCGCATCCCGTTGGGTCGCGCCCCTCATGTCGGGATGCACAAATCTTCGGGCCGGTCCAACACCCCTACCAGGTCGGACCTACCGAAACTGGGTGACCTGACCTGCCAACCCACTGGGCTTAACGGGTCGGGCACGTTATTCACTTAAACATGAATAACATAAAGACCGCGTGTTCGATCAATGCACCGTCTATGGAATTGGGATCCATTCGACGAGGCGGTATTTTTGGGATACTCTAAGTGAGTTTTGGGAATCTTTGGAAAATGTCTTAGTTTGGAACGAGTATATTTCCAAATAGGCACCTGGAACAGAAAATCCGATATCTCTCAGACCAGGTGTCAGATTGATGCGACGTCTATCTCGTTGGGTTTCTTTTGACGAGAGGGAACTTTCGGATACATCATCTCAGGACCTCATGACGGTTCATGTATCGACCCCTATACTCGAGAAGCGGACCCTCCCGAAATCGAGTGCGCTGTGTGCAGGAACCCTAGAGCTGGCTTCGACTGTGACAACTACTGGTATGGTATCATCCGTAGGTTTGACTATGATGACAACTATACTTGGATCCCATGTGGGTTCGGGTGCGAGGAAGACTGTACTTGGATCATCCATGGGTTTGGCAGTGATGATGAGTGTACGTGGATACTACATGGGTTTGATAGTGACGATTACTGTACTTGGATCCTACATGGGTTTGGCAGCGACGACTTCTGTACTAGGATCCTACATGGGTTCGACAAAGGAGATGATTCAGAGGCTATATCTAATCATCTCCACCTCCCTTCGAAAGTAGTATACCTATGTGAGCTGATTCTTGACTTTCAATCATTATCATTGATGTGATTGACTTCCTTCTTGTGTGGACTGGTCAATGCTTGGGATCGGGAGTTGGAGCCAAACTGAGATTTATGACTTATGTATATGTATGCATTAACAAGGAATTGACAAATAATCGATAATATAAAGTCGTAAGTGAATCATATATGGTATCATAAAAATTATTATGGTTTTTTACAAGGTAATAATTTGTTTAAACCCACTATATGGGAGTCTTGGACATATACATAATAAATTGGACATAAGGTAAAGGATAACTCACAATCTCGTTCTTAATAAAGATTGTTTATTTGTAAGTATTTACAAGGGTTATTGTTATAATACATGTCCAAGTTTTCAAAAACAATTCAGGTATGATTAATGTTATTTTTTGCCCTTTTTTCTTTTACCACATGTTATGGAAGGAATCTTTCATTTTTTTACCATACGAGGAAATTTTTTACTTTTCCGACAAAATTACGAAGAGAATGTTTTTTTAACTTATATAGCATGAATAGATTTTTACGGTTTTATAACGCTTTATTTTCATGAAGCTTACTCTACAATATTTCATGACTGTTATTAAAATATTCATTTTCTTTTAAAATTTCATGGTATTTTGTGAATATAAAATGATTTTGAAGATAAAAGGATATTTTTCTCAAGAATTAATTTCAAGTGTTTTATCAAAACCATTTTCCTTATAAGATGACATTATTTCATATGTGTATGTTTCAAGTATAATGTCTCTATGATTTACATGGTTTCACTTTTATTATGATGAAATGATATACATTTGTTTTATATGGATTATGTTATGATGGGATGATGATTATGAAACCCATTTTATTATTTGGGTTATGATGAATGATTTATGTTTAAGTTGTGGCACACGTAAGAATGACTTCATTATGAGATGGGTGGGACCTATATCTCACTCTAATGATTTGGGTAATGATTTATATCTCAGGATATAGACATGGATTGAACGCCCGGTTAATCCGGTTCTGTGATACATGACTGGAATGAGGAGTGAACTCTATTCAGTAAGAGACTTTTTCCACTATGATGGTATTGGCTGCAATGCCTTGGCAACTATGTCAATCATATCATGTGCATAATGTTTTTCCACAATTCCATGTTTGTTCCCATGTTATTTATCCTTATTAATGTTCATTTATGATCTATGCCTTTTTCCTTGTCAATATTTATGTGATTACTTATGGCTTTTATGTTTTATGTTTATGTTCTTACGTTCAAAAGTTTTGGGATTGTTTTATGTTTCCATGATTACCCTTACTGATCATTTTAGCTGATAATTTTTATGTTTTCTTTTCCTATTGGATATAATGGAAGATTTTAGGTTAAAAAAATAAGATTTTTATTTGAGATATTGAAGAATCTTTCACCATTATTTGAATATTATGATCCGAGTTCCCAAAGACACTAAACTAAAACGGTCATTGGGCGTTTATTTTGTGATGTATTAATTATTCTACAAAAGTAATGTAATTTACACATATTTAAAGATTTGGGTCTCTACATATAAACCAGAAATCCTCACCTATTTAATAATTATTTTACAGGAACACAATTGGTGCAATGTAATAGGAATTACCCAATGAAGAGGTAACATCTTTCCTTAGGCTGATTTGTTATATTTATATTCTCCATCCTCTAAACTCTAATTATTACATGATTATATAAATAAATTTATAATAAGTTTATAGATATTTTTTTATTTTATAATTCTAATCTACAATCACAAAATAAATCCATCTAATGGGTAATGAACATTCTGTTTATGTGTATGGTCAACTACTACATGAAAAATCAACCACTGTTTTCTTTTTCTTTAACACCCTTATTATTTTATAATTATGATGTAAATTATATTTATATATTATATATATGTTATTTATAAATAATTTATACTTATTTAAATGTTTTATGACACATATAATTATTAACTCCATTTTTAGGAATATGATAACATCGTTTGTGTAAGGTGTGGGCTATCGCCTCCTAAAAGCGATGTGACTTGATCACAAATTATACAGAATGTATAAAGGCTGATTTTAATTATAAATATGTAAAATACACAACATCCATAATATATTATTTAAATATTGACTTTCATAGAAATATAGTATACGTTATTTTTGTTATTCCCCTTTCACAAACATAAAATGTGATAAAGTCATTCATTGATGTGTCGACTACCTCCACATAGAGATGATGTGATTCCATTGACATGATGAGAAATATATATATATATATATATATAATTGTATATGATTATGTAATATTTTATTTTTTATATAATGATAATTCAGTTAATAATAATCCAACATACCTTCTTTGCAAAATGATCACCGAAAAATGGGAACATTACTCATTATTTATACAACCGACCATCCCTAGGATTCAAATGTTAGCTCATTTTTCAAAACCATATATCATGATTGATTTTAAAAGAATAATTTATGTATAAATATTATAATTTTTACATTAATATTTTTCTTTATATGTTCATATAATGACCCCTTTCAATAATTTTTCCTAAAAAATTCATTTTTCACACGTCAATCAAATATAGTCAAAACATCGGACGTAAACATAATTGTTTATGTAGTTTGATATAAAAATATTATAATGTTAATAAATTTAATTATAAAAATAAATATTGTTCTATAGTAGGTTATTAATACTCTTAAAACCTTTTTATAAGAGGTTAAAATGATTTCACATGAAATGAAATGAAAAGTATACGATTTCGTCTCAATATACATTATATTAAGACATGTTTATTGTTATGCACCAAATCACATTAATGTGGAGTATATATTTCCTTTTCAAATTGTATACCATGAATCTCCTTGTTTTCATGATATTATAAGTTTCACTTAATTTCCTTCACACATAGGTATTATGATTCCAATATTAACATATTGTATGAGTTACATTGGAATATTTAAAAATTATTTCCTTAATAATGTTCATAATGATTATATTTTAAATCATACATCCATTTGTGATTGATAACATTATTTAGAAATAATCACTTTATTTTTGTGCAACTAATTTCTTATATATTGTGATCATAATTCCAATTATAATTTTAATATCCTGATTCTATCATTTATCATGGTGTTATGAGATTCAACATGAATTACTTATTTTAAGGGGATTTGAGTAAAAAGTTTACTAGTGGAAAATAATTTTATAACCCTATTCCATTTAATTAGGTTATACTACTTTCTCATTATTGTTTACATTAAATGATTATTTTTATAAAGACCGTGAAAGATATATTGATTTATTTCCACTTATCATATGTTTATTTAGAATTGATACATACAATCTATTATTTGATTGATTCTCACATCAATGTTATGGTCTTTTCAATTGTTTAAAAAACAATATTATTTAATTCGAGATTGATTACCCTTTAATTTCCAACATTGTAAATTATTAGATAGTTCTCTAAGAAAACCATTCATTTTCTTGTTTTCTTTTTATTTATTAACTCTTTTAAGTAATAATACATTTTCCCACTCATTGGTACTCAATATTATTTAGAATTTGTTTTTTTGAAAACTCATCATCATTTCAATCTTTAGATGGTAACCAATTTTCTAAATGAAGAATAATTGTCAAAATGGGTTTCTAAAATGTTTAAAGCATTACAAAATTCATTGTTAAATATATTTTTACCATTTAATCTTCTATAAATGTTATCAATTGAATATTTTTTTCAGTTTTAGAACAAGGAATTTTAATATCCTTATACCATGAAAATGGAATGTTGTTTTAAACATATACTCATAGTTAAAATTTACCCATCATCATTAAATTGAATAATCCTTAACATTTTTTAATGTTATCTTTTTAGATAAAATGTATTCAAATGTTATTTTCTGCTATTTTTTAGAAATATTTTATCCAAAATATTATATTTTCCACAAGATTATTTTTTTTTAAAAAAATTCATTATTTAAAAACATCAACAACAAAACCCCTTTATTTTTAAACCACGGGAGATATGTTTTATTAGTTACATTATTATTCTCCTTCTATATATTTTATTATTCATATATCCTAGGATATTGTCGATATACACTCCATTTAGTCCATTTTGAGTTAAATTGAAATATTCAAATTCTAATTATCATTAAACATTGAATTTACCCTAATTATCCAAATCATTTATCATTGGAATGTGTGTTTCCTAAACAATATAAAATTTTTCGTATGGGAGATTCATTAAATGTTATTAGATTATATGGGGAATTTTTTTTTGAATTCTTATCCTTTATTCAGTATCGATAATTAATGAGGAATATTTTTTATTCAACATGATAAATGTTTGGTAAATGAAATCTACGGGTTGGGGAATATTTTAGGAGAGACCTATAGGTTTGGGACTATATAATGAAATCCCTCCGATGTATTAGAAGTCTCTTGAGATGAATCTTGTTCGAAGAATATAGTTTTTGTGTTTTCAAGGAAAAATTTATTGCATTATACACATAGACTTAAATTTTCATGAGGATCAATCTTGACGGTATAATGTTTCATGTTCCAGAAACATGTCATCCGATAATTAATCATTTCTATCATATTAGTTATTATTTATCTAGGATATTTAGTGTCCACATTTACATGGATGAAATTAATTCAAAATTAATTGATTTTGTGGAATGTGTTTTAGTTTCTTAAAATCCATATTTATTATTCTTTATCAATTTAATTGACTGTCACAAGCATCTAGTTACTACCTTTCCATATTTATTATGCACATAATTAATTGTATTTATTACATGTTATGTGTGTTAGTTTATTTATTAGGAAATAATTATTATTCTCTATGATTCAATAATACATCATCTATACATTACCCTAACTGATCATTTTAACTTCCATGATTTTGTATAATTTCCCCACAAATCAAAGTCATATACAACATATGATACGCATGAATATCCTCCATGGAATGATGTTATCCTCGAAAAAATGGTAATTAATGTATTCATTTTTTATACAAGACCATAGTATATATCTGTTTTACCAATACTGTTAAACTATTTTATCGTTAATGATTTTATTCCATGTAATCAAGACGTTGTAATAGTAGTAAAAATAGAATCTGGGTTCTCTAGGTTCAGGTCTCTACAACATAAATGTTGATTGGAATATGATACATATTGAATAATTAAATTAATATGGTCTGTAAAGACTAACATAGTGTATGATTTAAATGTGATAATAATGGATACAAATGATCTTGAAAAATAAAAATAGATTAATCATTTAGAAACCACAGGAATGGTAAATTTTATAATATGAATAATGGGTAGTCTAAGTTTCTAAAATACCAAAATAATCATAATAAATTGGTTAAATGAAATAATATGTCAATTTTTTTATAAATTATTTTTGGGGTTGGATGTAAAGAAAATTATACAATCATTTCATAACCAAAATAAGAATATCTAGTTAAATAACATAATCAATAAGGATAAATATTTCAAAAAATTATATTTTATAAATTTCTATAAATTCATTAAATATGAATTTATTAATTTCTATAAATGAATAAACAATTAACTTATATTTAATTAATTCAACTTAATATATTCAGATATTATCGAATGTTTTAAATACGTTACAAAATAAAAAAAATAAAAAAGTAAATTATTTCTATCCCCAAAATATCTTTATTTTTATTCTCAATAAATATCAAATATCAAAAATAATATTATAAATATATAAAATAAATTATTGAAAATAATCATATAAGAGAAATAAATAATTATTTCCTGTATTACTAATAAATAACATGAGAAATCATTCCTAGATTTAAAATTAGAATAACATAAGAAATTTTATTTCTAATAACAAACTAATGACTTGACAATATTGTAACTAAACATTGATATAATACTTAGAATGATATAATTTAATTATCTGTGACTATATATTTTTCAATTTATCCCTATCCAATAAGTGGATTTGTTTGAACACCTAGACCTGATTCACATGGTCTCCTTCTATGTTTTACATGATCTTAGGCATGACACCCCATATTCTAGTAGCTATAAATTATTAATATGGATAAAAATGAATCATTGGGTGAATTTATCATCAATAAAAGTTCACATGGAATATTAAATAATTAAACATGTCACATTATACCGCCAGAGTACAAAAATACAAATATACACTATGTAGGTAATGAATGATTATGGAAACAATACACTCGAATAGTCATTATTGAATAAAAAGAAAATTATCACCCACTAGGTTATCCATATCTATATGAAATAATAATTATAAATGAATAAAAGTGTTTTTTTCAACTAATTGCCTCACTTCAACATTGTCACTAAAATTTTGTCATGCTAACTAGCTTAATGATCAGACATGATACGTGGTCCTACATATTCCAAAAACAATATAAAGATTTATGGGTACCCCTATTTCATGGCTGACCAAACTGAATATGGGTATAATTTAATTGGGAACAAAAAATGTGGTCTAGTACCTAACCATTAAATGCAGTGTAAGTTCATCTAATAAGCACAAAATAAATTTAATTATTAATATATAAACATTCTAGGAATAACATATAATCACCAGTTCACCCATCATAAATAAACACCCATATGTAGATTGTCTGTGAAATTAATAATCCTCTTGTAATTATATGTATACCTCATTTAGATCAATGTCTAATTAAATGAATACTCAGAAACATATACATCCCTGAAAAATATGATGGAACTAAAAACCATTTTTCACATACCAAAGGAGTTTATATACCATGTACATGTTTACTAATATCTGACATAACTCACTAATTGAATATTACATATGACTGAACCATTTTTTCAAATATTGATGACATAGTAAAAACACATGAAGTATATGATAATAGATGATATATCAAACATCCTATCATTCCATGCGAAATCAATTATCATAAAACATATAAGTGTGTAAAAACACAAATCATAGATCTCATAGGGGTACACATGAACACCATATGAAATCAACATCAAACATAGTTATAATGTAATATGAACACACATACCATATTATAAAAAATAAGCATATGTTAATCTTTCTACACATTTAAACCACATGTGATCAACAAGTACCTGTCATGCACACATCTCATGCATGCACATATGATCATTATCATACATAGATCTCATGGTGTAATCACTCCAACACATTTTAACAATATAGATCATGGGTATCAAATTATACTCCAGCACACAAATGTGATCAATAATTTTCAAGTTATAGCAGACATCAAGAATGTTCAAATGTGTTTACCCTAGCCTTTAGCACATTGTTTAGTTATATTAGGCATAATTTCTATAATTACTAAATAAAAAAATATCCTTAACTAATTACAAAATATAATAAGATCATATAAAAAATTTTAAGTAAAGGGAATTAAGTCCATGTTGAATCCCCCATTTGAAATTCCTATAAACCTAAAATTATTACATAAGGTATAGAACAATGGACCAGCTACACCAAAATAGAGTCAAATCTTACCTAAGGAATCCGAACATATTTTTTGATGTCTACCAAAGCCCATACTTCCTCCACCAGTAACCCTGATGTCCGAAATAATCATTAGATTCCAATTTAATAAGTAATTACTAAATCATGTTTAATTGTATGTTTACAATATAATTTACAACCATAGTGAGAGGAACCCTTTATGAAGACTCCCTGAGAATGCCCATCTTTCCAGAACTATGAATAACCATCCACAATATGTCAACAATTATGTACCAACAACATTTTAATAAAAAATACATATCAAATGTAAATAATAATGAAAACTTTATTATAATTAGATTAAATTATTGATCAAAATTCAACAGGATGGTGTTACTTTTCAATAATGAAATCTAATGGATCTTGGGCAACTCTTGAAGCACATCAAAATCTATTTCACGAAACATCTCCAATTTAATTTGGTGATTCAAATAGTCATTATACACAATCCAAAAAACCATAAAAAAAAACCATGGGTCCCTATAATAAATTTAAATTCAAACAACAACACTCATTCCTCATCATTGGTACCTTCAAGATTTTCCATTATAGTGCATAATTGTTATATAAAATCCCTAATAATATGGTGGAATTATCATCTAATTCGTTACTCAGGATTTATCTTAACCCCAATTATTGATCAATATAGTGAATTAAAATAACTTTAAAATAAAATTCACAAATAAATGGATCATAAAGGAAGATAAATTATAATAATAATAATCCATGAGGAATTTCATATACTTTCACAACCAAAAGAGGAATATGGTAAAAAATAAATGAATAATAGAGGATAACACCTATATTTGAGAAAGATTTTAATCTTGATACTCTACAAATCATGGAGATATACTTAATGGAGAAGATTTGAGTATTATGGATGAAGACACTGAAATAAAAATAGAACATTATAAAAACACACAGGGATATAGGTTCCAAATATGAATAAAATTTCCCATTTTAAAATCAGCCATATGAACCCCATCAGTGCCCCGATTGGAGCCCCCGGGACCCATAGTTCATGCTAAATGGATAGGTGATGAGACATAATAGGCCACATGGTTTATTCATACTCGACAAAGTAGTCAATTTATTTTTTCTTGTCACTAAAATCCACATGAATCCCACAGTAAACAACCTAGATCCAATCCTACCACATTTATTTATTCCAAGCCATAAAATACATCATAATATTTTTTTAATAGGTAACAAATATATTTAACACAATGTTCTCAAAATTATCCATCAAGAAGGAAAATAATCGATGTCCATATAAATGTTTCTCCCCATAATGACGTCAGTTGTTAAAATCATAATACTCTACCACTCAATATACTCGAAATGTTTCGATGGCTTCCAAACATGGATTTTCATCTACCTTAATTAACCACTTAATGGTGTTCTCACCATTCCATCATCAAATTAAAATACTCCTCCTCAAGGTAATTATTAATCCATAACACCCATCATTGTATTAATGAATTTTTCGAAGACGTAACACCAATTTTATTTCCAAATGATTTATGTCACCCAGCATCAAAACCAGGGTCAATACATCAATCTAACTAAAAATATTGCGGGGTATTCAAACAATTAATCATTATGAATGATGTTTCACCCAACACATGTAATACCAATTTATAATGATATTATTATACTATGACAACACAACTAGGGTGATTTAGATTTATTGTTCCTGATCAAATGAAAAATAGTAGAAAAAATTTGATACTAGAACCTCCTTTCTCATCCAAAACTAAATCATTGAGTTAATAAAACAAAACATAACCCATAAAAAATACAAAGAATTAATCATAAGGTCTTTAATAATCTATATATAACCATATGATGAACATGATGAATTTTTAACTCAGTACATTCAGCATTATGTGGATGCAGTTATTGTTTCCCTTCCATCAAACTAACCCAAAAGGTTTATATCCTCAATAACTGACACTCCATTAAGCCATAATTTGTGATTTTGTATACATAGATACGTCACTATATATATTATGCATACTAAAAAATTTCCAAACTAACTTTGAGGAAAATTTAAATTGGTTCTCCTCAAACATCCCACCCAAGAAATTATGCTCTTAACCATGCACTGACACACCAGTAATTCAACTCATTCTCAGATTTATCATATTCACTCCATTTATCTCGCCCAAATCTAGTAACTAAACATTTCAACATAAAAATCGGACTTCATGAACTAATATTTGAAGTATATAATCTTTTATCCATTACACTTCCATTTTCTAAAGTCACCATGAGCATCCATAATAATTCTTATATAAATCAACCACCATTCCATATGTGGGTCATTTAATCATGAATTGATTGATATTATCTACCATAATAGTATACTTATCATCAACCCTTAATTAATAAATATATCTTCATATCCCATAAATGGTTTATCAAATAATGTAATGACTAAACGTGATCATATGTTTATGCTCGATTGTCAAAAAAACACTTTGCACTTGACTCACCTCGATTATATTGAATGTAATTTAATAAATTTGATGAAAAAATATAAATTATATATATACCCAAGTATAATATGTATGCTTCATATCCACTAAACCATTATTGCATCTCCCCCATATGAGGTCTTCTACTTCGAGCTATGACACCACCCTTAAAGGAAAGCTCATGTTAATGACATTACTATTCATAGATTCATTGTTGATTCAGTCTTCCACAATAGAGATATCTCTAATAACATTATACAATACCTTACCAAAACTGGTGTTATGATGCCAAACATACTATCCGATAAATAAATGGTATTTTAGTGACCTACCAAAACTATCTATTCTATGTTCATCTATTAGTGTAGACCATTCTGAATGGTCATCTCACCAACTGTCACCATAAATTCAACAAAACTCACACATTACCAAATAATGAATGATAACACATCATGTATTTCATATTATTTGATGATAAACTAAATAATTTCTCAATATATGATGATTTACCCATTATTCATAGTCTTATTGGTCTAGAAAAACCCACATTTTCATTTTTCTACACACTATAAGGAACTACATTACCAAAATCAAGCACTCTCTCCACTATCATTTAGAATTGGCATATCCATAATTGTAATATTTCCCCCATACCAGCCATAAAATGGGTTTTAATTCATTAAAATTAATGTAAGCCCATTTTATATCAATCCTCGGTGCAACAACCATGGATCATCACTTGATCTATAAAACAAGTATAATTTCAAACTAAAAGGTCATGCATCCCCTAGTTCTTCCCTCAAATCCACAAGAATTAATGTCCTCAACTGAATATCCTTGAATCATAATTGGTATTACTCACGGTTCTCTATAATATATGGTTTCAGTAAAACATTCAACACTTTCATATAAAACATCTAATGGTCATCCATGTTTATGTGACATATTTTAAACGTAAAATGCCACTCTAGCACTAACCCCACATATATCGTCACTCAAAACTATATCACTCAAGTTACATCCATGAATCACAATAAAATGACTCAATAGGAATGATACTCACAACCCTATAGATATAAGGGTCTCAAAAAGGGTCACAACTCATGGAACACTTTCTATGTACTTCTATACAGAAATTCCATGATGGATTCACCCTTAGGCTATCAATATTGATTATCCACACACAACTGGTTTGGAATAATATTATTAAACTTATTTTTATGAATTATCCCATCATGTGGAATAGAAAATTACATGTTTTTTATTTTTCTATAAGGTTATCTAGTGTGAGAAGGATTATATAATATGAGAATCAAGTGATAGGATGTGATGGTTTATGTTAACAGGTGATAGTTGATTATTCAGGGAAATTAAATGGGGGGAAGGAAAAATATAATTGAAACCAAAAAATATGTAGTAAATGAATTTACTATAAGAATTATAATAAAAAAATTGGGTTTCAATTTTATTTGAGTTGATTATAAATTCGTTCATTATATTTTAAATTCATAATTGAAATTATTTTCCATGTCGATTATATTATCTTATATTCTCATTGTAGGATAAAAAATATTAATTCATTTTTGAAATAATTTTTTTTAGTAATTGACAACATAACACATGTTTATACAATAATTACTGAACATGTGATAATGGGATCACCCAATTTACATTGTCTCACCCAATATAATTATGTTTTTCCTCCCAAATTTGGTTTTTTTAGTTTTAGCACCACAAAACAAGCCCATTTTAAAATTTTACCATTAAAGGAATTATTAAAGAAAATAATAAATAAATAAGAACACATTATTGATTCAATTAATGTGTACCCATAGACACATTACATCCCCAATATAGAACATCTACCCTATTTTGATAATGGTATCAATTCACAGGTCAAGAAAGAACTTAACCATCCCCACACATTTGAGAGGGGATGATTTGTAGTGAGAAGTGAATATAGTAATGAGCAGAAAACAATGAAGAACTCCAAATGGAATTGATGGAGGACCAATTATTTTGAGTGTAAAAACCTACAACGTTGTATAATCATCCAAAAATATAGAGACATACTAATTTTTCGAAAAACTGATAACAAAGAATTTACTAAAATGGAAATTTTTTATCCTCATGTTAACATATTTTTCCCCCAATTCTCTACTGGTAGATGGGAAACCATTACACCCATGAATTGTTATGTATAGATTCATTGTATGTAAGTGTACATGATATTTTCCACTATCATAAATGGAATTTAACCTTATTTTAATACACCGATCACATTTTTAATGGGTATATATCTCATGTATCAAGGAATAAAAGTGGGTTGGTTCGGGTATGTGACTTAAGAATATACTCCAGCTATTTGAACCACACCACTTGAAATTTTATAAGATGTTTTATTATTATTTTCATATCATATAGTCTAAAAATGTACTCTAAAACATCCCAATGTGTGTATCATTCTCTAAAATCATGAAAAAATCCAAAATAACTATAATAATGAAATTAAAAAAAATACAAAAATATAATGTGAAAATAGATGTAATAGTCCATAATATAAAAATAAACATATTAAAAAATCAAAAACATTAAATTACATGAATATCTCAATTGATTTTATAGTTGGTACTATAGTTAACTAGGCCCATATAATAGTAACTCACACAATGCTCTGAGATAAAGTTCAACATGATCTTATGGAAGAGTCCTCTTATTGGAGAGGCATGCACCTATATAAAATGGCCTAATGTGAATAATGGAGATTCTCTACCACAAATTTGAGATCAAAATAATGTATAAATACCCAATAATGAAATAATATAAAATAAGAGAATTGTAAAACCAATAAGAATGATATCTATAAAGAATCAGTACATAAACAGAAATGTTAAATAGAAACTTATGAATACAAGTAGGTTGATCACCCATAAGGATTACTTTGTGGTAATATAAAACCCGAGGCTCTACCATGTCATAATATATATTTATAAGAGAATACCCAAAAATACTTGGTTATAGTTGAAATTCTCCCAATTTGAAAGGAATTTTATTCTATAGGACCTCCATCACACAAATGAGGTGACCCTATATTATTATTCTCAAAAGGATATAGTAATGTCAAAAAAATTACTTGTGAATGTGATTTCTAAAAATGTAATGATAAAAAAAAATATTTTTAATTCTATTTTAAATAGTTGTTACTAAATTGTAGTTAATTTGTTAGTGAACCTAAAAAACACATTGAAATTAATATTATTCATTTTTATGTTGATATATTATTAATCATTCAATGATGCTATCCAAGAGAAAAAATTCAATATTTGAATGAGATTTTAAAAAAATCCAAATACATGTTGATATAAGTGATTTAGGATTGTTTTTAATTTATATGATATGTAATTTAGGACATGTTCATAAATATTAAAACACAGGTAAAATTAAATTTATTATATAAATTTATTAATTCTTAAATAAAGACTATGATTTTCTTTATAGATATGGTTTATAATTTTAAAAATTTATTAAAACTATTTTAAAAGGGAATTTTAGTTGATCAAATGAATGAAAAAATAAAATATAGATATCTAAATTAAATAAAATAGTAATATAATATATGGTGTTTTTTATTATTATAAATTTTTTCATAACATATCTCTTATTTTTTTATATGAAGAAGTTCATATTACATAGAAAATATATTTATAATATAAAATGGTTCATATTAAGAAAGTAATAATCTCTAAATATAATTTTTTTTGATTGTAGATAAATAATTCCAATGTTATAATGTATTTATAACATCATTATTTATGAACTATTCAAAAATGTCTATTATCTATAATGATTTATGAAATATTCATTTTGTATTTTAAAATATTTTATTTAGGTAAAATACTATTTATATTATTAATTAATATATTGTTTGGATTAGATCTTTTATATACAACAATATATTATCATTTATGTATTTATGGAGTTCCAATCGTAGCATGATAATTAATTTGGATTTCCTCTACCAATACACTATATTTTAATATATTATAAGAATAATTTTAAAAGATAATTATAATTCATATATATTTGGGGATATAATTTTAAAGAAATTAAAGAATCTATTTAGTACGGAATAATGGGTAGAGTATTGGTAACTATCTAGCCTAATAGATTATGCTCATTCATGAAAAATGGTGGTAATCTACCAAACACATTGTTATTAAACCTATTAAAATACTTTATTTTATATGGTTATAAACAGTTAAATTAATGGGTTTTATCTCCCATATACATAAGATTCATTTGGAGATTTCTAAATACAGTCATGTTCTCAATTATGGGAAAAGAGATGTGTTATGTAAAGAGATATGTGTCAACAACGAGTAAAAATCTTATTAGGTAGAATTTACAATGATTAAAATCCAAATCAATTTATAGATTTATACTTGAAAATAGATTACTATAGTTAATATAATATGTTTTATATCCCCATATAAATACATTGTTTTAAATTCCTTCAATGGAATCAATTGTAATGTCCACAGTCATCAATCTATAGAGGTCCATGCTAACGATTTGTTACAATATGTTTTATTTTAGGAAGAAGAAACATTATGGTTACCATAAATGATATGTTCCAATAATTTGTGTAATATTTTTGCTACACATTGTTGTGAAACCTTATAATATGGGTTAATATAATAAAAAATTTCAGTCTATCCAGATATGAATTGGGATAATTGTTTTTCAATCAACTAACATAGATTAAAAAAATGATATTCTTGATATAAAATTCTTCATAAATTCAAAATGGTTGGATGTCCACTAATTTTTAAGAAATACATAGTGAAATATTGAACATTGTATACTAAGAGCTCTAATGTATATAGTAATGTGAAATTATTTAATTACAGTATATTTAATAAATGACCATCCAAAAGGTATTTAAATTGTAATGATCATATGGTGAAATAGTATATTAAATATTAAATGAAATTATCAGTATCAAACATGAATTCAAAAAAAAAATCATATGTGAAGGCATTTTTAATTAAATAAAAGTCATAGGTTATTATAGAAAAAAATAATCCTTCTTATGAAAGGGGAATAATATATATTTTCTTATGTAATCCAATAATGAGTATTAATATAGGTAATATTTAAGACATGTATATATTAAAAATTAAAATTCATAAAAAATATATTCCATTGAAGGAATAAAATGAAATGGAAAAAAATGTAACGGGAAACATTAGTCCATTCATTTACTCAATATGGTTGGTATGTTAATGAAATGAAGAGGATATATATTTATTTTAAGGCTTGGTCAATCCCAAGAATTCATTGTTTTTTATTTCAATAATTGTACTAATATGATAAATGATTTTAATAAACTTTTGGCCTCCTTTACATAAATAAATAAGGACATGTATTATTAATGTCAAATGTAATGATGTGGTATTTTTTGAAATCAAAATAAGTAATCATTTAATCAAGAATAGAATAAGCATATTTTTTATCTATCTTGAATTGTCATTAATATCTATATTATGTTACATTAAGAACATGATATTATTCATTTGGATGGAATACTCATGAATAAAGGAATAAAAATTATTTAGTAAAATTATAGAAGTGTTTTTGGTGATAATGAATTTAATTTTTCAATTATTAAGAGTATGTGATACTAAATATGTTGTCTATAAAGGTTTTAAACATATAATTTTAAATAACTAGGGAAAAATAATATAGAAATATTAGTTTTCATTCAAATATTATATAAAGGACAACTAGTATGGATATTTGGAATGTGAAGGTATATTAAATCATTATTTTATATAAATAAAGGTAATATATATATTTTTTATGTTACATAATATTTGAAATTTATTGTGAATAACTATTAGTTATGAAAATCATGAGATATTTCTTCGATATACATGCCTTATGATTCATTATATTCAATATCATTCTTAAACGAAACTGATGATTAAAGGGGCTTTATATATGTTATAATAGTTTATATAATTTATTTATAAAGAAATGGATTAAAATAAATTGAGGATAATAATTTTGTTTAAAAATTTACATCAATAAGAATAATAATTTTTATAGTCATAATATATTTTGGGTAAAGTATCATGATATTATAGTGAGAATACATATTTTTAATTGTATAGTAAGATTTTACTTGATCTTAGAGAACATCAAAATATGAAAATAAATGAAGATAGAAATAAAATATAATTTTAAAGACACATTATATACTAAATGATTTTGGATTGTGTCAGCAAATAATGATATAAAATAAAAGATTTATATTTTATTCATAAATTTATCTAAATATAAAAGTATGAGTGCAGTAGTTCTAATATGATGATGTCAAGTATAGAAATATTTTTTAGTAGTCAACATTAATTATTAACTAATAAAAGATAATGTCATAAAGAAAATATATCTATATACGTTTTCAATGACATAGGAATTCCGAATATGATTCATATGTATCAAAATTATTCAAATAATTTTTCATGATACAAAATAATAATTGAAAATTTTACTATGATATTTTATTGAATTGTTATATTGAGATTTCAAAAATATTTAAATATAAATATAATCAGTCTAATAATATCCTAATATAGTAGCAAATAGAATGAATTTTTTTATCTGTGATCCATTGTATGATTAGTCTGGCAATTATGTATAGTCATGTTCATTTTCATAATTGAGTTTAGTAATTAAATATATAGAGTGATATATTATTCGATGTCTAGAAAATATTGTTATTATACATTTGATTTATATATTTAATTAATTAAAATTATAAATAACGCCACAATTTAACAATTTTCTTAATTCACAACAAATATTTACCTTACATTATTATAGGATCTGATGTATTGTTATTGTTACAATAGTTCAGATTTTATATTGTGATACATAATATATTCATAAGGATTAAAATTATTTCTGAAAGCTAGAAAATCTTATAGGGATATAAAATCAAATTTCATACACCATATATTTTATAATATAAGGTTTCATTTTTTAAATTGAATCCATAGATCTAAGGATACATTTATATATATCATGAAGTCATATGATTTCATTACACTATTTTTAAATCCCCAAGGAATAGATATTCATATCGTGGTTGGGTATTTTTAGGCACATTTCATAAATTCAGTATTATCAAATATGGGATTTATCATCTCATATAATGATTATAACACTTAATTCCATAATTAAAATATACAATTTAGGTGTCTACACATACCTTAATAAGTTAAATGATTGATACCTATTTTTTGAGAGGTGGGGAATTTTAAATAATCATTCATTTTGGAAAATTAAAATTGGTATGTTCATTTTTGCAATATGTATATAATCCAAAAATAAATAATTTATAAAAAGGAAATACAGAATGGACAGAAATTTTATCCTTTCATCACATATTTCCTTAGGTAAAGTGATTATATCTATAATCATTATTATATTTAATAATCCTAAAGGAAATAATTTCAGATGGACACATGTTTGATAAACATAAAACTATATCCCTTTGTCATATGACTAGTATTTATTATTTTCTAAAGAATCATCGTTTAATTTAATTATTAAATAAGGAATTGAAAAATGATTCCAATGGTTAAATGTTTGATGGACTGACTCTTTGTGGTTGTGTAAATTAAGAATAATATTTTTATAATAGATTTTTTGTTAATATTCTTTGAGATATACCTCAAATGTTTTTTTGAAAAATAGACAAATGAAAATTGGAATTCATTTATAAAATGATTCTATGTGATGCAACATGAGGATACAATTTATAATAAATATTTCATAAGACTTTTAGGAGTATATAATTAATTAATTTTAACTTTTATTTTAAATTTCATTAAATTTGATTAAAAATAAAGAAAATATGATGTCATTCTGTTAGGGTTTAGTGAATGTTTTTGATTCTATGAAATGTGCATTGAATGTATGATAATATCATAGCCGATTAGATCATGGAATGGTCTATAATATCTGGTCTTTAATGTTTAATATTTTAAAATTTTACAACATTATTAAATTTATTTTTGGTATTATGTTACCATTAGTAAATTGGATACCCTCTCCTGCACTATGTTATTTTGATTGGTATTATCAATATCTTATAATGATTGATATATTTTGTAACATCCCAATAATTTTTTTAAATATTAAATAATTAAATAATAAATGAAATTACATAAGTTAAAAATGTTGTAAATGATGAATATGATTTTCCAAAAAATAGTCAAATGTTTGGATTTTGTGATCAGTAATTGGATGGATATGTATAAATTGACTTCTAGTTTCAGATTTTTTTTATAATCTTTATTGCAATATATATCCCTTCCTTACTTCCTTGATAATTTAGGGTTGAGTTAATGGAATAATGATACATCTAAAAGATTGAAAAGGATATCAATTAGTTTTTAGCTTCTAATGATCATAGGGAGATAATTTTTCCTTTAAAGAAATGTTAACTTATTAACACTGAAAAATAACATCCAATAAAAACTATATGATGCATGATAGAAATAATGATATATAATATGAGAACTAAAATACCGAAAATATCCAAGTGAAAATGAATATGTTCATCATATACTAGAATAAGATAGTATACAATTCCATGTAAAAGACACCAAAGTGACAATAAGTAAATAAACTCACAAACATCTCCATGACCCAACTACAAATTCCACTCCATAGTATCAATGAGAATCACAAATGAAATTAGATTCATTTCCCTAATTTGTATCATGAAACATGATGTCCGAATATTCATTGATGTAATAATGTTGGTGGTTTGTATAAACAAAGTATTATTTCAACCCCAATGACTTCCCAAATTCCACCTACATAGCTGGTGTGAGTTCATTACTTTTGAATTTTCCATATAGTTGAGGAATGTACCATTGTGGAAAAAATATGTGATGGGGAATATGGGTTGTGTAGACAAGGTGACCAAGTATTTTGTCCACCTAGATATGAATTGGTGGATTGATGATATACTTTAAAATAGTGCGGAACTTTCACATAGCATACATATATTTTTCTATGGATTTTTAAGTACATCACTAGGGTATTATGTGAAATAATTTAATGGTTGTATTATTTAACCCCCAATGACTTCCCTACTCATGCCAATAAAATGAGATATATATAAGAGAATTATATAAAATTTTATAAAAAATCGAAAACCAAAATAATTTACATGGAAAAAATAATCCAACCATTAAATTATTTCTCATAATACCATAGTTATGTACTTAAAAATCAACATAAAAATATATGTATGATATGTGAAAGTTCAACACTAATGAAAATTATATCATCAGTCAACCAATTCATAAATAGGTGGCCAAAATACTTGGTCACCATGTCCACACAACCCATATTCACCATCACATCTTTCTACCACAATGGTACATTCCTCAACTATATTGTAAATTCTAAATTAATGAACTCAAACCAACTATGTCGGTGAAACTCCCAATAAAAACAATCCACAATATAACATATTTCATGAAAAAAGTTTATCAAACTACTTGAAATCATGAAATGTTTCCCCAATTATAAAACCATCATTTTAAATTTATAAACAATTGTGTTTTTGAAATTGATCTGGATTCCAAAAATTTACAATGTCATGCCCAAATAAGAATTTCTTCAAGAATCACTAAAGAATTTAAGAAGAAAAAAATTAATCAATTATTTTAATCCTAACTAATCATTATTGTTCTATTCTATGTAGATATGATAGAAAATCCACCTAACTCTCAATCATTTGTGAAATCAAATAATAGTACTATGATCTTCTAGATCTGACAAGACCACACTATCACATTACGAGAGTTAATAATATCACATCCAAATTACCGTCAATGAAAATTTATCAACAGATATAATACAAATCTATGGTTGTGGGAGAGATTATTATAATAGATATAAGACAAATGAGGAAGAATGAAAACTCAGTGATGGCTCCAAATCTCAATAAAATTTTAATTCTCCTAAAATTAACTTTTGTATCGAAGGTAATCCTACAGAAATCCTAGGGAGGGAGAGGAGTTCGACTAACTAAAGTATTAATAGAATAATGAGTAATTTCATGATTAATTCAGATTATATCCATGATTTTTGGTTCATTAATTTCATATTTCATAGTTAGTGAATGCGGTTTGAAAAAAGTTTCTGCAAACATGCAAATAGTACTAGTAAAACAATAATAATACACAATGTTTTTAAAAACTATGTGCTAATCAGGCATAGAAAATAAAAACAATATACATTTTCACATGGCTTCCCATTTTTACAATCATTGAATCACCTATCCATGTAGATTCTATGTAGTTAATATATCCCACAATCACAAGGTTTCCAATTTTATAGAAGGGGTGTACACTATGTACTAATAATGCCCAAACAATTAACCTCTAAAAACACATTAAAAATATTACAAATCACCCCCAAAACTCCCAAAACATATCTACATAATTATATAAATTGAAAATAAATATATTGTGTGTAATGTTCTTAAATCTGATGGTTATTAATTCCCCACAACAATGGTTTTTACTTCATTGGTAACTATAAAACATTTATCAACATAGAAGGGGTTGGGACATTTATACAATTTTTTTTCATAGTCCCTTAGGTCTTTATATGTTTGGACATGCAACCCTAAATAACATAATAAACAAATGGTGATTCTATACAAGGTATTATCATTTATACCCAAAATCTGTAATAGAATGGGAATCAACATAACATCCAATTCACGATCAACATTAACTCATATGATCATATGATCTTGATTATTCTAGTAAATCTCTATTCATATACATAAGAAACATTATGCACTGAACTGAACACTATAGGTATGTCCAGATGATATGAATCCTCACAAACCTATTCCAGTTTCTAAAATTTATATTGTAATGAGGATAGAACTTGTCTTAATTTCCAAAATATGATTAAATATTCATAGAGATATTGTCAGGAAGATATTATTACCCATATAAAATGATAACAATCATTAATAAAAATTTAAATAGGATTTTGAAAACACATATCTATCCCCATTATCATTATTTTCAAAAAATTATTCCTTATTTTTCTCTATGAAGGCTAGTTTTGATATGTGATGTGTCACCTATTTCCACTAAACAAAATCAGGAAAAAATAAATGATTATAGAATGATTATAATGGATCTATGTGGAAACATTCTTGATATATATTAAAGTACTTGAACTACACTAGAGTTATATTATCATCCCATAAGCCTCAAAAATACATCATAGTAGTCATATAATGGTTTTCTAGTGTCTGGATCATCCTCTTTATTTGTCAATCTATTTGAGGAGGATAAGCTTTTCTCATTGTCAACTACATTCCCTGGCCGTTATTCAAGGATTTACACTAATATTATTTGAACCTTATGTGTCACTTTGACATAATTTGAAATTGTATGTCTTGCCACCTTATGACTCCCAAAAGAAGGTTTCTCGAAAAGGCTTCCGCTATATTACATTAACAAAGAATGGTAAATGGGGACAACTTTTTGAGCCGATCAACTATCTGCAAAATGGATTGTCTTTCCTAAATAATCTTAATAGAAATATCCTAAAATACATATTCATTTGGTTATATTTATACATTGGGATCCATAGATAATACAATATAACCATTTCACATTAGTTTGATTCCATGAAATATATATTGTTGAGGTATCTCAATAATTTTTTTAACTATTCTCTATATGACAAAACAATAAAATTGTGTTCTCAATGCCATGTACATTTTAGGGAAACTATGATGATCTAAACATTTTGAATTATGGTATGAATTTTGATGTTATTCCTGATAACATGAAGGAACCATTATATTATCAATATATAATATTATTACTGAGACATCTAGTATCCATCCCAAAATTTTCCTCTCACCAGAGAGTTTTGAACTCAAGGATAAAATTTTAAAACATGATTTCTGACCATCCACTACATTTACAACCCAATAAGGATCACAATGGATTAGAAATTAAACCATAGAGTTATCTAATTCTATATAGTTAATATTCATATTAGTTATATCCCACATTAAATCCCATATATGAGAATCCAATTTAGGGAATATGTTATATGACTTCTGCTTAGTGAATCATCACTATAATTTATCATACTAGTTGAATAAATTAATAAAAAATTTAACATTTGAATGTATTATATTAATTATTTTTTCTATATGATGATTTCAGTTTTTGTGAAATTTTGTTTCAAGATCGTAATATCCATAAACACTATAAATTTATAACCCAATAGATAATGATTTCAACTCTTCAAATCATGTACTACAACAGATAGTTCCAAATAATCTATTGTGTTGTTTTCCTCATGTACCTATAACTATTATAATCTTTAATCTATGACATGATCTCCCAATATGATGAAACATCCAAACCTAGTTATTAATTCAAAATAAATTACAATTTAGTAATATCCTCTATCATGAAACAAAAAGATAGTTGTTAATGTATGATGTACATTAAGTTCATGGAATGATTTTTAAAATTCATTTATACATTGGAAGAAGATGGAATTTATCATCATGTTTTTATACAGTGATGCAATATATGAAAATCCACAAAAAAATTATGTGTCTTATATTAGTAATTTGGGGAAAATTTATATTTCAAAAACATTATTTTTGAGGTTTATATTAGTCAATGACCTCTTTCATTAAATATCTATACAAACTACATATTCAAAAATGAACAAAGCAATGAAACATAACTCTCACACACATATATATAAATGTAAAATGTTTATATCCTTACACAATGGTGGTTCTTAAGAAATATTCCTGAAATTAGAACAGTTTTTTACTATTTATTTTCGTTGCTTCTATAATACACTATAATATTTTCTATGAAAAACATCACAATACAATCGAGGTACCTTTTATAATTATGATTCGTTTTTTCATAAATACAAATGGTGTATTTCTAAGTCTAAAGGGAAAAACTATTTAATAATAATGACCATAATTACTCTATAATGATATTTCTAGAATATAAGCCTTCCAAACATGAAGGTTGTGATACCCTAAATGTAAGACATTTTTTGAGAACCATCATTTTCCCTCCATTGATGAATCATACAATCAATGCATGGAATTTGGTATGTCATTATCATAAAATGGTTAGTCATATGATAACCTAGAAAAATTTAATTAGTTTTATCATACTTATTTACAAAAAAATAATATTAGATACACAAAGGGAAATGCATGGTTAAATTAACCATGTCCCCACGAATTATACAAATTAGTGTTCTAGTTCAATAAATTCTATTACTATCTTTATATTATACTAATGTAAAAATGGGATTCTCATTGGTTGGATATAAAATTTAAACTCTACATCAATTTTATGTGGAATACATTATAAATTTTCAGAAAAAAAATATCATTAATCACTTTCACTACTGTTTGAGAACATGTATTTATAATTTCACAAAAAGATTCTATCATTTTCCCTTCCAAATGATTAGTTGAATGTTTTTTCAGCAGTACCAAATATTCTGATCTGGTTTCATCGACTACCTCACATATTTTAATAATATGATTATTATTATATGTATATATATGAATCTATCATGTAATTTATATCAATCAATAAGGGTTGTTATTTTCATCCAAAAATCCATACCTGAAATAAATTTACAGATGTCCATATCAAGGACTGCAAAATCCCATAAAAATTATTACCCAATGGTTGTCATTGTAAAAAATGCACACATAAATTCTTAACATTCCAATATTCCATATTTAATTTAAAAATATAAAATCGATGTCGGCATATCAGCACACATGCTCACAACACCAACATCGTGAGAATAAATAAAATAGTGGGACACACCAGTATAAATCAATGTCGACATATGTATAGAATTATTTGGAATCATATTTCACTGCATAAAATGAATAGATTAATTATATATTATTACCTAAATATAATCATAATTTTGTGTATCCAATATCACTTTCTCATTATTACCAAATTGTGATTACATTACCTGATGTGTCAAGGTGTTCCTAGAATCATCATGAATCACTCAATTCTGTTGATGTCTTTTATTCTGCTCATATCATCAAGTCATATAATGTAATTTCATATAAACATGATATGCTTTCCTTGAAATAGAATATGGATCAATATGATAATAATATATATGATTTCTTATCTAATTAAAATTTTTGACAAACTCTAGGTAGTATCATCCAATCTCACTTAATATTATTGTGAAAAACCAGGAAAATATATCATCTTTCTTTTTGAATGATGATGAATTTTAGTAATATCATGATTTGATTAAAAATTTTCCCACCCATAAGAATTATGTTTCTATATTTCATTAATTCACATCATTGGAGTTCCAATATGTTCAAATTGGAAAAAAACAATCCCTCCATAAATATTATTGGGGATATACTAATTTATCAAAATCACAATGTTTTAAATTTCTTTATAGACTATAATACATTGAATGAAATTATTTCAAATAATATCTAATCTAATCCCTACTCAAAAATTAATGCCTTCAAGGATGCACGTGTATCATCTTCTAGGGCAGAGGCCAAATTTCATTATTTTTCCACATACCCTGTTAAGATGTGTTTCTATTTTTTCAATCAATAGAATTCCATTGTTCTGGTTATTATAAATGTGTAAGGATATAATTTTTTAGTTATATTATATAAAAATAATCCCATTTTATTTCTTATTCCAAATCAGCATGAAATGATAAATTCCACAATTTTAATGATAGATCATCTATCATATACATTCCCACCCTTAAATTCAACACTATTAGTTTCCAATTGTAATTGATGATCCAGTTCATATTGTTCCAAAAAAAATATTTTTTCTTACTTATAATCCCCCTAAAAGTTGGGTGGGTTCTTCTTTTAGAAATGAATCAAACTATCTACAAATCAAGGCTCATAATCCTACTTACACCTATCCATTGTAATAAAATATATGAAAATATTTTTGACTGGGTGATGGTTCACTAATGGTTTTGGTGAAACCGCATTTTTTGCCTCTTATAGTAGATATTTACGATTCATACCCTTTAACAAATACTATAACTTTAATAAACCAAATTTTTTAATAACTCATTAACAACCAAAGTATTATCAATTTTTACATTTTAAAAAAAAGTACCAAATTCATTATTTTTCTAAACCATACTATTTAAAAAATAATTTAACATTTATAATGAACATGTAAACTCATAATGAGAAATAAATTCCTAATGGTATTCAATAACTATCAATTCATGATATAAAATATTCATTGGTTATACCCCTGAAAATGAGATGAAAACTCACTTAGATGTTTGTAAAAGACAATTAAATACAAAACCATAGTTAATATGAAGTTAAAAATAAAATGGTTAGTTACATAATTTATTCCATACATTTTAATATTTTGTGGTCCTATCTCCTTGCTGCAATAGTAATAAAATACACAAATAAAAAATGGTAGATATTATTTCCATTTAATGGAACGAATAATGCTGGTTCCATTTTCTTATCAAGGAAAAAAATACCATATGTAACATCCCTCACCTAATCATTGGTTTGAGAAGTTATAGGGAAATTACTTGTCTTCATTGAAAATATTAGGATTGTTCCAGATGGCAATAAATTCCATGGGATTTATATAATGAAGGGGCATTATTTTCCTATTAATAGTAAAACAACATGTTAGCACTGAACCATAACATTCAATAAAAATATAAGATTCCTGAGAAAACAATGAAATATGAAATTTAAACAAATAAATGAACTATTTTAGTTTGATAATAGAAATAAAAAACATAGAAGCGATTAATTAAAATACAATTAAATCATGGAGACATTAAACCCGTATCATGAAAATTAACTCCCACATATGTCCAAGATCTTACTCCACATGACATTCCACAGTATCAAGAAGAATCCAAAATGATATGATATATCGTACCACACTATGTGTCATGATACATGATATCTATATATACAATGATTTTAAAATAAAATAGGTTCGAATGAACATAGTAAGATTTTCCCCAATGGATCCCAACTCATTACACTAGGGAAAAAATTCTTAAGACGATTATATAATTTTTTATGAATTTATTAAATCAATTTGTATCACAAAAAAATCATTACTAAATTTAAAATAGTACAAAAAATAATCATTTTTAAAATCATCGAATACCCAATTATAATTCCCGTAGATTTTGTGAATTATTTTGTTTAGATTAATTTAAATTTTTTATATTATTAATTTCAAATGACATTGTAAATAGTTCATTATATATATATTAAACCACTAATTAAAAAATTACATTGACAAGAATCCAACTTTTCTTTCACTATAAACAATATGGTCATAGCTTGTTCTATACACAATACCGACATGGTTTAAGCAACATATAACACCGAATTGGGTAACCTCACACCCAATATGAAGTTTCTATGATGCATAATTTTATGAATATAAAATTATAGCCTAGACGAAGCGATATTAATATTAAAAACTACTATAAAAATATTTTTATAATGTTATTATATAAATAAAAGATATTTACAATGAAATATATAATTTTTTGTAAGGTCCTTTTATGTTTAAAAATAATGCTTTCTAAAATGAAACTATTTTATTAATATTATTAATATTAGAAAAATATATAATTCAATTTTTATAATATATACTTCAATTTTGAATTTATAATTCCAATACTATATTAGGTTTAATTTTTGGGGATTTTATGAAAAAAAAATTTCATGAATAGTAAAAATACTACATTTTAGTTAAAAACAACCGTTTAATTTAGATAATTATTAATGTTAAAGTTATATTTTAGATTTTTTTTCAGGTCACATTATATAAATTATTATTCTATTAATACTCTATATGTCATTAGAATCAATTTCACTTGAAATTGGATATAAAAACATAGATATCATTTGGTAATTTTTACTTTAAAACCCTGCATTGTCATCCCGTCAAAAGGAATAATTTTAAATTAATTCCAGCCACTCCATTGATTTAAATTTTTAAAAACAGATTCAATATTTTTATTCATAATAATTTATAATGTATTATAATTTCCACTTAGTTTTTGACACAAAATATTAGTGAATATAATTGAAATTAAGTACACCGATTCAGGTAAAAATTAACATAGCAATGGACTAAGCACTAAATATAAGACTCAAAATGACAAATAAACATTTCCAAGAGCAATTGGATGGCCATATTTTGAACCTATATTCCATTGGATTGTCCTAGGTACATTATTTTTTCCACATTAAACATAAAAAACAAAGGTGGAATTCTATCTTCCAATATTTACAAGAGTGCCACTCCTCCTCTACTATAAAAGGACTCCAATCCTCCAACTTAGTCAACCAAATAAAACACCGTTACCTTCCAAAAAGCTACAAAAAAATATAAAAAATTCCATTAATAAATATAATAATCCTTTGAATTGGCATAATGTCTTCCAAGTAATCCATTTTGCACAAACCAAAAGGAGTTACCTGATTAAGAGGTAACACTGTCTCTCAAGATCCTTCCTTTTATTTTCCTTCTCCACCCATAAACACTATTTACTCCTTTATAGTGAAAACATATAGTATCTTAAATATAATAGCATATTTTTAGGCTGATGTTTTTTCTATTATTACTCACTCTTCTTTCTAATGGGTAATAATCTTGCTGTTTATGGGTACAGAGACCTATTTCCTTACTAAATAATTATAGTTCTTGTTTCCTTACCACCTTAAATGGTGTAAATTATTAAGGTAAATAAGTTTATATATGTAATATATTATATTTATTATTTAATTAAAATATTTTATTCATTTTACCAACACATGGTTTTTTTACTTTCAATTTTGTGTGAACATGATATTTTCATTTTAGAAAGTGTGGACTACTGCCCCCCAAAATGATAAAATTCATTCCTAAACTACATTGAATGTATTAAGGATGAGATTAGGGATTATGTAATATTTATATGATATCATAATTATACTACAAAAATGATATAAATATAAATATATATGTTATTTTATATCATTTTTTAATATGATAATAAAAACAGAATCAACATTCAAGAATAAGAACGTATTAATATATCAATGAATGGTGTATTATATTTTTTACATATATATTAAATAGATAATTATAAAAAAATATAATTGATATAAGTATTATTTATATCATAGTAAGCATTATTGAAATCTTGTTATAATGTATAATAACAATGATATAACAAATTAGGACACATGCGATGAACAATGCGAATATTACTTGAAGTGAAACTATAACATAGGATTATTAACAAGTGGGTAATATAAATTCATAATAATACCATAAATGGAATCAGATATAATTATCTTTCTATGAATATGATTTCTAATAAATTTTTACATTTTATATTGTTTTTTGGAATTACTATAGTGAGAGTCAAGACACAAGGTAAGGGGTTTTCATCTCACTTTTTATTTTCATAATATACATGCTATGTTCACCACAGATTCATTTTGTGTGATGTATGTACTACCCATGGTTGTATTTAAAGTATATTATACATAAATTTATGGGTACTAACATATCAATTTTATGATCTTCCTTTTTCTGGTATTTTGTTTTAAAATTTAACAAATAAGTGAAATATTTTTTCTCCGTTTTCCTTCTTTGGGAGTCATGTTTTGATATGCCCCAAAATTCTCTATCAAGGTGTGTATTAATGCATATTACATGTTATATCATGGATATATATCATTCTATGATATTTTATGTTTTATTTAATTTCATTTTCTTACATAGAGAGTATGATCCCATGTTACCATGTTGTAAGAGTTCATTGAAACAATATAATTGTTTTTTAGATTGTTTATGATTATGATTCCTTTGATGAAATAATTTGACTCGTATCAAAGGAAAATAAATTAATATTATTATCCATTAGTTATTATTTATTTATACATGTATTTTTACCACTTATTCCCCTCTTTGAAACATAATATAGTAAATAATTTTTTTTAAAAAGATGGACATTACCCTTTCTTCGGTCGAAAAAAATGTTCATTCAAAACAATGTTATCTAAAATGCATTTCCAATAATATTGTACCATTATAAATTAATATTTAAAACAAATTTTTAACCATTTTGTATTTTTCCATTGTTTTCATTGGAATCTTCCGGTCTCTTTCAAATGAGACATTTTTTCTAAACATTAACATGAAAAAGGGATTTAATTTTTAAATCACACAACATCTATATATTTATATGGCATCAATCCTTTGAATAATTCTTTTCATGTTTTAAGGATTATTTTTTAATATAAATCTTAAGGATATTTTCAAGGGAAATGGGTTTTAATTCAATTTCATACTCCATTTACATGTTTTCAGGGAATTTTTTTCAAAATATTTTAATAATTAATTTATATGTTTTGAAGGAAAATAGCTTTCAAAATGTTTTCAATAATTATTTATAATTTTTTAAACAATTTTCAAAGAAATGGGTTTTAGAACGTTTCCAATAATTATTTATATTTTTTCAATGTTTTTTAAGTGAAAAATGTTTCCATAATGTTTTGCAACATATTTAATATGTTTTCAAGGGAAAATGTTTTCAAAATAATTTCAAGTGTTCATTATATGTTTTCAAGGTATTTTAGATGAAAAATATTTATAAATGATCTTATTTATTAAAAATACGTTTTTAATGAATAAATCATTCTTCCCTGAAGAAACGTTTTTAAAAGAAATTTCAAAATTATTTTTCTATCATTGATGGAAACAATTTAATTTATTCATTCCATTATAGGAAATGAAATTATGGTTATATTCATTTTCTTTCTATGAATTGGTTATGATTAATGTCATGGTATTTGTGATACCTATTTCCTTCTCACGGGTTATATGTTTAGGAAATATTTTTCTCCTTCATGGGTTATTTTTTTTGATTAAATGATAATTAAACTTGTCTTCTTTTCCATAGGTTACGATAGGTTTAAATTTTTATGATACCAATTTCATTGCATTGTTTATGATATGATTATTTAGTATTTTTTGACACATGTATATATGGTATCAATATGAGAAGTGTGGGACCTATATATCCCTATAATGAATTGAGTTAAGATTTATACCTCATGAGATAAACTAAGATGGTCTTCATAATGATCCTTGTAGATTTAGATTTCTATGGGAGTGAAAAATGACTAGCAAAATGTTATAAGGTGGGAAATCAATCTACTATAAAAGTCATGGGATTATTCCCTGACTTCAAAAAGGGTATGAAGAATGAACTCGGGCTTCTAGATGTCCATGTGAATAAACCGTGACTACAAAGTTGGTATTTGGAGTGAACAAAATATACCAAAATAGTTTTGAGAGTGATGCCTTGGATAATATGGAAATCATATTATAAGCTTATGTGTCTCACAAATTTAAATGTTTTCTTCTATTTTTATGCATTCATGACATTGTTTCATTATTTCTTAAAGAGTCATGCTTTATAAACTATAAATATTTATACAATGGTACATTTATATAATCATTGATATTTAGGGTATAATCATATATGTTCATGATAATGTTCTTAAAACCTTATGCTCATGATTATTCGTACATATATACCTTGGTTACTCTTACAAAGAATTAGAGCTCATCCCTTTTTTTAGCTACTTTCCCCATGATAAAAATATGGGTTTTAGTTATATGTACTAAAGGTGGAGATATTTATATGATATTTTGACGATATTTCATTAGGATATATATTTTTTCGATGATTCAAAATAAAATAAACTATTACAGTCCACACGCATGTATTTTCGTAATGTACTATATATTTATCTAATATATATCCATATCCATGTAAGTCATGCCTGGGTCTCTATAGTTGGTTTCAGATGAATTTTTTATCCACCCTTTGAAGACAATGATGATAAAACGATATTGATATACCTAGGTATATTTCAATGGATTTTTCTAGGGATGTATCTAAGGATAAGTTGAAGTATGATTAACTGTTTAGGAGAATGTTCTAGAATTTTGGTTAAGGAGAGAGTTAGTGGTTTCTGAGAATTACATCCAGGTTTGGATACTATAAGTTGTTGGGGCTCTAGTACAGATCTACACCGGGATAATAATTCCAAAATATGTTCTGATCCTGACTTTGTGTAATACGGTACAGGGAAACAAGCCTTGTTGCACACTTGGTTTGGCATTCTTGAGGGATATTCATTGGTAATTCAAAAACACTTCACAACCAATCATGAAGGATTTTAATTGAGGATGACTATGAATTACTTACAATATAACATAAGGATTAATTTTCTAAATAAGCAGGATATATGATTTAGGAACCATGTAACTAATTTATCAATATTATATGGTATTCCAATATGATAAAGTCTTCCTACTCAATTATTTATGGTGTAATTAAGTGGATATTAGTTGATGTAGTATGGTTAAAATTTAATGTTTCATATTTGGAAATCATGGGAATGATGTGAATATATTTCCCAAGTGTAAATATCAAAAAGAAAATAATGATGTTGTTATAAGTATTTGTTAAACTTGTGATAATAAATAGACCAAAAACGTCATGGGAAATGTATGTGATGTTCAATCAATAATGTTCTCACTATTCATATGAAATATGATTAGATTGAGGCTGAGGAACCTTATGTCCTGATTCATATTTTATATTCAAGGAAAAATTTAATAAGGAATAAACTGATGAATCCTAAGTAATAGGTTAAGAATAATGATGGATTAATGAATTATTTATGTTTTATAATTCAATGATTATGTTATATGAATCATGAAATGTATTAGTGTTTCTACTTGATGTTTCCTTTAATGGTTGAAAAGGACATGTTGAATTGTGATGAACACATATGAAAGCTGATTTCAATGAAATAAAATATCATTATTAAGGGGAAGTAACCCATAATTAATGCATGAAATGGAGATAATGTTGTTTGGATAATGATATGTTTGATATGAATAAGTAAATTGAATAGTATAGATTTTAATGTAACTAATTACATAAAATGGTTCTATCTCATCAAGGATGGATTTCACAACATCTTTTATTTAATTAATATATACAATATTAATTGGAATAAAAAAGTTTTCAGGATTTCAGAAAGTAGTTTTGGTAATTTAGTTTATTAACTTGTTTCCAGAGAATATATGATGAGGGTATATATGTTTTTAATGTGATAACCTAGAAAACATTTAGATATATTGGGGATAAATGTTATATTATTTCCTGAATTTCTTTCTAATGATTTATGTTTCATATTTCATAAGGTTTATGTGTTAAAAAAATTATGTATATAGTAAGATACACATTGGATTTGATCTGTGAGAACAAATTATTATATTACCATATATAGGATTTATGCATATTGGATAAGCTGTTTTTAAAATTTGTTGTTGATGATAACTAATGACAGATGGGATGACATATCGTGGATCTCATGATTTATTAATACAATATGAATGAAAAATTCACCTTCCTTTATGGATAAAGAGGCGAGGTGGACCATGTAACAAAAAATGGGTGGTTGTGCTGAAATAATGAAAAAATATCATTTCATGATAATTATATAACATTAAGAAACGCTAAATTGAAACCAAAAATGTTATCTTGGATCCTCCATTTCAGATGGATAATATTGTCTCTCAGTTTATCATAGATTTATTGCATTTTGATTTTTAACATTCTCCTATATAATTTACAAATCATGCTCCATCAGAATATTATTGGGAGATTTTTATTTCATGTTTGTGTTTTCACCTCCATCTTATGTTATCCTATGTGGAAACCTAGTTATATGTTATTGTGGTTAACCATTATGGTTCCAGGTTTCCATTTTTAATAGATTATTTTTTATTCATATTTTTGATGTGGGTATCTAGTTAAAAAATTCAGTTATTAAACCTTTGATATCCAAGTTAACATTTTACGGATAACTTCATTTTTAGAGGCATAGAATCTTACTCCCCGAGATTTTGTGAATTATTTTTTTCAAATTAATTTATATTTTTTATATTTTTCATTTGACATTAAACTAAAAATTGATTCTTATATATATATATATATATTAAAACAATAAGTCAAAAATTCCAATAACAAGGAACCAAAATGGATTGTGTTATACACAATACTAACATGGAATTCACTACATGCAATACCAACTTGGCTTGTGTGACCTACGTCACCGACATCACAAACATTACTTGCAACACTATGTTTCATTGATGTATAATTTTATGATGATATAATTATAACATATAATTAGTTATGTGAATATTAATAACTAATTTTCAAATATTTTTTATAATGGGTTTATAGAAATAAAAAAATTGATAACAAACAATAGAATTTTTGATAAATTCTTTTTATGTGTAAAAATATCATTTTCTCGAATGAACCAATTTTAATAATAAAATTAATTTTAGACACACAATAAAATCTAACTAAATAAAATATATTTTTTAAATTTATGATGTTTAGATTATCATAGGAAGAATTTTTTTAGATTTTTTTAAGAACCTTCTATTTTTAATGAAGAGTGAAAAATAAAAAATTTTAGTTAAAAATATAAATTTCATTTAATTAAATATTTATGTTAAAATTAAATTTCTATTTTTATGGGATAATTGGATCAGTTAGAAATATATAAATTCATTTTATTTTATTTGAATAAATTTTTCATTGAAATTGGTATAAAAAACATATCAATCTTTTGATCATTTTTACATTAAAAACTGTAGTGTCATCTAATAAATGGTACTGATTCTAAATTTATTTTCACGACATATTTTATTTTAATTTGGAAAAATGGATTCCATATTTGAATCCATCATAATAAATAATGTCTAATATGTTCCACATAGTTTATTACCAAAGTTATTATTGAATATAATTATAATTAATTTCATTGATTAAGGTAAAATTATGGTTCACTAAGGACAAAAATTATAATTACATCATAAAATAGAATATAATCATATATAAGAGACATTAGATAGAATTATTTTGACAATTCCATCCCAGTAATCTAATTTGGTCTAGTTTTGGATCAACATGCAACGTGAAAAATATGTGTTGAATTCTATCTTCAAATATTTATAAGAGAGACACTCTTCCTCTAGTATACATGGCCTTCTCTCCTCCCCCCTCCTCGCACCTCTCAATTCATTTCAATCAAAAAATATTTGCATGAATATGTTCCCCAAATCCCTAAATTTCTCTTATAGGCCTCTAATTGGGCATAATGTCTTCCAAAAAATCCTTTTGGGACAGATCATAGAGTCACTCGATTTTGAGGGAAATCCTTCTCTCGGACACCATTATTATTAATTTCATCATCCACCCCCTAAAATATATATATTAAATAATTTCAGAACAAAAAAATTTGACAAAATTTTCTAGTTTTTTTGTTCTAAGGGATCTACTACCCTTACAATCACCTTTATCTAGTGGCTAACTAACATATTGTATACGTCTACGTTGAACTACCGCCCCAGTAAATGATGATTGTTCAATTTTACATACCACCTATCATGGGGGTAATTCTGATATAAAATATATTTATATTAGTCATATAATATATTATAGATTACTTTAATTATATTTATGGATTTGAAAATTAATATATTTTTACTTTCCCTTTTGTGTTAACATTATAATTTTGTGTGAGGAAGTGGGGACTACCGCCCAAGTAAAGTGATATGATTCGCTCATAGAGTACATGGAATTCATTAAAGATGAGTTTAGTGATTATATATGGCATTTATAATATCTTAATGATAATTCAATAATGATATATATATATATATATATATCTCATTTGTTATTTTTTCAATTTGAAAATAAGAACAAAAACATCGTTCATGTATACGTACAAATTGCTATCTCCCATAGCGGTGTATTCCATTTTGTATGTATGTATTAAATATAAAATTTTAATATAAATATAATTTATATAAATTTAGTTTATATCATTTTTTAAATAAATTAATTCATAAAATAATGTGTACTTTACAAATATATAACTAATTATGGCACATATGTAGAATAAAAGTGAATATTTCATGATGTTAAACATTAACACGTGATTATTAACAATAGGGTAATATAAGGTCATAATCACACCATAAATTCTATTATATTTAAGAAGATTTGTCTTTAAATATGTATAATAAATTTATATTTATTATACATTTTGTTTGAATGAGTATGATGACAGTCATGACACAAGGTGAGCAGATGTCCTGTCACTTTTTATTTCCTTGAGATACATGCTATATTCCCCACTCATTTCTTTTCATGTCATATATGCATCCCATTATAATATTATTTATATATTATAATTAATTTTATTTTTATTATCATATCAATTTTAAAATCTTTCGGTCATAGTGATTATGTTTGAATTGTTAACAAATCGGTGAAATAGTTTTGTCTCAATTGACATTCCTTGAGACTCATGTTTTGTTATGCCCCTAAATTCTCATTCAAGGTGTATATATTCCCATCATACATGTAATATCATGAATTTTATTTTTATGGACATTTTTTGCTTCAATTAATCTTTACTTCATAAATGGGTAATATGATCCCATTTTACCAAGTTATAAGTGTTTATTGAAAAATTATCATCTCTTCTTTTAAGATTGTTTATGTTTTGGTTTAAATTGATAAAATATTATGAACCATATATCAATAACACTCATTAAGTTTCTTATGATATATTTATTAATTAATTATTCATATATTTTTAACATTTATTCCACTATTTGGAACATAATATAATTAAGAATGTGTTTTTTAATAATGCCTGACTTTACCCCCTCTCCAGTCATAAATATATGTTCAAACAAACCCATGACTTCTAAAAAAAATTTCCAAAAATATTAAACCATTATTATTTAAAATATATCATAAATTTCAAATATTTTTGTCATTTATTATTGTTTTCAAATGAATCGTGTCATCAATTTCTGCATGACTCATTTTTTTAACATGTACCATCAAATAAGAAAGTTCATTTTACCTCATATGACATGTATTTATTAATATGTTGTAAATATATTAAAGATTAAATTTCATGTTTAATGTTAAATTTGTAAATTAATTTATTTTAATTATATTTTAAACTATTTTTTTAAAACGTATTCAAGATCCTTTTATATGTTTTCATGGAAAATGGTTTTGAAGATGTTTTCAATTTTATTGTATTAGTTATCAATTAAAATATTTTTCAAAATATTTTCATGCCATATTTATAAAATTTCAAATTATTTTCAACAAAATGTGTTTCAAATCATTTTGATTATTTACTTATAATATTTGAAACTATTTTCAATGATATTTTAAAATGTTTTGAAGATTCTTTTACAGGTTTTGAAGGAAAAAAGGGTTTTAAAATGATTTCAAGAATTCATTATATGTTTTATAGGAATTTTAAACGAAATTTATTTTTAAAAATTTTAATGTATATAAAATAATTTTTTTATGAAGAATGGATGTTTTACTAAAAAGATGTTTTTGAGGGAAATTTCTAAAATATTTTACATATAAGAATATATCTATTGATATTACTGATTACCTTCTAGGAAATGATCTAAAGGTTCCATTCATATTATTTCAATAAATAGGTTATGCTTAATGTCATGGACTATATGAAATCAATTTCACTCTCATAGGTTTTATGCTTAAGAAATCTGTTACTCATTCACGGTTTAAACTTTTGATGAAATGATTATGAATGTTGTATCTTTTTCCACGGGTTATAATATGTTTACATTTTTATGAAACCAATTTAATTTCACGGGTTATGATATTTTTTTTATTAGGGGACATGTATAGATGATTTCAATATGAGATAGTGGTGTAATGTCCCAGTTTTTATCAAGGTACATAACATTTATTTTTTTTGTCCAAACACATAATGTGACATTGGGTATTCACATACATACACTGTTGCACATCCTAGACAACTATTTTAATTAATTAAATTATATCTTATGCTATATATTATATTTTAATTTCACTATTAAGTGTAGTGTCTAGACAAAAAATAATTAAAATAGATAAAAATGAATAAAAATAATTTTTTAAACAAAATTTGAAGAGTTTAAAAAGTTTATAAAAATAAATAAAAAAATAAAAAAAGATAGAGAAATATTAAAAATAATTAAAATGAGGTAAAAATAATTGTATTTATTATTTAATTTCATCCACCATTTATATTTTTTATTTTTTATTTAATTATTCTCATATTATTGGTTTTCCTTTATTTTTCTTTTCGTTTATTTCTTTCTTATTTCTTTTTAATATTTCTCTATTCCTCCCCTACACTCATTGGTGCATCACCCCTATTAGGTGGTGTGAAACACCCTCCCCTATCCTTCAGAAGACCAGGGAATCCTCATGTATCCTACAATTTTGACATCAGTAGGTGCACTATGAATCTCTCTGTAAGACTTACCCCACACACTAAGAATCCTATGATCTCATTATAAATATCTCATGTGATCTGTCGTGGAAGTATTTAACCTTAAATTGGGGTTTTGTATAATTTTTTGGTTTATTCCATTTTAGGTCAACTAAAATGTCACCATGGGGTGTAATATCATATAAGAGTACATGGTAGGGAATCTAATCGTTTTCCACTTGTTTTGTTGTATATTTTAGAATGCACATTGTGTCACTCATCGATACATGTCGGTGATGCTTAATATTACATATTCAAAATTAATTAATCTAAATTTTTGAACCACTACACCCATTTATAAGATAATCTTGCATATCTAATTTTTTTAAATATTTTTGGATTCCCCATTGGGAGTTCTATCACTATTGGTCTCATTTTTTTATTGCCCCGAATAATTAATTCAATTAATTTCATTTGTTGTGAGACCCATTTAGGTTGATCATTAAATTAAAAAAAAATTATTTGGGATTATTGTGAACCATGAACCTTGAGATTTTAGGGTTATCTTGGACTAATGATTTTTTTCCTTGTTAAATTACTATAATCTCATTCCATCATATTTTCATATTTCATTTTTTTAGCATTCGCAGATAACATTTCCATTGATGTGACTTCATGATTAGAATGATCATTCAATTGTGGCTTTGAGTTGTTTATATTATTTTCTTCCAATTATAAATGCATACCCTATAATATCATATACCTTAAAAACTAATTAAATATAGGGTGGTAAAAAAATTTGGTGTTCATATTATGTACTACACAAGTACACTTCATTCATGACTGGTTATACAATATGCAATGGATGTGAGGTCTTCGGATTTTTTAGACGAGGGTTTTCAATGGTTTCTAAATACCCATGAGTGATAGTCATTCCCAAAGGTAAATTCTAGGATGTACCCATTGGAAAAGTTGATATGACATGGCACGAGTGATACTAGAACTCTTATTTGTGATACCATGATAGAATAATGATAAATCCATGCCTTGAGTGACGCATGGTCATTCGAAATATTTACATGGATGTGCTCGGTGGTGTTGGATACATTGAAGGATGTAACATACAGATAACTTTGGGATGATCTCGAACTCTAATAATCAACATGAACATAACAATAATGAAAATGTGTGGAGGTCATTATTGAAACTGATTGAGTTCTCTGTGTGTTTTAATATCTTCTAGTGCATTGAAAAATACTTCCCTGACACATGAGATAGACCCCATGATAAAACACAAGCTCGGGGGTCTGTTACTTTTTAAACATTTTTATTTCTATCTTTTATATGTCTGTGTGTGTGTACATCCTACATATTACTTGTATTTTAATCAAATTCACATCAAAGGCCGATGTAGGTGGAAATGGATGGGTGTTTTTAAGGACCTAGATCATGTTATACTTATTATGTTTATTTCAATTTAATTTCTTGAATTTATTATATATTTTCACAATTATTTTTTTGACAACATAAAATTTTATGCTTTTGACACTATGGTTTTTTTCCTACTAGTGTTTATATTTGAATCTCTGCTCATGCACCATTTGGTAACGGTGTAGACATGATGCATGCATATAGGGATAATGGGAATCATTCCACATTCATTACATTAGTGTGGCTTTCTCCATAGGTTGGTGCATGGGGGTAGAAGACTGAGTTTTTTTCACAAAATTAAAAGGTTTATCGTGGTGTAATTTTTATTATATATTTGATTGCATGATTTTATTCATGATTTCTATACACATACATTATCAAAGACATCATATCCTGATATCATTGTGCATCTAGTTTATTTTTTAGTTTCCACGCTTATTATTTATTTAGTTGAGGTTATGTGGCCAACCTAAATCAAAGAACCCTTCCAGTGGCTTCTAGGATGGGGGCGCTACAATGTGGTATCATATGGTTTTTTTACTATTTTATTACTATTTGGGTTAGACATGAGAATATAATGTATGGATTTTATACATACCATATGCTTGAACATAGCTAACCCATGAATAGGGGAAACCCAAATTCCTGGGTTTGGATTCCTATAATTGATTATGAAAATTATTAATGTCATGCTTTCATCGTTTCCTGACACACTTTTTTTACATTTTCATTGATATTAGTATTATTAAGATAATGATTTTTACCCTTTTATCATGATGATATGTGGGAAATTCATTTACATGAATCATTTTAGAAACCATAGGTATTAAAATGACATGCATATATCCACGGAATATCTACTTTCAGCATGAATATGCTTGTTTTCTTGTGAGTATTGTTGGGAGTAGTGTTAAATCATATAATTTCATGTTTTTTAAATGTAATATATTGGTATTTTGATAAATATCAACATGATAATAGCTTATAAATTTCTGGTAGGCTTCGATTTAGTGATCCTTTATGTTTAGTATTCCTTATCTCGACCCAACATCATGAGGGGAATACCTATTTTGTAGTGCTAAGAAATAGGCTATATACATACACTCTTTATATAACATTTTTCATGTCCTCTTCATATGCGATGAATTATATCTAATGATGTGTTTTTGGATATTATAGACCAATTCCAATACTACAACTCCATGACGTGCCTCACAAGAGTGATGATGATCCCACACTAGAGATGGTGGGTCCTGAACCAGCAAATGAGCCTCTAGTAGTGCCTCATGAAATTTAACATTTAGTACCACCCATGGTTCCTCCTATGGTGCCACTTCTTACCGACCATCCAATGGGCCCTGATGCATCGTTTAAGGATTTTCACCTCATGTTTTTTCGGTTAGTCCAGAATATTCTCATACATGCCATGAATATGTTTGACATCACATGATAAATCTTACAACAACATCATCCCACCATCTCGAGATGTGGCAATCCACATTCTACAAGGTTAATGATAGAAGCCACGAAGCTAATGCTGGACCATCTTAATATGCTTGCAGAGAAGAGGGTCAAACATTCAGTCTACATACTTCATGATTCCACCAAGAGTTAGTGGGATGTTATATCATAGGTGGATAACACCAGATACTTGGTTTTTCCCTACTTCCAAATAGGTTTCTAAAATCACTTCTTTATATAGACTCGGAGGGACGATCATGCCAAGTAATTCATAATTCATTAGTACAGATCTATTAAATTGATAGATTATTCTACTCATTTCACAAAACTTTAGAATTTTCCCAATCTCTGACATATGATGCATAGACATTTTCAAGATTCATTGAGGAAGAACTTAGATATATCATTTTCTCATTGGTGAATTTCTTTTGATTGACCAACGATTTTGATATTTTGAATCTGTCCGTCATTTCAGAATGAAATGTCATAAAATCTAAACCCTTGAGACAAGGAAGTTTAGTTCTGAGGTATGTAGATAATACTTCATTAAATAATATGTTCCATATTGAATGTGAATAGGGAGGAAATACAAAAAAAGTATTACTTTTTCAATGTTCTTTCACATGTAATAAGTGCGAAAGATTTGTCCAAATCAAGCCTTCATGCACGACAGACCCGATAGTGTGACGAGTTTGTGGCAAGATGGTCAACTTTATCATTTCTAACATTATTGATCATTACCATCTAGTGGCCGAGGATATATACTATCACCCCTATTTTTTATGGGATATATGACTCCATAATAGGATGAATTTTCTTCTTCCATGGGATGATCATGCTGAGGTAATTGTAGAGGTTTTGGTCGAGGAAATCATGTCCCAGAATATGAGCCTCAGTAGAGAGGATGCACTCATACCAGGGAGAATGTATCTCAATGTCATTGTTCAGGTCTTATGTACGAGGTGAAGCCCGCATCAGGGGAGAATATCATAAAACTATCTACGGTTAGAGGTACTATTCTACTTCCCTCTACATTAGATTATACCCTTTTTAATATTGGTGGATCAGATTATTTTTTATCCACTATTGTTATTGAATCCCATTATCTTACAATCTAGTACCATTGTGACATCATTTCTCTCGACATTCTACTATGGGTTAGGAAAGAGGGCATACAGTAGTGTTTTGAGATCTACCTTGAGATTAGTGGGTACTATTTACTTGGTAATTGTTTTATTCTTGATTTTTTTGGCATCAAAATCATTCTTAGTATGAATAGGATCTCACTCATTATCATGTATAAGTGTATTTCTATCAACGGAAGGTGTCCTTCACACCCCCTTTATGCTGACACATGTCTATATAAAGGATAATGGGATATGCAAGCATATAAAATTGGACTAAAATGTGTAGGACATGGAAGAGTTTCCTCTCAATTATAAAATATCTTCATGATCCATTAGGGAATACAAATAGTGGACTTTACTTCCCCTGTGGATCTTTTTAGGTTTGTTTTCCCAGATGATTTATCTGGATTACCTCCCTGGAGGGATATGGAGTTCACTATCGAGATATTTCTAGGTGTAGAACCTGTGACTATTCCACTTTAAAGGATGAAACCTACAGAGCTACATGAACTGAAAAAGCATCTTGAAGACCTTGATAATATTGTCTTCATCAAACCAATAACATCACTGTGGGGTTCACCAATTATTTTCAACATGAAGAATGATGGTACCCTCCTATTGTGCTAGGATTACTGTCATCTTAACCAGATTATGGTAACGAATTGATATACATTTCCTCATATAGATGACATATTAAAGGAGATTTTAGGATCAATTGTTTTATACAACATTTATCTGAGGTCAGGATATCACAAGGTGTTTTTTAAACCATCTGACACACCACACAAAATGTTACGAAGTAGGTATAGATGCACGAGTATTTGGTTATACCATGTATCCTCACAAATGGACTCGAATTCTTTATGGATCTAACGAATCAATTTTTCTCAACCATACCATGATTCCTTTGTGATTGTTTTTTTATGACCTGACGATGTATTTATGTTCTTGAAATGACCATGTAACCAATTTTTAGATCGTGTTGAATATAATGACAGCGTAAAATCTATATGAAATGATCAAAGAATCCCACATATGGATTGAAAAGGTTCTCTTCATGGTTTATATAATATATAAGGTACTCATGTCGGCCGACCCAGAAAAGGTTACCATTGTAGTTTCATGGGAAAAGCCTAAATTTTTTTTCGACATGCACAGATTCGTGGGAGATTTCTGGCTATTACATATGTTTCATCCAGGGTTTCTCACTCATAGAATACATCTTATGGCCCAGACTAAGTAGGTTTTATAATACCCTAGCCCTATAATCCTAGATTCGGTGCATTAATACTTATTATTGGCATGATAAAAAAATATCAAGTCTCAAAAGACCGATTAGTTTAGTATCCTTGAAAGTACAAGATACATTCATAAGGCTTACATTACATTATAAAATGGAAAACTACTACAACATTGTTTCCATAGACAAAACTGAGTTCCCATAGACTATCCCTGTAGGTTAGTCACAATATACATCTTCACGTCCTGGGAAAAATAAAATATAGAAATGGGTGAGCTCAGATGCTAAGTAAGGATAACAATAAAGTAGAAACTTTCATAAATAAGCATAACCATTTAAGGAACCATATAAGAATAAAACAAAAGACTCTTAAATTTGAACGTCAGTATAATATGGAAATGATAAAATCAAATAATTCCATTTACTTATTAGAATGGATATTCTACTAGTCGAATAATTATATTCAATATCAATAGCCACTTTTATAATGATGGAATGCATAATTTCAGACTTCATAACCACATTGTCAAGTCCTTGTGCTAGACTAAAAAAAAGATTTTTTCAACACCTTGTGCCAATAAACTAGATTGTATTTTGAGACCTACCGATGCATCGAGGAGCTATAACAGGCTCCACCTATCGCATAATAAGTCTAATGCATTCTTCATATGAAAATGTTTAAACGTAACATAAACATTCATATTAAAACTATCATACGAAATGTCAATACTTATCATAAAACCATGATTGGTGTAGAAATAACACATCCATAGTAAAAAATATTACAAAACCTTCAATAAAATATGGATGTTTTGTATCATAATAAATCAACTTCAAATAATCTTAAAATACATCAAAGGATGTTGGCATAGATAAAATAAAAATCTTTTTTTGGGAAATACTCCTTTCTATTTTGAAATCATTTAAGAAATGAATTATTTTCAAAATATTATTATTAGTTTGTATGGAAATAATTGAATATGTTATAATGATGGAAAATACATGCACTTGTCGTATCAGTTATGAAAACATTCTAACCATAATTTTGTCAAAAAGGTCATAAGGTACCTTGTTTGGAAACTGATGGAATGATTTCTTTAAAAACATATAAGTTCAAATAAGGGTATAAATGACACTAACCCATTGTACTGTAAGTATTAAAAATGTTTTCAAATAAATTTTTAAGAAACAATGTTGTGGATGATAGAGAGGTCATAGTAGATATTTACATATTAACAACCTCGGATAATAAAGATATTTGGAAATTTACCCTTACCTTGTACTTTTCCTTTGTCAAGGGTAGGTTAACCTCCTGTATAATGGTGAAATAATTTTTACTAAATTATACAAGAATAATGTTCATTAATATGATATCAGATATGATCTTTTAAAATTTATTTGTTAATAATATCTTAGTATTATCGTCGTTTCGGGTGTTAACTGATTCATTTTCATTTATATTCTTAGTTAATTAATTAATGTTTATTATATATAGGATGTATCTTATTTATATTCATCATTATATCTAGTATTTAAGCATTATTTTTAATCATCTAATTATAATTAATCTTGAATGGATATGATGGGGAATGAATATCATCGCATTCGTGGAGACAGTAATCTGTACATACGTACAAGAGAAACTATCATTCTTTTGATATTAAAATAAAATATAATTGGATGCCATATAAAATAAACAGAATAATTATCATGTTATATTTATTATTTACATCAATTACACATCATTATTATAACCATCCAATTAATAATGTGTTGAATAACAATTACACCACGACGTGGAGACGGTAAGCCATACATACAGACGTATGGTGACATGTCATTCAAACGATGGGTAGAATAATTAATATGGTTGTATCATATTTATAATAACATAAAATTATATAGAAGATACTGGAGTTATTATTTTATTATAGAAACAACAAAAAAATTGATGTAGAGGAACAATGACACTTGAAAGAGGTGATAAAATATTTACCTCTTCTTCGGGTTCTTCCTTTTGATTTCATCAAAATGGATCCATAGAATGGATTTATGAGTAATGTAAGGCCTCTAGTATGAAGGGAGGACAATTGAGAGGTTATTTGGGCATGGGTTGGATGAGAAAAATGTCTTTTAATGTGTGAATTAGATAGAAAGGCGAGTCCCCTTTTATAAGAGGGGTGAGGGGAACCATAGGAAAAGATAGAAATATTATTTTATATTAAAAACACGTTCAGTTTATAATTTCTGAAAAATGATTTATTTAATTTTTAAGGTGGTTAAGGGTCTCAAACCACTCAACCAATAGGTTTTAGACAGGTTTGGGTTACTATATTATCCTTATCTTTTTTATTTAAATCTTAGTAAAATAGTTTGACATTTACCATGTCTCTTTGTATTTTTATATTAAATGTTTAATAAACATACTATAAACTTCCTATAGAACCTGAAGTAGACCATTAATTACATATATAATATTATTTATGAACATTTTCCCAACCTTATATTTTTAGGAATATAATATCAATTAATAATATAATATTTGTTTTACAAACTCTTTTATGTCAATTTTGACACTATTTTGTATTTTCTTCTAAATTCATAACAGCATTATTACATCGAAAAAAATTAATCTAACCGACCCTAACATGTATTATTTACCTATAAAATTTAGTGAAATTTATAAAAAGTTTCAAATTACATTTATTTGGATATTTAAAATGTCAATTATTTTAATCATTCATTTTTACCATAATTACTACATCATCATTGTGTCATAAATAAATTCAATTATTTGATGTTTAAAAATATAAATATAATAAAATTATATAGGAAATGTATTTATATTTCTAATTAATATATATAGTTGAATTTATCTTTTTTGTTACCCAATATTAAAAATGGTTTAGTTATTAAACATTAAATTGAACACTTTTAACTCTTCATTGAATTAAAATAATAATAAAAGTCCTAATCTAATCCAAGTAGACCAAAAGGATCATATTTTATTCCTAAGATTATTTTTGTTTGAATTAAACTTATCCAATAGAATTAGGAAATGTTCTAGGGTAATAATAATATCATTTTTAACATTAATTACCCTATTTACTTTTAACCGTGGTAAATAAATGTAAAAAGATACTATTTACAACTAATTATTTTCATCTTATTGAACAAAATTTTACTTAGTGATATCAAGCATGTCTCTTAGATGCTTTAAATTCAAATCATATATGAGGTAAAATTTTATTTTATGTAAATTTTCTATTTCTCCCAGGAGGTGGGTAAAAGACAGGAAAAAGATCAATAAAATTTTTATATATCTAAAATTATTACAAATAGACTCCAATGAATTACATTGAAATAATTTTGGTATTATGTATCTATTTTGACCTAAAAAAATTTAAATAACATAAATAATTTTTTAAAAAAAAATTCCGTTTTAAACTATAACTCAGTGTTTTTCACTATTCATCACAAATTTAATGTTTTTAGAAAAATAAAAAAATACACCCTAAGCTAATTTCGATACTCCAAATCCAAAAATGAAGTCCATTTGTAATTATTAGATTTAAAATATTTCAAAAAGTGGTTATTACAACACATAACGGCTAGTTTGATTGGTTGTGGTGTGTTAGAACTCGAAGTTGTGTATGTAACACGCTGTTGTATTATTCAAAGAGAAGTGTACCATGGAAGCTCGAGGTGTTACATTCCTCCTTCCTTCAAATAATTTCGTCCTCGAAATTTCTAGAATAATAATGCATAAAAAGACATGGGTAGTTCTTCATCATAAATTCCTTGGGTTCCTATATTGCGTCTTCCATCTTATGGTTTCTCCATAGAACTTTTACCGGATGAGTCATCCCTTTTCTCAACACTTGTTCTCTAGTATCAAGAACCTTGACACGCTCTTCACAATAATACAGATTTGGTTCTAGTACTAATTCCTCGTAGGTTGGTACATGTGTTGGGTCAGGCATGTATTTTCCCAAAAATGATATGTGGAATACATCGTGATCATTGGAGAGGCTTGGCGGTACTGCCAAATGGTAAGCTAAAAAACAAATTTTTTCTAGAATTTTGAAAGTTCTAGTGTACCTGGGACTCAGTTTTCCCTTCTTATTGAAACATATAACACCCTTACATAGAGATACCTTCTAGAAAACATGATCTCATACCTGAAATTTCAAATCCTTCCTTCGGTTATCAACATATCTCTTCTTCCTATTTTGAGATGCTTTGATCTGGGTTTGGAATACCTTCACCATTTCCATCGTTTCCTCTATAATTTTTGGGACTACGAGTTTTCATTCACCAAAAAAATCCCAACTGGTTGGTGTGCGACATCTATTTCAATATAATTCTTCATTTGGTGCCATTTGAATACTTGAATGGAAGCAATTATTATAGGAAAATTTTCCCAGAGGTACAAATTGATCCCACATTCCTTGAAGGTCAAGTGAGCATGATCTCAACTTGTCTTCTATGGTTTTAATAATCTTTTATGATTGACCATCAGTTTGGGGGTGGTAGTCAGTGCTCAACGAAGTTCAGTATCCAAGGATTTATGAAGACTTTTCCAAAATCTTGATGTAAAATGGGGATCACAATCAGAAACAATTGATAGTGGTACTCCATGAAGTCTTATAAAATCATTAATATATACTCTAGCTAAACTTTCAAGTAGTAAATATTCTCTTATAGAAAGAAAATGTTTTGACTTGGTAAGAAAATCATCAATGACCCATATTCTATCGTTCCTTTTAAGAGTCATTGGTAGCCCCATGACAAAGTCCATCACAATACCATCTCATTTCCTCTCAGGTATGGGAAGTGGGTGATTGACTCCTCCTAGCTGTTGCCATCAAGCTTTAAATTGTTGACACACCATACATCTTCAAACAAAATTAGCAATCTCCCTATTCATGATTTCCAACCAAAAATGTTCCTTCAAATCTCGATATATTTTGGTGCTCCAAGGGTCTATAGTGAAATTGGAGCTATGAGAATGATCCGAAAATTCTATTTATAGATCATGTATATTGGGAACTCAATGTCTCTTACAAAATTTAAAAATTCCATCTTCATATACGAAGTCACCCAATCTCCCATCATTCAATGCTATAATCGTCTTCTGAAACTCCTCATCATCAACCTGAGAACTTGTTATCCATTATTTTAAATATGGGTTTGAAACCATTTAAAAAAGTATCGATGTTTCACCTTCCATGGCTATTCCCATATCAATATTTACTATATCCTTGTATATAGGATCCTTTTCAACTATCATCTTGTTCAAAACTCCTGATACTTTCTACTCAAAGCATCTTCCCCCTTATTTTCCATCCCCGGGTGGTAGTGTATAGTGAAATCATAATCCTTGAGTAGTTCATGCCATCATCTTTGCCTCATGTTGTGTTATATTTGTGAGAAAATATACACAAAATCTTGTGATCTGTATAAATCTCACATTTTTCTACATAGAGATAATGTCTCCATATCATCAATGAAATGATTACAGCTACTAACTCAATATCATGAGTATGATATCTTTTCTCATGAATTTTTATCTATCGTTATGAATAGGCAATAACCCTATCATTTTTCATAAGGACAGAACCATGTCCTTTCATTGAAACATCACAATAAATAAAAAACCCATAATTCCCCAATTGTAGAGACAATATAGAAGCATTGACTAATATTCTATTAAATTCATCAAAACATTATTCACACTCTTCTCTCAAAAAAAAGTTTAACCCCTTTAATTGTGAGCTTGGATTATGGGTTAGCCAACCGGGAAAAATTCTGGATGAAATGATGATAATAACCTGCTAAACAAATATATCTATATACCTCAGTTATAATCGTCGGTGCTGGAAATTCTTGGATCTCTATGGTCATAGATGGATCAACAGAAATTCCATCCATAGAGACAATATTCCCAAGAAAAGAAATCTCCTGAATCCATAATTCACACTTGCAAAAAATCCCATATAATTTGTGTCTTCTAAGAGTCTTCAGGATAATGTGCAAGTGATTTTCATGATATTCTTAGATTTTTTTAGTATACCAGGATATCAACAATAAATACCACTTTAAAGTCATCAAGATATTCATTGAAAACTATATTAATTAGATCCATGAAGATATAGGGTGCATTAGTCAATCCAAAATGAATTTCTTCAAACTCACAATTCCTGTACCTAGTTTGAAATGTTGTTTTTAGAACGTCCTCCATAATCACACACAACTGTTGATATCCATATCAATGTTAAATCATTGAAATGTAGTGATATCCCCAAAGTAGGTCAATAAATCATCAATGTGAGGAAGAGGATATTTCTTTCTTATTATTATATCATTTATCTCGCTATAGTCAATGCAAGACCTCATAGATCCATCTTTCTTCTTAACAAAAAGGAAAAGGGCTCCCCATGGAGACACAGTTGGGTAGATAAATACCTTATTACTCAATTCCACTAGTTGTTTCATTAGTTCCACTAATTCCAAAGTGGAAATTCTATATGGTGTCTTTGATAAGGGACTTGATCCAGTAATTAAACCATAGAAGACTCAATTTCTCGTTCTGGATGATGTCCAGGTAAATATTCTGGAAAAAAATCAACTTATTAAATCACAATAGATACATTCACTATTTGAACATTCATTTCCTCATCCACAGTTATTTCATTCTCTTTATCCCCAATAATTGAATTTAGTTGAGCTTTTGGGGGTGGATCTAGATAAGAATTAGGTGGTGAAGATTCTGATCTAAAGATAAGGTGTTCTTTATCATCGTGATAAAAAATAGCAACTTCCTTCTTCTTACAATAAATTTTTTAATAATGGTCTAAAAGACAATCCATAATGAGGATTATAACAAATTAAATCCTAGGTATGACTATGAGATTATCATATAAATAAAATTTATATGCCCTAATGGGGACTGATTCACAAAAAATTGTTGCAATGATACTTCACATAGGAGTTTTGACTGAAAACTCCCTTGATAATTCAAATTAGAAATAGCTAATTTTCTTAGAAATCTGAGAAGATACAAAACAATGAGATGATCTAGAATCAAATAAATCATTGGTTAAACTTGAGAAATCCATTAAATTACCTGCCACTACGTCATTCTTTTTCTGTCTTGATATCATAGGAGAAAATATATTCGTACGATGAGAAGGATTGTAAGACTAATGATTGACGAAGAAATGGTTTTAACACATCAAATGAACAATCCGTCATACTTTGTGGGTTATATATATAATCTGAAGCATGCCTTGAAAACATTGTAAAGTTAGCTTCATATTTTGGGACATTCGCATCCTCCTTTTGCCTCAGACCCATAAATTGTCTTTCCATACCTTTTCAATGGTCACGAGGAAGGTATTTTTCTATGAAAATTTCTTTAAACTCCCTCTATTGTATATTTTTTAATTATCATATTTCTTTTTGTTTTGAATCAATAACCACCACTGATCAGCATCTCCTATGAGGCGGTCAACTTCCATGACAAATTATTATATTTCGCTACTCCCCTTGGAATGGAATATTTTTTATGGAATTTATCCATTGCATAGAAACTGTTGAATTCGAACCCCCATTGATTGTTGGTTGTTTTTGCCTCACTAAGAGATCTTACATTGATCCTCCACCCTACGGATTAGGCTTCTCTATATAGGTAAAGTTATTATTCATAACCTGAGTGAGTTGTCCTAGTATGGTGATTAGCTTATCCACACCAGTTAGATCACCAGCTCCACAATAATTATCTTGAGTTGGAGGTAAATCCCTATATGGAATGCATGCAGTGATACCGTTTCCATTCCCTCCACTAGGATCCATTTCTAAATAATGGCATAAACTAGATTTGATTATAAATCGAAATATATTATTCCTAACATATAAAACACATAACATGAATTGAACAGATTATGGATATAATCTAAAATCATAAAAATTGATTTCTTTGAGGAAGTATATACTCATAACTCCTTCATAATTTTTTTAATGAAAATGATAATTATCCGATGCATATCCCCTGGGAGTGTCACAACCTAGAGTGCTCTCGGTAAATCTTCTAGAATCACATCAACATATTCTTTCAAAATAGGTACATCCTATATTTGAAAATAACTTTCCTCACCCAAAGTTATTTCATTCTATTCCTCCCCAATAATTAAATTTAGTTGAGCTACTGTGGGTAGATCTTGATTAGAATTAGGTTATGAAGAGTATTCTTTAATGATAAGTTTTTCCTTATCATTATCATAAGAAATAGTAACTTCATCTTCTTATAATAATTTTTTGCATCATGGTCTGAAAGCTAATGCATACTGAGTATTATATCAGATTCAATCATGGGTATGACGATGATATCAGTAGATAAAAAATATGTATATGACTTAATGGGGACTGATTCACAAAACGTTGTTGCAATGATACTTCCCTTTGGAGTTTTGACTCACAACTCCCTTTTAAAATCAAATTGGAAATGTCTAATTTTTCTTACAAACAGGGAAGATATGAAACAATGCGATGATCCAGAATCAAATAATGCATAAGCTAAAATTTAGGAAACAAATAAATTACCAACCACTACGTATTTCAGACCTTCAACCTCAGCAATAGTGATAACATAAGATTGCCCTTGATCCCTTGGCCTTTTCTGAAGTATGTTTCCATGACTCTTAGGGAATTCATTCTCATAATTCCCATTTCTCTACAATTTTAGCATTCAACATCTACAACCACTTTCTTCCCCTTGCAATCACGAGATTCGTGTCCTTTTTCACCACACGTGTAACAGACTCCCATTCCCTTCAGGAAAGTACCAGGGTGTTTCTTCCCGCATTTACTGTTGGATGGATATTCAACTTTTCTCTTCTTCCCCTTATTTCCATTTCTAGAGGGGTCAGCCTATCTCTTCTTCTTTATATTTTCTTTAAAGTCATAAGACGTAGAAAATTATTTTTCTGTCTTGATAGCACATTGAGACAATATCTTCGTATGACAATAAGGATTGTCAGAATAATTCTCGATGAATAAATGGTTTATACCCATAAAATAAATGATCAATCCTACTTCTTGGTATACGTATCTAATTTGTAGCATACCTCGCTAACCTTGTAAAGTTATGTTCATACTTTGCGACAATCTCATCATCCTTTTTCCTCAGACTCAGAAATTGTATTTCCATATATATTCAATGTTCATGAGGAAAGTATTTTTTAAAAAAATTTCATTAAACACCCTCCATTTCATATTTGTTACTTCATCTTCTTCCTTTTTGTTTTATATCAATGACAACCATTGATCAACATCTCTAGTGAGGTGGGAGACATCCATGAAATATTTTTCCCTTCGCTACTCCCCAAGGCATGAAATATTTTCTCTATATAATTTATTCAACGCTCAGCTACTAATGGATTTGTTCACCAATTGAATGTTTGTGATTGTTGGCTCATTATGGGATATAACATTGATCCTCCATGCTACGGATTAGTGTAATCCATACAGGTTTGGTTATTATTCATAACCTGAGCGATTTGTCCTAGTAGGGTGATTAGATGATCAGCACCAGTTGCATCGCCAGCTCCCATATAATTATCTTGAGTAGGAAGGAAATCCCTACATGGAGTTCAAGCATTGATACAGCTTCCATTACATCCAATGGGTGCCATTTTTAAACAATGGAATATACTAGATTAGTTTATGAATTGACATACATAATTACAAACTTGTAAAACACTTAATTTTAAATTTTATGGATATAATCCATGATCACAAAAAAGTTTTCACTGAGAAATTATATACTGCTAAAACCTTCATAATTTATTGTAATGAAAATGAGAATTGTCATAAGCTTATCCCCCAGGTTTGTCATAACCAAGAGTACAGTGAGACCCATTATCGTGCTCCTGTTCCCGTTCGAGTCTATCTCAAAGTGGGGTTTTCAAGATTTACCCCAAGGTACATCTGTGCCAGAGCCGCCTCTACCTGCTCGTATCCATAAAGGATTGTATTTTGTTGAAAACTCACTAAATCTATACAACACCAAAATTCTAGGAAGTTCTTCTATACTAATTATCAAAGTCTATCTTAGAGCTATGTTCTCTAATCAGAGTTTATCAAAATCTAGTTTCTAAGGTTTATACTAAACTTTCTCTAATACCAATAGTAATGCACCATCTCCAAAATCCCAAAGTCAGTGCATTATTATTTTTCATTGGCATGATCACAACTGATCAAGTCTCGAAAGTCCGATTACTTTAGTTACATTGGAAATACTAGATACAATCATAAAATTTACATTACACCACAAAATGGAAAACTACAACAACATTTTTTCCATAGACAACACTGAGTTCCCATATACTATCAATACAGGTCAGTCAAAATATACTTCATTGAATACTGTGAAAAATAAAACATTGAATGGGGTGAGATCTGATGCTCAATAAAGATAACAATAAAGAGGAAACTTTCATAAATAAGCATAAACATTTATGGAAATGTATAAGACTAAAACAAAATCCTTCAAAACATGAACATCAAAATAATAAGGAAAAGGTAAAATCAAATAATTTCATTTACTTATTCACAAGGAGATTTTACAAGTCGAATAATCACATGAAATATCAATAAACACTTTCATAATGATAGAATACATAATGCCAGAATTCATTACCACATAGTCAAGGCCTTGTGCTAAGACTACAAATATGATTTTTTTCAAGGACTTGTTCCAAGACACTAGTTTGTCTCAGGTGGCCAACCGATACATCTAGGAGCTATAACGGGCTCCACCCGTCACATACTAAGTCCAATGAAATCATCATATGAAAGCGTTTAAACATAACATACAAATTCAAATTAAAACTAGCATAAAAAATGTCAATACATTATCCATAAACTAGGAACATTTTAAAAATAACACATCCATAGTCAAACATATCACAAAACCTTCAATACAATATGGATGTTTCTTATCATAATAAATCATCTTCAAATAATCCTAAAATCTATCAAAGGATGTTGACATAGATGAAATAAAAACCTTATATAGAGAAATGCCTCTTTCTATTATGATATCTTTTAAGAAAACATTTATTTTGAAAATATTCTTATAAGCATGTATGGTAATCTTCGATGATGTTATAATGGTGGAAAATAGTCACAGCTTCCGCATATGTTAAAAAAACATTCTTACCTTAATTTTGTCGAAAAGGTCATAAAATACCTTGTTTTGAAAATGACAGAAAGATTATTTTCAAAACATATTACATCAAAAAAATTTATAAATGACTTTACTACATTTTCTAGTAAATATTAAAAAAAATTGAAATACATTTTTACAAAAAATGGATGTAGATGATAAAGAGGACCCGTTATATAATTACGTATAGGCGACCTCGGATAATAAAAAGTTTGTGAAATTAACCATTACCTTGTACTTTTCTTCGGCTGAGGGTTGGTTAAACTCATGTATAATGTTGAAATAATTGTTATTAAATTATAAAAGAATAATATTCATTAATATTATATCATATATGATCTTTTAACATTGATTTTTTAATAATATCTTAGTATCATCATCGTTTTGTGTGTTAACCGATTCATTTTATTTTATATGATTTCTTACATATGTAATGTTGGTTATGTATAGGATATTTCTTATTTATATACAGGGAGTTATTAATTCTTTAAACACTATTTTTAATCATCTAATGAAAATTATTCTTGAATGGATACGATGGGGAATAAATGTCATCGCGTTCGTCGAGAAGGTAATCCGTACGTAAGAATGAGCAACAATATCATTATTTTGATATTAAAATCATATATAATTGGATGGTATATAAAATATATAGAATAATTTTCATTTTATATTTAATATTTACATCAATTACACATCATTATTATACACATCCAAATAATAATGTATTGAATAACAATCACACAAAGACATGGAGATGTTAAGTCGTATATACGCACGTATGGTGACATGTAATTCAATGGATTGATAGATTAATGAATATGGTCGTATCATATTTATAATAACATCGTATTATATATAATATACTGGAGTTATTATTTTTGAATGGAATCAACAATGAATGAGGAAGTGGAAGAAGAAGGGAAATTTATAGAGATGATGAAATATTTACCTATTCTTTGTGTTCTTCCTATTGATTTGTCTGAAAAGGCTCATTAATATGGCTTTTTGATTAAATGAATGCCTCCATGATGAATATGGGAAAATTGAGAGGGTATTTCGGCTGGTTTTGGCCGATAAAAATGTCTTTGAAGATGTGAATTTGAGGGAAGGGGGAGTGCCATTTTATAAGTGGGGTGAGGGGCTCCTTAGGAAAATCTAGAAATAATATTTTATAATAAACTCATTTTTGGTTTCTAATGTATCCAAAACGAATTATTTGAAGGATATGGTGGGTATGAATCTCTACCCACTCACCCAATAGGTTTTATATAGGTTTGAGTCACTATATTATCCTTATCATTTAGATTTAACTTTTAGTTAAATAGTTTGACATTTACAATGTCTCTTTGTATTTTTCTATTATATGGTTAATAGACATAATATAAACGTCCAAGAGAACCTAAAGTGTTTCATTAATGACATATGTAATATTAAATATGTCCTTTGGCCAAAAAATGGATTTTTAGGAATAGAATATCAATTAATAATGTATTATTTTTTAAAAAAAAACTCTTTTATGTCAATTTTGACACTATTTTGTATTTTGTTTTTGATAAATTCATAATAGCATTATTACATTGAAAATAATTCATATAACCAACCCTAACATGTCATATTAACCTATGAAATTATTGGAATTTATATAAATTCTAAAATAACATTTATTTGAGTATTTATAATGTCAATTATTTTAATCATTCATTAATAAGAAAATTACTACATGATAATTGTGTCATAAATAAATTTAATAATATAATGTTGAAAAAATAAAACTAAAATACCATTATGTATTAAATATTTTTATCTTTCATATGAAAATTTATAGTTGAATTTATCTTATGTTCAACCCTATATTAAAAATGGTTTAGTTATTAAACATTGAATTTAACACTTTTAACTCTTCTTTGAATTAAAATAATAATAAATGTCCTAATCTATTAAAAGTGGACCTAAAAGGATCATATATTATTTATAAGGTTGTTTTTGGTAGAATTACACTTATCCAATAGAATTAGGAAATGTGTTAGGGTAATAATAAAATCATTTTAACCTCAATTACCCTATTTACTTTTAACAGTGGTAGATAAAAGTTAAAAAATACTATTCACGAAAAAATTCATCTAATTGAACAAAATATTACTTACAGATATCAGCTGTGTTTCTAGAATTGTATAAATTAAACCCACAAAAGTGGTAAAATTATGATTTATGTAAATTTTCAAATGCTCTAAAGAGGTGGGTAAAAGACAATAAAAAGATCAATAAAATTTTCATGTATCTAAAATTATTATAAACTACCTCCAATGAATTGCATTGAACGTATAAAGTTCTTATGTATATATTTTTACCTACAAAAAATTTAAATAAAATAAATATTTATTTCAATAAAAATTCAGTTTTAAACTATAACTCAGTGTTTTTCACTATTCATCAAAAATTGTAATTTTTCCGAATAATACCAAAAATTCACACTAAAATAATTTTGATACTCTAAATCAAAAAAATGAATTAAATTTTGAAAGATAAAATTTATAAAACTTCAAAAAGTGTGTATTACAATTCATAACATCTCGTTTGATTGGTTGTTATGTGTTAGAACTCAAAGTTTCGTACAACACACGCTATTGTATTATTCAATGTGAAGCGTTCCATGGAAGTTTTTGGTGTTATATTCTACCATCCTTTAAGTAATTTCTTCATTGAAATTTCAAGAATATTACTACATAAAAACAGTAGGGTGGTTCTTCATCATAAATTCCTTGGGTTCCCATGTTTTCTCTTACAACTTATTGTTTCTCCATAGAACTTTTTCTAGACGAGTAGTCCAGTTTCTCACCACTTGTTCTCTTGTATCAAGAACCTTGATAGACTCTTTGCAATAAGGCAGATCAGGTTACAGTTATAATTATTCATAGGTGAGTACATGCATTAGGTCAGACATGCATTTTTTCAAAAGTGATACATGGAATAAATCATGAACTTTAGGAAGACATGGCAGTATTTCCAAATGGTAAGCAACATGCCCAATTCGTTCTATAATTTAGAAAGGTATGATGTACCAGGGACTCAATTTCCCCTTCCTACCGAAATGTATAACACCCTTAAATGGAGATACCTTCAAGATAACAGGATCTACTCCCTGAAATTCCAAATCCTACCTTTAGTTATTAGCATTGCTCTTAAGCCTACTTTGAGCTGCTTTGATGTGGGTTTGTATTACCTTCACCTTTTCCATCATTTCCTCCAATAGTTCGGGGCCTTTGAGTTTTATTTTTCCCCAAAATCATCCAAACATATTGATGTGTGACATATCTTTCCATATAACGCTTCATATGGTTCCATCTGAATACTTGAATGGAAGATCCTGATATAGGAATAGTCTAACAGTGGTAAATATTAATCCCACATACCTTGAATGTCATGTGAGCATGATCTAAACATGTCTTATAAGGTTTTAATAGCCTGTTCTGATTTTCCATTAGTTTGGGGGTGGTAGGCAGTGCTCAAACGAAGTTTAGTATCAAGGTCTTTCTGAAGATTTTTCCAAAATCATGATGTAAAATGGGGATCATGATCTGAAACAATCGATATTGGTACTACATAAATTCTTACAACATCATTAAAATATAGTCTTGCTAAACGGTCAACTGGTAAATCTTCTCTTGTAGTATCATGCAATGCACGATGTCTTCCCTGTATTTCAGCTTCAATACTATCATCTATACCCATCTCTTTCATTTGATCCCAATGACATTAAGATCAATGTGTAAGCATCCTTTAAATAGTGTTTGATCCATATTGTCAATCGTATAATGAAGTTTATCTAAGCTATGTTAGTTCCATTGGTATAGGTGTAATGGATACATAGATGTGTTCAGGATGGGACCCTAAAGTGGGATTCAAATTTGCGTGCTCAATGGCCGAAGCATTTCCTTATCTTTTTTTCCTTTACATTCATTCTTTATTTTTTTCTTTCTCTCATCTTCTCTCCCTCTCTTCGTGGAATCGTGCCCCCTACTAGTTGGTGTGCTCACCCCTCCCCTCTCATTCGGAACACCGAATTAGCCTCATTTATCTTATGATCTCAACGGAATCTAGTGTGCTGTGAATATCTCATAAAGGATATCCCCACATAATAAGAATCATACAATCTTGTCATTAATATGTCGTGTGATCTTCTTTTGAAGAATTTTATACAAAAATGTGTTTTTTCTAAAATAATCTACTTTCAATCATTTTAGGTCAAATCAAAGATCTCTATATAGTTTAGGATCATCTGTCAATATAAGAGAGTGAATCTACTTGTTTTCCCCTTACATCATTTTGTCTTATAAAAACAACGTTGTGTTGATCATAGGTGCCTACTAGCGATGCTTAAATTTAACCTTTCTATATTAATTACCCTATATTATTGAACCACCACTCCTGTTCCACTGATAATTATTCTGATCTAAATTTGGGAAAAATTGTTTGATAACACATGGGGTGTCTATACTTTCATGGTCTCATTTCTCGTTAGCCCTAAATAATTAAATTATTTAATTGCATGTGTTGTGTGATCCCCATTTGGTTGAGATTTAAATTAAAAAAATTATTAGGGATTATTGCGAACCATGAACCTTGATTTATGTTGCTTATATATTCTTAACGATTTTTTCCTTATTAAATTGATATCCTTCCATTCCACTATAATGTAATATGTGTGTTTTTTCAATTTATTATAAATTTGGTTTTTTGTAACCATAATACTAGAATTTTCATTACCATGTGGGTTTGAGTGGTTTATATTTTTTGTAATTCTAATTGAATACACTACGATATATGATTCTATGGAATCTAATTAAATTGATGGAGGTGAGAAAACAAGGGTTCTATATTAAGGACTGCACAAGGACACAATGTTATTGACCAGTAAGAAAATATTCCATGGAGCCTATGTGTTAGGCTTTGACAGATGATGATTTCCTTAGGTTGGTAAATACTCATGAGTGATACTGGTTCCCATAAGGAAATTCAATTATGGATCCATGGGATATGTGTTTATGCCATGCCTTAGGTAATATATAACCCCTTATTTGTGATACCGAGACCGAATCCTGATAAATCCATGACTCGTGCGATAATTTTTCTTTTAGATGTTTTCCTTTGATATTCTCGGTTGTATTGGATAAATTGAAGAATGTACTAGAGAAATACCTCCAGGATGGGATAAGACTCCAAATCTCATCTTGAACATAATAATAATGAAAATTTAGTTTTGGATATTTTTTATACTACTTGATTTTTGTATGGATTTTTAATATCTTTTGTTGCTTTGAAGTACACTTTACCGACACATACATTAAAACCCAAGATAAAGAACAATTTCGAGGGTATGTTCCTTTTTTTCCTTTTTATTTCTAGACATTATATAAATTTATATATATTAATCCTATGTAATACACATAACGTCTTCAGGTACTCATCGTAGGCTGAACTAGGTGGTAATAGACCAGTGTAATTGAGGACCAAGAACAAGTTATACTTATTCCATTTTTTGACTATTTAAGTACTTGAATTAATCATATATTGTAAGACATATTTATTAAAATACAAAATGGAATGGTGGAGTAACATGGGTGTCATCCTACATATATTTTTATGTCACTCCCTACTCTGGCCCTATTTGGTACTCGAGTAGACATTATACTCACATGTGGGGATAATTGGAAGCATGCTATTTATGGTACTTGATTGTGGAATTCTACTTAGGATGGAGCATTGTGGAATAATACCAAGCATTTTGTTTTGAAAGGCAATTGTTTCAATTTTTGTAATTTTCACTATATCATTGATTGTATGTTTCAATTCCTATTTTTCAATCTCTTACATTAGAAGATATATCATAACATTACATCATTGTGCATCTTGATTATTTATCAGCATCCGCAATTATTATTCATTTATTTGAGGTTATGTGGCCAACCTATATCAATTCACTTTTCCAGTGGATTTTGGGATGGGGATGATATATGTTGGGACATATAACATTCTACATAGAGTTGGGTAAATATTTCTATCTCATGATGTAGACTAAGATAGTCATGGGTATGAACCTTTACTACTAAGATGGCCATGGGAGTGAACCATGTCTACAAATATGGTATGAAGAGTAAACTCATGATACACAGACGGTCATGGGAATCAAACATGATTAAAACGATGGTATGAGGATTGAATTTATGCCACTAAGGCGTCCATGGGACTATACCTGACTACTAAGATGGTATCGGGATTGAACCCATACTACCATGATGGTCTCAACAGTGACACCATTCCTAATATGGAAATCATATTATATACTTCTGTGTGATACAAAATTCATGTTTCTATTTAGTTTTTATGAATTTAAGATTTATGTTCTTTATTTTCTTATGAATTAGGCCTTATGAATGGATAATCATTATACAATGACTCATTTATATGTTATTGTATATGAAAGGTATGTTCATTTATATTCATGGTCATGTCATCATATAATTATTCTCATGATTTTGCTTACATATCTCCCTTGCTTACCCTTACTGAGCATTTAAGCCCACCATTTCTTATATTTCCTTTCCCCACGTTATAAATAATGGTTTTAGGTAGATGAATGTAAGGAATAGATATTTATTTTAAATATTGATGATATTTCACCATGATATAATATTTGGTTTCCATGTTTCCAAAGACAATAACATGTGATAGTCCTCATGCATGTATTTTTGTAATATACTGAATAATAATCCAAAATGATATAATATCCATGTATTCTAGGAATAAGTCACTATAAAAAATCTTTTTTTTTCATACAGACACACACACACACACACATCCATTCTATGTGTAAATTCCATACTCATATGTAGTCTCTCGTCAATCCACTATATTGACTCTATCTGGCTAATATTTGTTACCTTAATGGAACAATGAAAATATTCTAGTTCAAATCTGGATACCTAAATGATATATGGACAATCTACATGGTAATGCTGAATGTTATGAGCTTCCACTAATCTTAAATTCCCAATACCATTTACACTATTTCTCAAAAAATCATTATTGAAAAAACTAATCACACACCTGGCCTTTATCAAGACATTGAATAATTTTAAACCAATCATTTTAAAATCATCAAAAATATGGGTTTTGAACTCCATAAAAATTCCCCTCATTTAAAATTCCATTACCAGAAGAGATTTTCATTATGAATCATATCGTGATTTGAAAATAATATTAAGGAAATAATTTAATAGTAAATATGAATCCATGTTTTATAAAAAGTGTTCATGATAGTGAATCCATATAGATCTCAATGATTGGTTAAAATAAAGTATAAAACTATGATATTTTTGATCGGATCACACATAAAATTCCCTTATATAAATTCAATTATATATAATTTGTAATAGTATAAAAAACACATATATATCCCTAATGGTAGTGGTATATTATTCCAAGAGATAAGAGAAGAATATATCAAAAAAGGAAAGGGGATGAATGAATAGTTAGTGATGATTCAGGATCTCCAACGTGATTAGATTGGAAAAAAATTTACTTTTGACATGATTAGAATCATATATCATGGCTAGGGAGGGAGATGAGCACATGTCCCTAGATTATTAGGAATCTGGAGGGATTATATGTTTCTATTTAGATTAAATCCAACATTATGGGGGAATTCATGGTTAGGGTACATGGTTTTTAAAATAATTCACCAACCAATCTGTGCGTACTGGACAACCTATGGATGGAAACATGGTTGGGCTAAATAGTTTGTCCAAACTGTGCACTAACCATTAAAAGATATTACCTTATGACATGTGGCCTTCGAAGTATCCAACTGCCTCCCACATGACTTGGAAAAAATGTAAACCAACAATATAGTGATAATGCCTAACTTCCACATGATTTCATGGGATACTGAAGGGGGTTCAAGGTTTATATTGACTGTGCTGAAACTATGCACCTCAAGAAACATGTCCAAATCATCCCAAAACCTCATTGAACCTCTTGAATCATGCCTAGATCAACAAATAATATCAAAATACATAAAACAATGGAATGCCACCAAGAACTGAGTATGATATGTCTATGATTCTGTCATTTGAAGTCCTTTACTAAAAAATTTCATACATTATCACTATCTTGGTCACAAACCCGTGGTTCTATAATCACTAACGATTTTGGGATTATTCAAAATAATTTTTATAGTTAGTAGTCTCATGTTTATCCTTGGAAGAGTTTGAATATTCATAACTTATTAGTGATCACTATCATGTTTAATGGAATGAAATTAGATAGATTCTAGAACAATTAATATTTATTAAATTATTTATTAAATTTATATGTTATAATTCTTGATTTTTATGTTATTGGGTTTTCATATTGATGATACATATGAATCGATAATAATCAAATTAATGTAAGAAATTTTATCCCAATCCTAAGCTTGGATTATTTATTCAATAATACTTCCTATGATTATATCACTATATCATAGATTACTATTTTACAGCCTCATGGATTTATAGGTATCAAATATACCATATAATAATGTTGATGGAAAGATGAAACAAATTATGTACATTAATACATTGAAAACATCATCGATCTATCCAAATTACATAAGAAAAATAAATTATGTCAACAATGTTCCATGAACCCCCACAAAACAATGCAGCACATATTTTTGAATACATCATGATATTTAAATAATTGATTGATTCATTTTAAATAATGAGTGTAGGTTATGGTAATTATTTATAACATCATTATTTATTTATTTTTATGATGTTTCCCAATATAACAGAATCATAATTGATTATATTAATCCATATTAGTGGATTACAAATATTTTAATGGTTATCAATTCTATGTATTTGACATTTTCATTTTATTATATGTGACATACTTTTTATTTAATCAATAAAATCATAGAATGTTATGATATCGTATAGTATTCAAATTTTATATTCCATGACTTTATATAAACAAACAAGTGTATATTTATTATATTCCTATATGATTTGACCATCATATCCCCTAGCCTCATGTAATTTAATATGTTATATGTCTATTCTTTAACAGACCAATAAAATTAAATCACACAATAATTTAAATCTATTTCCAAACACATATAAAAATTAAATAAAAAAATTAAATTTAATCCTAAAATTTTACAAAAAAATATAATTAAAAAATAATTGTGTTGTTATTGTAGAGTGATTTAACAAATAATACAAAGAACATAATTATTTTTATAATTATATATAATTTTTATACAAATTAAAAATTAGGGGGTTATATTCAAGGAAATTTAAATTATTAATATTTCTAATTCAATACCAATTTAGGATAACCAATGTATTTTATTTAAATAATAATGGAAATAGTGAAATCAAATCATTATCAAACATTTGTTTTGTGTTAATTAGTATCAGTCATTTATAAAATTTATAAGTCAATAAATGATGGAATGAATGACATGTTTTTCATTGTCAATGATAGAATCTGAATATCTATTATCTAAAAATCATATTGAGGTTATTAATAATATATTTTAATGAATGATCACTATGATAGAATATAATGGGTGTTTATGATTTCATAAAATTCACAGGTAGTTGATCACATTATGAATAATAAGGAATAACAATGAATATATTATAAGGAAATTTCATCACCCAAATATTTAATAAAAATATATAATTTATATATCACATTAAAAAAGAATTTATTTAAACAAATATTATATTTCATAAATTTTTAATAATTAGGTATCAATATTGTAACACCCCGAGATTTTATCAAAAATATTATTTTTAATTTCATTAATGTCTTGTGTTGTACGCTACACCAAAAGGATTTTGCACGACATGCAACCCTGACTTGGCTTGCATTACACGCAATCACAACCTTTCTCGATAGCGTGTGTTGTACGCAATACCGGGTGTTACTAACAACGATATATTGTTATAATATTATTATGAACTAGCCGTTATGAATAGTATTAACTAAATTTTGAATTTTATAGCATTATTATTCATCTTACACATTTTCTAGAACATGGTATAAGAACAAAATAACTTTTTCGGGTAAAATAATTATTTTTAAAAAAATGCAGTTTTGCCGCCTTTTGATGGCGCACCAACATTAAATCTAGTTTTTGACATGTTTATAAGTTCAATTTTACAAAATAAAATTATTATTTCGAATCAGGATATAAAATTTTACCTTGGATAAAATTTTCATATTATTCTGATAGCTTTCATATTTTAATGAATAGTAAGAACACCCTATATTTTAATTAAAAACAAATTTTTTCATCGTAAAAAATTATGTGGTTAAATTATAATATTGAATGGTTTTAAAGTATAAATAGAATATATTTTTACCATTTAATATAATTTATGTCATTATCATTGATTTTACCTTGAATTCGTAGGTTAAATCAATTTAATCTTTTGCAATGTTTTAAACAAAAACACGTTTTCTTTCGACAATGGGATTAATTTTAATTTAATTTCTGAAACTTTTGTGTATTGAATTTGGAAAAATGGATTCCTTATTTGTAATCAGTAGGTAAAAATTATGTTAATAAGCTACTTTTTTATTTTTGGGCTTTATGAATTATAACTACGGTAAATTTTATTTACCTTAGTTAAAGGTAAATCGTGTAATTAATGATAAATATAAGATTATAAAATTAACCTAACACCCGCCAAAATTCTATTGGATGACTAAAAGTCGACCCATATCATCTAAGGGTCGGATTAGAATAATTTAATGGACTTTTTTCAATGAAAATAACTTAATTATTATTAAAACCAAAGAAATTGACAACATGTCACTCTCTAAAAAATTACAAGTATATAAATTTTAATTTAGTGATAAACATCATGAAACTTAGAACATGAATAGTCTCCATAATTCTAATGAAATTATCTACATCATATAAATTTATTTATAATTTTTAGGTATTAAACACTTATCATTAATTTTGACACAATAGGGATGCAGAAATTATTTATTTACTGAAAAATCAATAATATAGTTTTTATTAAAATATTAATACATATCAAAAGGCCCAAAAAATCTGCACAAAACTTATTATTAGTTTATATATAAACCCTAATAATCCATTGGCCGAATTTTTTACCATTTCGATCCTTATTAAGATGATTATGACACTTATATTATTTTTATTTAAATGATTCCAAAGTTGTCACCTCCATAATTTAATAAATATAACAATTTACATATTGTGATTTTAAGATGATAAATTCTATTAAAAGTATTATTGTGAAAGTTAATAGATTTATCTTCATCGTAGGATTTTATTTTTAATTTTTATGCAACAAAGAAGTATATAAATAATTTTACAAAAAATGATGTAGAAATTATTTTATTAAGAGATAAACCAAATAAATGGTTTTAAAAATAATAAAATAAATATTATATGAACTATTTAATGTGCTCCACTAATTTTATTGATACATATGTCCTATTATGAATCTATTAAATCTTTTAGTTCGAACATATCTTCTGTATATATTTTATTTAAATTCAAATAAATGAATAGTGCCAAAATTGACACTATTGTTATTTTATAAAAATAATATATTATTAAATTGTTTAAAAATCACAAAAACATTTAAAAATTATAAATTTAAATTTATATTGTATTACATGTTATAAAGTATCCAATTATGGACAATTCAAAACAAATAAGTAATTATTTTTTATAATTTAAAATTTAGAATGTTATTACCACAAATAAAATTAAATTGATTAAATAAGGATAAATCAAGCTGATAATGTTTAACACAAATTCCTAACATGTCTAAATTTTATTGGTTGATAATATCACAACTCTATCGCATCTAATATTTGGATATGAGTCATTTTCGGATGATTTTAAGTGGGGTTAGATTTATTATAAATTAATATTTTTAAGAATTACAAAGGTGCCCCTCTCCTCCTTTATAAAAAGGCACCTCCTCCCTCTCTTCCTCACATAACATTGAACCTTCACGATCGGCCAGCCCCTGCCAAATTCTATTCTCCACTTCCCTAGAAACATCCTAGAGGTCTTGTTCTTCTTCAAAGACCAATTTTAGTGCCCTAAGAGGAGGTTTCAAAGAGGCGCTTCAAAGAAGAGGTAATGTCCATTACCGATTCTTTCAACTTTATTTCTTCTTCCACTTCTTATTTTTTAGTTGATTCATTATGAGGTAATAACATCAGTATAAATCATATACTGATAAGTTATTATAAGTATGAAACAACCATATTTCAACAACTATCCATCCAACGGAAAATGAAATCACCGCGCGTGCGTACGTACAGAATACCGTCTCCATGTCGTGGTGTAATCTATTTTCCACCACCACCTTACTTGGATTGATATAAGGGTGAAAGTAATGAATATATATGATTATTGTAAAGTGATATTGATTCTGTAATATTATACATACACTTTAATAAAATTCCACGATCATGGGAATGATATCATCGCTCGTGCGTACATACGGAATATCGTCTGCACAACGCGATGAGATTCACTCTCCATGATAACCATTCAAGAATTATTATAAAGTATATATAATATGTAATCAGGAAATACATGACATAATAATGATATTGGATTTATGTGTATATATATGTGTGTCATCTTCTTAATTCCATTCAACTCAATAAAGAAACGAAAATAGCGTTCATGCGTACGTACGGCCTACCGTTTCCATGAACGGTGTATTTCTCTCCATTTAGTGATTTATTATATATATGTATATTCTGAATATATATTATATATAAATCATGTTTTATATTCTGGAATTAAGTAATCATGATCTAAGTAATCATATTAATAATTACAAGTCAAAACACGGATGACAAATGAAGCAATTTTACCCAAAATGCTCTTTAACATGGAATTTACAAAAGAACGGGTAATATAAATTCATAAGTGAACATTGAGTATGATTCTGGAATAATTCAATGACATTATTTAAATCATTATACAGGAGGTTCGGACACTTACAAAGCAAATCGGACCTAAGGTAAGGGAAAATATCACAATCTCATTTTTTTATCCGAGATTGTTTAACTTTGGTATTTACTGGGGGTATTTTATCATCCACATCCATGTTTCCTCTATATGTAATATTATTTACAACAACCTACAATTGTTTAAATCTAAATTTACCCTTTGGTGAGTTTTTAGTAAAAGATATGAAAGGAATCTTTTGATGTTTTTTGTACGAGGAACTTTTTGACTTTTCCGACAAAAGTACGGGAAGAATGCTTTTTTAACTTATACGGCATGAATGGATTTTTGAAAAACTATTTCCAAGAAGCTTGCTTTAAAAGTTTTAATGTTTATTTTTAATCAACTTCTTTTTGTTTAAAATTGTATGACATGTTAAGAAAGCAAAATGTTTTTGAAGTAGAAAAGATATTTTCCTCAAGAATGGAGTTCAAGTGTTTTATCAAAATTATTTTCCATCTATGATAATATAGGGTTCTGTTTCTATCCCTATTATTACATTGATTTGATTATGTTGTGATGAAATTATTTTTATGAAATCCTTTATCTTATATGAATTGTTTTATGATGTCATGTTGTTTAAGAATCCCATTTTTATTACATGGGTTATGCAATGATGTATGATTTATGAATTTGTGGCACACATAAGAATGATATCATTATGAGATGGGTGGGACCTATATATCCCTACAATACATTGGGTAATGATTTTATATCTCATGAGATAGACATGGCTGGAACGGTAGGTTAAACCGGTTCAGTGAAACAGGACTGAAACGAGGAATGAACTCAGTTCAGAAATAGACTTTGTCAACTAAGATAGTCATTGCAATGAGTCCTGACTAATTTGAAATGATTCTCTATGATTATGTGTGTACGCCACAAAGTTTAATGTTTTATGTTATGATTATTGAGATTACATTTCACTACTATGATTTATCCCATGTTATGATATTATGATCTCTTTTGCAGGTTAAAATTTCCAAAATGTTATGTTCTTATGAATATGATGTGATTGATATTTATTTTGTTTACCCTTACTAAGAATTTGAGCTCACCCTTTTATGTTTTCTTTTCCCCATGATATAAAGAAATGTTTTAGGAAAGAAAAAAAAGGGAAGATCTTTATTGGAGATGTTGAAGATCTTTCACCATTATTAGAAGATTACGTTCCGAGTTTCCAAAGACACTAAACTATTACGGTCCTTGTGTGTGTTTTTGTTATGTACTAAGTATTCCGAAAAAGTAATGTAATGTCCATGTATGTCAAGATTTGGGCCTCTACAGTTTGTATCAGAGGAAACAGTTTAGTCAACCTTTGGAAACTAGGATGCGAAAACGTTAGTGAAATATCTAGAGATATTTCTAAGGTATGTCTAGGTATGTACCTAAGGATAAGTATACGTATAGGATATTATCCTAAAACTACAGTAACGATATTAGAATTTAACCAATCATGTTAGATATTGTGGGTTCTCCCCCTTTACTATGTTGTTTTCTCTAGCATGATTTTTTCCTCTCACACTATTCTTTTTGGGTTTTAGAAAATGGCTGGAAACAGGAAGATTCATGATAATGGAGGATATGACGGACAATGGAATGATATTCTTCATGAGAAACCAAATGAAACGGGATTTGGAAGTCCAAACATTGTTATTATGCCTAATCAGAAATCTTATAATATGATCAATAATCTCAACTTTGGTAAGTTTCCCGACTCAGATAATAAGAGAAAGATGGAGTTTTATGATGATCATAGAGGAAAGAAAGTTCAATTTCCCTCATGTAAATCATGTGGGAAGAGGCATTAGGGAGATTGTTTCAAAGGAACGGGAAGATTCTTTGGGAGTGGAAAAGAAGGACACAAAGCCAGTAAGTGCAAAGGAAAAGGTTCAGTTAACACCATGGATGAGGATAATGGTATTTCTACGACATCAAAAATGGTTAAATGTTTTAAATGTGGAATTTAAGGGTATTATTCAAACCAATTATCTAAGGGAAAGTCTCATGAAGAGAATCAGTACGGTCGTATGGGAAGTATTAATGTTGATGATGATGAAGAGACTACAAATGATATTTGAGATGATAGAATTGTTGAAGCTTGGTCAATGGATTAAGAAGGTAGTGGAATGATTACATGTTTATCAAGTGTAATGTTGTATAAGTAATCTCATGGTACTTTGTAATAAAGAGACATCTAAGGATTGTTACACTATTTCCTTTCCTAAGTTTTGAAAGTGTATGATTAATGGTACTAGTAACCATGAAATGTTATTCAGATATTTTTGGAAAGTAGATGATATGCGCATAATGAAGGGATAATAAGAAAATTAAATGTTTGATAGTATTTATGAGCTCATGACTGATATAAGGAGAAGGTTATATCATGGTTTGAGTATATAGGATTTTTGGATTTTGGTATGTGGAAAGAGTTAACTTTTGATAGCATTCATGTTTTTACTAAGATTCAATGGGTATTCATTTTTCAAGAGAATACATGATTAAGGCCTTCGAATGTTTGGAATGTGACCACCAAGACATATCTTACGATATATGGGGATCAATGATGGAATTAACATGCTTGTTATATGAAATCTCTGTAAATCCTTTTCACAATAATATGAGAGTGGACTACAGTATTATGGATAAGCGTAAAGGTTGGAATGGATTATGTTAGAAATAAGTTAGTATTGTTTAAGGATAGAAGTTTTTTTTCGATATTGTTTATGGGAAGTTATAGTAATGTAGTTTTAGAAAAAGGACAACCTGTAGGACGGGCGACAACCCATCGCGTTGGACAAGGCTATGGGAACCAAACCCACAACCGAAGAGAGACTTGCCTTTATTGCCTACCACTGGCTTACAGGAAGTCCATGTTTAGTAGAAACTAGTTTTATTATATTAATCAGTATGATATATGAAGTATAAGTCCATTTTAAGAACCATATATGATTAATCTCACTATAGATGGACTTATGTATTTTTTTTATAACTTTTCTAACCTTTTGTTTGAGATAGATGGAATTCCCAGTCATTCTATCACATGATCTGATAACACATCATGAATGTCAAATTCAACTTCATTTCTTTAAGAGATGAAGTGGAAATTGTCAAAGAATGACCAACAGTGAGACTATACCAAAATCACGAAAGTATTTCTTCTAATTCCAATTTCATCAACATTAGGGAAATGATCTTGAAAACGAAAAATGTTGTCCTAGTGATCTTATATCTGATGAATCATATGGGACCTTAGATCATCACAAATATATGGCTTTGTGATTGATTGCTTTTTCATAGCCATGTTCTCTACCACTCTCCATCAGAACATGATGGTCAGATTTCTCCTCCATATCCATATTTTCACTTATGTTCTCCTATGTGGAAACCCAGTGATGAGTTATTTGGGTATCCGTTATGTTTCTAACATTCTTTTTTTTAAATGAAGTTTTAGTATTTCTTTTTACGATGTGGGTTTCTATTTACGAAACTTTCGAGTAGTAAACCATTAATAATCGCAATGAATTTCGAGGGCGAAATTCATTTTAAGGGGAGTAGAATGTAACACCCCGAGATTTTATAAAAAATATTTTTTTTAATTTCATTAATGTATTTTGTTGTACGCTACACCAAAAGGAGCTTGCACGACATGCATCCCTGACATGGCTTGCATTACATGCAATCGCGGCCTTCCTCGATACCGTGTGTTGTACGCAATACAGGGTGTTACTAACAACGATATATTATTATAATAATATTATAAGCTAGACGTTATGAATAGTATTTACTAAATTTTTAATTTTATAGCATTATTATTCATCTTACACATTTTCTAGAACATGTTATAAGAACAAAATAAATTTTTCGGGTAAAATATTTATTTTTCAAAAAATGCAGTTTTGGCGCCTTTTGATGGCGCACCAATTTAAATCTAGTTTTTGACATGTTTATAAGTTCAATTTTACAGAATAAAATTATTATTTGGACTCAGAATATAAAATTTTACCTTGGATAAAATTTTCATATTATTCTGATAACTTTCATATTTTAATGAACAGTAAAAACACGGTATATTTTAATTAAAAACAACTTTATTCATCTTAATAACTTATGTGGTTAAATTATAATATTGAATGGTTTTAATGTATAAATAGAATATATTTTGACTATTTAATATAATGTATGTCATTAGCATTGATTTTACCTTGAATTCATAGGTTAAATCAATTCAATCTTTTGCAATGTTTTAAAAAAACCCTATTTTCTTTCGACAACGGGATTAATTTTAATTTAATATCTGAAACTTTTGTGTATTGAATTTGGAAAAATTGATTCCATATTTGGAATTAGTAGGTACAAATTATGTTAATAAGCTACTTTTTATTTTTGGGCTTTATGAATAGTAACTACGGTAAATTTTATTTACCCTAGTTAAAGGTAAATCAGGTAATTAAGTTTAAATATAAGTTTATAAAAATAACCTAAGACCTGGAAAAATCCTACTTGATGACTAAAAGTCGACCCATATACCCTAAGGGTCAGATTAGAATAATTTAATGGACTTTTTTTCATGAAAATAACTTAATTATTTTTAAAACCAAAGAAAGTGACAACATGTCACTCTCTTAAATCTTATAAGTATATAAATTTTAATTTAGTGATAAAATTCATGAAACTTCGAACATGAATAGTATCCAGAATTCTAATGAAATTATCTACATCAAATAAATTTATTTATAATTTTTAGGTATTAAAAAATTATCATTACTTATGACACAATAGGGATGCAGAAATTATTTATTTAGTGAAAAATAAATAATATAGGTTTTATTGAAATATTAATACATAACAAAAGGCCCACAAATCTAAAAAAAAACTCATTATTAGTTCATATATAAACCCTAATCATCCATTGGCCTAATTGTTGACCATTTGGATCCTTATTAACATGATTATGACACTTATATTATTTTATTTTAAATGATGCCAAAGTTGTCACCTTCATAATTTAATAAATATAAAAATTTAAATATTATAATTTTACGATGATAAATTCTATTAAAAGTATTATTGAGAAAGTTAATAGGTTTATCTTAATCATAGGATTTTATTTTTAATTATTATGCAACAAATAAGTATATTAAATAATTATACAAAAAATGATCTAGTAATTATTTTATAAAGAGATAAACCAAACAAATAATTTTAAAAATAATAAAATAAATATTATATGAACTATTAAATGTGCTCCACTAATTTTTTAGATACATATGACCTTTTATGAATCTATTAAATCTTTTATTTTGAACATATCTTCTGTACATATTTTATTTAAAATCAAATAAATGAATAGTTTCAAAATTGACACTATTTTTATTTTATAAAAATAATATATTATAAAATTTCTTAAAAATCACAAAAATATTTACAAATTATAAATTTAAATTTATCTGGTACAAAATGTTATAAAGTATCCAATTATGGAAAATTCACAACAAATAAGTAATTATTTGTTATAATTTAAAATTTAGAATTTTATTACCACAAATAAAATTAAATTGATTAAATAAGGATAAATAAAGTTGATAATGTTTAAAATAAAATCCTAACATATCTAAATTTAATTGGTTGATTATATTACAACCCTATCGCATCTAAGCTTCGGATAGGAGTCATTTTTGGTGGTTTTTATGTGGGGTTAGATTTATTATAAATTAATATTTTTAAGAATTCCAATGGTGCCCCTCTCCTCCTTTATAAAAGGGAATATCCTCCCTCTCTTCCTCACACAACATTGAGGCTTCAAGCTCGGCCAAACCCTACCAAATTCTCTTCTCCACTTCCCTAGAAACATTCTAGAGGTCCTGGTTTTCTTCAAAGACCAATTTTAGTTCCCTCAGAGGAGGTCTCAAAGAGGCGCTTCAAAGAATAGGTAATGTCCATTACCGATTCTTTCAACATTATTTCTTCTTCCACTTCTTCTTGTTTAGTTGTTTCATTTTTAGGTAATAACATCAGTATCAATAATATACTGATATGTCATTATAAGTATGAAACATCCATATTTCACCATCTATCCATCCAACAAAAAATGAAATCACCGCACGTGCGTACGTACGGAATACCGTCTCCACGACGTGGTGTAATCTATTTTCCACCACCAGCTTAATTGGATGGATATAAGGGTTAAAGTAATGAATATATATGATTATTTTTAAGTGATATTGATTCTTTAATATTATAAATAAACTTTAATACAATTCCATGATCATGGGAATGATATCATCGCTCGTGCATACGTATGGAATATCGTCTCCACGACGCGATGAGATTCACTCTCCATGATAACCTTTCAAGAATGATTATAAAGAATATATAATAAGTAATCATGAAATACATGACATAATAATGATACTTGATTTATGTGTGTTAATATGTATGTCATCTACATAATTCCATTCATCTCAATAAGGAAACAAAAACAGCGTTCATGCGTACGTACGACCTACCGTCTCCATGAATAGTGTGTCTCTTTCCATTTTATGATTTATTATATTTATGTATATTATGAATATATATTATATATATAACATGTTTTATATTATGGAATTATGTAATCATGTTATACGTAATCATATGAATAATTACAAGTCAAAACACGGACGACAAATGAAACAATTTTACCCAAAACGCTCTTTAACATGGAATTTACAAAAGAGCGGGTAATATAAAGTCATAAGTGAACCATATATGATATCATAACAATAAGTATGATTCTGGAATAAGTAAATGACATTATTTAAATCATTATACAGGAGGTTCAGACACTTATGAAGCAAATTGGACCTAATGTAAGGGAAAATATCACAATCTCAATTTTTCATCCGAGATTGTTTATATTTTGGTATTTACTGGGGTGTATTTCATCATCCACATCCATGTTTCCTCAATATGTAATATTATTTCGATCCACCTAAAATTGTTTAAATCCAATTTTACCCTTTGTTGAGTTTTTAGTAAAAGATATGAAAGGAATCTTTTGTCGTTTTTTGTACGAGGTACTTTTTGACTTTTCCGACAAAAGTACGGGAAGAATGTTTTTTTAAACTTATACGACATGAATGGATTTTTAAAATATTATTTCCAAGAAGCTTACTTTACAAGTTTTCACGTTTATTTTTAATCAACTTCTTTTAGTTTAAAATTGTATGACATGTTAAGAAAAGAAAATGTTTTTTAAGTAGAAAGGATATTTTCCTCAAGAATGGAGTTCAAGTGTTTTATCAAAATTATTTTCCATCTAATATAATATAGGGTTTTGTTTCTATCACTATTATTACATTGATTTGATTATGTTGTGATTGAATTATTTTTATGAAATTCTTTATCTTATATGAATTGTTTTATGATGTCATGTTGTTTAAGAATCCCATTTTTATTACATGGGATATGCAATGATGTATGATTTATGATTTTGGGGAACACATAAGAATGGTATCATAATGAGATGGGTGGGACCTATATCTCCCTACAATTCATTGGGTAAAGATTTTATATCTCAAGAGATAGACATGGCTGGAACGGCAGGTTAAACCGGTTCAGTGAAACAGGACTGAAACGAGGAATGTACTCGGTTCAGAAATGGACTTTGTCCACTAAGATAGTCTTGGAAATGAGTATTCACTAATAAGAAATTATTATCTATGATTTTGTGTGTACGCCACAAAGTTTCATGTTTTATGTTATGATTATTGGTATTACATTTTACTACTATGATTTATCCCATGTTATGATGTAACGCCCCGACCCCAGTTACCCGGAGTCGGTGCATTACTTCGTAACATTGGCATGATCACAAAAGATCAAGCCTCGAAAGACCGATTAGTTTAGTAGCCTTGGAAACACTAGATAAATTCATAAATGTTATATTACATCACAAAGTGAAAAACTACAATAATAGAGTCTCCATTTTCCACACTCATATCCCCTTCAGACTATCCCTGCAGGTCATTCCTATAATACTTCATCACATCCTGGAAAATTAAAACATTGAAAGGGGTGATCTCAGATGTTCAGTAAGGATAACAATATAGCGGAAGCATTCATCAATAAACATAAACATTTTAGGAAATGTATCACTAAAAAAAATCCTTTTAAACTTGAACTTCAACATAATATGGAAAAAGTAAAATGAGATAATGCCATTTACTTCTTAACATGGATATTCTACAGGTCGAATAATCACATGCAATATCAATAACCACTTTCATAATGATGGAATGCATAATTCCAGACTATCATAACTACGTAGTCAAGGCCTCGTGCTAGGACCACAAATAAGATTTTTTCAAGGCCTCGTGCCAAGACACTAGTTTGTCTCATGAGACCTGTCGATGCATCGAGGAGATATAGTGGGCCCCACCCGTCACTTATTAAGTCCAATGCATTCCTCATATGAACAGGTTTAAACATATCATAAACCATAACATAATCATATCACATAAAACATGCATAAAGGAAACATAACATTTCCACATTTCAATCACAAGATATCAACACAACACATTGATATAATAAAAACACTTTCAAAACCATTTTCAATACCAAAATAAAATAAAATTAAAACATGGTATTTATTTTTCTTTTAAAAACAAGGTATGTCTTGTAGAAGAATCCAAAACTCAAATAATGGTCACGGCGGTGGAGAAGTCGTTGTCGCCGCATACGTACGACAAAAACATTCCCTTTTTTCACTTAGTAAACGCTTCGTATAAAAAGATTCCTTTTGAATAAACGTAAAATTCAAAGGGTTTTATACACTGTATAAAGGAAAATTGTGTATAAAACAAAATATGCCTCAATGAAAGATGATTGAGACGAAGTCCCTTACAAAGATAATTTTTTTAAATAAAATAGATCTATTATGTGTATTCACTATAATTACATATAATGAAAGTACAAATACAAGATAGGACATAATAATATCATGAAGTAATTTGAAAGTATGAGATTAACCCAAAGAATGGAAATTGGGTTAAGAAGATCCATTACAAAGATCATTTTTTTAAATAAAATAGATCTATTATGTGTATTCACTATAATTACACATAAAGAAAGTACAAATACAATATAGGGCATAATAATATCTTTTTCTAATTTGAAAGTAGGAGATTAACCCAAAGAATGGAAATTGGGTTAAGAAGTTCCCTTACCTTGCGTCATGTCTTGACTCGACCATTATTTAACCTCCTGAATAATAAACTAGAGTTAATTTATAATTTCTTAATAACCTTTTTCAAGATTTTTATTCCTTCTATATCACTTATTACCATGTTATGAACATTATGTATTTATTTAAGTTATTAACGGTCGTTTTGTAGATCATTGGTACTTGAGTCAAAAATAAACTTCTTATAATTACAAGTTGTTCATGTGGAGAAATATCCATTATATCCATAATTATATTCATGATATAGATATCATATATCTCATATATATCCAATATATATATGCATTTATAATATTTCATAACGTTCAGAGGTAAGAAATGAAATGCACCGTTCATGGAGACGGTAAGCCGAACGTACGCATTAACGCTACTCTCATTTATATTTCGTATTTAATGAAATCATAATGATATAAAGGTATATTATAATTCCAGTATTATATCATATATAATATCATTTACTCCATCCTTTATACATTCCACATATGGCATTAACGATTCAAATCACTTTGAGGGGGCGGTAGTCCGCACTACCTAAAATGAAAATATCGCATTTACCCACAATGGAAACAAGAAAGGTATGCCATAAATGAAAAATACTGAACCTTTAGTAAAACATAAACATATTATATATCATATATAAATAGTGTGACATCTTAATGGCCACCATTGAAGGTGTAATATGAGTGTTGAACAATCATCGTTTCGTGAGGCAGAAATTCGCCATCCACAGAAACAGTATGTTCTTTAACCATTAGATGTAGGTGTGTGTAATTGTAGCTCGAATACGTTTCATAAAAACATCATAGTATATTTAGGATACTGTTTTTGTTACAAAAGAAATAAATAAAAAGAGTTTAAGGGGTTGGATAAGCAAAATAAAACAAAATAACATAAGAGAATACATTACCTTAAAATTGGGTAACTCTTTTGATTTGAACCAAAGGCTTCCTTGGGAAGAATTCTGCGCAAAGTGAGCCTTCTATATTAAGGGAGGGAATTTGGGAGAGTATTTGGGCAGAGTTTGGCAGAGCCAAAAGGCTTTGATAGTGTGAGTAAAGTGGTAGTGGTGGGGGCCTTTTATAAGTGGAGAGGAGGGGCACTTTTGGAAAGTAATAAAATGTTACTTTATAATACAATTCTTTTCAGATTATAAAGGTCCCAAACTTATATAATTCGAGGCTAAGGTGATAAGGGTTCGAAATATACTCATCCAATAGGTTTTTGACAAGTTTAAGCCTTGGATTTTACATTATCTTTTCATTTTATTTAAATCGTTAATTAATGAGGTAATCGCAGCATCATCAGGGTGTCATAAATAATTTATTTATTTAATGTCTAAAAATTATAAAAAATCTCTTGATGTAGGAAATCTTTGTAGCTTTCTAATGAATATTTATAGTCAAAAATATGACTTTTATAACGCCATTTAAATTTTTTTTAGTAAAACAACTTATATTTGTGACATTTTTATTTTAACATTAAATAAAAAGTTTTTAATGTCATTTTCCTACCAAAGTGGATCCATGGGGTCACCAAGTTGACCCATGGATTGTCTTGGTCATCCATGACTCATCCAATAGAGGTAGGAAATGTTTAAAGGTCATTTCAGTTTTTTATAATACCATTATTACCTTAAATTTCACTAATTACATTTAATCATGATTAATTAAACTTAAAAGTTACTATTCACCAAAAAAATTATTCTAATCCCATTGAACAACATTTTACTTAATAATGACAACAATGTATGTCGGATTTTTGAAATTCAAATCACAGAAGTGGTAATATTTCATTTAAATGAAAAAATCAGTTATTTAACTACCACTTAGTGGTTTCACTATTCATCAAAAATTGATGTTTTTCAAAATAGTGCCAAAATTTTACCCTAAGCTATAATTGATATTCTGAATTCAAAAATGATGTCTGTTTTGAAAAACTCCAAAAATATAAGTTGCATTAATTAATTTTATAATTAATTCCCATCTTCACAACAAATAGCGTGTTTTTAAGAAACAATATATATTAAAAGATTGACAATTGTTTATGTCCAATTTCAAAGTGAAATTAATTATAATGAAAACCATTTAATAAAATGGTAAAAATATATTCTAATTATACTTTAAAATCACTCAATAGTATAATTTATCACTATAAATTATTTTGATTAAAAAAGTTGTTTTATGTATTTTTCACTATTCATAAATATTTGAAGTTCTCAGAAAATTACAAAAAATTCAACATAGGCTAATTTCGACATTACGATTACAAAAATGAAGTCCATTTTGAAATATAAAATTTATATAATTTTAAAAGTGCTTATTACTATTCATAATGGCTACATTGATTAGTCGCGGTGTTTTAGAACTCGAACTTGCGTACAATGCAAGCTATTGCATTTTTTAAGAGAGGCGTATCTTGGAAGCTCGGGGTGCTACATTCTCCCCTCCTTCAATAAATTGCGTCCTCGAAATTTGAAATTTTTCTTTGAAAATAAAAGGATGAAAATAGAAAATACCTTTTTGGAAAACCCACATCGGAAATAAGGTTAATAAAATTTAGCCTAAATAAGAGGGAAAGGGAAATGAAAAATTCACCACCCAATTATGATCTCTATTAGGAGAACATTGGTTGAAATTAGAGGCATATAATTAGAGGAAAAACATAAATATTTGTAGGGAGTGATTGAGTTCATCAATCACAAACAAGTTTCAAATTGAGAGCCTCAAATCCTTCAATCTATGTTGATTTAAAATATCATCAGTTCAACATGACATAAAATATTAGGATAACACATTTTTTGTTTTAATATCCCTTTAATAAAGTTTAATAATTAATTTATTCATAGAATAAGATATAGGTATATATATATTAATGCTTGACAAGTACAGTTTCAACCTTTAACTAATTTCTACCACAAACTCATCTTTCACTCAAAAAGATAATAAAACTCAAAAATATTATATTTATCCTAATCGTACTAGGTTCAAAATATTAACACATACCACTTAGATTACGAAAAATATTTTGTAATAAGTAGGGACTTCATGTAGGCTAGTGGTAGGTAATAAAGGCCTATCGCACTATGGTTTTGGGTTCTATTCCTACAGCTTTGTCCGACGCAACGGGTTATCCCCCGACCTGCAGGTTGTCCTTTTACTAAAAATATAGTATTATAATATTCCAAAAGTAATATTCAGAAATGTTTTAACATTAAACAATACTATCCAAGGTTCCACTTAATCCATTACAACCTTTATAGTTATCCAAAATACCTCTGTCCAGACTTTTTCTAAAAGGCCTCTAAATTCAAAATCAATTTATTAGATTCCCCAAACAAAGTAAAGTTTCTCTTATTGTCACATACTAAAAATATGATTACCTTCATCATATTACGACCTTAATGAAAACAACAAGTACTGCAGTACAATCCTTATATATATCACATTATTCTTATAACCAGAATTTAATCCTTGAGTCCAAAAGCACCAATACAATAATTATTCCACTTCTAATGTAGTAACATCATAAGATTGTCCTTGATCTCTTGTCCTTTTCTGAGGTAAGTTTCCCAGACGCATAGAACATTCATTTGCATAATGCCCCATTTCCCTACAATTGTAGCATTCAACATTGATATCCTCTTTCTTTTCGTTGCAATCACGAGCCTAGTGACCTTTTTCTCCACATTTATAACAAACTCACATTCCTTTCAGGCAAGTATCGGGGTAATTCTTCCCACAATTATTGCATAATGGAAAATCCTTCTTTCCCTTTTTCCCTTTATCCATCTCTTGTTCCACCATTCTCTTCTTCTCTTGCTTTACTTTATTGACATAAGATTTAGAGAATTCCATTTCTGTCTTGATAGAACACGAGACTATATCTTCGTATGTTGAAAAGGTTTGTGAGACTAATTCTCGACGAAGAAATGGTTTTAACCCATCTAAAAATCGACCAATATTATTTCTTGGGTTATGTATATAATCTGCGGCATGCCTCACTAAACTTGGAAAGTTAGCCTCATACTTTTTGACATTATCATCCTACTTTTGTATCAGACTCAGAAATTGCCTTTCCATATCTTCTCGATGGTCATGTGGAAAGTATTTTTCTAAGAAAAGATCATTGAACTCTCTCCATTCCATAATTGATACTTCTTCATCTTCCTTTGTATTTTGAATCAATGACCACCATTGATCATCATCTCCAATGAGGTGGTAGACTGCCATGACAACCTTCTCCCTTTCGCTACTCCCCAAGGCATGGTATATTTTTTCTAAGAAGTTCATCAATTACTCAGCTACTAATGGATTTGTACCCCCATTAAATGTTGGCGGTTTTTTGCCTCATGAAGCGGTCTAACATTGATCCTCCACATTTCGGATCAGGGTGCTCCATACGAGTAAGGTTATTATTCATAACCTGAGTGAGTTGTCCCAGTATGGTAATAAGTTGATCAGCACTAGTTGTATCTCCAACTCCACAATAATTATCTTGTGCAGGAGGGCAATCCCTACACGGAGTGCGTGCATTGATACGGTTTCGATTCCTTCCACTAGGCACCATATCTAAATAATGGCATTAACTAGATTAGTTTATGAATCAGAATACATAATTTCATACTTGTAAAATACTTAACATAAATTGAACTATTTATGGATATAATCCATAATCATAAAAAATGTTTTCTTTGAGGAAGTATATACTCATAACCCTTCATAGTGGTTTGTAAAGAAAATGAGAATTATCCTAAGCATATCACCCAGGAGTGTCGTAACCAAGAGTGCAGCAAGGCCCGTTTTCATGCACCAGTTCCCGTTCGAGTCTAGCTCAAAGCGGTGTTTTTGGGTTTTACCCATAGGTACATCTGTGCCAGTGCCGCCACTCCCTGCTCGTATCCAGATAGGGATGTATTTCTCGGAAAACTCACAAAATCTCTATAATACCAAAATTCTAGGACGTTCTTATATACTAATCCTCAAAGTCTATCTTTGTGCTATGTGCTCTAATCAGAGTTTATCTAAATCTAGCTTCCAAGGTTCGTACTAAACTGCCTCTAATACCAACTATAACGCCCCGACCCCAGTTACCCGGGGTCGGTTCATTACTTCGTAACATTGGCATGATCGCAAAAGATCAAGTCTCGAAAGACCGATTAGTTTAGTAGCCTTGGAAATAATAGATATATTCATAAATGTTACATTACATCACAAAGTGAAAAAATACAATAACATAGTATCTATTTTCCACACTCATATCCCCTTCGGACTATCCCTGCAGGTCATTCCTATAATACTTCATCACATCTTAGAAAAATTAAAACATTGAAAGGGGTGAGCTCAAATGCTCATTAAGAATAAAAATATAGAGGAAGCATTCATCAATAAAAATAAACATTTAAGGAATTGTATAACTAAAACAAAATGCTTTTAAACTTGAACTTCAACATAATATGGCAAAAGTAAAATGAGATAATGCCATTTACTTCTTAACATGGATATTCTACTGGTCGAATAATCACATTCAATATCAATAACCCCTTCCATAATGATGGAATACATAATGCCAGACTATCATAACTACGTAGCCAAGGCCTCGTGCCAAGACCACAAATAAGATTTTGTCAAGGCCTCATGCCAAGACACTAGTTTGTCTCATGAGACCTGCCGATACATCGAGGAGCTATAGCAGGCTCCACCCACCACTTATTAAGTCCAATGCATTCCTCATATGAACAGGTTTAAACATATAATAAGCCATAACATAATCATATCACATAAAACATACATAAAGGAAACATAACATTTCCACATTTCAATCACAAGATATCAACACAACACATTGATATAATAAAAACACTTTCAAAACCATTTTCAATGCCAAAATAAAAGAAAAGTAAAACATGGTATATATTTTTCTTTTAAAAAAAAGTATGGCTTGTAGAGGAAGACAAAACTCAAATAATGGTCACGGTGGCGGAGAAGTCGTTGTCGCTGCATACGTACGACAAAAACATTCCCTTTTTTCGTTTAGTAAACGCTTCGTATAAAATGATTCCTTTTTAATAAACGTAAAAGTCAAAGGGTTTTATACCATCTATAAAGTAAAATTGTGTATAAAATAAAATATGCCTCAATGAAAGGAGATTGAGACGAAGTCCCTTTCAAATATCATTTTGTTAAATAAAATAGATCTATTATGTGTATTCACTATAATTACACATAAAGAAAGTACAAATACAAGATAAGACATAATAATATCATGACGTAATTTGAAAGTAGGAGATTAACCCAAAGAATGGAAATTGGGTTAAGAAGTTCCCTTAAAAATATCATTTTTTAAATAAAATAGATCTATTATGTGTATTCACTATAATTACACATAAAGAAAGTAAAAATACAAGATAGTAAATAATAATATCATGACGTAAATTGAAAGTAGGAGATTAACCCAAAGAATGGAAATTGGGTTAAGAAGTTCCCTTACCTTGCGTCCTGTCTTGACTCGACCGTTCTTTAACCTCCTTAATAATAAACTAGAGTTAATTTATAATTGATTAAGAACCTTTTTCGAGTTTTTTATTCATTTTATATCACTTAATACCATGTTATGAACATTATGTATTTATTTAAGTTAATAACGGTCATTTTGTAGATCATTGGTACTTGAGTCAAAAATAAACTTCTTATAACTACAAGTTGTTCATGTGGTGAAATATCCATTATATCCAGAATTATATTCATGATATAGATATCATATATCTCATATATATCTAGTATATACATTCATTTATAATATTCCATAATGTTTAGAGGTATGAAATGAAATGCACCGTTCATGGAGGCGGTAAGCCGTACGTACGCATGAACGCTACTCTCATTTCTATTTCGTATTTAATGAAATCATAATGATATAAAGGTATATTATAATTCCAGTATAATATCATATATAATATCATTAACTCCATCCTTTATACATCCCACATATGGCATTAACGATTCAAATCACTTTGAGGGGGCGGTAGTCCGCACTACCTAAAATGAAAATATAGTGTTTACCCATAATAGAAACAAGGACGGTATGCCATAAATGAAAAATACATAACCTTAAGTAAAACATAAACATATTATATATCATATATAAATAGAGTTACTTATTAATGGCCACCTTTGAAGGTGTTATATGAGTGTTGAACAATCATCGTTTCTTGAGCCAGAAATTCACCATCCACAGAAACAGTATGTTCTTTAACCATTAGATGTAGGTGTGTGTAAGTGTAGCTTGAATACTTCTCATAACAATATCCTAGTATATTGAGTATACTGTTTTTGTTACAAAAAAATGAATAAGAAGAGTTTAGGGAGTTGGGTAAGCAAAATAAAACAAAATAACATAAGAGAAGACATTACCTTAAAATCGGGTAACTCTTTTGATTTGAGCCAAAGGCTTCCTTGGGAAGAACTCTGCCCAACGTGAGGCTTCTAGAGTAAGGGAGGGATGTTGGGAGAGTATTTGGGAAGAGGTCGGCCGAGCCAAAAGGCTTTTATAGTGTGAGTAAGGTGGTAGTGGTGGGGGCCTTTTATAAGTGGAGAGGAGGGGCACTTTTGGAAAGTAATAAAATGTTACTTTATTATACAATGATTTTCAGTTTATAAAGGCCCCACACTTATATAATTCGAGGCTAAGGTGATAAGGGTTCGAAATCTAATTATCCAGTATTTTTTTGACAAATGTAAGCCTTATATTTTAAATTATCTTTTCATTTTATTTAAATCGTTAATTAATGAGGTAATCGCTGTATCATCATGGTGTCATAAATAATTTACTTTATTTAATGTCTAAAAATTATAAAAAAAATATCATGATGTAGGAAATGTTTTTATATTTCTAATGAATATTTATAGTCAAAAATATGACTTTTATAACCCCATTTTAAAATTGTTTTAGTAAAAAAACTTATGTTTGTGACATTTTTATTTTAACATTAAATAAAAAGTTTTTTATGTCATTTTCCTACAAAAGTGGATCCATGGGGTCCCCAAGTTGACCCATGTATATTATTGGTCGGTCATGACTCATCCAATAGTGGTAGGACAAGTTTAATGGTCATTTAATATTTTTATAATACCATTTTTACTTTAAATTTCACTAATCACCTTTAATCGCGATTAATTAAACTTAAAAGTTACTATTCACCAAAAAATTATTTTAATCCCATTGAACCACATTTTACTTCCTAATGACAACAATGTATGTGGTATTTTTGAAATTCAAATCACAGAAGTGGTAATATTTCATTTAAATGAAAAAATCAGTTATTTAACTACCACTTAGTGGTTTCACTATTAATCAAAAATTGAAGTTTTTCAGAATACTGCCAAAATTTTACCCTAAGCTATAATTGATATTCTGATTTCAAAAATGATGTCTATTTTTTAAAATTATAAACATATAAGGTGCATTAATTAATTTTATAATTAATTCCCACTATCACAACAAATAGCATGTTTTTAAGAAACAATATATATCAAAATATTGACAACTGTTTATGTCCAATTTCAAAGTGAAATTAATTATAATAAAAACCATTTGATAAAATAGTAAAAATATATTCTAATTATACTTTAAAATCACTCAATAGTATAATTTATCACTATAAATTATTTTTATTAAAAAAGTTGTTTTAAATATTTTTCACCATTCATAAAAATTTGGAAGTTCTCAGAAAATTAGAAAAAATTCAACATAGGCTAATTTCGACATTACAAATACAAAAATGAAGTCCATTTTGAAATATTAAATTTCTATAATTTTAAAAGTGGTTATTACTATTCATAATGGCTACTTAGATTTGTCACGGTGTTTTAGAACTCGAACCTGCGTACAATGCAAGCTATTGCATTATTGAAAGAGAGGCGTATCATGGAAGCTCGGGGTGTTACATATGATATTTTGATCTCTTTTGTTGGTTAAGATTTCCAAAATGTTATGTTCTTATCAATATGATGTTATTTATATTTCTTTTGTTTACCCTTACTGAGCATTTGAGCTCACCCTTTTACATTTTCCTTTCCCCAGCAAACAAAGAAAGGATTTAGGTAGGAAAAAAGGGAAGATCTTTATGGGAGATATTGAAGATCTTTCACCATGATTAGAATATTACGTTCTGAGTTTACAAAGACACTAAACTATTATGGTCCTTGTGTGTGTGTTTTTGTTATGTACTAAGTATTCCGCAAAAGTAATGTAATGTTCATGTACGTCATGTTTGGGCCTCTACAAATATATACAATATTTATCATGATATATAGTGAAATATAGAATAAAATGTCATGAACAACGTTAAAATAAATGGGCATATAATACAAATAAAAAAATAGTTCTTTAAAGAATTTTTATTTTAGAAACACATTTATAATGTTTTTCCTAAATTATTAGATCATTTTTCATGAAGTGGGAATTAAATGAAACATCTATGTTATATTCAAAAAATTAATAGTTAGTTATTTATAAATTATAAATAAATAAACACTGAGAAAATCGACTGAAAATAATTTTTTTGTTTTATTTTTAGACTATAATTATCAAATCATGGTTAATAGAAATTTCAATAAATAGAATGACCCAATTTTGGAAATTTTCATATCCCAATAATAAATAATTTAAAACAGAACCCATAAAATTGCAAGGAATGTATAGTTATAGAGAATGATGATGATGATGGTATAGAAATTTTATACTCCAATAAGGATTATAACAAGGAATAATCAATATCCATGGATAATGTTGATAAGGTTTTATTTGAAAAAAATTTATAATTATTTTTATTGAAAGAGAAAATTAGAAAACATACATCACTAGATCAAAAAACAATATTAAAGGTATTGTAGTTAATTAAAACAGTATATCGTATAAAATGAATTATGTTTTATGATTTTTTAATTAAAAGTTATTGAATAATAATTTTAATAAAGAACCAGTAGGATAAAAATTGAATACAGATCTTTCTCCTATCGTAATAAATAATAATATTATATTATCTTGATAATATTTTAATAAATAAAATTTTAAAATATATAAACAAATAGAATAAACCAAGAGACACATAAATGGTTCATTAATAAAATTAATGTATTAAATAAATTTAAATTTTCATGAAATGTAATTATTTTTTAACACAAAAACTATTAAGTTGAATTTCCATTATACAATATCTATTATATTTGTTATATCATTTTCCATTATAGTGTATATTTTTTTTATTAAAAATATTCACTAATTTATGAAATATTCTTTATATGGATGATTATTTTAAAAATAATTTTTATTCAACTTTTTCTCTATAATAACTTGAATCCTTCAGTTTTGAAATTATTTTAAACATTTAAATACTCACTTTTGAATGTAATATAATATTAACTATATTTATATAGTTATATCTATGATATTCTTAAAATATATGTAGAAAATACGAAATATTATTTAATATTTTTTCACAAGATATTCCTTTATAAATGCGGTCTTTTAAAACTTATTTCATAATTCAATTTATTTAATTTTATCTGGATCCCAATTTACCCTACCTTGATGTATTTGTCAATAAAATATTTATCATAAGTGAAAAAATTACAATTTATTTGTTAATTTATTCTTAAACCCTAACCTAATTTTTCCTAACAATACTACGTCACTGTAATATTAGTTTTAATTGATAATAATGTCCTTCCGAAAATGAAACCCACTTTAATTAAGGAATCCAAATATTTTATATAGAAAAGTTATAGTAATATATATATATATATGGATATAATATTTTTTGGATTTCTCTTACATAATATCAAAATAATCATCAAAATTATTACAATAATTTCTATAAGTATACTTATTATTTATTAATTGTGTTTATATGAGTCCCATTTAATATTCACATGTGTTTCTTCAAATAATTTTAATGGTACCCTTGTTACATATAATAATGGATCAAATAATGCTAACGAGGTTTCCAAAAAAATATAATACTAATTATAAAAAATATAATGTATAACTAGATGAATTTATGTATTAAATGTTATATATATTATATGGTTTAATCAATGATATGGTTTCTACTTCAAAAAGGATGAGACAAAAGAAATAAATTTGATTAATATCAACATTATAATATAAGACAAAAGCTATAAATAATATTTATTTTCGACAATAAAAAACCATTGATACTCATTAGTTTACCAATATTTTATTAATATTTTCATATATGAATAAGAAATATTGGACAAGTTTTAAAATAAATATTTTAAATTAATGAAAATTGTATTCTTAATGTATTCTATAAAATCAATCAATAATGATCTATAGATAATAAACATTAAATTTTGTAATTATTTAAGCGATGGAAAAAAGAATTATATACCATACATATTCATGAAAGTTTATGAAAGTAAGAGTCATTAAAAAAATCCTAAAATATAATACGAATATTTAGTAACATGTTATATTTGGAGAGGGGAAGTATTAAAAAACAGAAATAACCTTTATGAATTATATTGTCACAGAAAAGATCAAATCTCCATGATGAAGCACATAGATAGCTATATGAAATAGAATTTATTAAAAATTTATAAAATAATGTATCTAGAGATCGAATGAGAATGATTATAATTATTCATATTGTAAAGATATGATTAACCGAGCAAAATTGGAGAAATATTCTTAACATATTAAATTACTATGGTATAATTAATATTTTTATCCTTTGATAATGATATAAATGGTGAATAAAAAATCATATAAATGAGTAACTATGAGAAATATATTCAATTTTATATGGGAATATGTAGGAATTTAATGATAAATAGTAAAGTATAAATATGTATAAGGATCCCACTATAAACATGAAAAAAATATATTCAATCGATTAAGAGTATAATATTGTAACTTCTTAAATTCAAAATATGATTCCAAATGTTGAGAGTGAATATATTGTGATGAACTAAAAAAGTTTATAAAGAAAAATATACCTAAAAAATTATATAATCCTATAGGCATTGTAAATAAAAAAATATAATTTAATAAAATCAACTTTTTAAAAGAAATTATTATTAACATACTTGTTTCTCGGATCGTGTAATATATGAAAAATGATTTCTATGTATAATAATCAATTTCGTACCCTATTACATGTCATTGAATATAATAAAAAATTATTTTCTATTATTATGGATATAACAGATGATTTTAAAATGTGAATAAATATTTAGTTACTATAATATTTTTGAAGGTTTGGATGCCCACAATATTGATTTTTATTTTTTTTTGAAAAACTACAATTTGGTTACAAATACAATTAATCATATGATTTATAAGTGATTATCTAATCATATAGTATTAAATATATACAATATTATATTGATTGGGGTCTTTTAAAACATATTATTCTATATCCATAGGTTTCTAATTTCTAGTGAAGTTTTAATCTCCCTATGGAAATGTGAGAGTTAATACAAAGAGAAAGTCAATACTGATTGGTAATGTTGATATTTATAAATCATTATTAATTGATAATAAATTACTTATAATGGAATGAATTTTAATTTAGTAATAATTTCCAATCATTTTCTAAATAATTATCACATTGTATGGGAAAAATTTTCAACAAATTTTTATATTTCATAGAGTGACTTGTTTTTTAATTTTCATAAATATGTTATTTTTTATATTTTATATTTAAATTATATTCTATATCAATATGTTTCCTACATATGTTATTTCTTTAAACAATATTTTATTTAAATATTGAATGTGGACTATTAAAATTTGATATCTCATAGAAATATAATCTAGAATGGTGTAGTTATGAAACTATATAAAAAAGAATTATTAAAATACACATTATATTAAATGCAACCCACAAGACTAGGGAAATCAGGGAGAGGGTGGATTATAAATCATTTAAAAATACCTATATTTTTTACAAAACAACAAGTATTATATATAGTTATCTAAAATCAATATAACTCAATCACATGTTTACATATAATAAGTAGAATAATTTATAAAATTTTCAACAATAAAAATGAACGTTAATCCTTGGTTTCATTCAAAATTGACCATTATAATAATATGAACAAGTACCGATCATTTGAATAAATAATGTAATATTTTAACTTAAAAATTCATTACAATATAGTCCCATGATAGTAGATATTTCACTAACATAGTAAAAACAATATAGAATTATTTTGTAATGGCATGTATATTTTATATCAATTTTGTTATTTATAATGTTTTCAATGTGTTACTTCTCCCCCTCTTTCCACCACACTCGCATGTTTGTTCTCTCCTCTCTTATTGTTTTTCACATAATCATGATAAGTAACATCTTAATATTTTTTTTCTTCATTTCCAACTCTTATATACATGTTCATTTACAAATAGAATATTATTTTTCCATTCTATATGTTAAAAAAACCTACTCTTATTATAGTTTATTTTAAAAGTTAACTTTTTTTAAATTAATACCATATCAAAAAATTATTTATGTAAATTTCATAGAACCTCATCTCCTTTATTATTCATTCGAAATGTTATGGATTTTATTTAACATTGATTAAATCATGGAATTTACTCCTTTTAACATGTACATCGCTCCAATATATGTCCATGATCATATTCTCTTGATTCATTGAAAAATATAATCATAAGTTTCTATTTATGAAATAATTCTTCTAGGAAATACATTATAATTACTGTACTTATTTATAAATGATTACCTAATGTATATCCATATGTTTTTTTAACTCTTCTATATCACATTTGTTTTCCAAAATACATAATTAATAAGTCATTTTTATTATGATATTTTGTTTTTGTAATAAAAATTACCTATAATATTGGTATCTTTATGAATTTTTTAACATTTGGATTTTAATAAAAAAATATTTTTTGGATGATATAGGTGTCATAAGATATCAATAGTTTTTTAGGAGGAAATCTCGTATCCTATAAATAATCAGGTGCTATAAGAATCCATTTTACTTATGAAACAATGTGATATGTCTTGAACCATTGTGGTTGAAATGTGATGTGATGATTCTATAAACATTAAACGAATAAATATTTCCTTATAGTTATTAATTTCTTTGAGGTTTTCTATTGGGTACATTAAAAATTGGGTCTTACATGGGATACCCCTCATTTTATCCCATTAATCCCTTAAATTTTTTTGGGAAATTTTGGCTTCCTATAGTTTCTTCGAAGTTTTATTTATGTTGAACAATTTTTTTGAATATTTGGACTACAATTGTGTGTATAACATTGTACATTCCTTAGATAATTTTTCTTATTATATTATATTTTTTCTTTCTAAAACAAAAGTATAATGATTTTGGGTTTGATATCATTTTTTTGAAATGATAAGTTTATCTTGGGATTTTGGGTGACTAAGATCTACCATTTTCAGGTATGAATTTCATTACATATTAAAAAATTCATATAAAATGGGATTATTTTATTTGAATATGCGTGTGTGTATCCAAAATATACCTCTTATTTTGATTACATTTTTTGTACATGTGGTGAGTATCATTGTGGTGGGATCCTTATATGGGGACATTTACATGTGTGACACAAGAAAACACGAAAGAAATTAGTGTATCAAGATTCTCCAAAGGGATTTATCTTCAGTTTTAGGCATCAAAATGGACCGATCATGATTACTTGATGCTATTAATTTTAAGATATGTTATGTAAGGATTTCGGTAGTACCCCCCTTTATCATTGTTCCATGGAGTCAATGAAATTGATCTCTAAAAGTGAATAAAAGGTATAATAATGTGTACAGATAAATAGACTTTCATTGTTGAAATTAGGATTGAGAAGAGATAAGATGACTTGGGATTCATATTTAACGGGTTGGTTTTAGTTTTCCCCCTATCACTAGATTTTTCATGCAATATGAGGTGTCAAATTGTATAGTAATAATGAATATTGATGTGTTAAAATGCTTTTTGTGGGCATTGTCACATGGATTAACATTTGTGAGATCATTTAGTCTCACAATAATGATGGTATTAATGAGTCAGGTGTGATATTGAGTTTTCCTAGTTCACTTTTATTCTTGTCCATGTTATTTATCCAGCCTCTTTAGAGAACATATAGATGTGTTTGTGTGATTTACTATGGAAACCCATGAGTTTTCTTGGTTGGGATAATGTCATTGACCATGTTATCCCCCAATTAGATGTAGGTGGTCTAGTATAAATGTGTTTACCCTCTAAAAATTATATGTTTATTGGTTGGTGTACTTATATATAACATCACATTATATGAGGGTATGTGATATTAAGTTAATATTCCTACTTATGTACTTTGGAATGGGTTAAATTCATGATAATGATATCTCTTGGATTCATGGTATAGATCATGGGAGGTATGATTTAATATAGTTCTAACAAAATTTTATTCTAGATATGAGACAAATGAAGTAGTGTAAGGGTATTGGGTATCCTAGTAAAAATTAATTCACAGATTAAGGTTAATGTTTATTATTATATTAATCTTACGTCATTGAATATAATTTTATATTACTGTTGAAATTATACTACGGATGCATTGTTTTTGTCCCAATAGTTTTATACCCACGCCCCATATGGGAATCTCAATATTCTTATAGCCTTTAAAATCATGAATATAGATATGGGAGGGTGCCCTATTTAGTGTAGTTATAGGGGAGGATTATTTTTTTCATTGATATGTGAGGACATTTATGTGGTTTGGTTATAGATATGTATCTTCTTTTATTTTCCCATTGATTTTTCTATAATGTTTTTTGTATATAAGATCCTTTTTAAAGGAATAAAGGTTATTATATTCCATCAATTATATAATGTGACAATATTAAATTTATTTCTTAATTATTTTTGTTACACGGTTTAATCAAATTATTTTTTTTATTTTTATATACAATTATTATTATCTCTTATTGATGGAATAGTCTCTAATTGTTTCTTTATATGCTCTCGCGACCTGAAAACATCATCTAAGATATTTGTTTTCTTAAGGATGGTTATATTGTACCCTCTAATCCTATTATAGGTTATTTCAGATTTGGAATCCAAAATTGGTATCGGAGAATTTTTCCTTTTTTATGATCATTTTATTCAATGTTGATTATGATTTTGTAATTTTCATGAAATGGAATAAATCATCCGGCAAGGAGTAGCTAACCCCTATACAAGTATATTCCATGTTTCCATTTTTGTGATTGATGTTTTTCATTGAATTGTTACTACAGATCGATTTCACCACATGTGAGGCACATGAATTTGTTATTTATTATTTATAGGTATTTACCTCTTGTCTTGATTGGAATGAGTGTCAGATTTTATGCATAATATATAGTATTATTTTGTCACAAGTCATATACATTATTATCTATTACTTATAGATTTTTTTATTAATTATATTCAACTAATAATATTTTTTGTGCTTTATGAATTTCATGATTAGTAAAATTTAATTAATTTAGACGATGAATGTAGATATTTTGTTATGTATATGTGACTATAAATAATGTGAATATGTGGATAGTATAGACTCTGTATAAGAGAATAAAGGTAATTTTTTTTATAATTCAATCCCTTGGTATGTTTTATTCATAAATATTTATGGAAATTTAAATGAAAATTCATTTGGAATTAGAAGATTTAAATTAATTATATTTTTTGGCTTATTATATTAATTTTAAAAACATGTAATTTGAAAACGAGATTATTAAATTTCAATTTAATGTTATTTTTTCAATGTTTTCATTGAATAGAATTAGAATTTTATAATTAATTTCAAATTATTTATTCAATGATCATTGTGGTGTTTTGGATTTATATAGAATGGTTGTAAATGGAAGAAAGGAGAGTTCTTCCCATGTTGTTTTAATGGAAATGTGGTTTTTATTGAATTGTTTTTGAATATTGAACCAAAAATATTATATAACTTATGTTTTCAAATGGGATTTCAAATGTTATAACTAGTTTAGATTAGTAATCCGATATTTTTATGATATATATTTGGTCATCTTAATCTTTATTTTTCTTGGTGTGTTTGAGTTCTCTATTGACCCAATTGATTGTTTCCATTCTTTTGAATAGTTTTCTAATGGTATTTATTTTATTTTTTTCTTTTTCCTATATTGTGATATTGAATTTTTTAGGATTACAGAATATGCCACATTTGGGGATGCACTCATACATTTTTTTCCTAATTATCTTGGATCATTATTAGTGATTGGATGTCATAAGTGGTGGTATTCCTTGTGATGTTTCCATGGGGAAGCACAATGGATCTATCTAGAATGATCATAATGATATTTAGTAAGGATATTTATTGTATTATACCAGATTGTGAAGGTGACACTACAATAGTTATTCTAATAGAGCATTTTTTGGGTTAGAACCCCATGAGTGAGATCAATTTTTTATTGATGAAAAGTGGGTTATTGAGTTGTTGAATCATGTTTGACACCTAGGATATTAGTGACATAGGAAAATTTGCTTACAAAATAACAATATGTTTTGTAATGATCAGTGGTATGATAGAGATTCCCCAACATTATGGGTTGAAAATAATTGTATTTTTCCTTTCCTTGAATAAAAAGTGAATGGATTTTTTATGAAAATATTTTCAAGGTATTCTGTAAACTGTATTATGGAAACATCATTGTTTCATTCTCAATTGGTGATGGACTGAAATTCTAAAATTTTAAATTGATATATTTTTTTGTAATGTGATTTTATTAAATGTTTTGATCCCTTTTAGGGACATAATGTTGAGTGTTGGGATGATTTAAAATTCAATAGGTTATGGAATACTGCTTATAGTGGTACACAATGTGACAATGAATTCAAGCAATGAATATTCCCCAAATAATATTATTGTGGCTTTTTCTTCTAAACAAAGTATCTCTAATAGTGTGTTATGAGGATGTTGTTTTTTCTATAAGTGGATGATACGACATGATACCTTCTGATCATATAGTATGATAAGAGGATTATTGATTATATATTCATCTTGTTAATAATTTTTATATTTTTTATGAGGTTTGAGGAACCTATGGTTTCATGAAATGACATTGGATAATGGAAATATATTATGTATTTGTAATTAGTAAAAAATCTCAATAGAGAAATTCTCATAGATCATCATATGTAGTTATAATTTTTTTTAAAAGGAAGTACATTTATGGAATATCCTATGTACGATCATGTTATCTATCAATTGACCTCTTATAATACCTTTCAAATAGCATCAATAGGTGGTGTGTTATCTTATTTACGTGGATCATGTTGTAGGTTGATAGTGGAATTTTTGATTTCCATGAAAACATTCGATGAAACTATGATAAATTATAATAGAGATATAGTGTGAAATAGCTATGGTGGAGGTTCTAAAATGGAATAATGATCCTCTATTTGGTTACATGTCATCTATTGACAATTGGTGTAGAGAAGAATTCATAATCATGTTTGGATCAGATGATTAAAATATTTATTTGAGTGTCTTTGTGTGGGTCATAGTTTAATGATTTTTTATTTGGATAAGAATGTTGGAATATGGAGACCACATTGGAATTTTGAAATGTTTTCAGGGATATATATTTTTTCTGTAGGATTTTATATTTATTATATTTTTTGTGATGATAATTAGGAATCAACAATATTTGGTAAGATACATTATGAAATTTCTATTTTAGAACATGGGATTAGTACCTTTGGTTGATGAGTTGAGGAATTTTGTGTTTTATCAGAGTTATTCAATTGATTTGTATGGACATTTTTCAAAACAAAAAATAGTGATCATTATCGATTTGTGATAATTCGAGGCTAATAAATACATTAATATGATTTTTGTTACCAAAATGTGTTTCACGGTTGATGGATTGGTTATGATGCTAAAGATAGTATGTAAATATTTTTCTTGATGTTTTGATGAATATTTACACTACAAACTGAAAATACTGCATGATTTTTTTTGTTTTTACTAATAAGACAAGTGATAATTGGTGTGAATATGGAATAAAATGTAGCATCTATGAAATAGTAAAAAAAAATTAACAATGGTTCATTGTGTTATGGGATTCAAAAAGTCATTTTGGAAATACAATCTTGGTATGGTTGTTCTGGAATAAAAATATATTTCCTCTGATAAATTATGTATTGCAAACAAATTATTTTTCTAGAAGTACTTGTTGTGATTATAAATACCAATATCAGTGTTTATCTAGCAATGTTGAATGTTCCTTCCTTTGGATTTTTTGTAATGGAATATTTTTGTGTGCATAAACATGTTTTTGGTGGGTGAACCCCAACATTTTTACATGATTATAGTGTGAAATAACTTTTTCCCTACAACATTGATGGATTCAAACATATCCCAGGATATGTCTCAAGTGGTAACCGTACATTATGGAATTATTTAGTGGGTGAAAACCAATTATTTTATTTTTCAGTGGTAAAACCCCATACGATGGTGTGTTTAAATTGGTGAACCATGTTTCATAACATTATTCCCTAATCGAATCATAAATAAATTACGTAGTAAATTAATGATTTTAGGTTTTAAAACATGGGGAATAATGGGTAAAAAATTTTCGATAGTGGGTTCTATCATGCCCAAGAAAGTAGGTTCGTTATTTAAAATGGTTGTATAACAGAATCTATTTATTTTGGGGAGAATCCAATATTTTTCTTACTAAAATGAGGTATGTGAAAAATGTATAGGTAGTGTCTCTCCCTCAAATTTTGTATTCTCATGAATTTCACTATTAAATAATGTGAGAGTTGGGAAAAGGTAATAAAGATGAATGCAAGGATGTCCAGTCCTAGAGGTATTACTATTTGTGTGTGACCCCTAAAAATATTTCATGATGATGTGAGTCCTTATTTGGGAAAATGGTAATGACACTATAATTTATGGGTATGTTATGACCTAGGATTTCATCTTTGAATGGTTTCAATATGATTTTTTTCACTAATACGGTTATAGAATAAGTTAAATACTTAATCATGATGACTTGGAGGGATCACTATTATGGAACTAAAGGTAGGTATTCATGAAATGACATAGTTTTTGACATAATTATCCATTGGGATGGGAATTTTGGGTGGCTCTGGATGAACATCCATTGTATGAAAGTGTATATCATGTAATGAAAAATGTCTAGAAAATATGTTTAGACTTTAAAAAATAGGATTACATGGGACCCCCCCCCCCATTTCATAACTCCATCCCCCAGTCAATTAATTTCTCATAATTAGATTCCTAAAAATTCAGTAGCCTAGATTCTTGAAAAATTAAATACCGGATTTATAGCTATAAACTCATCATGTTATGTTAAACACTGTATTTTACCTATATAACTATTTTACTATTTTCCAACATTCCATTTCCAAAACACTAATATGATTATTTTTGGATTGAATTTTTGTAATTTAATCCCTAGGATCGAATCATGTGGAAATTCATGTAAATTGAGCTCTATCATTCTTAAGGTAGGAACTCTATACCATTTTATGACATTATTATAATATCTTATTCCATGATTCATGTGGTCATGAATGTGTAAACTATTTATTCCTCAATATCATATGTTAATGTGAATGCATGAATTTTTTATCAATGTTATAGTGTACATAGTGGGGGTGTGTTGTGTGTACCCCAAAAATTATGAAAGTACATTTCATGTAAATTCTTCATGTAGGGATGTTATCTGTGTAATTTTGGTTTATAATGGGTCATTTAGGTTTAGTTAAGCCTAAATTGTGAGTTAACCATGTGTTATGTGGTTTAGATTCATGTGATGTGTGTGGATGACCAAGAGTGAGATAGCTCAGTACCATTTTTGTAATGACCATAATGAATGAAGTGTCATAAATGGTATTGATTTTGTATATTTATTATTATACATATGATTGATGATGAATCTATTGAATCTCTGTGGATGGCCAATTATTATTGAATTAATAATACATTGTATTTTGATTATGGGATTGTGTGATTAGATGTGTCTTCCATAATGTTGGTGGGGATTGGTTAGTGTGATTAGTTATGGCCTTCCTAGAGTCTGTGGAGACAACATAGTCTGATTATGTGCGACCTCCATTGACCACCTGAGGATTAGTTCTTCTATTTATTGAACATCCGTAGTACATATTGACATTTCAGAGTGCTTGATGATTTCGTGACCAAGATGTCTCTTGAAAGTCTTAAGAGTTATGTGTTGTGGAATTTAGATTAATCATTGAAATGCTAAAAAAAATTTAGAATATATATTCCACTTTATTAATTTAATGTTATTGATATCTTATAAAGAATAAAAATTTATAATTTTTATAATTATATTTATAAATTATAAAATCAATCAAATTATGTGGTGTAAAATGAAATATAATTGTTGAAAATATTTTATAGTTAATTGAGGAAATATTGTAGATCAGAATAACTATTTTTATGTATTCTATTACGATAATTATTTTACTCCAATTTATTTTATTCAAATGGAAATTATTAATGTAAAAAATGAAAAAAAATCAGTACCCTTGAATAAAATGATTTAAATTATTATCAATTTGGATGGAGTGAAAATAAAACCCTTTTAAGGTAAACAAATATGTATTTATGAAAAACGTGGTTTATGGGTGAATTGTATTTTTATCATAATAAACTTAAAATATAGAAATAATTTAAAGATCTTAATTAAAATAATCAATAACTTATTCAATAAAAAAGTTTATAATTCATTTAATGGTTTCTAATGGTCATGAAAATGGATTATAATATGTTTTATACACAAAAATGAATTTATCTATAAATAGATTTCATTGTGTTTTGAGAAATAGTTTACAAAAACATAACCAAATATAGTGATATAATTTTATAAAAAATCCATATGTTGATTCATATTATATATATGGCTGCCACTTTTATTTTTGTTCATATTGAATATTATCTATGTAACAACATTTATACATCAATTAAGGACTATTGGTGGTAATAAGGATGTCAAAAAATACTATAAGGTTTATAACATCACCAAAATAAGATTGAATTTTATTGTTTTTAATAGGTTTAGATATTAATTTTATCTTATCCTCATATTGTTGGCACTATCAATCCACATTAACATAAAGTTTACAATATTATATTTACTATGTATATGTGTGTATACCTTTTCCACCAATATTAATTATAAAAGATGGGTTTCTTCCCCTCACTCCATTAATAATTTTTGAGAAATATATGTTCACCAATAATTACTCAAAAACCTTCCTAATATTGTATCCCATTTCATAGATATAATTTTCTTCTATAAAATTGACCATTTAATGCTTTAGTTGTAATCCAACGCAGGTTTTCCAAAAAAAAGTGGTAATTGTCTTCATTATCTGCAATTGGTTTATTTCTCCCAAAAAATCCTTTATAGCCTTTATAACTATAGTAACATGATGAATAAAATATAAATATTATACAAAAATAACTTTTTATAGTGTACACATTTTACCGTGTTTCTAGCCCTTATGAAATGATAATGGTGGTTGTGCATACATGTGGACTTCAACCTCCAAAAAAGAATTGTTATTAATTATTTATATTTTCCATATATGAATAGTAATATGTATAGTTTTTTGGAAAATATTAGATATGTATTACATTATTTTTTTTTGGAAATTTAGATTATTTTTTATCATTTATCATTTCACTATTTTAAAAATTAAATGTTTTCTCATTCTAGAATGGTATATTTTTAATCATTATTTTTTTAAATCCCAAATATTTGAATCCCCTTCGGGAATTTTTTGTTATTTTTATTTTTAATCACTCTACAATATTATGTACATAATATTACCATGAAATAATTTTACTAAGTGATGACCATTTTCACATTGGTTGATTAAATTTTTCTTCTATTTTCATGTTCTATTCAATTTTTATAAAAATGCATTTTTTGGTAAGAAAATGATTATTTAAATTCGTCTCAATCTATACATTACATTAATTCCTATATTTTAAATGTAATAATCATTTCATATTCCTAATGAGGTACATTTTTACTTTATACCAAAAAGTGTAAAATGAATAATTTTCTAATGTTAACTGCACCAATGTATATTTTGGATTCAGTGAAGTTAATTTTTGATGTATATTAATTTCAAATATACTATTTTGTTCAATGAAAATATATCTGAAAATATTCTATTTTATTAGAAAATGTTATAAAAATAATAGTATATTTAATATTTTTTCAGAAAAAAATTCTAATGTTTTTAAAGGTAATATTCATATATTTAAACATCCTTTGAGGTCCCTTATACATTATAGTGGACATGATCTAATGAAAATATAATATATATATATATATATATTTGAATATGATTGTGTTATTATAAAAACCTTACAAAAAATATTTATTTCACCAAATTTATGTTGTGAGGAATAGTCGAATGTATTTATGATCTTGTGGTACACATATATAATTTTCTCACTATGTTAATGGTGGGTTTGTTAAATCCCTCCTCTACATTGGGTAATAAATGATAAATCATATGTAAATATAAAGTATAAAAGGGAGTTAATTCTGAATACTAAATGAATGTGTGAACTATTATAGTCTTTAGAATGATCCTCTATTGAGGAAATGCTGAATTGTGGAGTGAACCCCATCCCATATAGAAATTTGCACAATATGTTAGTTTCAGAAGGGAATGTTGACAAATTAAATTATTTTCTATACTTATTATTGTTCTAAAATCCAATTGGATGTTCTTTTACTAAGGATATACATTCATGGATTTTGCTTCTTAAATGATGATTCCCCATTCTTATTAATCAATCCATTTTAAATGAAAATAATTTATTACATGAATCAATTTTTATAATTTTCAAAAATATTCTAATATTATGATCATGATATCATACCCTTACACTAATTTAATGTTTTTTATGGAAATTAGTTGTGTATGTAACGTACCTTTTATTCTTAAAGGTATAGACAATTTATTTTTTATTTTAATTAACAAAAATGGTTCGAATAATGTTTCCTGGAAGATTCAAGGAGGTCTTGGGTGGGTATGTGGCTTGTTCAAATCATGAAGCCCCAAAATGGAATGAAATTACTGTGATGCATGGTTTGGAGAAATCATGTAGCCAACCCCGAATGGATTCCCTAAATAATGTGGTTGTAAAAGTGGAACCTTTGGGGCCGCACAGTTAGTTTGAAACTCTGTGACCCTAGGAACAAGCCCGTTCAGCGAAGTGTTGGTCTTAGGAAGAGTCATTTATCATGGTTTGTGAAATCTTATATAAACCACGTGAATAAACATGAGAAATCAACACTTAACATTGTTTTTAGTAAATGATTAGCACATGGTTTGAACAAACATGTAGAAAAATCATGTACCCTATTTTTTATGTGAAATTTTGAAAAACCCGGATTAAATGATTTGTTTTAACAATTGTATTCCTTCCTTCTCTATAGGTTCTCTCTACACCTATTTTTTGTGATCTCCCTCATCCCTCTATAGATGGTATCTCAAATCCCCCTCAATCGGGCATCAATTCCATTTTCATCAAAAGAAAAAAAAATCATATAGTTAATTATAATTCCCCCATCAATATATTTCATGGTTTCTTATTCGCCTCTTTTACTATTTATGTGGTACTATTTTTTACCAATTTTAATTTAATTTAGTGAATACATAAATTTATTCTATTATAGGTTGAATCAAACTTTGACAATTAATGATTAAAGCACTTTTATATCTAAGTAGGTGCTATATTTATTTCACGATCCCACCATCACATTTTAAATATTGTTTATTTGTGCCTCTTTCCATACTCCTCCAACAATGACTGAAAAAAGACTGGTATATTAAATTAATCAGTTTATCATGCCCATTCTGTTATTTCCTTATAGAGAAATCCATCATTTTTCTTCCTCATCGTCATTGGTCATCCTGTTTGTTGTTCTCTCTTTCTATGGTTGATTTCTACCAAGTTATGATTTTCTAGCCACATTGTGAGTTGTTCAATCATTAAATGAATTAATTATATAACATAATTAAGGGAATTTTTTATTCATACTCTTATTTTCATTATGACCATTATTTATATTAATATGATACTATGTGCCTTACATTGAGAATATAAATTTCTCATATATGATTTACCTGATATAATGTTATGAGTTTGAATTATTGTTGTCTCATAATATTAATATTCCATTGTTAAAATTTGAATATAAATATGATACACCTTATTTATTATACCAAATTATCATGCCTTTCTCACATTTAATACCTTTTACCTTTTCTATAGAATTGTTCCATACCAATTAGATGAAATTTAATGGATAGAATAACATGGTGAGAAAGTGGAATATTATTATCTATTTGAAGGAATGTGATTATATATATAACTGTTTCATTGTATTGTTCCTTGATTTATGTGGATAATATGTTACGGGCTTGGAGAGAAAATCACTACCGATTTAGGAATACCATAGATGGAATCACCATGTTTGGATAGATCTACTTGAAATGATTGGATACATACATTTCTTTTCTAGGTATGGGAACACCAGTTTAATTTTTATATACTCATTAATGAATGTCTTTCCATAGTGGAGAATCTGGGGATACATCCGCAGTCGCGATGGCAATGTAATTACTCGAGTGATTCTCTATCCCCAATGAGAGACACATAGTATATACTGAGAGTCATCATCCCAGGAATTATGCAAGGGAAACCTTTATTGGCTGCCTTGGATGTACTCAGTGGCATTTGTTCTACCAAAGACCCAAGTCAGAACTCTTTTATTTCTATATATATCATCTTGGATTGGCTCGAGACTCCACCATTAGATTTAATGGAATTATTTATCTCTTTAGATGTGCTGATACTTATTATATTATAATTATTCTTGAATAATGACATTGAAACGTGACTACCAAACCAAAGAACAAACTTGGTGTCATCCTATCTTAGTTGATTTTATTATAATGGCACATACATTCATATCTTGACTTGAATATGCACCACTTTCAACATATCATTCATTTGGTGAAGAATTTTGCATCTATCGAATTTCTTTTAAGAACCCAGAATGTGGTGTTTATTATTTATTATTTTGCTTCAGTGTATTATTGTTATTATATAACATATTAAAATTATTTATTACATGAAATGGATTTCACAAGATTCTATTGGTGATATCGTATTCAAAATGTATTACAGAACTTTTGTGGTCACCCTTGGAAACCAAGAGGATTTCTTGATCACATTTATAGTTAATAAGAAGCATATGATTTCTTATTCTTAATTTATTTCCATAATTTGGATTGATATTGGGGAAAATGGATTGAACCTATGTTCGAGATTCTTGTAAGACTATTTTTTGCCTTTTTTATAAATTTTAATAATTTATTATTTGATTTTATTCTTTAATACATGTCAACATTCACTTTCTTATAGCATCATGAACTTGAACATCATTATATCTATTATTTTTGGCCTTCTAATTTTTGGTTTATTTCTAATTATTTCAATACAGTAGGATTCTTTTATGTGATTCCAATATTTATTATTCATTGATTATTGTTGTCCATAATCGATTCAATGAGAGAATAGTCTTCACATAGACACTCCTATGGCAATCGTATCTAGTACGATGCCTATCGCATTTTGGGAGATGCACAAGAGGTTGTGTGGCCCACCATCTTGGGGCACTATTGTGTGAAAACATGGATGATACTCTATAATGTGGTACCAAATCTATTTTCCTTGTTTCTTACTATTTGAGTTAGATAAGAGTCTATGCCATTGGAATTCTGAAATGAGAATTTTCATGGGAGTTGCTAACCCATGGACAGGGTGATCCCATATTACTATGGATAGGTAATAGCTATTATTTCTTGTTCAATTATGGTTTCATGAATTTTATCAATTTGATGATATTAAATACAGCACTATGATTATTATCGAGGAGATATGAAAAATTGTGGGATTTCGTTTATTATATCCTAGGGATATGAGGGTGTTTCGTGAACTAATCATACAAGTCACAATAGGACTAATATTCCCTTAATTATGCCATTCCATATTTACTATTCATTTTTCATTTCATGTTGCACATGTGATTGCTATAGTGAATTTTTATGTCGATACTTGTGGTTTCTGCTTTATAAAGCTTAAATAAATGATCAAATTATTCTTGTTGGAACATTTTAAAATTTGGATTTAGTGCACGCCCAATTCCATTTGATAAGGAATATGGATCGTTATAAATCAAAATGGTGGCCTACCATATTTAATAATTTTAAAGGTAATCAAACTACACAACTGAATTGAATTTAAAACCACATTTAAAATGACATTTCCTTTATACATGAGAATATTGATACTTCAGACTGGGGTTAACCAATGAATTATATTGTGGAATATGTTCTCTGTGTTCTTGATGGTCCTTATGTGTTTTGTTTTTCTATCATTTAGACATAACTCTAGGAGTATTGTGTCAGTTATATCATAGATCTAGGATTTCCGTGTACATACACTTCTTTATCACTTCCCCTATGCGTTTTTTATCTATTATAAGTATTTTATTACTCTTGTTATTAGAAATTATAGAGTTATTCCACCTTGATGTTCTCATGATATATTCCACGAGAGTGTCAATGGGAATACTATAGAGGTGGTGGGACCTAAGAAACAATGGATACCTCCTATAGATTCACTTGTCGCACCTACTTCTGAAATTCCATTATTCATCAGATCTCTATTACATGGTAGCTTCATATGGTTCATGGAGTCTGTTCGGGGTGCTCCCCAACCTATCCCTACTATGGAAGAACTATCTCAAGACATTCAACATCAGAATCCCCCACCATTTTGGTACATCAAGATTCTATGTAATTGTTTTAATCTATGCATTCAATATTTGACCATATTGAGATGCCTCTGTAGTAGTGGTTCGTGATAGATAACTATAACCTATGTGATTCTCCTAGGAAGTGGTGGGATATTATATCCCCTTCAGATCAGTATTGAGGATTGGTGAGGGAATACTCCAAGTAATATTTCTTGTATCACATATTACTATATAATATGATGGATGATCATTCTATGGATTTCAGGAATCTTCATCAGGGATCTATGACCAAGAATCAATATTCAACTCACTTTACTAACCACCGTTGTCTTTCCCCATCTTTGACTAGTGAGAATTTGACGACTGTGATGCACTTTGAGAATGGTCTTGGGAATTTTTTGTACTCACATGTGATCATATTCTGGATGATGACTAATACATAGATATTGAACATGGCCAATCTTACACAAAATAATCTCATATAATCGGACAATGTTAAGCAGGGGGGTCTGGTTCCAAGGAAGGGAAATAGTTCCTATGGTAATAGAAAGCTTCATTTCAAGCGTGGAAATGGGGGTAGTTACAGTTAGGTGACACTCATTTTATCTATAGTGTGTCACTAATGTGAGTTTTCTGGGTATAATAAGAATTAGTACATAAGGAAACCAATTGATTTTCATGATTGTGGTGGGATGGGTTAACTTTAGTGCTTCTTTCTATCTGTTCCTCCTACATATAGTGAGAGGGGATTTGAACTGAAACCGCTATCAGGTAAAAGACCAATGATCCCATGTTATGTTATGATTTGGTATTATAACAAAAATATAGTCTGTGGAGGTAGTGGTTATAGTTTAGATAGTTGGGACCTATTGAATTTACATTAGTAGACTAAATCTACTAAGGCTCGTCATGATGCATATGAAGGCCAGGGTTCGAGCAATATTCTTTCATCGAATCTATTAATATAGAATCAGAGTCTTAATCCATATATTTATAGTGGTACTACCCTCTTATCCTATTATATAGTTTCTTCCATTTATAAAACTATTTCATTGCACTCCATCATATCTTCTATGGTTTTGGAATGTATCGTCCTTACAATCTAGTGATTCTTCGGTGTCAGGTATCTCAACACACAATAAAGTGTCAAAACAATGGGAGGATGGTTGTTTCAGGAGTGACTGATTAATATATATAGGTTATGTTTCCTCTGAATTTTCTTCATACTCAAGGTGACTATATTAGACATCATTTTATGTATCGACTGGCATGTCCCTTATCATGCCCTTGTTAACCTATAGCACCACTGATTTGTCTTTTACACCATTCGATGAAACAATACTGAACATAAAGGACAATGGGATATCCCATAAAGAAGGATTGGACCGATGTTTAATAGGTTAGGTTAAGTGAGGAATCAGTGGATTATTTTCTATATGATATATTTTGGAATGTAGTTAATGGAGTTCCAACTTATAGTAGATCATTTCACGGATTCCTTCCCTATTGATTTATATGGATTAACTTATAAGAGAGAAGTTGATTTCACAATAAATCTAATACCAAGAGTGGGACAATTGTCAACTAGTCCATATAGGAGGGAACCTATAGAGATCCAGGAACATAATAAGTAGTTTTAAGATTTTGAGGAAATTCCTTTTCTTAGACCCAAAACATCTCAGTAGGGCACACAATAATTTTCTTCAGGAAGGCAGATAGTACCATGAGACATTCCATGAATTACCACCAATTCAGCTATATTATGGTGAATAATTAGATTTCAGTAAATGTTATAGATGACAGGCTCGACCAACTCTGAGGATAAACTATCTTCCAAAACTTCAATTTGAGGTATGGCTACCATCAGGATTGTATGAGGCCATTTGGTATACCATGTACAAAATTAAAAAAAGGCATATCAGATATGATTATCTTGTTATTCCATTCAGTATAATTAATGTGGTACAATTACATATGGATCATATGAATCAAGTTTTCCACCCATATCTTAATTCATTCTTGGTAGTCATTATATTTGATATCTTAGTATAATCTCTCATCATATAATACAATAACAATCCTTATGAGATCATGAATAGTACATTATGAGAGCACTAGATCAATGTGAATCGTACTAAATTCCACTTTTTGATCTTAATTGTTTAATTCTTATTTCATATCATATATGAGGTAGGTGTATCAGTTGACCCAGAGAAGGTGAGCATCGTGGTGTCCTAGGAGAAATCCATGAATTGTTTTGACATGTGGAGGTTTGTAGAACTTTCTCACTACTACAAGTAATTCATTTATGAAATATATATCTTAGAATTTCCCATTACGGCCTAGAATATAAAGGGTGTGCAGATCTTATGGTTTGAATCATGTGGCAAAAAATTTCAAGAGTTAAATAGATGACTCACCTCAAAACCTTTCATGATTCTTATGAATCTGAAAAAGAGATATATAGTCTATTATAATGCTTCATGTATCATTTTGGTTGATGTTCTTGTGCAAGGTGATTGATTCGTGGAATACAGGTCCTTCAAGAAGAGGCCTAATGAGATGAATTTCCCCACTGAAGATCTTGAGAAAATAGATGAGGTCATTGAAATGAGATTTTGTAGGCACAATCTATCGGATGAGTGATTCATTGTTTATCTATATCATAAAAGTATCAAATACATCTCTACATAATGAGGAATTGATTTATGTCAGCACTTGCCGGTGAAATTCTTTATGTCCTTCAATTTTGTTCTATTATTCAAACATGGAAAACATAATTTCATGGATAATGCATTGACATATAATACTAAAATGAATTCCATCATATAATACACCAGTAAGTGTTAGTTGATGGATTAGTTTTCTAATATACACCTAGAGGTTTAGGGATAGCGCGTTAAACCATTTCAAGAAGATCTAGTGGTGACATCTTCCTTTTTGTAGTGGGTCTAGATGAGTAAGATGTCTGAATTTTATGGACTCTTTTTGAGGAAGATAATTAATGGAAAGAACCTTCTTCATAGCTGGGCTAATGATGGAAGGGAAACCCGACTCTTCCATGGTCTTTTGTGGGTTCCTTCTGACATATTAGATGATATAATGATGGAATCACATGCCCTTATATGGGATGTGACTCTTAGATAATCAATGTTAATATAGATATACCATGTCTATATTGAAGGATATGTATGAAGAGGTTTATTTTAGTCTTAATAAATTTGTGCTCCACCTGTCAGCAACTAAAGGCAACAGAGCTACAACCAGATAGGCTTATACAACCTCCCTTTATTCATGGGTGGAAATAGGTCAACATAACCATTTATTTTATGATAGGATTTCTATGATCACCTCTAAGAAATGATCTAGTATGCATGACCCTGGATAAGTTGATCAAAGTGGTGTACTTTCAAACAATCTGAGTTTACATCTTCGTTAATGAGCTAGGAAGGATTTATATCTGGCAGATGGTGAGACATCATGGTGTTCCCTATTCTCTCATTTATAACAGTGTTTCATTATTTTATTATTGGTTCTAGAAAGGGTTGAAAAACAAACTATGTTCACAAGTACTCTATAATATGTCATATCACCCTTAGACCAATGGTCAATCTGAGTGAATGATAAGGGTGTTGGAGGACATGCATCAAGACTATATTCCTGATTTTTATGGTTTATTGGAATAAAATATTCCTCTAGTTTAGTCTCCCATAATAAATATCCTTTTTTCATTGATTCAAATGGATCAATCTGAGTCCCTCTACGATGGAATGTTACATTAACATCTATGTAGGCTAGTGGAAGGTGAGGTAGCCATACTGGATCCTCATATTATTCAAGAGTTTTCAAATAAATTCCATCAAATTAAATGGTTTATGGCGACGTTTCAGTCTACGAAAAATTCAAATTCTGATCTCCACCTTAGACCTCTATATATCAAGGTGGTACATTGGGTGTTTTTGCATTTATCTCTTTGATTGGGTGACATATAAATTCATAGAAAGTGAATGTTGTCACCTCTATAATTCAGGACATTCCAGCTATTGGAATGATTTTTTTATGTATACTATCAATTTTAGTTAATGTAGATGAAATGTGCCATTCGGTAATTCATTCATGTATATTAGCTTTGACTATATCATCATAGCCCATCACATTATTTTGACCCTGATGATATGAAGATGAATGTGGATGTGTATTTTTTATTAGAATCCAATGTACATCATTGATTAGGGCATGATGGTTCTGCATGAGAGGTCATTTCAACTATTCTGGGTTCTTTCGTAGCACATAGGTATACAATTTGTTTCCTAGGAGTTGGAAACCAATGTATATAAAATTTCTCATCGTGTTGGTTATGTGTTTCCATATATGTACATAAGAAATGGACTCTCGGTGTAAATATATGACTTCATATCTAGCGGTTATCCCCTATAATATGGAGGATAACATGTGTTTTTTGCGGCTCCTACATTATCTTGGGTCGGTTTGTGATAGGTTCGTATCAATTTTAGTTCAATCGTTAGGTAGGTTTTCTGAGTAGTCACTATAAAAGGACTTGGTTTGGTTTAGTGAAACATTATGAAACTTCATAAATTGTGTCTCTCAGTACAAGGAATGTTGTGATGGTACGGGTGGCCAAAGAATCCATTCACTTGGACCCTTACTACCTTCTTATCATCTCGACCTACTGAGACCTTTGTTTTAGGGATCAATGGTACACGGATCATATAAATTTTGAGTGTTTTATTTATCTTCTTGAGTCATCTCCCCCATTTTTCATATTAATACATATATATAAACATATATTCATTTAATCAAGGCACATGTTGGATTATTTTTAGGATTTCTCTATGATGATATCCAGCCACAATACTTTTATTGGATCATGACGATAATCTAATGATAGACGAGGCCTCTGTTCAGGGGTCCTCTAGTGATCCTTTTCCTCCATGTGGGAAGGTATTAGAAGCTCAAACTATTGAATAGCGTAATGTCCTAGATGAGCATGATGAGTATGCACACAGTCATAGAATTATTTTCATGTTCCATCACTAGTGGTCATTAAGGTTCTTTAGTTAGTTAGATCCTCAGGCAGTAGAGGATAAGATAGAGTCAACTGTCTATGTCTTTTGGCTCATTTGGACCCTGACAGACCAGGTTTTTGAATATGTAGGTAGCTATCTCCACAAAGTCACTGGGCACTAGTGGAGCCTTCTTATGAAGGTATATAAGGGTTCAATGCTCTCATTGAGAAACTTCTAGTAGTTGTTCCGTGCGGAGTACTACCACTCATTTTTTACAATCATATTTTATTTAGTATTTGATGGAGCTATAGTTGGGTGGAAAAACAGTGACTGCATATGTGATGAGGTTCACAAAACATACTCAATACTCTATTGTATTGTACCATGATGGACACATCGAAGAACAAATTATTAAGTAGAGAATCCATAGAGATATCGGTGCCATCATGGTTCCCTGGTGAATCCACAACAATATCATATTAGTGGATTGGTAACTAGTTATATATATATTTCTGTTATAGAGATGACATATAGCTCGGTATTTCAGTGGGAATCAAATAGTTTACACCTCTATAACAGCTATCAGGCAGCCATTGGGGGGTCTTTAGATAGGATATCATTTCATGATCCCACTCAGGTGAATGGTTGAGTGGAACATGGATAACCCAGAGCACCATGGAATCTCTGAAAGGATTGATTTTATTCTTGTGACATGTTAGGTCACATTACGCATGACTACCCAACCAAACATTCAAAGGGGTGTAGGTAGATAGATGATGGACCGCCACGGAAGAGGAAGTTCAATGATAATGGAAATACAATGAGAGGGAATGATGGACCCAAGGAGGTGGACTTAGAAGAAAAAATAGGGGATCTCTTGGTGGTGGAAGATTTTATGAGATCCATCCACCACCACCACCACCAGGAGTGCCACATCTGTCTCAAGGAGCTAGTAGAAAGAGTAACTAGAAATTGTAGGTTCTATAATATTATGAAACCATTATAAATGAGATGATTATATGTAAAATATGTGTTTATAATGCACATAATTCAGTATTGGACGAAATTGGATGTCAGAATTCATTCATCCATCTACTACTAGTGCGATAGATGAAGCTCTCTATTGAGGTTCTAGCATAGAAAATTTGTCTTATGGTTCCAACATGTACTGTTTCTACTATAAAATTTATCAATCAGGAGTGCGAGTTATCCTTTAGTGAACATAGGATCACATGGCAACTTTTGGTCATCATGATAGAATAATATTATTCCATCATGAATATGTATTTCTTATTTATCATCTAATGAAATATTTGAAATCCCCCACAAATGAGTTAGATGCCTAAACACTTATGGATATAGATCAACCATATGGTAAAGATAGATCCCAGGGAGGGGTGAGTGGGTTCTCCAAGTAGTATCCTACATCCCATCAACAATCAGTTAGAGGGTGTCGCCAATTGTGTACCAGCATTTTTAAGAATCTATTTTTTTCATTTGTGGATGAATACATGGATTTCTTCCCAAAGGACATTCAGAGACTAACTATATGGTGGGAGATTTATTTTTTTTGTTTCATTTCATTCTAGAAATTCTGTAATATTTTCTATGACATATCAGACAACCCTTTTGAGATATAGATTTTGTGGTTTTAATTGGAGGGAAATCAAGAGAAGGGTTTCCCCCGGCCCAGTGTGCCCACTATGGATTCTCCAATTTTTTCAGTGGAAAGGGAAGATGGGATCTCGAAGTTCTTCATGGATTATTTCTAGAAGAACCTAGATATAATAAAAAATGTGTTCTTGTTACCATTTATTAGTAACCTCTATAATAGGATATGAGGAACAAGATGATTCTAAATGATCAATATGAGGTATGGCTACCACCAATTGTTGGTTCATGGGACTGACATTGAAAAGATAGCATTATGATGCCTTTATGGAAACTATGAGTTTATTGTGATCCCTTTCATGTGAAAAACACCCCCCACCATGAACATGTCATTTTTGAACTAGGTCTTCCAGTCATACACAGGAAATTTAATGGTCATCTCCATCATCAATATACTCATATAATTATTTTTATAGTAGCATCATGAAAGAACATTTTTGATAGTTCTAGATTTTATTTGAGAGAAAAATATATATACGAAACATTGGATTTTTTATTTCAAGATACATGATGTTAAAATTCTAGTAATGTCATTTCAAATAATTATTTAGGCATGTACCCATTAAATATCAAAGGAACAGGTTAATTAGAACCAGAAAAGTGAAGGTTAAAGGTTTAGATATTTCATTGATTAGTAGGGTGCTGCAGGAGGATTGTAGAAGTCTTATCATGGATTGAATCCCCTACATTCACCCTAACACAGAAACAGAAGTTGTATACGTCGACCAAGAAGTTCGAAGGGGCCTACTGGGAGTCGATATTGAGGATGATTAGTTCTATAATGTAGATACTATTAGAGAATGTCGTTGATTATGTAGTGTATTATGATAAACCATGATATGGGTTTGGTTGGGAATAGATGTAGCATCGAGGAGTTATCACATATAGGGTGAGGCAGTTAATACCCCATGGGATGAATTACCTGCCACATGACCTAAGGATATAAAATGTATTATTCACCCTATGGACTTGGAGGCCCTATATACTTGGTGTGAAAATGGTGGTTTACTCAAACAATCATATTAATACTTACATCATCACACAATTTTTTGTGAAACTAGGAAATCAAAGAAGATTCGAGTTCCTACAAGAACATAACTTCAAGATAGCCTATACACTGGGAAAGGGAAACATAGTATCATATTACCATATTAGGAATGTCGAGTCTCTCTTGATGAAGGAGGATTAAGATATGTTGGCCTCCATAAATATGACACTGGTGTAGTAGGAGATCACACCATTTCGGTAGTAAATCATGTTGAATTTTCTTATTTTCAAGTGCATGAATGAGTCCGAGATGGGATATATCGACTATGATTTATTACATGACATGATATCTATGGGGATTTTACCGGTTTTATATTATAAATGGTGTAATGAGATCATATTTTTTTACATATGGATGATGGTTCTAGTATAGATGATGGAGGATATGATATGATAGATATAAACTTTTTCTATAGTTGTAAATCCATATTTTGGATAATATTTAGATACCTTTAATGGGTTTTTGGTGTTCTAGAATGAGATGAAGAATATCAGAGTTCGTCACATGGTCCCTCACAATTAAGTATGTGAAGGCTAAGCTCCATGTTCTGGAATGTTTTTTGATGCCCTTTTAGATCCCATATTTGGTGTTGGATGAAATTTCCATGGATTTTTTAATAAGGATTATGCACACACAAAAATATCCATGATGTCATCTGGGTGATAAATTTCGAACTTGTTAAGATAGAACACATCCTTGAAATCAAGGAGTAGAGTTTAGTGGAGATATTGTGGAAATTGTACATACAATAGATCATTCCCTATCATGGGGTTCCCCTGATGATAGACTTTGATCATGACCATTGGTTTAAATCATGGTTATGTAGGCCTGCAAGATCCATTCCAGACCTTTCCATCAATATGTACCCCATTTCATCACCAAACTTATGAGTATATCAATCTCACTATCTAGTTGATTAAGGATATAGTGATGGATTCAGATTTAGTCTTTATCTAGATCTAGGATTATCACTTTAACCATGGTATAGTTTTTTTACAGCTACATATACCACTATATCATTGGCAGGAAACCTTTGGAGGCCATTTATAGGAAGCCATGTGTATTACCCATGTGCTGGACATAGATCCGTGAGTCATATTTTGTGGGACAAGAGGTGGTTCACTTAATGATATAGAAGGTCCATTCCATAATTGAGGGAATATGGATGGCCTAGAGTGGGATGAAATCATACAAATATCACCATCATAGGCCCTCAGAGTTAGAAAAAGGAGGCCACCTTTTCTTGAGAGTCTCCAACAATGAGGAATAAAGTGGTTCAGATGGGGCGGTAATATATCCATGCAGTTTATCTGGTCATTTGGGATCTTATATATGGTTGGTGAGATTTCTTATCACATCTCCCAACCCCCAGAACTAGATCAGATTCTTGATGACTTGCACATAATGTAACTAAGGAGATAAATGCATGGACATATGTACGTCCTTGACATGGGTGATCAATTCAGTAAGGGTGGAAGCACCTTTGTAGTGAAACCTGTGGCTAGCAACGATTAATAGGAGAGTACCCTTCATTTATGGACTATCACATTGCTTTGCATGTTGTCATAGAATAAATACATGTAAAATACTGCTTGAGAATGGGTGAGAAAAATGTATGCCCAGTACCTCGAGTTGTCATCTTATTTTTTCTTTTATTGTTTGAAATTTTTGAATGAGGTAATGATATAGGGAACACGTTTTTTACTTGTCCTACTTTAAAATATTATTAAATATATTTATTGGACTAGGTTTTAGATGGTGTGCGATTTTAGGGACTACTGTTCCCATAATTAATATTATAAAAAATATTAAAAATATTTATATTACACATGCATAGTTATTAAATAAAATAAGACAAATCATAAATGGATTCTCAGATTAAAAAAATTGGACACCAATTTTGTACAAACCTCATTTCTTAATGTATGAATGATAAAAAAATCGGTCGGTGTCGGGGATTTCAAACATCTCTCTCATTTTTAGTACATTAATGGGACAAATTATTTATTTAAATATTTCATTCATTCATTTACCCAAAATATTTTGGTCCTATAAACATATAATTATAGGGAAAATCATAGGGGCACACTCATAACCTTATGCTAGTTGAGATCTTCTCCTTACTCTTCCTGTTGGAGAATTGAATTGGAAGATTACGAATGTATGGATCATATAAGAACAAGATGCATTGAATGAAAATAATTCCTTGAATAATTTTTTGCATTTATTATTCAATTATAAATTATCCAAAATCTATCTTGGGATTATAAATTTTTGGCTTACTCCCATTTTTATTGTATTTATTGATATTATCTATCCATTTCATGGATGTGAAACAATATATGACCTAGAAAACAACCATGTATCAATTAAATTAATTATTCTCATTGTTTTCTATCCATGTATCCCAATTAATAATAATTTTCCAAGAACTGTTGGTAAAAAATGGTTTAATAATTGTACTTTTAATTTTATCCCCCATTTCTATCACGTTCATTATCAATTGTACCTTGTGGTCCTAGATCAATGATTTCGGGTTATAGTGAACCTAATAAGAACCCCAAAATAATAAAAAAAGGGATTTTTGAGGGCTGGATCAATGAAACAAGGACTAATATGGGATGTTGTTTAAGAATTGGAGAATAATTTGAAATATGGTGATCGAATCAAAGGCTACATGATGAACCAAGTATTGAGTTACATATTAAAATAATTATTTTGATTGATGGATCAAATTTTCAGTAAAAAATGGCAAAAAATGATGACCCATTGATTGATCCCCAAATTTTGATTGGAAACTATGTTTGATATATATGGAAACAGCATGAATCAATGTAAGGGTGTCATATTTTTGAATCCATGAAATAACAAACTACATTCCATATATTGTGATAAACACATTGTGTGTAGCCTCATAGATAAGGAATCTTGTGTTTTGGAAGTTTATAAGGATGAAACATCGTGTAGCCTTCCTAAATGTCGTGTACCTAATCCCCGGGAAGATGAAATATGTGATAGATTAGATGGTCAAGACTCCATGTAGTAGTTCACGACTGGGATCACAGCTGTGCACCGAAGTACATGGACATGGGGTCATGTAAGAAAAAATTAGTTATTGTACATGGAAATGAGGTCATATACATGGAAATGGACATAAGGACACGACCTGATTCAAGACATCATGAACAAATCATGTAGTCCACTTGCTTGATGTATACTCCTACATCATTAGGGAGATGTGTGCTGGCCATGGGTACAACTATTTAGTGGAGTGAGACCACATGTTGTGTGGATCCCCTCACATACCATATTCTTGTTTGTTCCTTTTTAAAATTCTTTAATGATCCTTATATCCTTGGTTTACATTCATATTTTGAATAATATTTAGCCTTTTCATGGGTGTTTTTCTATGTTGAATATGATTGTATGCTTGATTTAGTATTTTGGGATACCATATGTAATGTTATAGTAATGACTATTAGTTATGCAACACACAATGACAGAAGTGATCATGTAGCATTATTAGTGAATGTTTTAGTGGATCCCTCTAGATGGGTTAGGGATGGGTCAGGTACTGATTACTATATTGGATAACAACTTTTAGAATAGAACATGATCCTCAAAATACTTATTGAGTTTAAACCTCTAGTAATGATTTTGATGAGCCCTCTATGGATAGAGTATTTCCCACTTGTAAGTACATGACATAGTTCCTCTTCTGATGCCAAGATTTGAACACTCTTATTAGAACATGGCATGGGTCCTCTAAAAACATCCTAGTGGGACCCTCCAATCGAGATGGGAATGGGTCATTGATGGCTTCTGAAGTGTAATCATCCATCCCATCTAGAAATGGGTCCTCGTTGACTTCAATAGTGGAACCCTCTAGCTGGGCTGGGCATGAGTCCCCTACCACTAATGTTGAACCCTCTTGTTGGGTATAGAATGGGTCCTCCATTGACTATGGGAGTGGAGCACTCTTGTTACACCATAGGATGGGTTGTCTACCTAGAGTTTGTTTCCCATAAACAATGCAGACATACGAAAAAGTGTGGTTTGACATGGAAGGATACTTCGGGGAAGATGCATGAGATGATGGGCATAAACAATGGCATTTTGGAATTATTGGTGACTCTTCTTCTTGGGATGATCTGTGCGATACAAATCCCCTTATTCTAATTCATTAGGTATTATTTTTACAAAGAATATATATATATATATATATATATATATCAATATTCATACATACCATGTACATTGAAAATCTATCTCCATGATATGTGAAGATGTGTGTGTTATGCCATTTGTTTTCCATGTTTATATTCATGATGCGGGATAAGTATATTATCATGCTATTAGTAGGAAATACTGGATTTTTAGTTCACTTACACACCATTTTAATCCCATTATGTCTGGATGAGGTTACATTCTCTTTTTTGGGTTGATTTTATCTCTTTCACTGTATCCTTCATCATATGTACTATGTACAATAATTTTATACCTTTTGTTTTTCATAATGTTCAACCTTCGTCATTTGGGTTGTCTTATCAAGTATGTATATACTCACCTCTTCATGGGTTTTACCTGCACATGTCCTATACTATGCAGATGAAGGATAGGTCAGTGGAGAATTCATATGAGCTTAGGGATAACTATTATATTAGACTGCATGCAATGTTTGCTGCTTCGATTTTAGGGTATGGTATCTCTCATCCTTTTATGATCTTGATGTTTCATGTTGGGACCTTCTCTGGTTGTGTGTGTATTTTAACAATTTACAATTTAGTTTACAATACGATTATCTTAATATCTATATATGTTTCTCATGCATGGTTCTTTCCATAGCATTATGTTTTTTTATTTTTAATTCCTCTTCACGTATGAATCGAGATGACTATGTGTTTGCATATAGGTAATTTAGTAATTTACTCCCCGTGTTAATATAAGACTTCAATGGTAGTATCCATACCTTAGCCTATGGATAGATTCTTGTGGTAGTTAAAACTTGATCCTTGGCCATGTCAGGTAGTACCATATTGGTTAGACATTGATAGAATAATAAGTGGGAAAATATTGTTATTATTGATGATGTTAGTCACCATGATACAGGAGTCATCCTATGCCAGTTTTATTTGGAGATATCAACATTAAATTACACATTTCCACTATATAATACTCTAGTGGAGATACATATGGCATAAAAATAGATGATAATACTATTTCCAAAAAATCCATTTATTCCCCTATTAAATTGGAGATTTCCCTAACATTATCCTTCCGTTAGATTACATTATATCAAATCATGTAAATACACTAAAATAATTTGTTCTGAAATTCCACAATTTATAGACCTAGTACCTTGTACAAATGTTTTAGATGATATTGAATAAATATAATGTGAATTATGGATTTCAATTAAATTGATATTGAATATAGGAAGCAAATAACTCTTCCCAAATCATAAACAGATTCATGTGTTTATTTTATATTGAAGAAATAAAGGTGGATAAATTCAATATATCTTCTATTATTGATAGATAAATATTTGGTGATCCAATATATAATTATAGTGTCTAATATTTGGATGAAATTTTAATTTTTCTTTAACCTTATCATGTAGAATATATTACTAATAATTTTTTTTGTATAATATATTTTATAGATAAATCAGTTCAGTTTGATTGAATTCATCTTAATAAAAAAATATTATGGTATGTTTCCCATCATTTTTTATATGAAAAGAATATTTTGAAACGTATAATTTAGTTTCTTATTAGGATAAATAAATATTTTATTAAAATTTATTGATATTTATTAAATGGATGTTTGGGGATTTAACTAATAAAAATTTAGAAAGAGAAAAATGAATTGTATTTGATCAACAATACATTTTAGATAACATGTGGAAACTTATTTAGGAATATTTTAATACAAAAAACAAGACATTAAAATAATATTCAATGAGGTAATTTAATTAATATAATTTAAATTTTCTCTATTAATAATTTTTATTAATGTCATTAAACTCTTTCAGAGTTCAAGAATATTTTTTATTTTTTACATTTTAGATTGTTTTTACATTATTCTATTTTAGATACAATATTCTATTTATTTTATGTTTTTAAATTAATTAATTATATTAATTATTTTTTTTTCGAATATCCAAACCCCTTTCATATCAATATAATTGACGTAGAAGATTATATGAAATGTATATTAGTCAAAGAAGGTAGTGAAAATGATAAATTCTATTCAAAGATAATAGATCATTATCAATTATCAATGAAATTAAGAAGGAATTTCATCTAGAATTATGTTCTATGAGACCATTATGTAAGAAATTAAAGGATAATATGGGAGGTGTAATCCAAAATCATATGAAGTTGTATAATAGAAAATATATAGATTATAAAGAGAGGATTAAATTGTAATTTAACTTTAAATTTCATGTTTGAGAAGAATTGTTATATGAAATAATGTGAAATAGAGTTTATGATACCCATGAAAGTATTATTGGATATTAATCAAGGATATCATGAGGTAGAGAATATAAAAATAAAAGAAATTATAAAAAAAATTAAAGGATAAATCTATTTTTGTTGAAGGATTCCAAAAATATATTTTAGGAACATAAATGAACTCTATTTAAATATTTTGAGGAAACTATGTATGTAAATCTTATGAACATTTTTAACATTTTTAACATTATGTATAAAATGAATTTTAGGGGATATGATAAAATAGATCAATATTGACAACATTAATTATAATATATGTCCAAATTACAATAAATTTTGAACGCTACTATCAACTATTTTTATAGAGGATCGAATATGAATTCAAAACTACATCATCATAAAATAAATTTTGACAATATAATTTAACAGTTGTGACAATGTAAAAAAATTCACATTACATTGCATAATCCATAATAAAGTAGGACTATAAGTCTCTTTTTATGGAATGAATATATTATTAATTACCAAAATTTTCTTAATCTATAAATTTAATGAAGACATATCATTCCCTATGATTATTGATATCTTTAATAAATTCATTTAGATGTTAATAAATTTTCAATATATCATCATAAGTATATAGAATAATACTTATTGTTCATTACCTCTAATTCATTTAGTATCAATTATAAAGGGTAATTTATCAAAAATACATTTCGTAATTTCTAATAATATATGAATGTCATCTAATTTGGTGGTCTACGTGTAAGGAAAATATATCCTTTAATCCAAAAGTGTCAATAATATGAAAATTTTATAATAACACAGAAATATTCCTTCAAGATATAGGGTGAGATAAATATTGGGTTTCTTTTTTATAATATGATAATGATATTTCATTAAGTGGAAAATAGAGATGATATTTAATTGAATAAAAACAATTAACATTCCTAAATCACTAAATATGTATTCAATCATTATATTTAATAAACAATCACATGTTAATATGAATATGCAATTAATTAAAAATATATAAGAATAATGTCCTCTGATAAAATAAATTCAATTGTTATATTTGGTTTTTTTGTATAGTTTTTCTTTAAATGTTTTTATATATATTATTCCTTTTCAAATTCCAGATCTAATAATAGACACCTAAACAAATATATTTAATCTCATGAGAATGAACAAGTTATTATTCGATTATTTCATATATAATATTTCTAGTATTTCATTTATAAGAACCTTGTAAATTATAGTCTATAACTTATAGAGTGGTATTAGATATCATTTTTTTTAAATTCATTCATGGATATAAATTCATGATAGATAAATTACTCAAAAAATGGATTTTTTATAGTATTCAATATCTAATTTATATTTTAATACTCAACTATTATTTAGTTTTATAAACAGAAGTTTATAATTGACATTTATATGTTCACCGGTGAATAGAAAATTTACAATTTTTTGCATTAATAGGCCACGATGGGAGATTAGGATCTTAGTATTGTGTTTTCACCAAGTGAGAACATAATTATGTTATACTAGGGATAAAATATATTGGAATTTATCTTATTATTGTTACTTCAATTCTAATATTTGGGGAATAATATTTTTTGTATTCTCATGTTATGGTTTAGGCTCCCAATTCCCATTAATTTCTTATCTATATCAAATGTTGTGTGAATTGAATTAATTTTCAATCATTATCTATCATTTATCCTCTCCCTCTCTCTATAGAACATATTATTTTTTAAGAATTCATAATTTTTTTACAATTATATATTTCATGTCATTATTTATTTATAATTAATTGAGAAATAGTTTCGTTATTCTATCCATTAATTTTTCAATGGTGTCATTGATTTAGTAATACATCATAACAAATATTCTTCAAGTACCTTAAATAAAAAATTTTTTACACGGTTTAATTTTTTCCTCACCTCATATTCCATAAAATATTTTTCTTATTAATGATACAAATTTTTATGCTCTGTTTTGTGGCATTCCCTAAATATATTCTTCTAATAGACAGTATAGTTTTCAAATAAAGGGTTTTATATTAATTTTGTCCCCCATCCAATCATTGTGGATGTATCTTTATTATAGGAGTTCCAAATCATGTAACCCAACTTATGTTATTTCCACCATTGTAATATTTTAATGGAAATATATAGTTTTTATTTTTAAAATTCCTTATTATCTCATCCTCTACTATATAATTGATCTCAACAGTGTTATTTATTAATTATTATTCTAATTAATCTCTACTATAATTCTTATATTTAGAGTTATGAACATCCTCAATCTCTTATGGTTTTGTAGGTATAGAATTATGATATATAAATTTTTTTAGTTGAACTATAGTCGATCCTGTTTTATTTCACTAAATCGGACCACTTATTCCTCTCCATAATTTCTAAAACTTGGGTTACCTTTTTTGTATCTTTTTCATTTATAATAATAAAATTTGTATTAAATATATTAAATATGTTCATGTAATGATTAATCATTATTCATTTTCCTATGAATAACATTTCATTCTAGGATTTATTTTTCATTTTCATTTTACATTAAAATAGAGAACTATTATGACATATTTCATTTTATTAATTTAAATATAAAAACTACAGAAAATTATATTTTTTATTGATAGAATTCATCATTGATATAAATTTATAGGTTAAAATTTTAATATATTAATTTTTTTGATAATATTTTTTAATGGGTCGTTACATACTTTATAAGAGTGAAAATTCAATTACAAGTTATTCAATATTACTGTCAAAATATTATATTATTAAAAATAAAAATTATCATATTTAAATATAATATATTTTAAGCATTACTTCATTTATATCAATAGTTTTTATTTATTTACGAAATAATAATATGATGGTTAATTATTCCACTACTAATGGAAAATTTTCATTATATAAACACACATTTATGTTATGATAAATTACATAAGATCGATATACAAAAATATTTGTCCAAATTTAATTGAATTGGAAAACTATGAAAACAAAATTAAATGGGTCATGTAACCCCAACAATAACATTAAACGTGTATTAATTATTGGGTAACGATATAATTATTCAATTAAGAAATCAATGAAAAAACATTCCACCCCCACATAATCATTCATACAACAAATGGAAGAACAATCCATTAATGATCTATTTTTGAATATTTTGAGAAGCCACAAAAATAACCCCTAAATATGAAATACTATAGTCGATGAAAGAACAACAACATGTTTACACTACCGTATATTTTTAAATTTAGATATTTTAAATCATGTAAAAATGTAATTATTAAAAAAAAATCCATCCCTTGGTTCTTAAAAATAACATATTTGATATTCAATAAACATTTATAGTTATGATTCCACTACCTTTCCCAATAAAAAATTTCATTCCTAATATAAAATCATAATGAATATATATAACAATATATGAAATATATTTTCTATTATAGAAGTATAAATGAATATTATTTTAAATTTTAACACGACAAAAAATAATCATTTTTTCATAATGGGGAATAAAGAATTGGAATTCGTATTTCATTCTATAGATGATGAAGGAATATAATATTAATTTATTGTGTTTCATTAAAAATATTGAAGGGGAATATATTATACCACACCATTATGATGAAAAAAAAACTAAACATATTTGGATTATAAGAACGAAAAACTATCAATTTCAGATAATAAACTATAACCTATAATAAATAGTAAAATAAAAATAGGCATTATATTTAATCCATGTTAAAAAAATAACTAAAATAAAAATATTTCAATACCTTTACTAGAGAACATGTTTTTTACTATTCAGGTTGAGGGTACAGGTTTTTTTGAAAAATACAATAAGAATTAATTAATATAGATAAAATTGGATACTAACATATTTCAATGATTGCATGTAGAAATTCACACAAATCATTTGAAATTGGATATCTCATAAGAATATATGGTTTTAGAATAATTTTTTTTACTATTTGGGATGATTCCTATTATTTAAATTCAACCTTTTTATTTTCATTTCTATTTTTGTTTAAAATGAATAAATTATACTATTTTTTATTACATTAAATACTTCTATACCACAACTCAACTTATTCACATTATCTATTATGAATACTATAAATCAAGTTGTCTCATTCTTATACAACTTATCAGTTTGTTTTTTATATCATTAATTTTTTAAAATTATCAGATTAATTTTTTGGTACACAAAGGATATTTTAGAAATTTATTATTAGGGGTATGAATATATATTTTTTCATTTAATCATTTTTATATGTCATTTTTGTTGGTTAAATTATTTATAATTTAACTTTTAAAAATATTTATTAATGAGATGAATGTTAAATGAATATTTCTATAATTTTTTAATTGTGAATAAATTTATTATATATATGATAATGTGATTAGAGTTTTTATTAGGCTCATCTATTTCCTAAATTTATTTCTCAATAATATGCATCAATTAACATATTTGTATTCTTCATTCATTAAATAAATTTATAAGATTTTAATCCAATTAATTCAATATATATTAAATAACTTGTATAAAATTTATTCATTACATCTTTTTTATAGGATTTTATATCATGTAGAATTATATAACATTTGTTGATTTTTTAACTATATAAGTTAACTGAAAATAATGTAACTGAGTCAATTTTTATAATTCTAGATTTTATAATCACATTGAGCTAGCCTTGATAATCATCCCATATTTTTTATACCATAATAACCTTGGGAATCATAATAGATAAGATATAATAAAAGTATAATTAAAAATAACTATGATTGTTCATTTATATTTATTTTATTCAATTTCAACATTAGTCTTATGTAATGGAATGGATTATATATTTACAAGGGAAGAGGTATAACTGTAATGGGATGGATATGAGGTGTTTTCATTTATTTTTATTATAAATCATAATAATTAAATTTAATATATAATTAAATGTTTCCACTTATTAATTAATTATCTAATTTCATTATAAAAATATATTTAAAAGACCAACAAAAAATTTATAAAGTGAAAATTAATTATAGATATAACTAATTTGAGTCTAGAAGAAATTATATAAATTATAAAAGATTTTTTTTGAATTATATAATTATAATGGTGGATTTTTGAGGAAATTTATATATATTTGTCAATTTTTATTAATTATATAAACTATAATATTGAAACCTTGTCTTCGATTATGTAAAAGTTTACATTGTTACACAACTACCATTCACCAATTGATAACCTTAAAATAGTCTTAAATATTAAAGATATATATATATATATATCATTATTAATTATATACACAATGATCATTGATATAGAAATATATATAATTGTTTCAGATAAAAATAATAATAATTTTTAAGGGGGTGATACAATTCATGATTATTTTATCTGTAGATTCCATGAATATTGGGAGTGGGATAGAAATAATAGTTAATGATGTAGCGTGGTTAAATAAATTTTGAGTATAATTGAAAAATGATAAATTAGTTTTTTAATAATTCATTATAATGATTCTCACATATTGAATTGTGGATTTGAATTTTTTTCAATCTATGTAATAGAAAAAATATAATTGGATGGTATATAGAGGGATAAAATTTTAAATATTTAAATATGTAATGTTTTTCATAAACTACCCTTTAATTAGAAAATGATGAACATTTATAATGTTAAACTTAAATTAATTTTTTAATTAAATGTAATATTTATAATATTTTTTGGAATGTAACAACCTCTATTTTTTATGTATGTTTTTTAGGTTATTAGAGTTTTCAAATTAAAAAATGTGATTCTTTATAAGAGAAATTGTTATTTGTTTTGGATCATGGTTAAGAAAAAATATATCCTAATATTTAATATTGAAAATATATCATGAATTTTTGTAATATTTAAGAATATTAATATTCTAACCATGTGAACTAATGGTTTTTCTTGAATAGAGATAGTGATATTTCAAACATGTTTAAATGAATGTTTTTTCAAACTATTATAATTAATGAATCTATTGTGTATTTTTTTAAAAATTAAATTTATTTAGAAACTATGATATGAATTTTTTTTAATATTGGATGATTTAACATAATCATGTAAATTAAATAGAGGATTCTATATCAATAAATGATGCATTTTATAGATCATTGATTTCATTAATAATGAATTATGTGTGAAATATTCATGAGTTCATTAATTTGTGAATCTATCTATGTATCTCCCTTGGAATATCTTAATATTTCATTCATTAAATAAAGAATAATTCAAATTCACGATGTAATTAATTTAGATTAAAGGTCATTAATCATATATAAAGGAATTTGAAAATTTCTATTTCACTTTTTTTATTTTAGATTGTAAATTTTTTAATTAATTTTTGTTGTGACCAGTTTATATTGGTGGATCTAATCCACTTTTTGTAAATTAATAGTGTATTATTACTATTAATTTTTTATGATTTACCACTAAATAAATTATCATGTTTTTTATGAGATAAATATTTTTTACAAAATATGATATTTGTAAAAAATTATTTTAATAAATATGAGTTGTATTTCCCTTATTGATTTGAAATTTATTTGTTAATTGATTATGAGGTTTTAAAATATATTTGAATAATATTTTGTCTTCTAAAATATTTTTTGAATAATAATTTTTTTTTCAAATTTCACTCAAATTCACTTTATTTTATTTTTTATAATTAACACACATATTGTGGGAATGTGTAAAATAAATTTTTTGATCCCATATTTTGGAAAATAATATTTTCAATACAATAGTATGGAATTGATTATACAATATTTTTAATTTTGATAAATCTTTGAGAGGATAAGGTCTTAAAGGAATCACTAATAATGTATTGAATGCTTACTTATTAACTAATATTAATAATTGAGTAAGGAGATATAATAGTGGAAATGAGGAAAATATGGAATTAACAATGGATTTTTCATTGAAATGTAATAAATTGTAGAAAAAATAATGAAAACAGATATTTATCATCAGATATTCGAGAATTGAAATATTCATATCGATTTTTGAAAATTAATAAATTTTTATTTGATTAATAAAATGGGGATTTTAAATTTTTATGAATAAACGAGATTTTTTATCAGATTTATAATAATTTATTTGGTTTTATTTCTAAAACAATTTTCTTGAGGGAAAAAATAAAATGTGAATTATTTTAATACAAGATTGATTAAATATTTTTGGAAATAATTACATTTTCAAATAATTGTTTTCCATTTATAGTTTCATAAAAAATATATCTTGACATTTAAAATCATTTATATATATTTTTATATAATATTGTATTTTGTAATAGTAATTTGGATGTTCCTTATAAATGTTTGTGAATATGAGTCATTATGGAAATCCAAATATGTTTATAATAAAAAAATAAATGTCTTCACCTTGGTGGAAGTGTAAAAAAGATTCAACAAGATACTGGTAAGGTTAAGACATTAATTTTTATTATTGTTGATTTATAGTTGAAAATTAATATTATGGTGAATGTGATTGTTTATTGCGGTTTTTAATTTTTTTTCATGAATATGTCTTTGTTGTTCTCATTTGAATATCGATATTCATAAATTGGTTTTTTTCCATGATTCTTTTTATCAAAAATTTCAATACGTCAAATGAGTTGGGGTAAAAACTTTTACTATGGATTTATATTATACATTTTTTTAAAAATAATAGTGACTATAGAAATATGAACCTGGTTATTCCATTAAGGTACATATCCTTCATTTTTAGTTTATATTTATGAAAATGGGGGAAAAGAGGACAGTTGTTCACTATAGGTAGGTTACATGATGTGATTGGGGAATGCACATTGTGTAAATATATGTAAACTCTGTGTATAAAAGCGTATATGCCATGTAATCCCAGAACATTACCATATAGGGTCCTGCTAGGAGTTGTATAGACACAACATGTAGTCTCTTGTACATACCATGTAATTTTTTAAAATTAATAAGTCGGGACGTAGCCCTGATAATGCAGACAAAAAATGGACCCCCTTCGATGAGCAGCTTACCTAAGAAAATCCGAAATGGAGTTTTCCACTTGTTTTGTAGTCCGATCTCCAATTCGAAAACCATCGGATGCATCAGATTTTTCATGGTAATATCTCAATTTTCCTAGAGCATTTCTTCTTGATATCTTAACTTTATGTAGTTATTTATGGTTGGGTGTTTATACCCATTTTTTATATCTACTTCATTCTAGGTCTAATTATTTCTTGATGCAAGAAGAGGAGAGTCTTACGATAACGATATAGCTGGTTTTATGCCTTTAAGGAATTTCCATGATGTTTATATATGTTGGAGTTTCGTGCAACAACTTTTAAGTTTTTGATTGATTGAATAATAAAACATGTTATTTCCTATTGATTATTATGTAATTAATTAGATGGTTGAAATCATGTCAAGGTTTGTGAGCCTTGATTCACGGCCATCCCATGTGTGTGTTTCCCTTGGATAAAAATTTGGATGAGAATACCTATAAGTCTTGACATAAACTCCCATTCTTGGATTTTTAAAAATTTATTGCTCATTATATCAATTTCCCACATGAGATACTTGTTATTATACGCCTTATAAATGTTTAAATTATATAATAGGCTTGTCATTTTTTTCCCATGTTAGTTACCTGATTTCATCTTTTTAGTAGTTTAATTTACAAGTATTTGTTATTATGTAAATTGTTCCCATGTGAGTTGAATATGTTAAATATATGTGATAGATTAATTCACATGTGTTACTTTTGAGATGTAATTTATAATTGAACTGAATGAAAAATTTATGTAATTAAAATTGGGAGAGAAATAATCTCTGTTAAAAGACAAGGATAGTCTCAAGTGACTAATTCTATATTATATACCTCCTATGAAACTTTTCTTCAATTAAAAAAATAATAGATGGGATTAAGAAGATAATTATGTAAAGGTTGTCAGTGAGCCAAAAATATGATGGTCAAGTTCATTGAGTGATATTTTTTTTAAAAAGGTCAAGCTAATCTATGATCCATTGTAGGATAACCATGTCATGATTTATTAGTAAATGATAATATAACTATGATTTTTCAAGTTGATGGTTACGTTATATGGCCGTTGTTGGGGCTAGGCCAGACCACATGAAAAATTCTTATCTAATGGAATTGAATAATGAAATAGAATGTATAATGACGGTTCTACCAAGCCAGAGCACAAACATGGATTCATTCTTCACATATACTTGATTACTTTATCATCTGAGACACCTGTTGTGCTTACTTTTGGGAACCAAAAATTTAAAACATTCACTATTTTACATTGCATGTTATATATATTCATTGATCAATTGGCACAGACGATGGGTGGTTTCATATGGGGATTATATATTAGAACCTATTTAGATCATGATGTTGGGCACAAATAGTTTCTATGATCCCAGGTTTTGATCATGGAAGGATCCCTAATACAGGTACTTGATGTGCTGCTTAAGAGTCAGAGAGAAGAGGACATATCCAATGCTTTCAATGCATCCTTGAATATTTTCTCTTTTTATATTTTGATACATATATTGTGTATTAATTCAGTGAACTTGTTTTTAAGCTTTCCTATTAGATGTGACAAGTTTAATCATCTATTGTATTGAATGAGGCATTATTAAATATCTTATCAGTCCTCCGGTATTTATTTTATAATTATTATGTTTTCTATTTTCGTTATTTTATATTTTTATTCTATTTTGTTACACTCTTATATTGAGGTAATTATTTCCCCACTATCACACCTTAGTCCCTCATGGCTAGTCGGTAGCCTCTAGCATCTGTGGATATTTGGTTGAGACCATGTGGTCAACTAGGTATGGGGAACCAGTTTAGTGGTATCCGGATCTAAGAAGTTACAAAGAGGTATAAGAGGATTATTTTCGGGTTTGAATTACTGTTTGGAGACGATATAAAGATAATTGAATTTGGTAATTAGTTTTACCTAGGAGTAGGAACCCCGTGTATAGGTAAAATCCCAATTACCTCAAATGGAATTGTAATTTTTTGATTTTGAGTGACTATAGTAGATTCTATTTCACCATTGGGTGACACATGTGTTTTTATGTTATTATTGATATCATTATGGTTTTATTTTGTTGAAACCTGATGAGTTGAGGGTATGTCATATATTTCATTGTTTAAAATCATGTTATAAATGACATGCCAAGCATTCATATTCTTCCATTTAGAGATAATCATTGATTTCATGATGTTGTGATAGATTTCATATTAGATATTCAAGTTGTTGTGATAAGTACCGTGATAGATATGTATTCTATTTTGATAGCTGTATTGGTATATGTTAAGGTTGAGTTTTATAGATGCTAAACAATATTCCATGGAGAGTATGGTCCCTCTTGGATCGTAATTTGGTGTATCAAATTTCAACCATGGGATATTGATTGTGTTATTATATGCTATATGTGGATGGAAAGATATAAATCATGGGGATTATATGGCCCAAAATTTCTGAATTTGGCACTCCATTGCTTTGTTATGAAAAAATCTGGGTTTTGGGGAAGTTTGGGAACATTACTGTTCGGAAACACAGAAAACATAGTGTGTGGTCCTATTAACACACGCCATGTATTCATCGGGTTGGGAGGAAAATAAATTTTTATATACACACTGTGTACTCTGAGTACACGCGGGGTTGTTATTAACCTTGTGTTTGGTTGTGTGAGAGAGAACACAGGATGTATAGATTCCATTAAATCATAATATGTACCCTATATAATCCATGGGTTGTTTTTCAAGGGTAGACCTGTTTGGCTTTGGCCAGGTAAAAGTACAAGGCCAGGAGAGAAGACCTGAGTACACATAGTGTGTCAGCCTAAAATTCCATTTTCCTAGAATGTTTTCTTGGCCAATGTAGGAGGAGTTACATAGGGATTTAAGAGATTTTGGGTATACACTATGTTTGTTCACTAGACATCACATACTTGGGGTGCTTATATACCCTGGTTGGTAGGATAACACAACCATGTAAGGGGTCAAGTGTACATGCCATGTATGGTTCCTACACTGCATGTAAAAATATTATTTTAACCATTGTGGTTTTTATTCTCTTCTTTTATCTCCCTTTTTATGTTTTGGACATGTGAGTAGTCCATTATAATTATTTTTTATCCTAGAAAATAATAGAGAAACCTATGAAGCATTTTAAAGACTCTTAGTGGGTGATTTGGGGCCTCTTTTTAAATTGAGACGTTCCTCCTATACTTATTGATTCCAGCCTCTACCAGAATATGGAATTTCATGTGAACGATCGGTCTGGTGTTTGGACAAACCTAGTTGATACCTTTGATCTGGGATGAGCTACGATTATTCTCCCGTGACGTAATTTTTTAGGAATAATCCCTGGAAATCCATTCTCCTTGGGAATATGAGCCGTGAGACATTCTCTAAGAGATTTCTTTGATTGCATGCTTTTCTAGGGAGTCCCTTGTTTGATGTCTCTTATCTATTCTAATTATTTATGATCCCTATTGTAAGATTACTCTATTTATTATATTTCTAGGATCCTATGTAGGATTCCTCTTTTTGTTTTTAACTAAGGATCCCTAGTAGGATGCCTCCACTTGTTTTTATGAAGAGGATCCCAAGTATGATTCCTCTTAGTGATAAACTTTATAATACTTGACCGTATTAGTGGGAAATTGGATGTATATCTTGTTGTTTGAAATCTATACCTTAACCATGGTTCATGGAGAGGTGTGAGTTCTTAGAGTAAGGTGTTGATCTTCCTTATTTGATATTATTACTTTTGAGATAAAATATTTTCTTTTATCTATATACCATTTTTGGTTTCCTTGTTTATTAAAATGGAACATACATGTTGTTTTTCTATTGTCCATAGTAGGATGTTTGGTTTCTAGTGAGGACAACTTTTTGAGAATGTTTCATGATTGTATATTGACCCTTGAGATGGAAATTATAATTGTTTAAATCTCAGTTAATAAATTAATAAATGCCTCGGGCATGGTCAACCACTTATGAGGTTGTGTGAGCCTCTCTTCCATTAAGTGATGTGCAATATGGTACATCCCCATCTATGTAAATGGTTGTGTTGATGAGTTTCTTTTGACCTTGATATTTTGTAAGCAAATTGGAACAATGATGTTTATGGTGGAAAGCCTATGAATAATACCCACAATGTGTCATTTGTTCTTATAAACACAAGGTAATATATGTTAATATACAAGGTTCCTGTCAAGTGTTAAATGTTTAATACGAGTTGTCAAGTTTGGTTAAATCCTTGAGCATTGAGTTGTTGTGTTTTTTCTAGGTTGTCTACATGGTAGAGTGGACTGAACGTTCTGGAACCACATTCATCCCACTACTCTGGAATACATTCCACGACATGGGTTTTTTGACATGTCTGTTAGTTTAGTTTTTAACCTTTCATGCGAAATGATATGATTAAGTGATCATGGTTCATGGAATGGTCCTCGTGCATTTTAGTTGCTTCTAAAGTAGTGAATTTTGTAGCGTATTTTCCTTCTTATTTATGTATAGGACACTCAATGGTGGGAAGCATCATGTCAGTTCTATTTAAATGTGTTTTTCTAGGTATAGGGATCACAATCAAGGGTCATTCAGATATAGATGTTCTGCATGAATTCCTCTCAATCATGTGAGTTCTAATTCATGTTGTTTTTTATAGAAGAATTAAATTCATATGGATGGATTTGTGTGAAACCCTTATAAGGCACCGATTAACATAAATGGGCCCTGATGGTTAAGACTGATCTATCACAGAAATTCTATTGGACAAAGGAATTGTGTTCTTTTAAAAGATAATGTGTCGGTAAGTGAAGTCGAGTTTCTTTCTGAAGGTCGACCAGTAGTGGTTGGGATATCCATTTATAGTGATCCATGAAATCCTATTACTGTTATCATTATTAAGATATGATTGTATACCCGATCATCAAATCTTCATAAGTTCTCTATGAGAGCATTTGTTTTACCTCAAGATATAGTTTAAGGACATTAGTCTGGTTCTAGATATGTTTTTGTGTTGTGCATGGGATGCATAGTTTTAAATCTGTCTTGGTTAATCCAGAGTCATATATGTGATTCTATATAGGAATTCCATGGTTTTAATCTAGGATTCCAACCATTTTTTTGATATGACTTCCATGCAAATTCTTTTCGATGTTTTGTTAGTTTTCTTATGTGGACATTCGGACTTGTACCAAATTATCACTAGTAATAGGGGAGTATGGACCACATTGGTGAGTTCTGTAGACTCTGAGTTGGTTAATTTGAGGTTATCCCAAACTTATTTTTGGGCTCTGATGTGATTCATAGAAACATATAATGATTCCAGGGGAATGGATCTAGAATTATGCTTTTAATCATGTTATGGCATGACCTTTTAATTATCATGTGATGGATTGAAAAAAGAACATTGTGGAGAGATATGAATGATCTTTTTGTGTTGAATTGTTTTGGGAATACGGTGGTTGGGGAGTTGGAATTGTCTTCGGTTGTAGTACATCGACCTTCTAAGCCATAAGATTACATGATAGCTCATCTAGTGATTCTTTGACTCATTATCATTCTTGTTCTTCATGTTTGGTTCATGTTGTACACATTAAACACTCTATATGTTTTAGATGATTGTGGAGTAATAAGAAACAATTTCTTTTTATGAATGATTTATAGACCGCTTTTCATGAGGTGGATCGGGGTTCAATCGTTCTTTGCTGTGAAGCCACTGTTATGACACAATTATGTTCGGGTTTTCCTAGTTAAAATTAAATCATGCAAGAATCATTTCTATAATTCTAAGGGTCATGATTGGGGGAGTTTTATAATTTTGGTGGTGTTTTGGTAACGATGTTTTTTTTGTTCATGAAAGGCTTACGATGATTGGTCACTTCTTTTTGATCAAGGAGACCGTTGGTGTTGATGAGCATGGGATGATGTATACTCAAGAGGTTGTATGATATTATGAGTTCCCTCAATATATCATTATAGATAGGTAATCCCACTTTACTTCTTGTTTATGGAAATGGATATAGAGGGAGTCAGGTTCACTTTTTCTGTTGAGCACAGCTTACCACTGCCAGATGGATAGACAGTCAGGGCGCATTATTTGGGTCCTAGAGGAAATACATCAGGAATGCATCATAAATTTAAAGGGCTCTTGGAAGAGATACATACCCTTTTTTGATTTCTCCAATAATTATTGATTTTATGATACTTTTCAAATAGATCCATATGAGGCTTTGTAGGGTAGGCCATTTCGATCACCCCTATGTTGGCTGGGGGCAAGAAAGGTAGCTATGTTGGGACCTCTTCTTGTCTCAGAGACCATTGAATAGGTTTAGGTGATTAGGAAGTAGGTAGATATTTCATATTCTTGTCATAAATAATATTTTTATCCACACTTAAGACCATTGTGTTTGGAGTTTGTGGATTTATTTTTCCTACATGTCACACTAAAGATGGCACACAAGATTTTTAGAAGACATGGTAAGCTTTAACCGAGATATGTCAACCTGTTTGAGATTCTTGAGAGTGTCGAGCCAGTTTTATATTGATTGTAGTTACCTCAAAGGTAGAGGACTATGCATTCTATCTTCTAAATTTATCATTTGAGACACTAAATTTTGGACCCATCTCACACCATTCAACCTAAGAAAGTGGAGTTCAGGATGATATGTCCATTTAGAAGAATCCATTCTGTATTTTGGATCGTAGTATGGTTTTTCTTTATGGCCGGTCTATTCATTTGGTATGGGTGATATGGAATCATGACCAATTTAAAGACGAGACTTGGGAGAAGGAAGCTGATGTATGATCACATTGGATGAAGTTGTTCCCAGATATTTCTTCATCACCCTTTGGAAGGAAATTCTGGGACGAATTTCATTATTGGTGGAAATTTGTAAGAACCTAGTTCTTGAATTGAGTTATGGATCCTTTTATATGAGATTAAATTTAAAAAATACTGTAAAATATGTCATTTTGAGGATATAGGCATGTTACACAATGTCACTAGGTACTACACACAATGTACTTTTATGTACATGTTTTCTATAAAGGAATATATTCCATGTAATCCCAATACATGACCATGTAAGGGCCTGACAAGGAGTTGTATGGACTGATAATGTAGTGTCAAGTACAGGTCATTTAATTTCCCTTAATTATTTAATTTGGAGGTAGATTCATTTTTTCAAATGGATAAAAATAGGCACCCTTCAACATGCATAGGATCTAGGAAAATCCAAACAAGATTTGGCCTCGTGTTTCGTCGTCTAATCTCTGAATCGAACTCTATCAGATGCATTGGATTCTCCATGGTATTCTCTCCATTCCTCTTGATAATTTCTTCCTGATTTCTTATGTCTGTCTTGTTATATATATTCAATATTTTATACACATTTTATAAAATCTTATAGGTTGAATTAGATCACGATGATGGACGAGGAGAGTCGTACAAGTACGAGGTAGGTGGTTGTGTGCCTTGAATTAATTATCATGATGTTTTTATATGATAGAGTGTTATGAACCAAGGATTAGGTTGTTTATTGATTGAATAATGAAAATTGTTTTTCCAAAGTTATGATTAGGTAATTAATTAAATGTTTGAAATCATGTTTATGGTTGTGAACCTAGATTTAGGGCCACCCCATGGATTGTTTTCCATTGGATGGTTGTTTGGGCAAGAATACCTTTGAGGATTGACATAAACTCCCATTATTGGGTTGTTAAAAGTTTATTACTCATTATATTAATTACCCACCTGATAAACATGAAATTTTATGCCTTGTAAATGATTAAATTTCATAATATGCTGTTTATATTTTTTTCCCATGTGGGTTACCATTGTTGAGCAACGTAATTGTTTAATTTTCATTTTTTGGTTATTATGTATCCTTTTCCGATGTGAGTTGTTTATGTTAAATACATGTGATAGATTGATTCACTTGTGTTTCTTTTGAGATGGGATGTGTAATTTATGTAAATGATAAAAGGACAAAATTATCAATGGGTGAGCCACAATCTCAATTAAAAGACATGGTCGGGTTCATGTGATTAATTCCATCTTATATACAATAGGTGATCCATTTTCATGGTTAAATGATAATGGAAATGAATAAGAGGATAATTATATAAAGGACATTATTGAGGCCTAGAGAGGGTGGTTTGGCACATTAAGACATATTTTTTGTAAATGTCGAGCAAACCTATATTCTATTGAGGGATACCCATGTTATGTTCTATTGGAAAATGATAAAATAATTATTATGTCATGAGATGACGTTTACTTTATAGGAAGGGGGCATCAAAACTAGTCCATAAATCGATAATTTTTTATAATTAAATAGAATCAAATAATGAAATAGTATGACTAAGGATGCATCAAACAAGACAAATCCCAAACATGGATTTCTTCTTCCCCTATAATTGATTACATTGTCTTCTAGACATATGTTGTGCTTACTTTTAAGTACATATTCTTTATTTCATTCATTAATTTAAATTTACTATCATATATACTAACTGATCAATTGGAAAATACCATGGGTGGTTGCATATTGGTAATAGTATTACACCCTATTTGGGTCATTCTTTTGGGCCTTAATGTATTATATGATTGCAAGTTTTGATCAAGTCAAGCGCCCTACAATAGGTTTGTGATGTGCCACTTAGGATTCAAAGAGCATGGGACCGAGCTAAGGATAATTATTCTTCATAGTATAATTCTATTTATTTTGTGAGTTTGAGACATATATTCTATATTACTGCAGTTTATGTATTTTGATAATTTCATAGAACATGAGTCGTGATGCATCATGTTTTATATTGAATGATTCTTTTTTACATATCTACTAATTCTTCCACTAATTATTTTACTTATATGCTATATACTACTTCCCCTATTGTATATTATTATTCCAATGTGGTACACTCTACAAATGAATAAATAGATTCCCTAATATCACACCTTAGGCCATCACTGTTATTCAGCATCTTCTTGCATTTGGGGAAATATGCATGAGGATGTGTAGTCTACCAGGTATGGGGAACAAGATGAGTTCCTTCTGGATATGTGATGTTACAAATAGGATATTCCTAATTCTATATTTCATTATGGAACAATTATTGATATTCAGGATCTCATGTCTGGTGGTTGCAAAATAGTATCTGAGAGAGACCTTTGAGTTGATTCGTTAGTTGACCAATATGATGAGATAATATGAAAATTTGGATATAGAATGTACCCATAAAAATTCATAGGTAATTACTTTATTAAGAGATGTTATTTTTAGTGATGTATATGAAAATAATACATTGGTGATAAGGAAATCATAATAATATTTGTGTCTGGTTATCTTGTGATTGTATAAATCATATATGATTTCTTCTTGTATGGTTGGAATAATTTTGTGTTGTATCCTAATAATTTTTTTAAGGATAAAATTGATTTTTTGTATAAAAATAGTATTAAACAAAATTTATATATTTTTAACTATGAGAAGTTAGTTTTAAAATAAATATTTTCTGGGGAATTTATATTGAATATTATGATAAATGGTTGGGAATATAATTATCTAATGGAATTGGAATCCATATAAACATAGTTTGGCATGTAAAATTTTATTATAATTAATGTTAGTGATATTAAGTGATTTTAATGAAAATTCTGTGTGGTATATAATATGTCTCATATGAGAGCTCTAGTGGGACATGATCAGGGGAAATTAGTGAAGAAATATAATCAAGAAAAAACTTAATAGGTTTGTGGAAAATTTTATGATTTAGAAGTGTTTCTAATGTATTTATATAATGATTATTATAGATGTGTAAATAGTTTCTTAGATTTTATGAATTGAAACTAGTCATCATGAAGCAATTTTATCAAGCCTAATCAGGTAGAGGATTTGGTAGGACGGAATAAAAATATCAATCAGTTATAAAAGAAATTGATACTTATATGGTAATTTCAGTTTCATATTTTTATATGGACTATCTAGGTTGTGTTTGTGGTAGGAAATGGATGATTTTGAATACTATTTGGGTCTTTATTATAATTGAATCTTAACTTAGTTTATCAATTTTCTCTTCTTAATGGAGGATTGAAAGTGCTCAATAGTTCATGGAACTAGGGGATTTCAATTTCCAATTAAGATGCACTCTTGAAAATATTTTGATTCCCTATAATATAATTTCTAATGTTAGTGTAAATAAACTATTTCTGGAAAAAAATTGGAATATTTGACTGTGGTTTTTGGCTATACCTAAAAAATATGGAATATATTTTTGGTTTTTTATAGAAATACATTATTTTATTACCTCATAAATACTAATGTAATTGTGGATAATTTTTTCATGATATTTAGAGTAAAAATGGAGATTTTTTTTATCTCATGGTAATAATTCATTAGTTTTGTTAATTATTCCCTCAAGTTGAGTCTCTCAACATAAAAGATACACCAAGATTTTAAAATATTTCTCAATTTGTGTTTATGATTTAAAATTACCTAAATATATAAATTCATTTCTCAAACAAGTTATTTTATTGTAATAATTTAGGATATATATATATATATATAATAAGTGTGTAATCCATCAAAAAACTGTACTAGAGGTCACATAGTGAAGTTAGGATCTTTACCATCACATTATGATTAGGAAGTATTACTATATTTCTAGAATATGTCATTTTTTCCATGTTCCATGGATTATTTCATATTTCTTCAAAAAAAAATATTCAAAAAATAAAATAATTTTTTATTTCATGATTTTGGGAAGATGTAGGAATTTAAAAATGTAGTTTTTAGTAACCTTGTGAAACAATATATTTATATAGATCACCATGATTTAATGGATCCTAACATTTATTGAATTTCATCAGATAAAAATTAAATATGTTTATTTATAATTTTAATGATTAATTTTCATTAAATTTTCTTTGTAATTATTTCTCAACAAATATATAAAATATTATAACTCTATACATTATTTCAAAATAAATAAACTAACTTCATTTATGTGAAATTAGAGTAATAATATTAGTTAGTGTTGAATTTGACTGGGGGTGGGGAGAGGAATTCTAGTTTTTTAAAAAATAATGTAGATTTAGGATTCGATCAAACTAAAAGATCATTGTGATTCATTATATTGATATAGAATGAGAATTGTATTTGTTAAAAATTGTTGTTTTTCTTATCACTGGTTCATAGAATATTATGTAATTTCATGGAGGGGAAGAATGATTTAGAGATGTTGGAAAAAATATTAGTTTTACTATTATGAGTACTATAAACATAGGGTTCAATGGGCCCCATTTATATTATACCAAATAGTTAGTCCAGTTAGTGAATTTTGGTACATTAGTAAACCATAATTATGTTATCCTTGGATGTAAACTGGTACAAGTGAAACAAGTAGAATTTTATCCTGTATCTCTTTAATGATTTAACAATACACTATTTAATTGTGTGTGACATAGGACATATTATACTACTAATGGATCCTCACCAATGGAAAATAATATAATCATTTATGGTTGAAATTTTAAATTACTAAATAATTGGATATGATACTACTTTCTATCATATAATATATTTTCTTATTTGACTTCTATTCAGGGGATTTCAGTAAATATAGAATGAGTTTGTATATCCAAATGTGAAAAAAAGAATATTTATTATAATTCTTAAGGAAAAAACATTGTTGTTTATTTTTTTTAGTATGATCTATATATTGGTGATTTAATGAAAATACTCACTCACCATGTCGGAAAAGATACCTAACAGATGTGAAGGGGAATCAAAAAAATATAATGATATGTTATTATTAATATAAAAAATGTACTTGTAATTGTTAATTAATAAAACTGAGATCAATGATTTTTTCTCCAATAGTCTATTTTTTATTATTATGTACATTCATTGACTCATGTAAACCATTGGTGATATTTTGGTCATAAATGGAATTATATGAATATTTAGACCAAATTTCGACCATTTTTTTTTATTCTTGAGAATAAGGATCACAATGTGTTGTGATATAATCATCAAAAAAATATCACTTCATGTGAAAACAAATTTTCATGTGAAAACATCTATTCATTTTTTATATAGTGTTTATGAATCTCCAGACAATTTTTTTAAATAAGATCATAGATTACAAAAATGGTGAAGTTCTAAAGAATAAATCATTAATATAATTGAAATATATCGAAATTTCAGAATTTAAATTCATCAAATATAAAATTTTCATTTAAAATAATATTTTAGATCGAAATAAATCCAAATATATGAATTGACACAATAAAAAAATATCAAAGAAAAAATGTATATGGATGTCACTGTCAAACCAAAAATAAGGGATTTAATAATATTGAATGGAAAAAATTGAGGAAATAATATACCTTAATATAGAGTTGTAATGTGTAATTGAATAATGATATTTTAATAGAGTCCTAATGTATAAATCCATTATAGTGGTTCTTGAATCCAAGAATCTACATATGGTAATAATAAGATGAGGAAGGTGAGTAGAATGTATAAATTTAAAATCGATAATATAAAAATTTGTAGAATCTAGAATATATTTTTAGTGAAAACTAAAAATTGAATAATTGAATTATATCAATAATATTTTTATTAACTAAGAAATATATGGAGTAAAACTGGTTTAGTAGTCTAAAGGTGAAATCATCAAACCACAATGAATGTTAGAGTAATAATGAAGGATCATGAATCATAACAATATATTGGGGAATTGTATTTAATGGGGTGTTGATAATTTATAGGAAATATATAGAGAATTAATGGACAATATATAATTTTTAATTTGAATGAAATTAAATAAAAATGATGGAAAATATTGCGATGGGAAAGATAATAAGAAGAAGGTGTACAAGGTTGTTAACAACTAATCAATGTAGGATATCTAGTTTGGTTGAATCCAAAATGATTTAAAAGTATTTACATATATAAATTATGTAGCATAATAATACACCACAAATATTATGATATTTATTTAGAAAATTGATGATAGATATTACATGTGTCTAACAAAAAATTAAAAAAAATTGGTGTACTAAAAATGTACTTCGAATAGTATCAAATTATATAATCTATATCTTTTTATGTATACTATTTGTTTTCATTATGTATATAAATATAATATCATGAATTTATCATTAAAAATAAAAAGCAATATTCCATGGGAGAATTATGGTCGAAATTTTCAATAAAATAAGCAATCTTCATATGGGATAATAATGGAAACTTATTTTAATAATTTTCATGATTAATTTAATAAACTTTATCCATAGTTGGTACAATAATACTCACCACTTGATATATATTTAAACAAAAATAGATAAACCATTATGGGGTATAGATGAAATAAGTTGAAGGTGTTTCAATTAAAGTGGTAAAAAATTTAATGGAGTGTTGATAGAATATTTAACTTTCATATGCTGTTAAACATGGATGATTTCATGTGAATAAATTTTTTCTAGGAAGGTGTCATATTTTTTTAGAAAATTTAGGTCTTGATATTATTTTGGAGCATAAATGATAATAATTAAGTGAAATTGATGATATTTATAGATATAATTGTAGTTCAATGTGTTATAGAAAATTTAATATGTTTCATCCAAGTATATATCTTGAGATATTAAATAAATTTAACCAAAAATACTTATAAAATAAAAAGAAGAGATTGTTCATTGGTGATAAACCAAAAATGAATGATATTGAATATCTGCAACATTAGTAGAGATGAATATGTGTGCTTCCAATACAATGAGAATAAAATGAAGTTAGTAAATCAAATATTGTCCAAAATATTCAGTAATAATTAAAATAATTAGTAATGAATGATAGAGAAATTGATAAAAATTACTTTCATGTATCTATACACATATGTTTGATACATTCAAAAATGGGAAGATCATTTATAAGAGTTAATATATGAATAAAAATTATTGAAGAAGGTAACATTGGTCATTTATGTTTATATATGAGGGATGACTTCGCAAAAATCCTTTTATGGAAATATTTATTTTTTAATTTTAATTATAAATAAAATAATAGTGGATTTTTATAGTGATATTTTATAATATTGAATCGTTATATTTAAAAAATCATATTTAGAGGATTGTGGGTAAAGATTTTTATTTTATATGTTCTCAAATTCTATATTAAAATTTTCAAGGATTTAAAAAACATTGATGTAAAACATTATTATAAAACATATTTGATAAAGAAATAAGTTTTAGTAGAAATACACCTTCAATAAGAAGATTTATTTGATAGGTTAAACCAAATCATTGACAACATGACTCATAATATTCTTATTGAGAAAGTTATACTACATAATTGTTTCAAGGAAGTGTTATTAATATTTATTGTCATCATAAATATTGCTTTTGGGGGTCTGGTGGAAGAAAATATTCCATACGAAATGTGACATTAGAAAATAAAACCACTAAAAACCATTTAATCTTCATAACTAAGTGATTCATTATTAAAATACATAAGAAAAATATAAATATTGATTTTTTGTAGAATATAGAATATTTAATTGATTCTAATTCATGATAATGGTGTAAAACTGATTCAAACAGAGGCTTGAAAATATCATTAAAATCATATAAAACATATATTTTTTTGTTAAAATGACAACAATTTCAAAAAAAACTATTGATAACATTATGGATGACTATTATGATTCATTAAAATGAAAATGTGTTATTTATGACTTAATTTAAATTATAAATAATTCTTTAATGATGAGTAAGGTGAAAAAACTTCATCAACTATAAATAAATTACAAATAATTAATGGTATCAATGATGTGAAACCAATTAGTTACAACACACCTCTATCAAAAATTAGGAGAATAGTATATCTAAAACAAACCTTATCCTTATAATGTGTAAATTCAACAATATTGAGTAAGCTATGAGGGATGATACTTTTCTCAACTCATTTAAAAATGATCAAAAAAAAATTATAAGAATAAATCTTGCGATGTTGTATCATTGATAGAGGAAATTATCATTTTGAGACCCAAAATTGTATTATATAATAAAAATGTAGTAAATAAATTAATTTTACGAAATGAGTATCTTTTCTGATAATGTTATTCAATTTTTTAAGGAATAAGTGAATATGTGTAATTTTCACCTATTCCCATGTAAAAACTATTTAACAATTATTTTAATAATAAAGATCTCATTTAATTTATAAATTAAAAATAAAAACTTCATAATGAATTTCTTGAATATTAATGTTAAATGGGTAAAAGTTTGTGTTAATTATCATTGAAAAATAATTCATATTTTTTAGATGATGAAGCCTCCCAATAGGGTAAAATCATGCACCATGATCCTAGTATTATAGGCCATATAAAAAAATTAGATAGCTTCGTTTTCATCATGGTGTAGTTGATCATTAGTACAAAGTTGTTAATTTGAATGATAAAAGGATATCAAATATCATTTATGTTGGTAAAATAATAATCTAACTATTAAAAATCATAATTTAGTAATTTTCTTCAATTCAAAAAGTAATAATTAAAGACGTTATAGAATGGAGAATTAACATTTTACTATTTGTTAGATGTTTATCAAGGAACCCATATAGTAGTTTTTTCACAATCTAAATATGACAATGATGAACTGAGAAGTGTTCAAATAATGGATTCTATGATAATAAAAACACCAGTTTCTAATTGTATGATGTATTTATTATAGTGTAAAATATTTGGATGTATTTTTATTATAAGAATATTATTATTATGAAAGATAACCTAATAGTTTCACGACCTAATATTGTGTTTACATTTTTTTATGAAGATAAATAACAAATTTATCCCAATGAAATAAACTACTAAGAAGTTAAATAATTATTATTGTTTTTTAATGGGGGTTTGATTTTTAATTTTTTATGTCATTATTAATCACATCATATGTTATTTTAATTCAATAATATAGATTTTTATGGTTGATATAATGAAATAAATTCATCCAAATGTGTGTAATTTTATCATGGACTACTTAATTCATGGTATCTCATCGACTACTTTGAATGATTAATACATTGTGGAAACACGATCATGTACTCAATTTCTATAGATTAAGCTATAGAAGAGGTAAAATCTACCAAAAATAACATTTGTGAAAACTTGATGGAAATTAATCCAATAAAAATCATATTTACAATTTATGAATGAATAAAAATTGGATGAAAATATCAATTTAGAAACACCCCATTATTTTAATGGAACGCTGGGTTTGATAGAATATATGACAAGAAATATCAATTAAAAATTAAAAAGAAAATATTATAATTTAAATTTTATAGTTATAACATTGATATTAATTTTTTTTGTATTAATATGATTAGAAAAATAATAAAAAATGTAACACCCAGGGATTTCATTGTACGTTATCTCATTAAAGTAATTCAATAGCTTGTGATAAACGCAACACCGAGTTTAAGTGCACCACAACTTAACAAACTGGACGTTCGAAAATTGGTTCCGAATAGTATTTATAGTATTTTGAATCTTATATACACTATATAATTTTAACCTCCATATTACGTGTTTCTTAGACATAATATTAGAATAAATTCATTATTTTTGCTAAATGAAGTGTGTTTCAAAAAATGAAATTTTACTGCCTTTTAATGGAGAACCCTTTTTAAACAAATATTTGACACTTTTATATATTCAATATAATTAAATAAAATTATTCTTGAAAAGAGGGAGAAAGAAATTAGTTGGATATATTTATGGTACTTTTCTAATAACATTCATATTTTGATGAATAGTTAAAATAATAAATTTAAAATAAAAAAACTTTTTTTAATAGAAATAATTTATAGTGTATAATTATGAATTAGAAAGGATTAAAAGTATAATTAGATTATTTTTTATCATTTAATAAAATGCTGGTCATTATAAGTAATTTCACATATAAATTGAAAATAAAAACATGTCAAACATTTTATAGTTTTTACATTAAAAAAACAAATTTTTTGGTTTTGACCGTGGGAATTAAATTTAAATTTATAAATACAACTTAAATGATTTGAGTTTGGTAAACTAGACATAATTTTTAAATTTATAATATCAAAATTATATATGGGTGGATTTTTAGTTTTTTTCAGAAAACATTTTATTTTTGATGACTAATGAAACACACTCCGTTATTTTTTAAAACTGAATTTTTATTTAAAAAATTATTTATTTTGATTAAATATAGTTTATGTCAAAAAATATATATATTATTTCTATATATGTTCTATTTAATTTATTGGATTCATTTTATAATAAAAATAGATACATAAAATGTTATTTAACTTTTTACTGTTTTGTACCCGCCTTCTAGGAGCATTTGAAAATATGCATAAAACATAATTTTACTGCTTATGTGAGTTTAATTTCAAAAATTAGAGAGACACGGTTGAAATCATTAAGAAAAATTTTGTTCAATAAAATTAAAATAATTTTTTCTCAATAGTAACTTTTAACTTTTATTTACCACGGTTAAAAGTAAATAGGGTAATTAAGGATAAAAATGATATTATAATTACCCTAACACGGGTCATAATTCTCTTGGATAAGTGTAATTTGACCTGAAAACACAATAGAAATCATATATGATCCTCTTTGATCCACATGGATTAGATTAGAACATTTATTATTATTTTATTTAAAGAAGAGTTAAAGGTGTTAAATTCAATGTTTAAAAACTAAAACATTTTTCATATACGGTTACACACAATAAAAGTTTGACTACAAATATTAATTTGATGTCTAATAATATTTCATACATAATTGTATTTTATTTATAATTTTTAGACATTAAATAATATAATATATATATATGACACAATGATGATGCAGTGATTACCTAATTATTGAAATATGAAAATTATTGGTAATATAAATATCCAAATAATTGAAAATTTATACTTTTGATGAATTCCACTAATTTAATAGGTTAATATGAATTTTTTAGGTTGATTAGATAAATTGTGTTCAAAGTGATAAGTTTGTTATTACATTAACAAAAACAAAATACCAAATAGTGTCAAAATTCAAATAAATAATTTTTTTTAAAAAATAATATATTATTGGTTGATATAATATTCCTAAAAATCTAAGTATCAGCCCAAAGGATTAACTAATATTATATATTTCATTATTGGACCACTGAAGTTTCTCTTGAAAGTTTAGAGTAAGTTATTTTCCACATAGTGTAAAAATACAAGAACACACGGTAAAAGTTAAACTATTTAACTAATAGTTAGATGTAAACTTTAAAGTTAATATGGTGACCTAAACCTGTCTAAAACCCATTGGTTGTGTGGTTTTCGACCCATACCCACCTTATCCAAAAAATGAATATTTTTTGAGACATTATAAACAGAAAATTATTTTATTGTAAATAATATTTCAATATTTTCCAAATGTGACCCTCACCCCTCTTATAAAAGGGTACATTCCCTTCTCTCAAAATTACAACTCCAAAGCCATTTGGCTCATCCATCCCCTACCCAAATCTGCCCTCATCTTCTCTCACTTCAACCTAGATGCCTTCCCTTGAGAATTAATGAACCCTAAGGGGCCCTTTTGTTCAGATCAAAATAAAACACCCAAAGAAGAGGTAATTATTTTATCACCTATTTCAACATTCTTTTCTTTTTCACTTTCATTTTCATTGTTATTCCCGTAAAAAATTAATAACTCCAGTACATTATATATACATTAATGTTATTATAAATATGTTACAACCCTATTAATTATTCTATCCATCCTATGAATGATAATATCACCATGGGTGCGTGCATAGGACTTACCATCTCCACACTATTGTGTAATTTTTTATTCAACACTATGTTATTTTGATGTATATAATGATTAGTAATATGTATATAAATAATAATAAATATGATAATTCCTCTTTGAAATTAATATAACATCTATTTCAACACCATTTAATCATTATGGAAATGATATTGTTGCTCATTTGTACGTACGACATATTATCCCCATGACGTGATGATATTCACTTCCACATTCACCATTCAACGATGATTATAAAAATATATATTATTTATATGTATGTAATATATGACATAATAAGGATACCGGATATATATATATATATATATATATTTATTTAAATATATCTTATTCACTTTGTTTCATTCAATACTATATGAAAACAGAAACAACGTTTATGCATACGTAGGACCTACCGTCTCCATAAACAATGTTTTTCATTTCCTTTATCTATCTATTATCCATATTTATATTCTAAAATTATTTGATATATAAATCATGTTTCTTGAAGTATTTATATCATTATCTAAGTGGTAGGACCAAGAATAACAAGCTAAAACACGTACAATATAGAAAGCGATTATTACCTGAAATATTTATTTAACATGGAAATAATTATTAAATTGATTGTATATATTCATAAAAGAATAATGTAGGATATAATAAATATGAATATGGTTCTTGTATAATTTAATAACATTTTATGGTGATTATACAGGAGGTTAAACATACCATCAACCAAAGGAAACTGCAAGGTAAGGGTTAATTCCTCAATCTAATTATAATCCAAGATTGTTTATGTGTACGTATTTACTAGAAAATATTTATCACTGATACACATATTACATAAAAAATATCAAAAAGAAACTGTTATGGTTTTTTGGAAGGTCTATTTAACTAGATCATAATTTTAAAGGTATTAAAGATTTATCATTTTAAATCATTTATTTAATATCCATGTTTTCAAAATGATTTAAAGGATTTATTTATATGGACATGAATATTTTCGGATGATAGTTCTTATCAAATTATTCAAAGTGATATGGGAAATATTGATTCAAATATAACTTTTAAATTACTTCCTTTATAAATTTTTTTCTTTTAAATGATTTCACAAATAGGGAAATTTCCCTCAATGTGTGTTACTATTCCTTTTCAACTATGTGATCATCTTTTACTAGTTGTTATTCTTGATGGAGGTTGATTTATTATAATCCTGTATTCCATATCGTATTGAATGAGTTATGATATGTTTGACTATGGGTGTTCTATTTTTTAACCATTCCTGGTTTATGGTTAATGTATTGAAATTTCATATTCTAGTTTTAATAAGAATGTTTTTGTTATGTTTAAACTTTTTGATATGAGGAATGTAGTTAATTTTGTATGTTACGGTTGGATCCCACTATAACTCCTCGATGCATCGGTTAGTCTCATGAGGCAAACTAGTGTCTTGGAAAAAGGCCTTGACAAAAATTTTATTTTTATTCTTGACACATGGTCTTGAGTATATGGTAATGATGTATGACGTTAGGCATTCTCTCATTATGTAATTAGTTAATACATGTGATAATTCTACAAGTAGAATATCCATGTTCAAGTTTATATGGTGATGTTTGATTTATTTTTCCATATAATGTACAATATTATGTTTAAAAAGGTTGTTTATTTTATTACACATCTTTCCATAAAAGTTTATAGCTTTCACTAAATTATTTACCCTTAATCATCAAATGAGCTCACCCATTTCTTATGTTTTTTTTCCAAGATTCCAAGATGTTTATTATGATTGATATGCAGGGTTAAGATAAAGGGATTAATGGTTTTGTCAATGAAATATATATGTTGTGAATTATTTTTAAAATTGTAATTTAAAATTAATGTATATAATCTATTTTCTAAGACTGTTAAACTTATCATTTCATCGAAACAAGATTCCTTGTAATCATTCAAGTCTATTTAAATAATGCATCAGCTCTGGGTAACTAGGGTCGGGTCTTTATAGTTGGTATTAGAGGATGTTTAGCAACAACCTTGGATGTAGATTTATATAAACTCTGATTAGAAAACATTACCCTAGGATAGAATATGAGGGTTAGTATAGAAGAACTTCTTATAATTTTGGTAATGTAGAGATTTTTTCTATTTTCCAAGTAATACATCCCTGTCTGTATACGATCAGGTAGTGGAAATTGTGGAACATATGTACGTAGGAGTGTAAACTCTAACATAGAGTTTCTAGCTTGAACCAGGGTGTCCTTGTATATGGCAGTGATCCATGTTTCACTATTGGATATGACACTATTGAGGGATATGCTCATGATAATTCATATTTTCATTTCAAGCCATTAAAAATGACTTAGGAGTAAATAATTTCTCAAAGAAAACATTTTGTTATTATATATTATATGAATAATCATTTCAATTTATATTATCTATTTTACAAGTTTGTAATTATGCATTTCGAATCATCAATTAACCTACTATATGGCATTTTTTAGAAATGGTGCCTAGTAGAGGAATGGGAATTCCAGTAATACACATGATCGAACGATTAATAAATATCATATCATTCATGGTATTAACCACATATTTAAAAGGTAATAGTCTCCAATTTATTATCATCGTATGAATAAATAGTATCATGTGTTAATAAGATATATAAATAATTATCTTAGTTTTATGTCTTTGAAGGGAAGAAAGATAATAAAATAATGGAATAGAGAAAAATGGATAATGGGAAGAGGGGAAAGAAGGATTTTTCCATATGTTATAACTATAAAAATAATCACCATGGTAAATGGTTAAATACAATGAGTGTTTGTTATAATTGTGGTGAAAAAGGACACCATGTACGTGACTACAATGGTAAGATAAATGATTCAAATGTAAAATTATACATTTGAAAGGAATTGAGACACTACTCAAATCAATGTTTAAGTCATCAGAGTACACCCCAAGTGTTGCTATTGGATAATAATGAAGTTATGATACTGCCGAAGTTAAAGAGGAATGATTAGAGTTTTTATGCTATTATTAAAGTATTTTTCCATTTGATTATTATATTAATTATGTACATGATATAATAATTATAAAGTATATAATGATTATTAAAAAAATACTATTTCATTAAGGACATGAGATTGTGTGGAACTAGGAAAAGTGACTCAATTGCAGGTTAAATTTTTTGAAAAATATATGGTTGAAAGAAATATAAACCATCATATGGTTATAATACTAAAGTAGTGATTTTGGAATAATATATGATTGATTGGGATAAATTATATTTGATAATCTTGAGTACCTTGAAACTGGTTAATGATTTGAATATTCCATCACTGTTGGAGTTTACATCATTTTGGGATTGAAGGAGCATATCTAGTATTCTAAAAAGAATAAGGGATCAGGAATGTAATCAATAAGGATTTGTGGTAATTCTGGGTGTTACAGTTTTTTAAAGGAATACAGAAAGAAGGTATTCACATTTTATTATGTATAAAAAGGATCATCATTGTGTTTACATTCTTTATAAATTTCTGACTTTGAGTTAGGACAGAAGAGTTTATGATAATTAGAAAGGTGCGGATATATTAAGTTTTACATTTGATACTATTGTTAATGATAAATAATTTCTTGTGATTGTTTTTGGATTGTCATTAAATGGATAACCTGGAGGTCAGGCGACAACCCTCCATGTCCGGCAAGGCCACGAGACTTGAACCCACAACTGAAGGGCAACAAGGGTGCATCACCTACAACTATCCTACATGATGTCTGAGTTTGTATAATGTAGTTTTTAAAATTTTCTCACAAATTAGTTATTAATTCATTATTTTGGGAACCTTATACGATCAGGATAAATAGAATATTTTTTAATTCTATTTTCTTTTGGTGTGAAAGGTGAGTTTGTGGTAGGAATTAGTTGAAGCATGAAACTCTACATATCAAGTATATTTTCTCCCTCTTATTATATTAATATATTAATTCATAATCATTTTTGAAGGGATTTTAAAACCAAAATTTTTTTTATCCTAATAGATTTTGTTTTGTTGAACAGATGATATTTTACATCACCTAAGATTGATGGCATTGAGGCACTCAATTTTTACACTTGTTTGTGATTGATGACCTCAATCACTACCTATAAATATTTACATTTTTCCTCTAATTTTTTGTCTCCAATTTCTACCATTGATCTCTTAATCAAGATCAAAATTAGGTTTTGACTTTTTCATTTCCCTTTCCCCCATGTTAAGATTAATTTAAAAACCCGATTCTTGATGTAGGTTTTCCACAAAGGTATTTTTTTTACTTTTAAACATTTATTTTTGAAAAAAGATATCAAATTGAGAGGACGCAATTTATTTAAGAAGGGGAGAATGTAACACCCAATGATTTCATAGTACATTATCTCATTAATGTAATTCAATAGCTTACGCTACATGAAACACCGAGTTAGAGAGCACCACAACTTACCAAATGAGCCATTCAAAAATCTGTTATGAATAGTATTAACTGCATTTTAAATATTATATACTCTATATAATTTTAACAACAATATTATGTGTTTCTTAGACATAATATATGGAAAAATTCGTTTTTTTCTGAAAAAAGGTGTATTTTTCAAAAAATGCAAATTTACCGCTTGTTAATGGAGAAACCTTATTAAAAAAAATATTTGACCCTTTTATATATTCAATTTAATTAAATTAAATTCTTTTTTAGAATAAGGATATAAAAATTTATTATGGATAAATTTTTGGCACTTTTCTGATAACTTTCATATTTTGATGAATTGTTAAAAATACTAAATTTTTATTGGAAACAACTTTTTTAATCAAAATATTTTATTCTGCTAAATTATGAATTTTAATGGTTTGAATGTATAATTTGATTATATTTTTACCATTTAATACAATGTAGGTAATTATAAGTAATTTCACATTTAAATTTGAATTAAACACATGTAAATATTTTGATAGTTTTAACTTCTTAGAAACACACTTTTCGGTTTTGACAATGGGAATTATTTTTAAATTAATAAATGAAACTTCTATGTTTTGAAATTGGAAAAAAAGATATCATTTATTAACTTAGAATATCAAAATTATCGTTTACTGGATTTTTGATATTTTTTCTGAAAAGATACTATTTTTGATGAATAGTGAAGACATTGTGTTATTGATTATAATAGATTTTTTTTAAATAATTATATATATTTTTTAAATTTATTTTAATTAAAAATAGATATATAATACCTATATAATTTAAATGTAATTAATTAGAGTCATTTTATAATAAAATTAGCTGTATTAAATTTTATTGAACCTTTTAATATTTTTTCCCACATTCTAGTAGCATTTGCAATTTTGCATAAAACATAATTTTACCACTTCTGTGAGACGAATTTCGAAAATACAAGAGACACTGTCGACATCATCATGTAAAATGTGGTTCAATAAGTTGAAAATAATTTTTTGGTGAATGGTAACTTTTGACTTTTATTTACCATAGTAAAAAAAGTAAATTTGGTAATTAATGGTAAATATGATATTATAATAACCCTATCACATGTACTAATTCTATTGGATAAATTTATTTTGACCAAATTAAACATTAGGAATAAAATATGATCTAATTTGGTCCACATGAATTAGATTAGGATATTTGTTATTATTTAATTTAAAGAATAGTTAAAAGTGTTAAATTCAAAGTTCAACAACTAATCCTATTTTTAACATAGGCTTACACAGAATATATGTTCGACTATAAATATTTATTAAAATTTAAAAATATTTCCTACAAAATGGTATTTTATATCAAAAATTTGACATTAAATAATTTAATTTTTTATGACGCAATGATGATGCAATAATTACCTAATTATTAAATATTAAAATAATTGACATTATAAATTTACAAATAAATGTTAATTGAGTCTTATAATTAATTCAAGTAATTTTAAATGTTAATATGACATGTTAGGGTTGATTATATAAATTTTTTTCAAATATATAAGGTTTTTTTGACTTTCACAAAAACAAAATACCAAATAGTGTCAAAATTGAAATAAATTAATTTTTAAAACAAATACTATATTATTGGTCGATATAATATTTATAAAAATCTAATGTTTAACCAATGGAATTAAATAATATTATATATGTGATTAATTTACCACTTTAGGTTCTCTTGTAAGTTTACTATGTGTTTATTAACAATATAGTGTAAGAATATAAGAAGACATGGTAAAAGTTAAACTATAAAACTAAGAGTTAAATCTGAAAGATACAGTTAATAAGGTGCCCTAAAACTGTCTAAATCCCATTGGTTGAGATGTTTTCAACCCATACTCACCTTATCCTATAAATGAATTATTTTTTAGATCTTATAAACTGAAAATTATTCTATAATAAAATAATTTTTCAAGATTTTCCTAAAGTGACCCTCACCCATCTTATAAAAGGGTACTTCCCCTTCTCTCAAAATCACAACTCCAAAGCCATTTGGCTCAGCCAAACCCCACCACAATCACCACTAAAATTCCCTCAATTCAACCTAGTGGCCTTCCATTGAGAAAAAAATGAAACCTATGTAGAAATTTTGTTAAAACCAAAAGGAAACACCCAAAGAATAGGTAATTATTTTATCACCTCCTCCAATGTTCTTTTCTTTTTTCACATTCTCTTTCTTTATTATTTTCTATAAAAAAATAATAAATACAGTACGTTATATATAATTTGATGATATTATAAATATGGTACTACCATATTCATTATTCTATCCATCCTATGAATGATAATGTCAACATGCTTGCGTACGTACAACTTACCGTCTCCACGTCGTGGTGTAATTTGTTATTCAACACTTTGTTATTTTGATGGAAATAATGATGATTAATATGTATATAAATAATCAAAGTAACATTATAATGTCTCTGTAAAATTAATATACCTTCCAATTCCTCACCTTTATATCTTTAACGAAATGATATCGTCGCTCGTGTGTACGTACGGGTTACTATCTCCACGACGCGATGAGATTCATTTATGTATTCAGCATTCAACTATTATTATAAAAATATATATTGTTAATAATTATTTAATATATGAATTAATAATTCTAATTAATATATATATATATATATTTATTTAAATATATCTTATTCACTTTGTTCTGTTTATTATGTTATAAAAAGGGAAAAAACATTTATGCGTACGTATGGCATACTGTCTCCATAAACGGTATTTTTCATTTCATATGTCAATCTATTATACATATTTATATTATAAATATATTATATATATAAAAAATGGATTATATTATAGATGTATTTAAATCATGATCTATGTGATATGATGAATAATAACAATAAAAAACATGTAAGATAAAGAAAGCGATTATTACCCGAAATGTTGATTTAACATGGAAATAATTTTTAAATAGCTAATATAAAGTCATAAATGAATAATGAATGAAATAATAAATATGAATATAGATTTTTTATAATTTTATAACATTCTGTGGTCATTATATCAGATGCTAAATATACCCTCGACCAAAGGAAAGTGCATGGTAAGGGTTATTTCCTCAATATCACTATTATCCGAGCTTGTTTATGTGTAAGTATTTACTGGAATTTATTTCTCATCGATACCCATATTTAATAAAAATGTTTTCAAAAGTAATATTTTATGTTATAATGGTAGGGTCTATTCAACTGCATCACCATTTTATGTGTTTTAATGATTTATTTTTCTAAATCCGTTTAATTAATGTATATGTTATCAAAATGATTTTAAGAATTTATTATTATAGAAATGAATGTTTTGAAATGATAACTATTTTAAAAAGTTTAAAAGTTGTATGGTTCGATTTGATTCGAAAATATATTTTATGATAATTCCTTTATAAATGTGTTATTTAAAATGATTTCACAAAAAGGGATATTTCTCTCAAAAAGTTTTACTGATCATTTTCAACTATGTCAGCATCCTTTATTTTATATTATTCTTAATTGAAGTTGTTTTATTAAAATCATATATTATATATTTTATAGAATGAGTTATGATATGTTTGACTGTGGATTTTCTATTTTTATACCATTAATGGTTTATTGTTATTGTATTGACATTTATATGATTGTTTTAATATGATTGATTATGTTATAATTCAACTTTTTCATATGAGGAATATAGTGGACTTAGTAAATGATGGGTCGAGCCCTCTATAGATCCCCAAAACATCGGTAGGTCTCACTAAGAAAACTATTTTCTTGGCATAAGGACTTGAAAAAAATATTATTTTTAGTCCTGCCACAAGGCCTTGACTTTGTGGAAATGATGTCCGTCTTTAGAAATTCTCTCATTTTAAAATTTGTTATTACATGTGATTATTTGAATATTATAATATCCATGTGTAGGATTATATGGTGTGTATTGATTTATTTTTTCCATATAATTTTCTTTATTAGTTTTAAAAATACTATTTTTTTATTACATATCTTTCCTTAAAATTTTATAGCTCCCCCAAAATTATTTACCATTATTGAGCATCTGAACTCAACCCTTTTTATGTTTCATTTTCCTAGGATTCCAAGAAGTGTATTATGATTGATATGTAAGGTTAAGCTAAAGGGAATAATGGGATTATCAAAAATCATCTAGGTTGTGTTTTAGGTTTGAAATTGTAATGTAACGTTAATGTATACAATCTATTTTTCAAGACGACTAAACTAACTGGTCCTTTGAAACTTGATTCCTTGTAATCATGGCAATGTATTAAAATAATGCACCATCTCTAGGAAACTGAGGTCAGGGCGTTACCAAAAATATCTCAAAATTGTTAATATAACATAATTTTTTTATTAATTCATAATAAACGAGTACTCAATTTTTTGAAAATTTATTTTATGCTTAAAAAATATGTATTCTTTAAAATAATTCTTAATATTTTATTTTGTTAAGAAAATATAATAATATTATTCAACATTAACTAATGTAATTTTAAAAAACCTATTCCATTTTATTAAATCATCATTCGAAAAATATGATAGGGTTAAAATTTTGGACTTTTTTAAATATAAAATTTTTAATGAATAGTAAATAATAACAATTATTGTGAAACTGGTACGTCATTTCATTGAAAATTCCCAACTATATTATTAATTTTGTCCAATATAAATATAAAAAAAATTTATAAAAAATATAAATTATTATATATTAATCGATTATATACATGTGCATAGAATACAAATACACTCATACATAACAGGATAATTTTGCATCAAAAATCCATCTATTGGCGTGTTTTTTGAGATAATTATGAAAATAACTTATTCCAATTACATAGTTGTAATTTTCTAAACATTATTACATATTTTTAATAGTTAAAAAATTATTTTATAATTTAAATGTAATAAATGGTAATAATAAATTTAAAAAATATAAAAAGGTCATCACCATCGTCAATGAGAGAATTATGTAAATCAAGTTTAAAACCAAATATTAAGGAAAAAAAATTTATCTTCACAATTATTGAAATAATTAATTCTAAAAAATATCATCTTATTCACTATATTTTTCTTTTTATTGGACCATATTCCATGAATGCCACCTATATAATATTGTAATCAATGAATAAAAAACCAAACATTCTAACTTGTAAATATCTCTTACGTGTTATCAATGGGGAAAAAAGAATGATATGATTGAATATATATTTTTATTATCATAATAATTAAAATACTATCAATATGATAATTTACTTAATGTATTTATAGAATATATAGGTTTTCTAAATTTGATGTAAGGGAAAACACAATACATCATTACTGAATAGAAAATTCAAATAAATTATTTTGAAAATTATTAAAAGTTTTATAATTTAAGTGAATTGTATTTTAATATTATTTTACATATTAATATATATTATTAGTGATTTTTAAATATTATATATCCCAATTACTCCTTTTATTGATTCATTTAAAGTCATATTAAAGTAATAGTATCAAAAATTCAATATATGTAATTTTATAATAAGTAATTTTTTATCAAATGAATTAAAATTACTAAAAATGTAATCATGCATCAAGTGATAGATGTATTTTTTTAAATATTATTTATTCTACATTTATGTCCTAATTTCCATTTTATTTTTTATATTTTGACCCATATAAAGTAAAAAAATATTGTTATCACTTTAATTGTAAAAAGGGGTAACATGTATTAAAACTAAGGGATAAGGGTAAAAACCTAATATAAAATTATCCTAATTTTATTGTATGATATTATTCCGACCCATACTCATACTAAATTTTTATTAATTATTTTTTGATACTCATTCCAAAATTAATTAATTTATATTCATAAAATATTTTATGAAATTCCAATGTTCTAATCCTGTCTCTTATAAAAATGAACCCCTAATTATTTTTTCTTCACACATGAAAATCCATTGGATTCGATTAATCTTTCCCAAAATACCTTATATAATTACATTAACATAGTATATATTCCTTTTTATTATAAAACCCTCCTAGAAAGGCCATTGGTGTATAACTAAAGCGGTTTACTGAAAAAAGATGATAATGAAGATAGTATGTGACAAGTCAGACATGAGGTGTGGGGTTTCATAACTCAATTTCCTTTTATTAGTTTATATAACATGCCCATCGATTCTATTATGACATGATAATGTATTAAATTACATTTTATTTATTTATGTTATATTTCCACTTATCAATTGTGGATTTACATTCATTTCCCAAAATCTCCTCATACAATATTTCTCATTTTTATTATATGATATATGTGAGGGATTTCATCTCAATTTCCATTCATTGAGGAATATTTTATTTTTATAAAACTAATTTTATTTATATTATGTATACACATCCATTTTACGTGTTCTATCATTAATATTATATATTCCATGGTATTTTTAGTTTCACATCATTTTATATTATATAAAGTGGTTTGAAAAAAAACCTTACCTTATAGTAAGAGGTTTCTTCACACAATTTCCATTTATTAGGTTTTATCACATATCCATTTATTCAATTATATAAATATTTTTTCAAATCAATGTTGATTGTTTTGTATTTTATTAAAACTTATCAATTTTTTATTTATAATTGTTACACATGATCTCATGTTTTATAATTCTCATTTCAATTAAATTACCATTATAAATGAATCTAAAAAATGTATCAACTCAATTGAGGAATAATTTTTATTGTTAATCAATTTAATTTTATCTACTGTATATAATACCCCTTTGATTGATTTAATTTGAATTACAATCAATTCAGGATGATTAGTTTTACAATTTAATTTTATTCTGTAATGGGTTATAATAGTAAATTTACCAATTAGGGAGGGATTTATTTTACAGTCTCAATTTTTTGGATTCCATTTATTTTCAATGAACCGATATTATATTATGCCCTTCATAAAATACATCTATTTTCATATACCTAAGATATTTAAGGATTTCCAGAATTTTATTTCGTATTTTACACTCTTTTCCACTTGGATATATAAAATAAATGATTAAATGGGATCCTAAATTTATTTCTCTTGTAATCAGATATATTTTTATCCATGTCCAAACGCCCACCATTATTTTAAAAAATAATTTTTATTATTGAAATTATTTATTAATGAATAATTATATTATAGTTCAATTTTCAAAAGCTATAACTATAATATTTGAAATCTTTTCTGAAATGATCATTTGATAAATAATTTAAAATTTTTAAAAAGATATGTTTTTGTCTTATATGGTATTTTTAAAAATTATTAAAACTTTAGCTGTTTTATGATATTTTGATTGTTTTACATGTTATTAAATATGTTATTAAAAAACTACTGTACAAAAGAATATTTCAATATTATCATTGAAAATATGGTAATATCTTATTATCATATTATTTTTTTGGTCAATTTTTTCTCCTAAAACATTTTCATTCTTAGGATAATTTTGTATTACATATATATTAAAAGTACACATTTATTTTATCTTAGACATAACAATTCCTCTTTATTATATTTTTATATATATGGTGTTTAGTTTGAAAATTACTTGATTGACTTGGGAAATTTTTATATTTCATAATAAATAATATATATGGGTATATGTTGATATAGAATATTAATTAAAAATTATATTTATCATTTTATATTTGAGGAATAAATTAGATATGAAGTGAATAGTGGGACCCAAAATTATATATCCCGTCGATGCATTGACTAGTTTCATGGAAGAAACCAGTTAAATGAATTAAATGAATTTATAGTGTGTCAAGACTTTTCAATTATACTATATTACTATAGGTCATTTATGTTATAGATATAATGATGTCTACAATCATAAAATCTAATATTAATAATTTCATTCTTTGAGAATCTAGATATATTATCCCTAAGCTGACTACATTGATATTATCCATTTGTTCAATTTATACTAATGTTAATTATTAAATGGATTGTTTTCATAGTTATTTACAATCCAATATAACTTTTTCCTATTTTTACTTTGTGTAGATTCCACTATAAGAAACTCTAAATGCACATCTGAGAAGAAAATTTTTCCTTTCATTCACCACGTTATTAACAGAGTTTTTTATTGAGTTCAATTATATAGAATATTTTCATTAAATATTTTATAATTTATATTTTATATTATAATTATAGACTCATGTATGAATATTTTTTACAATGACTGTAAAACTATTCATTCCATTGGGATGGAATCGAGTGTATACAATGCCAATTTAATAATGTAACCCATCAGATCTGGGATATGAGGGTTAGGGTTTTTCCAATTTTTATTAAAGAAATAATAATATAACGAATTTCAAGTATAGAAGATAAAAATATATATTTTGGATCCTAAAAACAAGATAGACTTTGGGGAAATTCTACGATGAAACTATGATTACAACTCATATGTGGATATTCTAAAATTTTTATGTCAAATTGTAGGACAGTATGTTTATTTTTAATTTTATTTATAGTTTAAAAGATACACCATATGAGGTTTTAGATGATGGAAATACATTAAAGGAATTTTTGTTGTTTTAATTAATAATTGTGGTATCTGTATCCCTTATGTATAAACATTTTTTGGGAGAGGTGTTTATTTGAATGATAATGATTTAGCATTTTTGGGATGTAAGATGAATGATATTGATAAACTTTAGGGATAATATGATCATTGATGTTATGGTTATAATAGTATATTATGATAATTTTATTTTCCAAAAATATAGATGTGTAGAAATCCTTTATGGTGGATAAGTGTTTTGATGAATAAAGTTATTTTTTTGTATGGTTATAATATTTTTTGGAATTATATAGGATGTATATTAATAATGTTTTTGTATAAATAAAACATCAATATCATATAAAAACAGATCTTATTAGATAACGTCACAGGCTTAAACCCACAACTTAAGGGTGACTACTTGGAAACACCTATAAATGGACTATGTGATGTCATGGTTAGTATACAATTTTATTTGTTAACAAAATTATGGATGAATATATTATTAATTTAGAGAATCATTTTGTGGGGTCAAAAGTTTTAATTAATAGGTGAATAATTATAATTTTGGAGATGTGTTATATTTATGAGTAACATATATCCAGTATGTTTAATCAAATGCAACGACCTTAAAAATTACATATTCTGCTATTTCTAAACTAAAACTCAGATTTGAGTATATTTTCATATTATATTTTTGGAGAAGATAGATTAAATCTTTAATAGTAAACCCATACATTATAATTGGGAACTTATATGCAGTATCCATTTTTTCACCAAAAACATTCTTAAAAATGTTGTTTCATTCATAGAAACACTTCACAACTCTAAAAATGATTTCATAATTTCTCTTACACGTCTAATACAAACATATGAATACATGGTACAAGAACTATATTTTCATTAAGGGGTATAAGGTATCAGAAACCATTAGTATAGGGGAAACATGATGACTCATATTTCATTTACCTATATCATCAATTATTTTTAAACATATGAAATAATAAATTTCCACTTGAATGAAACAGATATATTTTCCATAAATAATATTTATAAAACCATGGATGTTTTATTGTAATTTTTTTACATTGAGAATCATATTCATAAAACCCCTATTAAACCCTTTTAATTGTAATAACAATATAGATGATGTCCAAAATTATCATTAATCAGTTAAAATATTACGGACTTACCTCGCACTATATGGGCTATGCCATGTTGATCATTAATATTGATACCCAATTCTATCTTTTCCACCAACAGTTAAGATTTAATATGATAACATGGTGATATTTGGGATGCCCCATGATAAGTTGTACTAAAATTTTTTGATGATATATGCGGTAGAACATGTTAAATTGTAATGAGATTTTTCAATGGTATTTGGGCCCACTAGTTTAATTTTAAATTTCAAGTAATAAAATAAAACATGTGTATGATTAAATTTTCTTTTATAATAAAAAATCACAAAAATGGTTTTAAACACATTATAAAATAACTTTCCGATATCAAAATCCAATTTTAATTTTGAAAAATATTTTTAAAATAAAAACAATTTGTACATCATAAAGAACCCAATTATATTGAAAACATAAAAAGGAAGTATAATTTCATTAAAGAATCATGATGTGGGAGAAATTCACTAATTTTTTATAAGTTGAAAAACATCATTTTTAAATCTTATAAAAAAGAACTTCAAAAGAAAATTTTTCAACAAAAATCCCCTTGTAAAAATCATATCATTGATGTAAGAATTAATAAAATTAATTGATTTTATGTATTCAAAATATAAAAATCATAAAAAATTGTAAATAAATCAGAAAGTTATAAATATTCAATTCACACATAATCATAGCATTGCATAACCAATGATGTAGAATTTAAACTAAATGAATGTAAATTGAGTTAAAAATTTCCTATATTCAAATGTGATTTCTCTTATATCTCATTTATATTCCAAAATAATAATCATATATTAATTATTTAATTACTTGGGTTCCTTTTTCTTGTTTAATATTAATTTTATACCATTTTTTACCATGTTATAAATATTACTAAAATATATAGGACCACATCATATGTTTCAATGATATTTGGTAATTGCGTAATAAATTACATTGGTGCATTTTCTATAGTAAAATTGGTCATTAATATTTCATCGAACGAAAAATATTCATGACATAATAATCACACTAATACATAAATTCTACTTTTAAAAACATTCATTAAATTTGGATTTGAAAATTGGTCAACTTTATAATCTTTGAGATGGTAAGCCCAACATACGCATTAGTAACATTTTTATTTTTCAATTATCATTACAAAAAAGAAGATAAATATTATTTCATCTTTTAATGTAGATAATAATATCATTAAGATTTAATTAATATATTATATATAATTATATATATAATTCATTTTATTTTTATAATGAAAAATGAATCACATCACTTTGTGGAGGTGATAACTCCCATGTATACAAGAACAATGTTAATATTTTTCTGTGTATGGAATTAGAAGACCATAAATGATATTTTTTAGTAATAGTGATAAATATTAAATAAATATGATATATAATATTTATTACCATCTTTTTAGACACACATTATATATGATGACAAAAATTTGAATTTCATCATTTCGTGATTTGGTATTCCACCATACAAAAGAATGATAATTTCTTTTCCCATTTGATTCATGTGTAGATGGATTCAGGTTATGTTATTAACATAATAAAAATATATATATATATATAGGTAATAATATATTTTTTATTTAATCATGGTCAAATAAAATTTTTAGGAGGTGGAATAGGATCCAAAACATAATCACAACATTAAATTTGATAATTCTTTAGGGTCTATATATAACCATTAATACTGTTATTAAAAAATATAATGATTGATTGTGACTAAAAAAGATTACTCTTCATATCATGATCTTCTTTTCATAAAACATTAATCAAAAAAGGATACTTTTCTTCAATAAATAAGACCATTATAATTTGCTGATGGACTATGTGAGAGAATTGGGGTAGATTTTTTTAAACCATAAGGATTGTGAAATATTAAGTAAAGATAATAATAGTTGTCATTTTATAGGAGAGGGTGGGGGTACTCTTGATATTACAAAATAAAAGTAAATTAATATAAATTAGTTTTCAAATTACAAATGGATTATAAGTGATTTATTTGAAATATAAGGTTATTTTGAGTAAATTATCCTCATCCAAATACATTTAGATATTTTTAAAAAAAATTGATAGTCTTATATATTTGGATTAAACCTTATGTATCCTCATTAACCCATAATGTGGAAAAATGTGGTTTTACTCATTAATTGTTAACATTGTTATTATTAAAATAAAAACTAACTATACATAAATCAAGGATGATATTTTGGACCTTATCCCAATAATTTTATTATTATTTTTTTGTTTTTAAAAATATTATATGATTTAATAAAATACAATTTCTTTTAAAATTTCATTAATGTAAATATTGAAAATATTCATCACATTGAATATTTAAAAAATAAAATCAACAATTAAAATTCAAAAAATAAATTTAAAACAAAACTAACATATAGAATTCCTCAATAAAATTCATGTGTGAAAATAATTAATAAAAATTATTATTTTTTAATATAATATATACCATTTATTTTATTTTATCATTAATTTAAAAATTACTCCCACATCATTGTTCATGTTGATAAGGTAATTATTTATTCACTAAAAACATGTAATAAGTATTAATGAAGACGATAAATCATATAACATTAAAATTAAATAAATTCATAAACATATCTTTTGCATTACCATATATATTAAATGTTATACTTATAAAAAAAATTATCGGATATGTTGGAATTTTCAGAAAAATAAAATACTATAAGTGGATTAATGTCATCCATGTTTCCCCAATATGTCATATATTCTCACCATGGATGGATTTGGTTTAAAAAACTCAGAAAATAAAATTTGGTCATGTGTTATGATTATTTTAGATTCCATGTCATAATTATATTAACCCTTAATTACTACATTTACATGTTGATATCTTAACAAAAATTTCTGAAGTTAATATTCATATTTGAAAAAAAATAAAAGAAATATATTTAATAAATTCATAAATTATGATTCGAAATATAGAATCCATTTTAGAAAATAAATTCGACAAAATTGGAAAAATTAAATAAAAAGTAGTCCCACTGACGAGATGAGAATGAAAATTTTAATGTGATAAATTTTAAAAAAATTAATAGTCTTTAGATTGATATTCAATATTGAAATGATTCTAATGACTGAAATTGAATTAATATATATATTTATATTACGCATATAAATTTACATTAAAATTAACTAAAATTTTAATTTGTCATTATCAATTGGTAGGATGCAATTTCAACATTATGTTAAAATGTAATATTTTAACTATTCATTAAAAATTTAATCATATTATTAAAATTACAAAAAAATACCCATTGATAATTTTATTATGACAGATGAAAAATCAATGTTCTTTTTGTCAAATTATTTTTAATAGTGTTTACATTTTGTTTTAAAAACTATATTTCATAAAATGGTTTCATATCTATCTTTAGAAATGTATAGTTTCTATATGTAAACATGGATTTATTTTTGTATCATGTCTCAAAAAATTAGGATGAATGTTAAACACTATATTTATTAGAATAATATATATAAAAATCCTCATTTTTGTATATTATTTATATAAAACACATTTTCTCACAATAAAATAATTTTTTTTTCAAAATATGATTTTGTTTTATAAAAATAAGGGCTTTACTATCATTGATAATAATTTTTTCACCAAATATTACATAATATATACATGTGTAATCAAAACTTTCATAATTTAGTTTATATTTTTCATCCCATCAATTATAATGTTTTCTTTATTAATGTAATAATTAAATAATTATTTTTCATGGTTGATTTGGAATATCATGTACAGTATTTAAAATAGTGTTTCTTTATTAAAATATCAGGTTGTTACATTATCCCCACTATAATAAATTGAGTCTAAAAAATTTGAACTCGGCCTTGGTAAACAGGTTTCAAATGATAGTAAATTTTCCAAAAAACCCACATTAGAAAAAATATTACTATAACTTCAACATAAAAAGAAATAAAATGAAGTATAATGGTCCCCATAAATGACACATAACAGGTTTTTTTGTAAGAAAAAATGGACATGGAATTGAAAAATAACTATCAAAGAGTAATTGAGAGTGAAAAAGTTCATGGTCGTGGGAATGTTAACTATCACAAAAAACTAAATATGTCATTGGATAAATTCCACTAATAAAAGTAAAAAAATGTTTGTTTTTTTACATCCTAATACGTTCCATTGAGTTGAAAAATTCATTAACTTCCTAGAATAATAACATAATGAAAAATAATTACTTGATAAGTATAATTTCTTCTTTTAAACACATTTTAACAAAAAATTTCCTTCCATTAAATTTATAAGTATTAAATATGAATTTTATATGAATTAAGAAATGTAATTACTTCCATAAATTAAAATAATACTAAAAAGAAATAAATACTATTTCTTATATCGTTATATATTTTATGAAAACAAATTGCATATAAAAATATTTATGAATTACAAAAAATATGATTGAATTATTAAAAAAAATCATAATATTTTTATTGTAATAAAATAATTATCCTAAATAATTATCTCACAATTTCATATTCTACAACACATTAAAACAATAAAGAAAATGTTATATACACCTTAAATATTATCCCTAAATTTTTAAATTATGTCAAAAAAAATTATTCCTTAAATAATCATTTTCATCTCATAAATATAATTGTTACATGTACCTAATACAATTATCAAAATTTTAGTAATGTTTCTGAACTTTTACACATTTCATAGAACATAAAAATATGCTACCTAATAAAATATATATATGATAACCCTTTAGAAAAAATTAGTCTCTGTAGAGCATTCATTACTTCTTTGGATAGAACAACATAAACTATAGTAAAAGACGACTTTAATACAACGTTCTATTTCCATTTATAAGAATCTCCATCATGTGTGACTAATTTTAGCCACACATTAGCATAATAAACAAAATAATTACAAATAAAACACCACATCATTGATGGGGGATGCTTAATCATAGTATAAATTACTATAAACAAGTTCTTCCTTGGTAGATTTGGTTCTTCTCTAGCTTAGATACTAATACAATTTATTGAATTGGTAAAATAAACCATCACTTAGAAAAATTTCTTTATTCTAATTCAGACTATTTAGGGATGAATATTTGGACAGATATTTTCCCCTTTGTTTCTTATAATAATAGATACCCTGTTTCCTTTGTGGAAAACCAACCTAAAAATAAATGTATTATGTCATGAATAATCCCCCAGGGACCATTCCGTCACGACCTAAAGCTCGCCTCTCGAAGACCAGGGGATGTTGACTAGCTCCAAAGGAATCAAACTACATGTGGGAGGCATTAGCATAGATACTTGTACACACACACATACAACCAAGTCCCAACTCAGAAAAGGGAAAAAGAATACCACTAAATAAACTGAGTGCAAGTATAGTGGAAAGAAAGAGGGATAGAATACAATCTCAAGAAAAAGTACTGAAGACTGCAAAGTACGAAAGGTGCTCTGATGGCCATCTATAGTAAACACCACCAGATCATGAGAGTAGTGAAGCTACAGGAAGTCGAAGTAGTATGTGCTCTACCCTGTGATGGTTGCAAACTTCCTTGTCATCGAATTGAATGTCTTTCCCTAAAGAACACCCATAGTGGTGTGGCTCGGGCCCTATTCATGTCATCTCGGGAACTCCACATTAGAATAATTCAAAACAAGGGAGGTTTGGGGATTTTAATTTGAACAACAATGTTAATTAAATCTCGAATGAAGAATCAAAAAAGAAGTCACCCTCCCACAAGAACTCATGGACCTTTGATTATCCCAGTCATTGGTAAACATGCGTACATCATTTAGTAATGGACGTGAAAGAACAATGATTTAAAAATACAGACCACTTAATGTTATTTTCCGTACATAGGTCATAGTGGGGTTAAGTTGTTGACACAACTTCTCAGCTCTGATCTTCGAAAGGCATGATGAAGAAGTTGAAGTTCTTATAGCGTTCTTCGTTCTGTGTTAAAGTGTAAGTCCATCATAGGTTCACCATATAATCTTCCAATTTCATTAATGAATTTTTTCCTAGTATGTCAGTTAATAAGTAGGAGAACGTTTTAGTGTTTCCATTATGATGTGATGATGATTTGTTACGTTTTTTTATTTAAGAAACATCATTGTTGTTATGCGGCATTAATGTGTCATTACACTGTGAGTTTAATGAGCCCATAATAGAACACATTGATATGAAACATCTCCCCCTATCACTGCCCCACATCATCGTCATCGATCACTCTAAACTAAGAATGAAAATAAAATAATCAATCTAAATTATTTAACAAATTTTCTCGATATTATTGAAAAAAAAATTTTCTACTCAAACCTTTCTGGCCGAATATAAGTCATTTCTAGGCGAACCCCGGTGTTCAGAATTTGACGGTGCCCTCGTATTTTTTATTTGAGAGATGGTTCATAATATAGAAAATCATTCTATTATATTTATGGAATATACATTATAAATATATCAAAATTCTGTAATGGGCTTTCCCGACCTCGAAATTACATACTGTTAAATTTTTCAGTCTCAAAATAATTCCATATAAATAAAACAAAATTAATTGGAAATTATGAGATGTTAAATTTTTCCCACCTTAGGTATTTACATCCCCTAAATCTAGAAACAACTACTAACCCAAAATATTGGGTACTAAAAATGAATCTGAAACTCTTGATCCCATTTTTTCTATTTAAGATTCCCATGCTACCATTAAACATGTGCTAGAGGAATCAACAATCTGTATTGGTCCCACTTCTATCTAACCTAAATCTCTACATGTAACTATGAAAACATCACCCCATCATTAATGGACATCTTTCCCTAGTCGATGATGTGTGATTGATCAATCACATACATCCTCTGTTGTGACACATGAAAAACTTAATGCACCTAGTGCATTTTTGGGGGAAGAGTTAGGCAGTACACCAACTCACCAACTCTGATCAGGATCTTAAGAGGACTGATGAATCTCTGAGATTACTTACTGACCCATCCATATCTCTAAAAACCTAATCGGGGTGTGAACCGAAGGAACCCATGATCTCCCTCCTTGAACTCCAAGAGTCTCTGTCTACTATCGACATAAGACTTATTCCTACACTATGTTTTCCTCATCCTCTCGTGAAGGATCTTCACCTTCTCCATGGTATCCCATTCCAACTATGGACCCAAGAGTGCTGACTCCCCTAGTTTTGTCCAGCATATGGGTGATCTGTAAGGCCTTTTCTACAAGGCCTCAAACGGTGCCATGCTAATTATGTTGTTATATATGTTTTTTTATGATAAATACACCAGTGGTAGGTGGTCCTTCCAACCATGACTGAAGTCAAGTATGCCAACATTAAGAATTTCATCGATGGTCTGTATGGTCTGCTCTGTCAGACCATCTGTCTGTGGATGAAATTGTATGATCTAGTGTACATGGATCCGCAATATCTCCTATAATCCCTTGCGAAACCAGGATGTAAAGTGGTTGTCGTGATCTGAGATGATAGTCAAAGGAACCCAATGATTCTGCACTATCTCCATGATGTATAGGTGTCCCAATCCCTCAACTGTTACCTGCTCTTAGATGGGTAGGAAGTGAGTTGTATTGGTGAGTCGGTCAATAATCACCCAATGAGAGTCAGGACATCTAGACATACGTGGTAACCCTATCACGATGTCTATTGAGATACCATCCCATTTCCACTCCAGTACCTCTAGTATCTGATTCAAGACTATAGGAACTCGGTGTTCGGCCTTCACATGCGGACAAGATAGGCATCATGAAATGAACTCAGCCGCTGCTTTTTTCATCCCAAACCACTAGTACTAATTTTGGAGGTCCTGTAACATCTTCTCCACTCCAGGATGTACTAACAAAGGGTATGTATGGAACACCCAAAAAACAACTTCCCAAAACTCCACTGGTAATATGGTGCACCTTATAAAAATGGTGGTTTTCTCCCCACCTATCGAAAATCCTTCAGGAGCTGGTCCGGAGGATATATGAGCACGTCATGCCTCAAATTCAAAATCCCCCAATTCTGCCTCCCTGACACAATGTATGAGTGGTGGATTAATAGCCATCGATTGGAGATAAAAAACATCACCATCATCCATAAGGGATACCTGCATTACAGAAAACTACTCGGTCGCCCCACACTACAGCTACAACCTTGTCCTCCAATGGAGCATGTCTGGCACTACTTACCCCTTTCCTAGAGTATAGAATATATCAAAATCATAGTCTTGGAGGAATTCTATCCATCACTATTGTCTATGTTACTTGTCCTTATAGGAGAAGATATACGTAAGACTCCTGTGGTATGAGTAAAATCTAAACCCCTTACCAATCAATTAGTTCCTCCACTTCTTTAATTCAAAGACCACTGCTGCCAACAATAGGTCATGGGTTGTGTCGTTATACTCATATTTTCTCAACTATCATTAGCCATTGGTGATCACCACTTTCTCCTGCATTATTAAAAAACCAAGAACGGTCCCTGATGCATCACAGTAAACTAAATTCCCAATACCCTCCTCTGGTAGACTTAAGAGGGGCGCACTAGTCTGTCTCCACCTCAGCTCTTACAAACTCTTCTAGAATTTTTTCATCAACATGAAGGGATTTCTCTTTCATTTCAATGCTGATAAGGGTGTTGTTGCCCGGGAAATGTCTTGAACGAACCTATGATCGTAACTAGCCATCCCCAATACTCTCTACACCTCATTCACGCTTTATTGAGGCTCCAAAGCATGCACCACCTCAATTTTTTTTATGATTTTCTGCAACTCCAGCCTCCGAGATGACATGTCCCTAAAGGCGGACCTCATATACACAGAAATAACACTTTGAGAGATTACCATAAATATGGTGCTCTCAAAGTGTATCCAAGACTATCTGCCTGTGTGGAGCATGTTGATCCTCTGATGTTGAATACACATTGATATAATCGTTGAAGACCTTGATGAACCGGTTTAGGTAGGGCTTGATGATCCTCTTCATGGGGGCCAAGAACAGTGTTGGGTTATTGGTCGTGCCAAAATGCATCACACGATACTAAATTTATATACCCCTAACTAAGGGCAGTCATCAGTACATCCTCATCCCGGACCCAAATATGGTGAAAGCCTGATATGAGGTCTATCTTTGAGACACTTCCCTCCTTTTTGGTGATCAAATATGTTATAAATTCATAGAAGTGGTTACTTTTTCATCATAGTCGCCACGTTCTGGTGCCAGAATTACATGCACAACCTCAAACTCCAATCTTTTTTCCTCAAAAAAAGCACCAGGGTAACCCCTAGTAAAACACTGGTCTATACGAACACCTTCTCCTGCATGTCCCATAGTTATACCCTAAGATCATGATGCTCTATGAGATCCTTTAGATATTAATGTGTGGATAGCAGTGTCGTACTGGAGTACATGTTGATACAAAACACTGCCTCTCTAAGATGAGGTAACCCTAGATCCTCATCAAGAAAAACATACTTGTACTCTTCCTCTAATACAAGGAAGCTTGGAATCCTCTCCTCCAGTGCACTAAGAGTGAGGATAGGTAATTGGTGGGTGATCGACTTCACCCTCATCTAAGAGATTCTATCCTGTGCTGTAAGGGTTTCCTTCTCACCAATGAAGGAAAACATTGTCCCATCTTCATGAAAACACCCCACTGTACACCTAAAAGAGTTGATTGAAGAATGTACTGTGGATAACCAATTCATATCAAATATGACATTATAAGGCCTCATTTCTTCTAAAAATAGATCCCATCTGAAACTCTCACCTCATAGGTTATGCTCACACTACCGACACTAGTTTTTAATTGTCATATATTCTCATGTCAGAGTCTCTATGCATAAGATCGAGCTAATGGTTACATTGTAATCTCCATGATCCGAACGAGAGCCATGGAATGGATGGAGTGACTATCACCTATGTCTATAAGTACTGTAAATTGGGTGGATAAGATGCAGATCATATCTCAAAACATCCTTAAAGCATCGTGGTTGTAAGCCTCTGATGCCGGGAGCTGAGCTCAACCATGTCCTCCTACTCTCTCTGGTCAGGGTCGACCACTAGGGGGTGGTGTCAGTAACATCTCAAACAATCTCCCACCACCTTCCACTTAACCAGCTCCCCTACCACACCCTCCCCCCTATGAACCTATGCGATCGTACATTTATCGCTGACTCGGTGGCCCCTCGACCGTCTACCGGTCATCTGTATGGTGGTTTGGTTAGTCACGTGCCATGTGTCTATGACTGTTGCATGCATAGCACTACCAAGCTACCTACAGACTCCCTCCAGACTAGGATCCACGCACCAACGACCCTGATTCATGTGTACATCATTTGAAAGACCTATCCTGCTTCGGCCCACATGTCTATTATCTACTTCATGCCAAAAACTCCCCCACCTAGGGTCTACATGTAGATCTAGTTGTGGGTGCCTACTCCACCATGAAACTCTCTAATAGAAGGGCTCACAATATCCTCCAAACCTGGTTAGTGATGTTGAGAGACACCACCAAATCCTTAATCTCTCACTTGAGTCCCTAGTCAATTGCTTGATCCCTAATGAAAGGTTCTCGAACCATATTCGGGGGAGTAGAGGTAATGATCTATGAACCATGAAGAGTACTCAGTAACAGTCATGATGTCCTACAATAGGTGAAACAACTCTTGGATGTGGACAGAGCGCAAGTTCATTGTGAAAAAACTTTCCTGGAAAATCCTTTCAACGTCAACTCATGTGACGGTCACCTCATCATGAGTCTTGATAGTTAATATCTAAAACATCCTTTCAAATCCCTATATAAGTCTCATTACCATGATCAAAATCTGGTCGAGTGGTGTCCTCACTATGCAGAAGTCCCAAATCAAAACATTCATCCCTTCATCAGTGACCAAAGGATTCATCTCTCCCCTGAACCATAGAGGTATTTGTTTCAGAAACTCATATATGACACTGATCCTACAAATTCCATCTCTCTGAACTGTCGGTATTATATGCTGACCATCATGTTGTGGTGGTAATGGTGCACCACTCAGAGGGGCCATCTCTAGAACTGGTCCCTGGATAGATGCATCGTCACTAGGCTGGCTATCCTCATGACCTCGTATCAGGATAATAACTCCTCGTCCATATAGAGGCATCCTAAGATAGATCAAGATGTTAAAAAGTTACATGGTTATACATGGTGAGATTAATCTTATTCAAAAATAAGGAGACACTAATGCAACAAGTTTTTTTATGTATTGAGCCAAACACAGAATTCACCGTCCTTGTATATGGTTACGTCGGCCGCCACACAAACACTGGACTCCCCGAATTTGAATGTCGATGTCTAAACTCATAACACTATTTTCCTCAAAACAAAACAAAAAACTCATGGTTTTGGAGAGGAATCCAACCACCCTACAATACAACTTTTTCATGTCCCATCCCCTAAGGCTCATGTCATGAAAACCCCATTCCCGCCTCTGAATGGCCAGGGGATGGTGACTAGTGCCAAAGGTGTCAACCCAAAAGTTGGAGGCTTTATCATGGATACCTGTACTCACACACACGCCCAACCAATTCCCAACTCACAAAATTGAAACTACATACCACTTAATAAATTGAGTTCAATTATAGGTGAATGAAAGTGGGCTTGGATACAAACGAATGAAAATATATTAAAAACTGTAAAGTATGAAAAGTGTTCTGATGGACATATATAGTAACCCCCACTTAATCGTGAGAGTAGTGAAGCTAATAGAAGTCGAATTAGAATTTCCATTCCAACACAATAATCTCAAAACGTCCATTATGTCAATTAAAATGTTTGGCCACAATGAACACCAATGAAGGAGGGGCTCGGGACTGGTTTGTGTTGGCTCGGGCCCTCCCCATTTGACGTTTACAAAATAAGGGAGTTCCATTCATTTTAATTATACCAAAAATAAACTAATTCTCAGATAAAGAATCCCCAAAAATCAACTCTCCCAAAATAACACACAGTCAACAAATTAATCTATTTGTGGGTTATTCTACATTCATAATTTAGAAATGGGCAAAGAAGAAAAAATAATAAAAAACCCCTACCTCTTGAAGTTTGTTGCCACACGTTCATCCTGGATGGGTTAAGGCATTGATGTTTCTTATCAGCTCTAAACTTCGAAAGGCTTGATGATGAATATGATGTTATACTGATGTAATATGGTCTTTTATGGGGTGGAAGTCCATTAGAGGTTCCCTAGTAAATCCCCTAATTTCATTAATCCATATTTTCCCAGTGCATAGAATTATAAGTAGAAGCATGTTGTAGTGTTCCCATTAGGTTGTGAAGTCGTGACGTTATACTGTTTTATTTAAGAAACGACATCATTATTACATGTCAATAATACATCATTATGCTGCATGTTTAATTGGAAATTAATGAGCCACATCGATGTGCATCGTCAAGTACCTGTCACAGCCCCACAGCGTCACCGTCCGCCACTCTAAACTGAGAAATAAAATAAAATATATAATCTAAATTATTTTATTATTTTTCTTGAAAAGTCTGAAAAAGAAATTTTCTGCTCGTCCCTAACCTGATGAAGTTAATTAATTTCTAGGTGAACCTGGCATTCTAAATTCAATATTTTCCTTATATTTTTTATCTAAGTAATGGTTGAAAATATAGAAAATCCCACTCATATATTAAATGAACGCACATTAAAAAATGTTCAAAATTTTGTTCCGGTCTTTCTGATCCTCAGAATTACATTTCGTAAAATTCTGTGATCACAAAAAAATTCTAGTTTAATAAAACAAATTCCATGTAAATTCCGAGAAAGTACAGATTAGATATGGAATCTTTTAAATAATTAAATTATATAGCATTTTACCATATACCTAAGGTAAAAAAAATATAAGGAATATAATTAACATTATCCTGAATTATAATGTTAAACAAACCATTCATTGATTCTAACTGTAAAGTCCCAATATTCTACATTTTATATTAATGTAGAATTCAATTTATATGATCTTTTATGTTTAGATTTTTTGAGATGTATGATAAACTACTACATAGTAAACAAAAAATTATATTTGGACACTTATACTTAGTATCCATTTTTCCACCATATAACACTCTTAATATGAAAAAATATTTCTGAGTTGACCAATCATAATGAATCACAACATTAATTCATCCAGTCCCTTACAAATATTGTGAAATGAATTAAATATTTGGGGATGAGAACAAAAAATATATGTAAGGGATAAAATTGAATTTAAACAATTAGTCCGGTGAAATCCTATAAACTAATATACTTTTTTTCTTTTATCTATAATGTTCATTGAGGATATCAAAAAAAATTATACCAGAAAATAACATACATTTTTTATAAAATAATATCATTAAAACCCATACAAATCATTTAAAACATCTTTCACTGAATTATAGAATCATTTTCATCACTGCATTACAAAACCATTTTAATTGTAATAACTATATAACCAACTTCCATAATTTCAAATTCCTAATTAATCTATTGAGGTATTTTCCAATACTATCTTGACCACTCCATGTTATGATCAAGTTGGATTACCTGACAATATCTGGTCCCCTACATATTACGGTAAAACATGCTTACCCATCTCTCTTTAATCCACCCCATCTTATGTTTTAATTTGATTTATTGGCACTATCCTGGCACCCCTTAATATAATATAATAGGATTTACCAGTGGTATCTAGGCTAACCTTTTTTACAATAAAACACAAAATAACAAATAAAACATTTAAAATATTACATTTTTTTAGAAATCATTTCAAAAATACTTTTTAGCTCTTAAAAAATACATTTATGATATCCAAATACCCATTCTCTTTAAAAACATAATTTATAATCAAAACACATCATTCATAATAAAGAACGTAATTTTATGAAAATATTCATTGAAACTAATAATTTTGGAATAATATATTTAAAGAATCATAATTTTGGGAAAATTATATCATATTTTATATTATCAAAAAATATTAGTATTTAATTTTTTAAAATGAAACATAAAGAGATGGGTTTTTAAAAGAAACTCCTTTTCAAAAATTATATCATTGAATTTGAAATTAATCAAATTTATTGATTATGTTTATTCACTATAAACCCTCATAATATAGTTTGAAATATAAAATATGTTAATAATAATTTATTTCACTTTTAATCATATCAGAAAAAAGCAAATGAAGTATATTTTTTCACAATGAATAGGGAAATATTTATGAATTCAATTTCTTTGAGTCTGATTTTTCATGTCGTTCCTTTTGTATTTATAAATAATATACCTATGTTAAATATTTAATTTATTTATAAATTTTTTTAAATTTATTTCTTTGTAAAAAACTTCTTAACCTTTTATTACAATTACACTATAATTTATGTTTACATCAGACAATTTGAAGATATTCAGTACATAAGTTCAATATTATATTACTATGACGTATACAGTCAATGTGGTCATTAGAAAATAATATAAAGAATAATGTTCATTAAATAATCATTAATTTTATTCGAAAATTATAATTCTAATTATATCCATTACATACAAATATGAAAAATAAACTATATAACAGTCCGGGATATGGTAATCAATACATATGCTTGAGTAACATTTTAAATTTTCAATGATCATAATGAAAATAGGGTATTTATTATTTTATCATTAAATAAATATCATAATATTATTAACATAATTTTAATCATTTAAATATACATATATTTATCATCATTGTGATTTGGTGTTGAAAAATGAATCACATCGCTTTGTAGGTGTGATAATTCTCACATTCACAAGAATTACTATATCATTATACTATGTATGGAATGTAAGAAAATAAATGATATTTTATATTTTAATAATTATGAGTTTTATATTTAATACCATATTTATGAATTCATTATATCATTATAAATAGTCTTTGGAGATGGTGATGGAAAATAAATTTCACTTGTTTGCGAGTTGGTAGTTATCCACACTAACAAATGATTAATACATTTCCCATTTGATTGTATTAGAGAAAAATTTCAGTGACTATATTAAAATAATAACAATATAATATATTTATGATACTATATATATATATATATATTTATATATCAATTTATCAGGGTGTAAATTTATTTTAATGTGGTATAATGAGAAAGGAAATCAGAAACATTTGATTAAAAAATATACATCTTCTTTAGATGTTCTCTTTTGCAAAACACCCTAATACCAATAACTGTTGGGTTTTTGGTAAAATAATACATATAGAATGTGTTGAGGGATTCTAGTAAGGTATTGGTGTTGATATTTTCTAATCCAAAATGTTTTTGAAGTGTGACAAAATGAGATCAATATTCTTCGTTTTATTGGAGTGGACATGGACACTCTAATAATTCCTCGAAATATTAAATTGTTATAAATTAATGTTCTATTAAAAAGGTTACAATGTGAGTTATTTAAAGGATGATATTATTTTGTTTTTAAAATAATCTCATCAAACATAATATTATATAATATTTTACAATATCTATACCCTTATATTATTGTTTTGACAGTAATTTATAATGTTTGAGTCTTATCATAACAACATATGTTTTTAATCATTAGAGGATAATATTGTTAATATAAAATGAAAAATAAATAAATTAACCTTGAATGACATGTTAAACAATATACCCATCATTGGTCCTAATTTTATATTTTGATAAATTATATATCATATAATAAAATATTATTTATTTTAATAAATCATTAATATAAATTTAGATGTTATAAATTACATTGACAATTAAAAATATCAATGAAAAAAGATAACTTCTAAAAAAATCACTTAATACATATATAAAATATTATATTATCAAAAAAAATTATCAGATAGAAATAATTATTTCAAATTAAAATTTATTAATATTTTCAAAATAATTTATTTTGTTTTTCTATTAAATTTATAATTACGACATCATAATTTTGCATGACGTTATGATAATTATTAGCACACTAAAATTAAAAAAAATCATGATGAATAAAAATACATTATCATTTAAATTAATATTTATATTTTATGATATATCTATAGTTACCCCATATTATAAATTTTATATTTATTAGAAACATTATTGTACCAAATATGACATTCAGAATAATAAAATACTGTAATGGGCTTAATATCCTCTAAGTGGCTCCAAGAGGTAAATTTTTTTCCCCAATGATGTTTATGGTTAAAAATAACTAATTAAATAATATTTTTATGAGTGTTATGTTTATATTATAATCTGTATCATTGTAATTGTGACCCTTAATTACCTGATTTACCCTTTAATGTGGTAACAACATTTATTTTAATTATTATTCATATAATTAAAAAATAAACTCAACAAATTCAATAAATATACAAAATATGATTCCAAATATTGATTAATTTTATTCTAAATTTAATTAATTATATTTTGAAACATGTTTTTAAAATATGTCTCACAGACATGAAGTGGAGACGAGTTTTTATAGTTAAAATCTTAAAAATCTTGAAATGTTCTTATATCATAATTCTATATGAATGTTGTTCCCATGAAAAAATAATATTAAAATTTTAATAATATTTCAACTGATATATTAAAAACATTTTAAACTATAATTTACCATTATATATTTTTTAGTTGATAATTATATTTTCTATTCATATGTAGTATTTTTCATTATTCATTAAAAATGATTCCTAACAAAAAGAAATATCTATTAAAGTCAATTTTGATATTCTGATTTATAACATTATAATTTTTATTTCATTTTAAATTTATAATAGTTTCCCAATTTATTTTTAATATTAGTTTTTGATCAAAATATGGTAACAATATAATTAGAAAAATTTAGTTTTTTATGAGAAAAATTGATTCATTTATATATAATGGCTTGAAATAATTAATATGAATGTTAAAAATTTTATTTAATATTTTAATAAAATGATTAATGAGTTATTTATTTATAATATTTGGAATAAATGGCACTTTTCAAATTTAAATGGTTTTTTATAAAATGATATCTTATTATGTTAATAAGGATTTTATATTCATTTAAACTTAATTTGACCCCAAATAATTCATTATATATACATTTGTAAACTATATTATCATAATTATGTTTCTATTATTCATACAAGTTATTATTATATCTAGGTTACAATGATTACATTTAAATAATAATATTTATTTTTTGTGTTTGAGTTCGATATGACATATCATGTATGCTATCAAACATATTTCATCATTCCTAAAATCACGGGAGGTAACAAAGAACATAAATGGTTTTTTGGGTAGATGGAAATTATATTTTTTGGGGTTGTTATTTAAATGGTATGGGATCACATTTTATTTGAAAATATTATTTAATTTTGAATTTAATATGGGTAAATGTGATATATAGTTATTTATTTGTGGAATAATCTCTGTTTCACTGTTAGTCAAAAAATTGAAGTAAAACTTATTAAATATTCATTTAATGGTTTATTCATTATTTTTATTATCGTACATTATGGACAAATTTTCATTGATTGTCAATATTTTTAGATATGATAAATATAAAATAATTCTTTTATTGATCTAATATTAAATTAAATGTTAATTTTTGTGTTTAATTGAAAAAAAATCATACAGGAAAGTCATTAAATTAGTAAGAGATGATGTTGAAAGTGATAAAAGAACAACCATATGACGAAATAATTCTTATGAAATTGAAATATATAATGTACGTATATTTACATATTTTTATATTATGTATGGAAAGGTACTTTATCAACTAAAGGAAAATAATTTCAAAATTCTATCCAATTGTAATAATTTTTCATGAATTAAATATAATTTAACCCATTTCATATTTATGGGTTTATGGTTTTCACCTTTCCTCTGACAAAATTCTATTCCACTATTTATTAGTCCAGGGGAATTTTTTTTCTTCGATTTATATATTTTAACTTCTGACTACATTCATTCTGATTTGGAACCAATTTTTTTGTTATTCCATATAACATTTTCATTTCTCTATACCAATATCTATAAGAATGTTTCATTAACCCCTTATAAATATTTTAGTAATCAATAATTTAATTTAAAAATGTAAAAACCATGACTACCATGCAAAATTTATAATTTTATTGATGTTTTATATTTATGGGGGGGGGGGATTTATCCTGAATATTTTTTATTGTAATGCTATATTTATGGGTGTATACGCCCTGCAACACCGGTCCAAAATGAACCACCAAATATTAAGATTTATATGGTACAATTATAACCAATATACAGACTCAGTAGTTATAAATTTGAATAAACAATTGAAGAAATATATATATATATATATATAAGTTTTTTATAAAATAAAATAATAAAATTAATCATAATAAATTATTACTCAATTTTTAGTGAATATATTTTGTGCTTGAAAAATGTGTTTTCATCACAAACCACTTTTCTAACATTTTGTGAATTGAATATATAACTAATATCTTCCACTTTTAGTAATTTTATTTTATAAAAGGATAAATTTTTTGAAATCATGATATCTAATTTAAAATAGGTTTATTTTTTAGAACTTTTTAAATATATTGATTTTTGCTTAAACTGTAAAAAATTCAAATTTTTTTAAAAATTATGATTTCATTTCATTAAAAAAAATTAAAATTTTTATTTTTATTTTAAATTAATTTAAGTTTCACACATATATATACATATAACAAAAATTATTTCATAAGAATCTACATTATACGTGATAATCATATAAAAAATCTTATATAGTTAAAAGGATTTTTTTTGAATATAGGTTTTCATCACATTTTTTAGAAGGCATATGAAATGAATTTATTCCAATAACCGATAATGAATTTCATAAAATGGAATAAAATTTTTTAATTTTAAAAACCAATATTATTTAATAATGTTGAATTATTTTTTAGTTATTATGAATAGATAAAATAATAAATATTCATCACCATAGTAAACGAGTAAATCACATTATCCTAAGTTAAAATAAGTGATAAGGGAACCACTATTCACCTATAATATTATTTTATGATGGTATTTCAACAACTATCACCATATAAAATATTTTTTCGGGGGGATAATAATCTATGAATGTTTCTTTTATAATATTTTCTGTGATGAAAAATAAAAAAATCTTTGTTTTTTAAATTTAAATATCAAAATCATATTGACATAGGGATAAATAATTCTAAATTACTATTTTAAGAATAATTTTTTTTATTGTTAATTTATTTTTAATTTGTAATTATCATAAATTCTTAAGCAATGCTAACACTGTATTTCAATTATAAATAGAATGATGATATATTATTTTCAAAATATTAAAATTATTACAATTTGAGTGATTAATAGTGTTCTAATATATATTTATAATGATATATAATATTAGTGATGTGATAAAATTATATATTTTAATTCATGTATTTTTAATTTAAAAGAAAATGGACACTGTCAAATATAAAATTAATGTTATTTCTTAAAAATAATAAATTATTAAATTAGTTACAATTACAAAAAAATCCTATTATATACAACGTGATGGGTATATCTTTAAAATTGTCATATATATTCTATTAATAGAGTAATTTAATTTTATGGAGACAATATTGACTCTGAAAATGTAAAATAATTTTTTCATTTGGTGGGAATAGTGTTGAATTTGTTTTCATTAATGTTTCAGTATGTGTATGGTAAGGTAATAATTAGTTTTGTGGGTCTTATTGTAATGATATTGTCATATTTCAGAGCCCACTATGATCATGGATTTTATTAGTACAATTATAGTAAATAATTTTCATCGGTTGTTAGTGGTGATCAATTAGATAATAATATATCATTGATATCAATTTTATGATGTTTTTCCAAAGATAATTTTACTTGGATAATCAATATGGACCACTGAAATGAAATTTTAAGTCATTCTTGGACATTTCCCAAAAGATAATTAGACGATTGATTATATTGATCATTAATGTCTTAGAGGTGTCAAAAAAGTGTTTTCCCATTTGGTACGTTGAATAAATGATTTAAGTTCATGTTCCTAAAATAATTGATGAATATTGGTGATGGCTAAGCATTAAGAATCTTGTATTTATATATTGAGGTGGCCATGAATTTCATGGTTGACCACACTCAAGGGAAGCTGGCTAAGGCCATCCCACAGGCGGCACGCCCATGGTCTTGTGTAATCCCATAAGAGCACACATGGTAAATCTCATTCATGGTTTGGCCTAAGGTCTTGTAGAGTGTTTGTGTGGAGACCGCACTTGCAGAATGGTATTGGTATATACCAAGAGGAGGAGGAGATTTACGAGCCTCAGTTTTTGTGGCATGTAATATATATGATCCACAAGAAGTGGAATGTTTCAATGTGAGATAATACTTAACAAACTAAAATCAATCAATTTTTTCATATGATTATTTTGGTCATCCATCCTAAGGGTCATATATTTTTATCCATCAAACCATTGTATTTTCTTTGTATTAATGTTGGTTTTCGGATTGTATTATTGCATTTTTAACTCACAATTTTATATCTTCAACCAATAGATGCATAAATTTAAAATATCACCACATATGCATATCCATGATTTAATTCCAACCCCCATAGATGGTATCACCTTATGAATGAGGTTTTTCTGGAAAATATGAGAGCATGCATGCAATTACATTTTCATGAATGTAACATAATAAATAAGATCGACCATGGCTGAAAAAAATAGAGTTATAGAGGATTATAATTTTTTGACATTGATTAAGTCAATATTTATCAACTTGAGATACATGATACACAACATGAGTATGAGGATGACACTATGAATGAGAATCTCGTGATCAAAGAGTAAGAACATGATGAAAAGGCTCATTTTATTGAACGAGTACCAAATAAATTTTGTGTTTGAAGATATTCCATGGTACACAATATATTTTGGGGGTTTGAATGAGTTAGGGATAAGTAAAAAATGCAGATCACATGAAGTTCAAGGCACTATAATACTCACCTATAAATAATGGGACCTCGGTTATGGTTTTTTTTTGTTTCACATGATTTTCATGTATTCCAATTTTTCAGAATAAAATGAGCCACTTAAAACCCACCTAATATATGAAAGGTAAAGGTTTTCCCAAGTAATTCTATCTACAAAAATAAGGGAGACCCCATGGCCCATTGAAAAGTGCATTGAACTATAAAAGTATCCTCACAAAGATCCAGTTCTGCACAACTTGTACATACAAGAAGAACCAGTTCTGCGTAGATTTTAATTGCGTGAAGAAACAAGAACATGTGATCCTTGGACTTCGGGATGGTATGAGAATCCTTGATATATTGTAAACATACACTTCTATTTGAGAATAATAAACTAAATGAAACATCTAGAAATTCACGTTTTCACAAATCAGGAAGAATGGAACACATATGTGTGGCCATCTCTTGATTTATGAATAAGAAACATTGATAAACAACAGGTGTATAAGGAAGAAAGTAAGTAAACATTGTCTGTTCGGGTTGCATAAAACATATCAAAACATGCATACATCCATTCATTCTAATTCACACATGAATATGGAATTGGGATTCGATATCAGGCAAGAAGAAACTAATTGGACAATACATTTATATATACATGACATAAACACATTGAAACTAAACTATTGATACAAGTGAACCGGGTGTCATTGGATTAACAAGTAACACATTATAGATATATGAAATTATTAATAATCATGCACTTGTGAGAAATAATTATGATACCCATGGTAGGAAGTTTGAATTACACGGAACCCATGCATGAAGTGTATTTGAATTAAGACTAATGCCAGGAAGAATTGTATAATATCTTATATCCGACAAGATATTGTTTGAGAATTATAGATGTTAAACAATGATAATATTGTGAAATTTAATTATTTAATATTAATATACTATATTATGTAATGTGCACCACCTTCACAAATATAATTGAGGTCTGGTATTCACTATTAAAGGATATAATTTCTTAAGAATTGTTGCACTTAGGTAACCTATCAATACTTGTGATCAAAATAACTGAACAAGGCCAACAAAAATTACTGAAGGCTGTTAGAAAATCTTGAATAGGTACACAGGAAAGTGTTATTTATCAATATCATGTGGTAATATCATCACATAAATCAATATAGATAATAATATTCAACTAAATGAGGTATATTATCATTTGATTTAGGAGAAAGAAGTATCTTTTATGGTTCTGGAGCTAAATTCTTCAGTGTGACTCTATAGAAGCCCATTGTGGGTCTGGTAACATTGTGAGATGTTGTATAATGAACCTCATGTGAGACTCATGAGAAATAAAATGTGACTTTTTATCAACCATTATAATTTTTCATCCGATTATAGTGTGGAATATGTGTTAGGTAATAACGCACATAGTGAAGAGTTTGTCTTTGTATGAAAACATGTAAATATTTTCTTTCTATTCCATTGAATTTGAAAACTAAATGAGGTATGGTAGAGAGACACAATAAAAGTAGATAAAGGAGTTAACTAGACATAGAGGTTTTACTGTAATGAATCAGTTGGTAAAAATAAAATGAAATCATGGATCCACCCCCCCCCCTCTTAGTGACTTCACACTAATCTGGGCACATCAATTAGTATTATTGCATTGTTCACCTCTAATGAACAATGGGAGTCTTTATGAAGTGTAGATTTCAAGAAATGAGTGAGAAATGTCAAATGGATATTTCCATGAAGACTCAAAATAATATAAAAAATAAACATTTAAGGAAGCTGAATTATAATTGTACTACTAAGGTAGATACACCTTATAATAAGGGTAATCTAGAAGGAACAACCTGTATTAATTATATATATTATAACTCTTCTAATGAAGCATGTTCAAGCAGTGATGATGATAGTTAAATTAGAAATCTACAGTATATACCCAATGAACATCTAAATAATATTCATAGATATTTGGGAAGAAATATTTTTATAAACATCAATGCTCTTAAAGAAGAGAAATTATAATAGGAAGAAGAATTTGGATCCATGTAAGAGTCTATGGATAAAAGGGTTGGCATCTACAACACTCTCGTTATACATTTGAAAGTAAGGGATGAATCATTTTCTCTTTATAATGAAATATATGCTAAATTTGCTGATGAATTTAAAGGGATTTTTTTCTGACAAATAATTCTTTGAGATTTTATTTTTAAAATCATTTCGCACATTGGAAAATTGAATAATGTTTATACAGTAGTAAAATTTTTTCAACTAAAATAACCAGATAACAAGATAAAGGATCATGAAATTTATTTTCAATATTTAGTAAATTTTAATGAATAAAAAATGATAAGGATGAATTATAATTTGGAATAAAATCTGATACCAGTTGAGAAAGAGAAAAACTCCCTCAACTTGATGTGTTTAGAGTTGGAGGTGAAATCGAAGATTCCATAATCACCCAAAGTTGAAAATTCCCAAACAACCGGAAGACTATATGATTCCACTCAATTTTTTCATTGGGTACAATGATTATAAAAGGAGTATCTGATTATATTCTAATCCAATGACAACATCACCATAGAATATGGTATCCTAAAATATAGTTTTATCTTTTTCTACTAATTTAGATTCATCTGAAAGTATATGTTCAAAGCTAAAATTAGGGAATATTTGGATTGATAATAATGTAGTTAAATAAAATAAAACATCAACGGTTAATAAAAATGATTAATAATAATTACTCTGAAAATGATTATCCGAAGACCGAATGATAATCTTAGAGATGATAATACACAAAATCTAGCCAGACTGATATTATAAGAAATATATTGATATTTATTGGATGTTGATGGTGTTATTAGAAGTATGGGAATCAAGACAATGGTTGGTGGTATAATTATTCATCATTTGAAAATTATGGAAGGCCTATATTCATGGCATGTAGATCTAAAGAAATAAATTAACATGAAAAGTTAGTGAAGAATACATAGATGAAGAATAATCTCTATATTTAGAAAAAATATAAATATAATGAATCCTTTTGGGATAATCTAAATATAAGTGGACACATTAATTATGATTTATGTTTTATTCCAACCATGAATCATTAATATGATGATAAGAAGCAAAGGCCCCAAAACATGCTGGAAAAAATAATAATTATTGAAAAGTATTCTATGGGAAATATGAAAAACAAAGATGTTTAGAAAATTGTGAAATAAAATATTCCCAAAAATATGTTTAATCTAGATTCCAAGAATTCGAACTCAACCAAAAAAAGATGATTCATCCATGGAATGTTTTTTTATTCCTAGAACCATTGCAAACAAGCCATCAAGATGAATGAAAGTAAGCTGAAATTAAATGGATAGCTAATCCGGGAGATGATTAGATTCATTCTAGACATTACGTAAGATGATTTTGATTAGTTTCCAAAGAAAGGTAAATTAAAGTTTTAAAGATGCTGTAGAGACCCGTATCTTGACGTACATGGACATTACATTACATTTGCGGAATACTTAGTACATAACAAAAACACACACTAAAGGATCGTAATAGTTTAGTGTCTTTGGAAACTCGGAACGTAATCTTCTAATCGTGGTGAAAGTTCTTCAATATCTCCCATAAAGGTCATCCCTTTTTTTTTCCTAAAACCTTTCTTTATATCCTGGGGAAAATAAAACATAAAAGGGTGAGCTCAAATGCTCAGCAAGGGCAATAAAGGAAATCATATCATATCTTTTTGAAAATCATAACCTGCAAAAGAGATCATAAAATCTTAATAAATCATAGAAGTGAAAATGAGATCCCCATAATCATAACATGAAACTTGAAACTTTGTGGCATGCACACATAATCATGGAAAATAATTTCTTGTTAGTCATGACTTATTGCCAAGACAATCTTAGTGGACAAAGTCCCTTTCTGAACCGAGTTCACTCCTCGTTTCAGTCCAGTATCACTGAACCGAAATAACCTTCCGTTCTAGCCATGTCTATCTCATGAGATATAAAATCTTTACCCAATGAATTGGAGGGAGATATAGGTCCCACCCATCTTATAATGAATCCTTTCTTATGTGTGCCACATAATCATAAAACATACATCATAGCATAACCCATGTAATAAAAATGGGATTCTTAAACGACATGACATCATAAAACAACTCATATAAGATAAAGGAATTCATAAAAATAATTCCATCACAACATGATCAAATCAATTTAATAATAGGGATAAAAACAGAACCCTTTATTATCTTAGATGGAAAATAATTTTGATAAAACACTTGAACTCCATTCTTGAGGAAAATATCCTTTCTTCTTCAAAAACATTTTTCCTTTCATAACATGCCATACAACTTTAAAATAAAAGAAGTTGATTAAAAATAAACTTGAAAACTTGTAAAGGAAGATTATTGGAAATTTTGTTTTAAAAATCCATTCATGCCATATAAGTTAAAAAAAACATTCTTCGTACTTTTGTCGGAAAAGTCAAAAAGTACCTCGTACGAAAAACGACAAAGGATTCCTTTCGTACATATTACTAAAAACTCACCGAAGGGTAAAAATGGATTTAAACAATTGTAGGTGGATGGAAATAATATTACATATTGTTGAAAACATGGATGTGGATGATAAAATACACCCCAGTAAATACTTATGAATAAACAATCTCGGATAAAAATGAGATTGTGATATTTTCCTTACCTTAGGTCCGATTTGCTTTGTATGTGTCCGAAACTCCTGTATAATGGTTTAAATAATGTTATTGACTTATTCCAGAATCATACATATTGATATGATATCATATATGGTCAGATTCTTAGCTTCTTGTTAGTAATATTTCATTGTTACTTGTTACTCGGGTCTTTATTGCCTTTTGTTCTTATGCGTGTTTTGCCGAATAAATTCTTATTCTTCTTTTAAGGTTATAGATACCTTATATCCAGAATGGTATTAGTGTAACATATATCATATTTATTCATTCAATTCATTTATATAATTACTATGTAATGATGATCATGTAGAACGAGTCGCATCACATCGTGGAGACGGTATTCCGTACGTACGCACGAGTGATGATATCGTTCCTATGATCATGGAATTGTATTGGATTATATGTATATTATTTCAGTATCAATATTACTTTATAATAATCATAAATAGTTACTCATTACACCATTATACCCATCCTTGTAAGGTGATGGTGGAAAATAGATTACACCACGGCGTGGAGACGGTATTCCGTACGTACGCACGCGCGGTGATTTCATTTTTCCGTAGGATGGATAGAAGGTGACTTAGGGTTGTTTAATATTTATAATAACATATCAGTATGTAAGTAATACTGATGTTATTACTTTATCATGAAACAACTAAAGAAGAAGAAGTTGAAGAAGAAAGAAATTGAAAAGATCAGTAATGGATATTACCTCTTCTTTGGAACGCCTCTTTGAATCCTCCACTTAAGGAACTAAGATTGGTCTTTGGAGAAGACCAGGACCTCTAGGATTATTCTAGGGAAGTGGAGAGGAGAAAATGGCAGGGGTTGTCCGAGCTTGAGTGCTCAAATTGGTGTGAGGAGGAGGGGGAGGAGGTGCCCTTTTATAAGGGAGGAGAGGGGCACCTTAGGAATATCTCAAAATATTATTTTATATTAAAGTCAAAATCGGTTTATAATGGTTCCAAAGGGTCTTATTTCGAAGCTAAAGTGGGGATGAGTCGAAATCCTATCAACCAATAGAATTTAGACAAGTTTAGGATATTATTTTAACCTTATCAATTAGATTTAACTCCAAGTTAAATAATTTAACTTTTACCGTGTCTTTTTGTTTTCTTTCACTATATGGTTAATACACTTACTATAACATGCCAAACGAACCCCAAATTGTTTATTATTAATATATATATCCTTATCTAAGTAATTTGGCCGAACCTTAGATTTTTAGGAATAAAATAACAATTAATAATATAATATTTGATTTAAAAACTATTTTGTGTCAATTTTGAGACTATTTGATATATGATTTTTGTAAAAGTCATAACAGAATTATATTTTCGAACCAAGTTGATTAAATCAATACTAATATAACATAGTAACCTAGAAAATTAGTGGAATTCATAAAAAGTTTCAAATTACATTTATTTTGGTGTTTATAACATCAATTATGTCAATATTTCATTAATAAGATAATTACTGCATCATCTTTGTGTCATATATAAATTAAAATATTTGATGTCTAAAAATTACAAATAAAATACCATCATGTAGGAAATCTTTATAGCTTTCTAATGAATATTTACAATCGAATTTATCTTATGTATAACCCCATATTAAAAAATGATTTACTTATTAAACTTTGATTTTAACTATTTTAACCCTTCTTTAAATAAATTAATAATAAATGTCCTAATCTAATCCAAGTGGGCCTAAATGGTCATATTTTATTTCTAAGTTTTTTTTTGGTCGAATTACACTTGTCCAATAGAATTAGGACATGTGTTAGGGTAATATTAATATCATATTTACCCTTAGTTACCCTATTTACTATTAACCGCGGTAAAAAAAAGTAAAAAGTTACTATTCACCAAAAATTATTTTCATCTCATTGAACCACATTTTAGTCCTTGATATTAACCGTGTCTCTCGGATTTTTGAAATTCCATTCACAAAATCGGTAAAATTAAGTTTTATGCAAAATTCAGTTTTTAACCTACCACTTAGTGGTTTCACTATTCATCAAAAATTGAAAGTTTTCAGAAAAATACCAAAATTTCATCCTAAGCTATATTTCATATTCCGAATTCAAAAATGAAATATATTTTACCAAATTCATAACATAGAAGTTGCATTAATTAATTTTATAATTAAATCCCGCTGTTAAAATAAATAATGTGTTTTTAGGAAACAAAATATATCAAAAGATTGACACTTGATTATGTCTGGTTTAAATGTGAAATTACAACCAATGACCAACATTGTATTAAATTGTAAAAATATATTCTAAATATACTTTAAAACCACTCAAATTAATAATTTATCACTATTAATTATTTCGATTAAAAAAAATTGTTTTTAATTATAAATTAGTAATTTTCACTATTCATCAGAATATGAAAGTTATCCGAGAAGTACCAAAATTTCACCTTAGGCTAAATTCGATACTCCGAATCCAAAAATGAAGTTCATTTTGAAAAATAAGATTTAAAGAATTTTAAAAAATGGTTATTACTATTCATAACGGCTAGTTTTAATAATATTTTAATAGCATATCGTTGTTTAGTGAAACTTGGTATTGCGTATTACACACGCTATCGAGGAAGGTCGCGATTGCGTGTAATGCAAGGCAAGTCAAGGATGCGTGTTGTGCAAGCTCCTTTTGGTGTAGCGTACAACACAAGACATTAATAAAATTAAAAAAAATATTTTTTATAAAATCTTGGGCTGTTACATTCTACCCCCCTTAAAATGAATTTCGCCCTCGAAATTCGTCGGGGTTATAAATGGTTTACTATTCGAAAGTTTCTTTAATAGAAACCCACATCGTAAAAAGGAATGTCAAAACCAATCATTAAAAACAAAAGTATGAAACGTAACGGTTACCCAAATAAACTAATCATTGGGTTTCCACATAGGTGAAAATATGGATATGGAAGAGAAATCTAACCATCATGTTCTAATAGAGAGTGGTAGAGAACATGGCTATGGAAAAGCCAGTAATCACAAATCCATAAATTTGTGACGATCTAAGGTACCATCTGATTCATCAGGTATAAGAGAACTAGGACAACATTTTTGGTTTTCAATATCATTTCCCTAAAGTTAAAGAATTTGAATTAGAATAAATACTTACTTTATTTTGGTACAATCTCACTGTTGTTCATGCCTTTAACAATTTCCACTTCATCTCTTAAATAAATGAAGTTGAATTTGTTATTCGTGAAGTGTTAGCAGATCATGTGATAGAATGACGGGTCATTCCATCTGTATCAAAAGGTTAGCAAAATTTATATACATAAGTCGATCTATAGTGGGATTAATCATATATGGTTCCTAAAATGGACTTATAATTCATATATCATACTGCTTAAAATAATAAAACTAGTTTCTACTAAACAGGGACTTCCTGTAGGCCAGTGGTAGGCGATAAAGGCCAGTCGCACTTCGGTTGTGGGTTCGATTCCTATAGCCTTGTCCGAAGCGATGGGCTGTCGCCCGTCCTGCAGGTTGTCCTTTTTCTAAAACTACGTTACTATAACATCCCATCAATAATATCGAAAATCTTCTATCCTTAAACAATACTAACTTATGTCCAACATAATCCAGTCTAATCTTTAGGCTTATACATAATACTGCAGTCCACACTCATAATATAGTGACAACGATTACCAGAGATTTAATACTGCCGTTGATCCCCACATATCATAAGATATGTCTTGTTGGTCACATTCCAAACATTCAAAGTCCTTAATCGTGTATTCTCTTGAATACCTTAGTGAAAACATGAGTGCAGTTAAAAGTTAACACTTTCCACATACCAAAATCCTCAAAATTCTATATACTCAAACCATGATATCACTTAGTCCTTATATCAATCATGAGCTCATGAATACTATCAAACATTTAATTTTCTCCTTATCCCTTCATTATGCGCATATCATCTACATTCCAAAAATATCTGAATAACCTTTCATGGATACTGGTAACATTAATCATACACTTTCAAAACACAAGGAAAGACAACAGTGTAACAATCCATAGATGTCTCTTTATTCCAAAATTACACATGATAAACATGTAATCATTCCACTACATTCTCAAACCATTGACCGAGCTTCAAAAATTCTTCCATCTCACATATCATTTGTAGTCTCATCATCATCATCCACATAAATACTTCCCATACGACCATACTGATTATCTTCATGAGACTTTCCCTTAGGGCATTGGTTTTCATAATGCCCGCACATTCCACATTTATAACATTTAACCATTGTTGATGTCGTAGCAATACCATTATCATCATCCATGTTGTTAACTGAACCTTTTCCTTTGCATTTACTTGCTTTGTGTCCTTCTTTTCCACACCCAAAGCATCTTCCAGTTCCTTTGAAACATTCTCCTTGATGCCTCTTCCCACATGATTTACATAGGGGAAATTGAACTTTCTTTCCTCTATGATCATCATGAAACTCCATTTTTCTCTTATTAGCCGAGTCAGGAAACTTACCAAATTTTACTTTATTAATCATATTATGAGATTGCTGATTCGGCATAATAATGATGTTTGGACTTCCAAATCCCATTTCATTTGGTTGCTCATAAAAAATATCATTCCATTGTCCAGCATATCCTCCATTATCATGAATCACCTTGTTTCCATCCATTTTCTAAAACCCAAAAAGAATAGTGTGAGAGGCAAAAATCATGCTGGGGAAAACAACATTATAAAGGGGGAGTACCTTCAATATCTTACATCTTAGGTTTAATTATATGATCGTTAGCGTAGTTCTAGTACTATAACCTATACGTATACTTAACCTTAGGGACATCCCTAGACATACCTTAGAAATATCTCTAGGGATCTCACTAAAGTTCTCGCATCCTAGTTTCCAAAGGTTGACTAAACCTTTCCACTGATACCAACTGTAGAGACCCGTATCTTGACGTACATGGACATTACATTACATTTGCGGAATACTTAGTACATAACAAAAACACACACTAAAGGATCGTAATAGTTTAGTGTCTTTGGAAAACTCGGAACGTAATCTTCTAATCGTGGTGAAAGTTCTTCAATATCTCCCATAAAGGTCATCCCTTTTTTTTCCTAAAACCTTTCTTTATATCCTGGGGAAAAGAAAACATAAAAGGGTGAGCTCAAATGCTCAGCAAGGGCAATAAAGGAAATCATATCATATCTTTTTGAAAATCATAACCTGCAAAAGAGATCATAAAATATTAATAAATCATAGAAGTGAAAATGAGATCCCCATAATCATAACATGAAACTTGAAACTTTGTGGCATGCACACATAATCATGGAAAATCATTTCTTGTTAGTCATGACTTATTGCCAAGACTATCTTAGTGGACAAAGTCCCTTTCTGAACCGAGTTCACTCCTCGTTTCAGTCCTGTATCACTGAACAGAAATAACCTTCCGTTCCAGCCATGTCTATCTCATGAGATATAAAATCTTTACCCAATGCATTGGAGGGAGATATAGGTCCCACCCATCTTATAATGAATCCTTTCTTATGTGTGCCACATAATCATAAAACATACATCATAGCATAACCCATGTAATAAAAATGGGATTCTTAAACGACATGACATCATAAAACAACTCATATAAGATAAAGGAATTCATAAAAATAATTCCATCACAACATGATCAAATCAATTTAATAATAGGGATAAAACCAGAACCCTTTATTATCTTAGATGGAAAATAATTTTGATAAAACACTTGAACTCCATTCTTGAGGAAAATATCCTTTCTTCTTCAAAAACATTTTTCCTTTCATAACATGCCATACAACTTTAAAATAAAAGAAGTTGATTAAAAATAAACTTGAAAATTTGTAAAGGAAGATTATTGGAAATTTTGTTTTAAAAATCCATTCATGCCATATAAGTTAAAAAAACATTCTTCGTACTTTTGTCGGAAAAGTCAAAAAGTACCTCGTACGAAAAACGACAAAGGATTCATTTCGTACATATTACTAAAAACTCACCGAAGGGTAAAAATGGATTTAAACAATTGTAGGTGGATGGAAATAATATTACATATTGTTGAAAACATGGATGTGGATGATAAAATACACCCCAGTAAATACTTACGAATAAACAATCTCGGATAAAAATGAGATTGTGATATTTTCCTTACCTTAGGTCCGATTTGCTTTGTATGTGTCCGAAGCTCCTGTATAATGGTTTAAATAATGTTATTGACTTATTCCAGAATCATACATATTGATATGATATCATATATGGTCATATTCTTAGCTTCTTGTTAGTAATATTTCATTGTTACTTGTTACTCGGGTCTTTATTGCCTTTTGTTCTTATGCGTGTTTTGCCGAATAAATTCTTATTCTTCTTTTAAGGTTATAGATACCTTATATCCAGAATGGTATTAGTGTAACATATATCATATTTATTCATTCAATTCATTTATATAATTACTATGTAATGATGATCATGTAGAACGAGTCGCATCACATCGTGGAGACGGTATTCCGTACGTACGCACGAGTGATGATATCGTTCCTATGATCATGGAATTGTATTGGAGTATATGTATATTATTTCAGTATCAATATTACTTTATAATAATCATAAATAGTTACTCATTACACCATTATACCCATCCTTGTAAGGTGATGGTGGAAAATAGATTACACCACGGCGTGGAGACGGTATTCCGTACGTACGCACGCGCGGTGATTTCATTTTTCCGTAGGATGGATAGAAGGTGACTTAGGGTTGTTTCATATTTATAATAACATATCAGTATGTAAGTAATACTGATGTTATTACCTTATCATGAAACAACTAAAGAAGAAGAAGTTGAAGAAGAAAGAAATTGAAAAGATCAGTAATGGATATTACCTCTTCTTTGGAACGCCTCTTTGAATCCTCCACTTAAGGAACTAAGATTGGTCTTTGGAGAAGACCAGGACCTCTAGGATTATTCTAGGGAAGTGGAGAGGAGAAAATGGCAGGGGTTGGCCGAGCTTGAGTGCTCAAATTGGTGTGAGGAGGAGGGGGAGGAGGTGCCCTTTTATAAGGGAGGAGAGGGGCACCTTAGGAATATCTCAAAATATTATTTTATATTAAAGTCAAAATCGGTTTATAATGGTTCCAAAGGGTCTTATTTCGAAGCTAAAGTGGGGATGAGTCGAAATCCTATCAACCAATAGAATTTAGACAAGTTTAGGATATTATTTTAACCTTATCAATTAGATTTAACTCCAAGTTAAATAATTTAACTTTTACCGTGTCTTTTTGTTTTCTTTCACTATATGGTTAATACACTTAATATAACATGCCAAACAAACCCCAAATTGTTTATTATTAATATATATATCCTTATCTAAGTCATTTGGCCGAACCTTAGATTTTTAGGAATAAAATAACAATTAATAATATAATATTTGATTTAAAAACTATTTTGTGTCAATTTTGACACTATTTGATATATGATTTTTGTAAAAGTCAGAACAGAATTATATGTTCGAACCAAGTTTATTAAATGAATACTAATATATCATAGTAACCTGGAAAATTAGTGGAATTCATAAAAACTTTCAAATTACATTTATTTTGGTGTTTATAACATCAATTATGTCAATATTCCATTAATAAGATAATTACTGCATCATCTTTGTGTCATATATAAATTAAATTATTTGATGTCTAAAAATTACAAATAAAATACCATCATGTAGGAAATCTTTTTAGCTTTCTAATGAATATTTACAATCGAATTTATCTTATGTATAACCCCATATTAAAAAATGATTCACTTATTAAACTTTGATTTTAACTATTTTAACCCTTCTTTAAATAAATTAATAATAAATGTCCTAATCTAATCCAAGTGGGCCTAAATGGTTATATTTTATTTCTAAGTTTGTTTTTGGTCGAATTACACTTGTCCAATAGAATTAGGACATGTGTTAGGGTAATATTAATATCATATTTACCCTTAGTTACCCTATTTACTATTAACCGCGGTAAAAAAAAGTAAAAAGTTACTATTCACCAAAAATTATTTCATCTCATTGAACCACATTTTAGTCCTTGATATTAACCGTGTCTCTCGGATTTTTGAAATTCCATTCACAAAAGCGGTAAAATTAAGTTTTATGCAAAATTCAGTTTTTAACCTACCACTTAGTGGTTTCACTATTCATCAAAAATTGAAAGTTTTCAGAAAAATACCAAAATTTCATCCTAAGCTATATTTCATATTCCGAATTCAAAAATGAAATATATTTTACAAAATTCATAACATAGAAGTTGCATTAATTAATTTTATAATTAAATCCCGCTGTTAAAATAAATAGCGTGTTTTTAGGAAACAAAATATATCAAAAGATTGACACTTGATTATGTCTGGTTTAAATGTGAAATTACAACCAATGACCAACATTGTATTAAATTGTAAAAATATATTCTAAATATACTTTAAAACCACTCAAATTAATAATTTATCACTATTTATTATTTCGATTAAAAAAATTGTTTTTAATTATAAATTAGTAATTTTCACTATTCATCAGAATATGAAAGTTATCCGAAAAGTACCAAAATTTCACCTTAGGCTAAATTCGATACTCCGAATCCAAAAATGAAGTTCATTTTGAAAAATAAGATTTACAGAATTTTAAAAAGTGGTTATTACTATTCATAACGGTTAGTTTTAATAATATTTTAATAGCATATCGTTGTTTAGTGAAACTTGGTATTGCGTATTACACACGCTATCGAGGAAGGTCGCGATTGCGTGTAATGCAAGGCAAGTCAAGGATGCGTGTTGTGCAAGCTCCTTTTGGTGTAGCGTACAACACAAGACATTAATAAAATTAAAAAAAATATTTTTTATAAAATCTTGGGCTGTTACATTCTACCCCCCTTAAAATGAATTTCGCCCTCGAAATTCGTCGGGGTTATAAGTGGTTTACTATTCGAAAGTTTCTTTAATAGAAACCCACATCGAAAAAAGGAATGTCAAAACCAATCATTAAAAACAAAAGTATGAAACGTAACGTTTACCCAAATAAACTAATCATTGGGTTTCCACATAGGTGAAAATATGGATATGGAAGAGAAATCTAACCATCATGTTCTAATAGAGAGTGGTAGAGAACATGGCTATGGAAAAGCCAGTAATCACAAATCCATAAATTTGTGACGATCTAAGGTACCATCTGATTCATCAGGTATAAGAGAACTAGGACAACATTTTTGGTTTTCAATATCATTTCCCTAAAGTTAAAGAATTTGAATTAGAATAAATACTTACTTTATTTTGGTACAATCTCACTGTTGTTCATGCCTTTAACAATTTCCACTTCATCTCTTAAATAAATGAAGTTGAATTTGTTATTCGTGAAGTGTTAGCAGATCATGTGATAGAATGACGGGTCATTCCATCTGTCTCAAAAGGTTAGCAAAATTTATATACATAAGTCGATCTATAGTGGGATTAATCATATATGGTTCCTAAAATGGACTTATAATTCATATATCATACTGCTTAAAATAATAAAACTAGTTTCTACTAAACAGGGACTTCCTGTAGGCCAGTGGTAGGCGATAAAGGCCAGTCGCACTTCGGTTGTGGGTTCGATTCCTATAGCCTTGTCCGAAGCGATGGGCTGTCGCCCGTCCTGCAGGTTGTCCTTTTTCTAAAACTACGTTACTATAACATCCCATCAATAATATCGAAAATCTTCTATCCTTAAATAATACTAACTTATGTCCAACATAATCCAGTCTAATCTTTAGGCTTATACATAATACTGCAGTCCACACTCATAATATAGTGACAACGATTACCAGAGATTTAATACTGCCGTTGATCCCCACATATCATAAGATATGTCTTGTTGGTCACATTCCAAACATTCAAAGTCCTTAATCGTGTATTCTCTTGAATACCTTAGTGAAAACATGAGTGCAGTTAAAAGTTAACACTTTCCACATACCAAAATCCTCAAAATTCTATATACTCAAACCATGATATCACTTAGTCCTTATATCAATCATGAGCTCATGAATACTATCAAACATTTAATTTTCTCCTTATCCCTTCATTATGCGCATATCATCTACATTCCAAAAATATCTGAATAACCTTTCATGGATATTGGTAACATTAATCATACACTTTCAAAACACAAGGAAAGACAACAGTGTAACAATCCATAGATGTCTCTTTATTCCAAAATTACACATGATAAACATGTAATCATTCCACTACATTCTCAAACCATTGACCGAGCTTCAAAAATTCTTCCATCTCACATATCATTTGTTGTCTCATCATCATCATCCACATAAAGACTTCCCATACGACCATACTGATTATCTTCATGAGACTTTCCCTTAGGGCATTGGTTTGCATAATGCCCGCACATTCCACATTTATAACATTTAACCATTGTTGATGTCGTAGCAATACCATTATCATCATCCATGTTGTTAACTGAACCTTTTCCTTTGCATTTACTTGCTTTGTGTCCTTCTTTTCCACACCCAAAGCATCTTCCAGTTCCTTTGAAACATTTTCCTTGATGCCTCTTCCCACATGATTTACATAGGGGAAATTGAACTTTCTTTCCTCTATGATCATCATGAAACTCCATTTTTCTTTTATTAGCCGAGTCAGGAAACTTACCAAATTTTACTTTATTAATCATATTATGAGATTGCTGATTCGGCATAATAATGATGTTTGGACTTCCAAATCCCATTTCATTTGGTTGCTCATAAAAAATATCATTCCATTGTCCAGCATATCCTCCATTATCATGAATCACCTTGTTTCCATCCATTTTCTAAAACCCAAAAAGAATAGTGTGAGAGGCAAAAATCATGCTGGGGAAAACAACATTATAAAGGGGGAGTACCTTCAATATCTTACATCTTAGGTTTAATTCTATGATCATTAGCGTAGTTCTAGTACTATAACCTATACGTATACTTAACCTTAGGGACATCCCTAGACATACCTTAGAAATATCTCTAGGGATCTCACTAAAGTTCTCGCATCCTAGTTTCCAAAGGTTGACTAAACCTTTCCTCTGATACCAACTGTAGAGACCCGTATCTTGACGTACATGGACATTACATTACATTTGCGGAATACTTAGTACATAACAAAAACACACACTAAAGGATCGTAATAGTTTAGTGTCTTTGGAAACTCGGAACGTAATCTTCTAATCGTGGTGAAAGTTCTTCAATATCTCCCATAAAGGTCATCCCTTTTTTTTCCTAAAACCTTTCTTTATATCCTGGGGAAAAGAAAACATAAAAGGGTGAGCTCAAATGCTCAGCAAGGGCAATAAAGGAAATCATATCATATCTTTTTGAAAATCATAACCTGCAAAAGAGATCATAAAATATTAATAAATCATAGAAGTGAAAATGAGATCCCCATAATCATAACATGAAACTTGAAACTTTGTGGCATGCACACATAATCATGGAAAATCATTTCTTGTTAGTCATGACTTATTGCCAAGACTATCTTAGTGGACAAAGTCCCTTTCTGAACCGAGTTCACTCCTCGTTTCAGTCCTGTATCACTGAACCGAAATAACCTTCCGTTCCAGCCATGTCTATCTCATGAGATATAAAATCTTTACCCAATGCATTGGAGGGAGATATAGGTCCCACCCATCTTATAATGAATCCTTTCTTATGTGTGCCACATAATCATAAAACATACATCATAGCATAACCCATGTAATAAAAATGGGATTCTTAAACGACATGACATCATAAAACAACTCATATAAGATAAAGGAATTCATAAAAATAATTCCATCACAACATGATCAAATCAATTTAATAATAGGGATAAAACCAGAACCCTTTATTATCTTAGATGGAAAATAATTTTGATAAAACACTTGAACTCCATTCTTGAGGAAAATATCCTTTCTTCTTCAAAAACATTTTTCCTTTCATAACATGCCATACAACTTTAAAATAAAAGAAGTTGATTAAAAATAAACTTGAAAACTTGTAAAAGAAGATTATTGGAAATTTTGTTTTAAAAATCCATTCATGCCATATAAGTTAAAAAAAACATTCTTCGTACTTTTGTCGGAAAAGTCAAAAAGTACCTCGTACGAAAAACGACAAAGGATTCCTTTCGTACATATTACTAAAAACTCACCGAAGGGTAAAAATGGATTTAAACAATTGTAGGTGGATGGAAATAATATTACATATTGTTGAAAACATGGATGTGGATGATAAAATACACCCCAGTAAATACTTACGAATAAACAATCTCGGATAAAAATGAGATTGTGATATTTTCCTTACCTTAGGTCCGATTTGCTTTGTATGTGTCCGAAGCTCCTGTATAATGGTTTAAATAATGTTATTGACTTATTACAGAATCATACATATTGATATGATATCATATATGCTCATATTCTTAGCTTCTTGTTAGTAATATTTCATTGCTACTTGTTACTCGGGTCTTTATTGCCTTTTGTTCTTATGCGTGTTTTGCCGAATAAATTCTTATTCTTCATTTAAGGTTATAGATACCTTATATCCAGAATGGTATTAGTGTAACATATATCATATTTATTCATTCAATTCATTTATATAATTACTATGTAATGATGATCATGTAGAACGAGTCGCATCACATCATGGAGACGGTATTCCGTACGTACGCACGAGTGATGATATCGTTCCTATGATAATGGAATTGTATTGGAGTATATGTATATTATTTCAGTATCAATATTACTTTATAATAATCATAAATAGTTACTCATTACACCATTATACCCATCCTTGTAAGGTGATGGTGGAAAATAGATTACACCACGGCGTGGAGACGATATTCCGTACGTACGCACGCGCGGTGATTTCATTTTTCCGTAGGATGGATAGAAGGTGACTTAGGGTTGTTTCATATTTATAATAACATATCAGTATGTAAGTAATACTGATGTTATTACTTTATCATGAAACAACTAAAGAAGAAGAAGTTGAAGAAGAAAGAAATTGAAAAGATTAGTAATGGATATTACCTCTTCTTTGGAACGCCTCTTTGAATCCTCCACTTAAGGAACTAAGATTGGTCTTTGGAGAAGACCAGAACCTATAGGATTATTCTAGGGAAGTGGAGAGGAGAAAATGGCCGGGGTTGGCCGAGCTTGAGTGCTCAAATTGGTGTGAGGAGGAGGGGGAGGAGGTGCCCTTTTATAAGGGAGGAGAGGGGCACCTTAGGAATATCTCAAAATATTATTTTATATTAAAGTCAAAATTGGTTTATAATGGTTCCAAAGGGTCTTATTTCGAAGCTAAAGTGGGGATGAGTCGAAATCCTATCAACCAATAGAATTTAGACAAGTTTAGGATATTATTTTAACCTTATCAATTAGATTTAACTCCAAGTTAAATAATTTAACTTTTACCGTGTCTTTTTGTTTTCTTTCACTATATGGTTAATACACTTACTATAACATTCCAAACGAACCCCAAATTGTTTATTATTAATATATATATCCTTATCTAAGTCATTTGGCCGAACCATAGATTTTTAGGAATAAAATAACAATTAATAATATAATATTTGATTTAAAAACTATTTTGTGTCAATTTTGACACTATTTGATATATGATTTTTGTGAAAGTCATAACAGAATTATATGTTCGAACCAAGTTGATTAAATCAATACTAATATATCATAGTAACCTATAAAATTAGTGTAATTCATAAAAAGTTTCAAATTACATTTATTTTGGTGTTTATAACATCAATTATGTCAATATTTCATTAATAAGATAATTACTGCATCATCTTTGTGTCATATATAAATTAAATTATTTGATGTCTAAAAATTACAAATAAAATACCATCAAGTAGGAAATCTTTTTAGCTTTCTAATGAATATTTACAATCGAATTTATCTTATGTATAACCACATATTAAAAAATGATTTACTTATTAAACTTTGATTTTAACTATTTTAACCCTTCTTTAAATAAATTAATAATAAATGTCTTAATCTAATCCAAGTGGGCCTAAATGGTCATATTTTATTTCTAAGTTTGTTTGTTTTCGAATTACACTTGTCCAATAGAATTAGGACATGTGTTAGGGTAATATTAATATCATATTTACCCTTAGTTACCCTATTTACTATTAACCGCGGTAAAAAAAGTAAAAAGTTACTATTCACCAAAAATTATTTTCATCTCATTGAACCACATTTTAGTCCTTGATATTAACCGTGTCTCTCAGATTTTTGAAATTCCATTCACAAAAGCGGTAAAATTATGTTTTGTGCAAAATTCAGTTTTTAACCTACCACTTAGTGGTTTCACTATTCATCAAAAATTGAAAGTTTTCAGAAAAATACCAAAATTTCATCCTAAGCTATATTTCATATTCCGAATTCAAAAATGAAATATATTTTACCAAATTCATAACATAGAAGTTGCATTAATTAATTTTATAATTAAATCCCGCTGTTAAAATAAATAGCGTGTTTTTAGGAAACAAAATATATCAAAAGATTGACACTTGATTATGTCTGGTTTAAATGTGAAATTACAACCAATTACCAACATTGTATTAAATTGTAAAAATATATTCTAAATATACTTTAAAACCACTCAAATTAATAATTTATCACTATTAATTATTTCGATTAAAAAAAATTGTTTTTAATTATAAATTAGTAATTTTCACTATTCATCAGAATATGAAAGTTATCCGAAAAGTACCAAAATTTCACCTTAGGCTAAATTCGATACTCCGAATCCAAAAATGAAGTTCATTTTGAAAAATAAGATTTACAGAATTTTAAAAAGTGGTTATTACTATTCATAACGGCTAGTTTTAATAATATTTTAATAGCATATCGTTGTTTAGTGAAACTTGGTATTGCGTATTACACACGCTATCGAGGAAGGTCGCGATTGCGTGTAATGCAAGGCAAGTCAAGGATGCGTGTTGTGCAAGCTCCTTTTGGTGTAGCGTACAACACAAGACATTAATAAAATTAAAAAAAATATTTTTTATAAAATCTTGGGCTGTTACAGATGCCATGTGGAAACTCTAAACAATAATATGATAAATGTATGTGATTAGTTATTTGTCATGATCAATTGAAGATTCTAGCAAATTGAAAAAATCTAATTATGAAGCACTATATTAATCTATGTAAAATGGGAAACAAATCGCTAAACATGAAAAATAATTCGAATTTCATTAGAGGTTGTTAACACATGGAATCTGAAGTGTCTTAGAAGAATTGTGTGGATGGTTCAAATATGATGGAAATAATGAAAAAAAATGTATAACTATTTTTTTAGCTCCTCTAGAGATGATGAAATGTGAAAACAATACACTAGTGGATGCTAATTTACTACTAACAGATGTAAGGATAAACAATCTACACATTTTTAAGATGAATGGAAGTAAAGGGTCCATTCAGATAATGAAAGATACATATGTAAAATGGAGAGTAGAAACAAGCATGACGAGTACCAAATACATTAGTGCTACATAGAAAGGAGTTATTTGGTTGAGACGAAATTCTCAGCCCTATGGATCCTGTTATGAAGATCACATGTGTTTCATATTATTCCCTTATAAATTTTTGTTTACATTTCCTTACATTGAAGGGAATGGAAGTTAAATATTACTCTAAAGATGATAATTGAATTAAAAAAGTGGAGAACAACATCTGAGACCAATTATTTATGAATTTATAATTACATGGAATGTTATATAGTATATTATTATCAAAATTTGTATCTTGAAGATTATTTGATGATATTTCACACTAGGTTAATTCAAATATATTACACCCATTGAGGGGGAGAAAGTATGAACGATATTATATTTAGGATTGTTCAATGAAAAATTCGAAAATTCAAGTCATCTCTAAAAGATGAAACTTTAGGTATTCCAATCTAATGTTTATCATTTTTTCATAATCGTGATTATTATGTGAATTAATGGGGACTTCATGATTGATGAAAATATGGGATGAAGGGGATGATTTATCTCTTCCTTTAAACTATTAAATATATTTATTCATGTTTGTGTAGGATTTCACATTTCATTGATAGATCTGATTATTTTCAACCCCTTGGATAAAATTGATACATTCTGAGAATGATTTTAGATGGGTGGTTATTTATTGAAGTCATTGAAAAACTTGTTCATATCCATATATTTTTATACATCAAGTTAGAACAAGTATATATAGAGTTGATTAACGAAAGACTCTATTCAATGTAAACCATGTGATATCACCCGTCACTCAAAAATGTTCATGAAGATATTCATTAAAGGTAGGAGAACATGATCATGAACAGCCCATAATAAACCTTTTCATTTGATTTCCAATAATTAGGGTAAAATATTGGCATGCATATTATCTCATACAAAGTGTATTTAAGAGATACTTATAAAAAATAGAGTGATATTTTTTTATTCATTTTTTTATTTTTTGTCAATAATGTGTCAAAATGTGTATGGTAAGGTAATGATTAATGTGGTGGTTCTTATTGTGTTTTTATTGAATTAGTAATGATCCCACATTGATTATGGATTGTATTAAGAAAATTACATTTATTAATTGTAAATAGTTTGATGTGGTGATCAATGAGATCAGAATATCTCATTTCTATCAATATGATGATTTTTTCCAATTATAGTGTTACATGGAGAATCATTATGGACTCATGAAATGCAATTAGATCTCATTCATGGACATTTTCCATATGAAAATCAGATGGTCGATTATGATGGTCTTAAATGATTAAGAGGTGTGAAAAAAGATTTTGCACATTGGGTAAATAAAAGATATACATTGAAATTCATATTCATAAATGAATAAAAAAATATGGATGAAGGTAGTGGATGTAGATGATTAGATTTCTAAGTTTAATTTTCCATGAATTTTCGTTTAAATAAAAATATATATATTAGTTTTTAACAATGTTTTTTATATGAGGTTTATATAAAAATGAAGACCATCATACTTATCTGGCATGCGAGCCTCATCCGAGGAAACTTGGGGACTCTAGGTCAACCACAATAAAGAGATGAAATCCTTGTATATCTGGTAGTAGGCATGCACTAGGAAGTGTGTAAGATTGTAATAGTGCATGTGGTTGACCTCGTTCATGGTTTGGGCAATGATCCAATAGTGAGGTTGGGAATAGAGCATGCTCATAGAATGGTACATCATATTACCAGGAGGAGGATGAGATTTATAAGCCTCAGTTGAAACAACATGTATTATAAAGGAGATGCAAGAAGATCCATTTTTCAAGGTGAGATAATGATGAATGAGTTAGAGCTATCTGATATTTTCATATGATTATCAACATTATCCATCTAATGCATTGTATTTCCTCCCCCATCAAATCATTGGATCTGTTCGGTATTAATGTATTTTGTTTCATTTCCATTCCAAATTTTGAGTCTTCAATTTTTAACTCTAACCACCTGACATAAAATAGTACACCATAACAACATCTACACCTCAATTATTGAATTCCGACCACTATTGATAGTCTTAAGTAATGAATGATGGTCTCCTAGAAAATATGAGATCACTCAATCAGTTACATTTTCTTACATATAACAAAACATAGAATATCATCCATGGTCAATGAAAACGAAAATTATGGAGGCTTTTTAGTCTTCTACATTGATTAACTCAACCATTATCAGTCTAAGATACATAAAACTCTTCATGTAAATGAAAATGACACTACGACGAAGAGTATCCGTGTCACGGATGAAAATCGCCATGAAATGTGGTGCTTGTTTGAAATTGTCTCGAATGACTCAAGCATTTCAGGATATTACACAAAATGGAATATATTTTTTGGGGTTGGAATGAGTCATGGAAAAGGAAAAAAATAGATCATATTTTGTCCAAGGCAGAATGATCCATTCTTATAAATTAATATCTTTTGACAGAGGGTTTGTTCCTCCTCTTGATTTTCAAGTTCTCGCGTTTCATTGTAGAAAAAATCCACATTGAACCACTATGGTTTATGCAAGGAATAAGTTTTTGAAAGGAATCCTACCTAAAAAAAGAAGAAATATCCTGATTCCCTTTGAAAAATGTAAATCACTCTCAAATGATCCCCATAAAGAAGCAATTCTGCATAGCTTGTACTTGTGTGAAGAACCATTTATGTGTATATTCCACTTGCGAGAATAAACAAGAACCCGTGATCTTGTGGACTATGTGAATGTATGAGAATCCTAAAGAAATGTACACATACATTTCACAATGAGAAGAAGAACCCACGAAGAATATCTACCCATTTGGGATTGCATGCTATAAGAATTAGGTCACTCCCCTATGTGATCATCTCTTAATTAATTAAAAATTATCATTGATATGAAGTGGGTGTGTAAGAAGAATGTAAGTGAAAAATGTGTGTTCAGGGTTGATAAAACAAATCTAAACATATATGCATCCATGAATTACTAATAACATGTGATGAAGGACTTGTGTGTGAATATTGATCAAGACGATTATATGGATAAATTAAATATGCAGATGCATGAAATACATACCTTAAAGCTAAAATATTTATACAAGTGAACATTGTGTTTCTGAGTTACATGAAAAAAATTATAAGTATATGAAATCATGTATAATCATGAGTAATTGAAAAACCATTAATATTCTCAAGAAAAAAATGTTTTTATTCCATGTAACCCATGCATTAAGTGGATTATAATTGAAGATCATGCCAGAAAGAATTAAAAAATATCTTATATCCTAGTTGATAGTGTTTGAGAATTCAAGAAGATATAAGTAACTGATATTATTAAAGAACATTATTGAATATTAATATTCTTGAAGACATTATGTGAACCAACTATACACATATAAGTGATACCAAATATTCATCAAATATATAAATAATTTTCGAATCATTTTATCCTGGAGGAAACTGTTCAGTACAGGTGATCAGAATAATTGAGCAAGGCTAATTGACCATACCAAAGGCTGTTGATTATTCTGGAATAGGAACATGGGAGAGTCTGAATCAACCTTCTCCTGTGGGAATATAATTAGATAAATCTATAGTGAAACAAATCAGTAAATAAGAGAGGTATCTTCTTGAGTGATTCAGGAGCATGAAGTATCTTGTGTAAATCTAGAGATGAAGTATTCAATGTCTCTCTAGAGATGTTCGGTGTTATTATTGTAGAACTGTGAGATAGAGTATAAATAACCTATTATGAGACTCATGAGAGACATATTGTGACTTGGTATCGACCATTTTTACTATTCATTATATTATAGTGAAGAATCTTTTTGGGTGAATAACCAATATTACAATGAGTTTATCTTTATAATGAACCTTGTAAATACAGGTTATTTGTGCCTTTGAATTTACCGGTCTATTTGAGGTAAAATACAAATATCACTTGCCAAAATTTTATTACATGACAGAATAAGAACCCATATTCATTGTATAATATAATAATATGATTTTAAAAAAAATCAATAAAAATTAACTTATATTAAATTAATATTTTATAAAATACTAAAAGTTCCCAACCAATCTCATATTAAAGCGAATGTCCTCTAATTTTTTTAGAATAATTTAGAAAACATTTTATTTTGTTCAATACCTTCCCAACTGACATCCTTAATTGCCTATTAATAACCTTGAGTCCCTATTTTGATTCGAAGAACCTCTTATATAGCCTTTTTTTAAACTAATGAGTTTTTCTGATGAAGAGGAAGACAAATATCATACATGATGTGTCTATCCAAATGTATGGGGTTTCATAACTCAATTTCATTTCATTGTGCTATATAACTTTTACAATAATTATAAAATGTAAACATTATTTCGGAATTGATATTATAATTTTTTATGTCATTTTTCCAATTATATAGTGTGGATTTAGATTTTGTACACAAAAAATCTTAATTAACTAATTCTCATTTCAATGATTTGATCTTGGAAATGGATATCATTCCAACTTCCATTCATTTAACAATGTTTTATTTTTAACCATATAAATTCGTTTATATATTGAACATAAAATCATTTTACATTTTATGTCATGAACTAATCATATTTCTTGTTAATTTATATTACAATTTAAAATATTTTATCTTACTGGATTTGATCCCAAAGATACCTAGTGTTAATGGGTTTATTCACTCAATTTTCTTTCATTAGGTTATATCACATATGAATTGATTAAATTATATATTGATTTTGTTTTGAAATCGTATCTGATTTTTTTCCACATAACTTTTATAGATTTTCTTTTTTTCACTTATTGTTGACTAATTCTCATACCATTTTAATGATACTTGTAATGGAATTTAATAACAATTCCATGACCATGAGATATATTTGGTATTAATTTCTTATTTAAAATTATGTGGTTTTTATATTTCCCTTTTGATATATTTAACATGAATCCTTCTATATGCATGATGATTAAGGTTTCAATTCATGTTTATTCTTTAAGGGGTTACATTTTAAAAGGCACTGAAGTGGTGATGATTTAATTTTACATTATCAATTTTTTGGGATTACCTCAACTATCATTGGATGAATTTTATAATTCATAATTCAAAATATTCATAAATTTTATTATCACCTTGATATTTAAGGAATTTTCATATTTCATCCAACATTATTTATATTGTTATCATTAATAATGAATTTAAATAAATACTGGAAAAAATTATTTTATTCCACTTTTAGTCAGATACATTATGTTCAAAGTCCAAACATCTCACGAAAATCAAAAAAATAATTATTATTATTAGTCAAGTATTTAATTAATGAAATTTTATGTTTCCCCAGATATTTATAATTTTATAAAATTAATTATTGTTTTTTTTCTATAAGGTTTATTTTATTATTTCATTACAAGAAGTTAAAATAATTTTTTTTAACGTATAAGATTTAACAAAAATTCCCAACACCATAATAATTTTATAATATTTATCTTCTGATAAAAATTTTCAATGGTTTTACACAGAAATTTTTTTGATTAAATCTTATATCAATATTTTTATTCCATGTTCATGATTTCTCCAAAATCCTTATTATATTATAACACCCATATTTCCAATTAATTAATGGCCATCTCTTATCCTATATTAAATTTTTGGTTTATAACTTTCTCATGAAACATTAAATTATTCATGATCAATTTATATTACAATTATCTTCAATTCCCATATTTTGTGTATCATGAAAATTATTATCTCCAAAACATTATAACATTTTTAAATATGGTGTATAATATAAAACATGTTTAATTGATTTGGGAAATATTTTTATTTCATATTCTATAATCAATACATATATTTCATGTTGATGAATATTTTTAGAGAATAATATTGGTCTATTAATTTATGAATATTGTATTGGACATGAATTTATAGTGGGGTCATTGAATTCAACAACTCATCAATGCATTAATAGGTTTCATGGGGCAAATAAGTAATCTAACAATATATGGGTTTCTGTAATATATATTGATTGATTAATCTGCATTATTAAAAGGATTTATGTTATATATATCATTATTTAGTAAATTATGACATCCATTTTTTATCATATACATTATTAATAATTAATTTTTAAATATTATCCATGATATTATTACATTTACATTATCTTTTCAATCATTTCATGCTCACATTATTCATTTAATGGAATGTACTCTCATTTATTTTTCTATTCCTAATGATTATACCTTATTTACTCATAATATATTACAATTTACATATACCTTTGTAAACATTTGATATAATCTATAATTTTTTAGATTATCTATGATATGAAGAAGGGATTATTGAATGAGTTCAGGGATGAGGAATATTTATATTTACTATGTTTTCTATTTTTTGTTTTCAAATGTAATTTGAAATTATAGTTCATATATATTTTACTATAACTAATAAACTATTCAGTCCTTTAGTATGAGATCAATTTTTTGTAGTTACAAGGTAATACTGTAACTATCAGATCTGGGCCATTAGGGTATAGTTCATTATAATAGAAATGATATATATGTGAGAAATGTCATATTAATCCAGATTACAGGTAAAAAAACATGACACAAATAAAATAAACATGGTAATCCCAATGGAGGTATTCATGAAAAAATGTTCCTTAGAGTTTAATTGTTTCAATCAACATAGATAGTTTAGAAAAATGACTCTGACTCCCATAGGGGTTTTTTCTTTCCTGTCACATGCTCAAGAATTGGTATTTATGCAATGTTGTTATTTTTAATATATGATTTACCAAATAGAATAAAAAGTTTGACTTATAATCATCAATTTTTTATCGTTTGGAAAATTAAAAAATTATTTAATTTCAAATGGGTGAGATCATTGTACCTCTCCATCCCTCATGATATTTTAAAAATCACAAATAATAATTTTTTTATATAAAATTTTTATTTAAATTATTATATGTTAATATTGATGAATTAATTTCTGAATAATGAAGTCAATTGGTGTATTACTGATGACTTATTATTATAATTATTGATATTTATGTTTGTAGTCCCAGTATCCATATAATGCAAATTATGTACGTGGAGGAGGAAGTTGTTGATGTAGCAGCAAAGATACCTATACAAGAGCCTTGAGAAAGGTTTTGTTTTGTGAAAAAAATGGTGTCATGTTATAGAAGGTGAATCCATTATTTTAAACGGTATTGTGATGTTAAATTAACTTATAAAAGGTGGAAAATCCCAAGATTCAAGGTTTTATGAAGGCCAAAACAACCAGGGTTTTTTACTTGGTGGTGGTGTAACCCATATCAGGATGTGCCCAATTAAGAGAAGATATACTATTGGTTAATTATTCTTTAATACAATATTATGTGAATTAAATTCATCCAAATTAAATCTTTATGATTTTTGAAGGATTAAAAACCTATAAATAATGTCCTCTTAGAGGCTCTGAAACCAGTGAATCACACATCACATGATCAATGATCTTCTAAAATAGATCTCGATATCTCTCTAAGTTTTTTTCTTATTAATTTATGTCATCTCCAATATAGAGTGTGTTATATTAAAATATCTTTTCACTCTAATAATTTCTAATTAACTCATAGTGTTTTTTCATATTGATTATATAGAATCATGATAAATATAATATATTATTTCTTATAAGAAATACTATATCAATACTAATTTTTTTATACTATTTCACACCACAATTAATCTCATAGATTGTATTTTTTATTACATTATCCTTAAATGTAAAGGGACTATTTTCATTTAGTTTTTTAGTTATACCCCCTTAAAAATATAATGTAAATTCTCTTTCCATGTTCTCAATGTAACATAAGAAATAAAAGGGGTTTTGGTATAATGGATACCATAATATGATAAGGACTATTAAATTAAATCCTCAAGTGATTGTGGCTATAGATGTTTGGTCTCTTCATGTGTTGTTTTTCAAAATCCTTTTAAGGTTATATACCTTCTTTACTTTTTAATTTTTTTTTATTTTTTTATTGCTTTCATTCATTAATATAGTCAAATATTTAATCCACTACTGAGGGTTTACTATTTATTCTACAAATCCCAATTCATTTATTCTTAATCATTATTAAATCATATATATGTATATTTCTAATTTAATAATTGTTTATTTTTTATCTTATCAAAGTGAAATATTCAACTACAATGTTTCTAAAATATTTTTTTGCACTTAATAATTATTTTTGTCATTTAATTTTTCAAAAACAAAATCCTCCACCCCCCTCTTATTATTTTATCATACATTGATAGATTTTTAGAACCAGATAATATAATTATTTTTATCTAATGAAATTATCCTTTTAAAAATTGTTTTTGATTTGGGAAATTTTTATCAATTTCAATTAATTATTTTATAATTGAATCACCACCTTATACTCATGAACAGTTCTATGATGGTCAAAATTATTTTTATTAAAAACATTATGGTACATTTTACATACAAAAATTCGATATCATTTAAAAATTTATATTCATGTCTATACCACAAAAAATTATTATGATGATAAGTGGACCCCTCAATATATTACATGTTTTTAATAATACGTTAATTTTATGAACGTCCCACATTATGGTTGATATGTTAATGAGTTTATTAGAATACCTATTTTTTAAATCTATCATTTAATATGAAAATTATGAAATATAAATCACAAAGGCACGAATAATGCATAGTAATCTAGAATTCATATTTATATTTATAATTTTGTAGTTTTTTCCATGATTTAAAATGAATTTCATATTTATTTTTATGATAATTACATACATTTTCATTGGAAAAAAGTCCATCGATGAAGATTTATCTATAGAAAATATTCTTAAAGAAACCATATGTGTGTTACATGGTATTTGGTCATGTAAATTCATTATCAACCAAGAATATAAATATGTAAAAAATATTCCTCCCAAAGAACTCATTATATCCCATATGAAATATGTAATGAGAATGAAAAGATTAGCAGTAAAATAAACAATAAAATCCCCAAAAAAACCAGGAACAATGTTTTTTTTAATATTATAAAAAATTTAAGATTCATTTTAAAAATAATCATAAAATAAAAGTGAGATTGAAAACATAAATAAAATATTAATATAATTGAATAAGATGATGAAAAAAGAATAAATTGTTCCATCTATTTAAATTCATAAAACATATTATAATATAATAAGTGAATTACTACAGTTGCCAAATGAAGGGCCACGTCAATCCTATTTGTCCCTTGAATAAAAATAAAATGTAAGGTAAGAATGTTATATCTGATTTGACTTGGGGTCTTTGAAATTATTCAATTTCAATATAAGAAACATGAAATAAAATTACTAAAATCATTACAGATAATTTCAAGGTTTTTGAAGAAGTATGTTATCATTATCCTTTTTCATTCCTCCTCTCCATCTCATTCTTACTCTCTGCATTCCTATTCTTAATCTCATTCTTTATTTCCTTTCTTCTCTTATGATACAAAAAAAAATTTAAATTTTCCATGAAGACCACATTTCAAAATATGATAGAATTTAAAATCATTAAAAACTAGTTATTAAAGATAAAATTATTCAGTCTAATTAAAAGGATATTATTTTGAAATAAAATGATTAATTCTTTTTGAAATTTAAAAATAACCTAGATATTGATGATTTTAAATATGAAATTGAGGATAATAAAATAACCTTTTCAAAATTCTTCCATAGTTAAATAAGTCTTAACACGATCTATTTCTCCCAATGTGTTAAAATAAATAATCATGATATTTATTTTTCATGTAATGTAATAACTTCAAAAAATAATAATTATATAATATTATTTTAAATTAATATTTTAAATTATTTTGAAAAATAATAAAATTCAGTTTATCATTGAAATTTTAAATATATTACATATGGTATCCAAAAATCATTTATGTTTTTCTCAGTTATTTAAAAAAATTATGTATCAAAAAATGTTTTTTCTCGTATAATTATTAGAATGTGTTAGTGGGCCAAAGAATATTTACCCATTAAAATATTAATGAGATGATATTTTTTGATCCTAAAGGGTACCAAAACACACATTATATTCCGATATTATAGACCTTTTCGAGAATTTGTCACTAAATTTATCAAGTGGTAGATTTCTAATATATATGATGCTCCATTTGAAAAGATGAAAAATTCATTCCATAGAAATTTATTAAATGCTCAATTTGAGGGTATGCACATATCATTCATTTTCATTGAATTGTTGTTATCAACTTATCTAATTAGTAATTATTTTTGAACTTTGGATATTCTCTTTTCCGCTTGACGATTATTTAAGGATTTTCCACACACACACTCTCTCTATCTCTCCATAACTCGCCCCTTTTTACTTTTAAATCATAAAAAAGGTAAGTTTGTAATTTTATAATCTTATTTTTTTCAATTGACTTTTTCCCTCTATTCAATATCATTAATTTAGTTTCAAAACCAAATTTATTTATTTTATTATTTTATTATTATGTCTTCTATTTCCTATTTTTGATTCCACAAATTGTTTTCAAAATATATTTAAATTATTGGGATTCACATTTATTTTTATAATTTTAATTATTGTATTTTGAACCTCACTATTATATAAAGAAATTATTTTAATGGGTGTTTTTAATGATTCGTTCTCTTTTAGTCTATAAACTAAGAATATTCTTATTATTTCATATATTTGTAAAAATGATCCCTTTTCAAATCATTTGATAAAAGCTTATAATTAATGACCCAAAAATGACTTTTTTAGAAAATGAAATCATTGATTCACTTACATATTATTATTTTTTATCATAATAATGTGGTTGAATTTATTTGTTCTTTGTATTTAAATATTAGGAGCTTTTTTTAGAGAATTTATACATGTTTAAAAAAATTTATTATGAAACGTTGTTGTAAACTATTTTTTTGGGTAAATGGTCGGAAATATGTTTTTTTCATTGGGGTGTATGTCTTTTGGTTATAGGGGACAACAATTAATATGTCCTTAGCATGTTGAATATCATTTATTGAATATTTTTTGGACTTATATCATTTATACAGGTCTAATATAAAAAATTTTAATGTTTTAATTCGATTAAAACAAACCTATGTATCTAAAACTTTTAATAAATTGATTGGTCATAAGTCATGATAAAATAATTTCAACTTATTGACTGATGAATGACATATCCTTTAATCAATATTAATTTTATTATTGATGTCATTGTAAAGTCCCCAAATGCATGTAATTTATTTATTGAAGTATATCAATTTTTTGATGTTGTAGAAAAATGTCATATAAAAGAGTTTTTTCTATTGTGGGTAACTGAAAAAAACTCATTCAATGAAATTTTAATTGAATAAGTGGTGTAAAATTTTAGTGGAATAATCAAAATGATGATGTAAGGTGGTATCACCCACGGTTATTTTCATTTCAAAGGAGAAAATTTCCATGTTAATTTCACTATGGCATACAAAAATCTGAATCTGGAATTAATAAAATTATAATGAATTTAATGTTTAAGAATCATTAATTTGGTGTTCAATAGATCTTTTCTCTATAAATAATTCCTGATAATTTCAGAAATACATCAAGGAAATAAATTAATACATATTATGTTCTTATAAATCATTGTAAAGTTAAAAAACATATTCAAAACATTCATCAAATCAATCCCCAAATATCATTCAAGAGAATTATTTTCTATATAATCTCATTTATAATCAAAAGTGTGTGAATATTGTCTTATATTCTCAACCTCATCATTTTCTCATTCTATCTATGTGTTTATTCATATTATATTATCATAATTGAGACTTAGATTAAATGTTTTTTAATATAAGATATTATTACACTATTATTTATTATTTTAATATTAGTGATCACCCCGATAAATGTGAAGGACCATTTTTTTCGTCCCATCTTAGATGAAAATAACAGCACGATTCACATTGAGTTTTCTATAGACAGATTTTAATAAAATACTATTTTTAAAAAAAATCATGTTTCTTCCAGTATCCGTAAAAATAAATATTGTTTTAGTATCTTTTCTACAATTAAATCAAGTAGAGTAAGACATAAAATACACTAAAAATTGAGATGGTATATAGTTGTGATCTTGTTGTGATATTGATAAACAACATTAAAAATTATTATCAACTCTTTAAGTTCATAATTTTAATTTTTTTAATCATTTCTTTCTATTGAATTAATAAATTGTTTAATAAATTAGACATAATTAATAATTAATTTTTCAAATCATGCTACCATATATTCAACTTCTTCTAAAAATTATACAGTAGTGTTTTTCAACATTAAAAATTTATAATTTTATTTACCTACTAAAAATATTTTAATTATATAAAAAAATTCTTATATATGATGTTATTCATTAATACTTTAGTTATCTCCATATATTTTTAATGTGAAATTATCCCCACCCAATATTTCTATTTTACCCTACTCCAAACTATAGATAAATACGCATTTTTATTTACAGAATATATAGAATATTGTTACTCTATAAACAGGGATTTACCTAAAGTAATCAAGACTGATTGTTTCCATATTATATTAATAATTGTGTATAATGTTTTTATTTTATACTTTTCACCTTAATAATACTTGAATGTCATCATTTAAAAGTGTTTGTTAAAGAAAGTTTTGCATGAAAGTCTTTTCTTACTACGTACTATCAATAGTCTGTCTTGTTGTATATTAACAACAACATGGTCATATCCTGAGGGTTTATGAAGTGTTTCATGTGAGTTATTCCAATCCACATCTATTCCTGTTATAGAGTAGAAATACTATGAAATTAGAGTGGTCTATTTTTTAATTATTTGTTTCAATAAAAAATTTATTGTAGATACAATTAATGAATTTGTGATTAAAGCTAATGGTTTTGGGAAAAAGTGTATATATATGTGTTCAGAAAAAATTAGGGGGGTATTTTTACCAAAAATCCATTTATAAATTTTTTGGTTCTAATTACTCACATACAATTCTTTTCAGTATCTAAAATATAAATTGTTTTTTTATTATTTAGGTAAATATTTTTTGTGTAAAATATAGATGTTTTTTCATTAATAATAGGATCCTCTCTATAGTGATGTCCACATTCCTGTAATGTAGAATCTAATTCCATAATAGACACCAGCTCTTTTTGAATTGTATTATTTTTTATTTTAATTCGTTCCATTGATATGAAGGATGAACCCAACATTTGATCACTATTACATAGGTGTAGGATTCAATAAGAATAATAATAATTGATCAAAAGATAATATCACATAATTTTAGGATATATCATAGAGTAATGGTCTTCACAATGACAAAAGGATCATGACATTAAAGAATTTTAATAAAGGTGGTCATTTCCCAAATTTTTATTGGACTATATCACAATGTATTGAATGAATTTAAATTAAATGAAATATGACATTTAATGATTATTCCATGATTCTTAAAATCAGGTTTAATTTTGTATTTGTGGTTATTTTCATAATGTGAAGGTATCATGTTACACATATTAGTTTTCCATTAAATTAAATATGATATTTAATGTTTATTCCGGGATTCATAAAATCAGGTTTAATATTGTATTTGTGATTATTGTCACAATGTGAAGGTATTATGTCACATAGATTAGTATTCCATCAAAGTTAATATCTTTTAGGAATGATATTAATAGCCCATAATTTATTGAGTTAGACATGTATTTTAATGATGATTTTGTATTAATATTTTAATTATAATTAAATCAATGGTAATAAATAAAAAAAATTAGAAACATGGTGATTCTTTTATGAAGAAATATATATCCTCTTTTATAAAAATTTATATGGAGGTCTGTTTCTAAGGTTTTATAAATACATAGTGGGATTTAATAGAATTAATGAAGTATATTCAATATTTCATCCTAATAAAATTCATTGAGGCACATTACAATAACTAAATAAGATCATATTACAACACCATTATTTATGTAATTTACATTCCTAGTTTTTAGAAGATCAATTAATTTATTACATTAAAAATAATCATTCAATATGAGATGGAATAAATACATTTATACATTTTTTGAGTTTTAAACCATGGGTTAGTGAGGAAACTATGACGTTTTAATTGTAGATCAACACTCTTAGTGGATTTTGGTATATGAAATAACAGTCATTGTTTCCTCCAATGATTAATCCTAAAATATGAGTGATAAATCAAAAAAAACATGTCTATATATTGCCATTTATCACTTTAATATTTAACTAATATAGATATATTGTCCCATTATTTTCATATTTAAATGTTTTATAATATTATAAGAATATATAATAACAAACATTATGAAATTGGTAAAAACCATAATGATTTATTGTCATTGGAGACTAGATATGTAAACATATTATTTAGATACCACCTTCATCATCTCTTGTCATTTCCTTCCAAATTAGTACCATTCATGATATACTAGAAATAATATGGTTCATCATATCCTATGGAAATTAAATAAAATATAAGATAGATCAGATTCTTAGTAATGGTAAAAATAAGAGTTATCAATCAATGATCATTGGGTCTATTAAGATAAGAATAATGGTATGAGAAAATTATTATAACATAAAAAGTTTATATTCAATCTATCATATATCAAAATATTGAGTTATGGACTAAAACATTATAATTTTGAAATAGATAAATCATATGAGAGAGGGGTAATCATAAATAAATCATCAACAATCTGTTTAGATCATATTCACAAAAACATTGTATAAGAGTGTGGCACATTCATAAGTATTAAAAACATTTATGAAGTCGTGGTTAACTACTATCAATATCAAATCATAGTGAGTTAGTCATAAAACTAGTTTAACATACCATAACGTTTTAAGCATCATCACATGTTTCCTAAAGTGGGTATAGAATTATTACATATATCCCATGGGGTATCAATTGTATAAAATAGTCATCCATGATAATATCGTGAGATATAAAACATTGACCAATGAATTGGGGGTATATATAATACATAAACCACTGTAAAATAATAAAATCCATATACTTGTTCAAAAAGATCATAAAAAATTCATCAGATTAACATATAATAACCTTATAAAAGGAAATTGAATTCATAAACATTTCATAACATCATCATAGAAAACACCTTGGAAAATATATTGGTATCATAAACATCTCATAATCATAATGATAGACTCTCCAGATAAATAATAATGGTGGTATCATTTGATTATATACTTAAAAATAATGTTTATCATCAATATAATTTATCATAGATGAAAAATTCATTAACATATAATGGTAACATTTCATAAGGAAAATGGAATTATACTTTTGAAATTAGTTATTCAAATGAAATAAATTTCGAAAATTTTAAGGAAAATTTTATCATTGAAGATAATAACACAAAGAAGTATTGTAATATTCATGTAATTAATTCACTATGATTAAAGGATATTATTTTTATTTGGTGTGTGTTAAAAAATTACTTCATCATTTATATTATAAAACCCAAACATTCTATATCATGAAAATGATAAGAAACTTCTTGTGAATTGTTTCAAAACCAATTAAAAGATTGTAAAATGTATTTTTATAATACTCAAAAAATAACAAAAAAAACTATTATGAAATTATTTTTAATAATAAATTGATAATATATCAAAATATTCATATTCTATTAGTAAAACATAATAAGTTTTCATTATAAGTTTTCTATAAAATCATTCAGTACATAAATTGATTGAAGCTAAAGGATAATTTGTATTCTAAAAAAATAACCAGAGGAGAAATAATGAATGTGGTTTGTTTGATAAGGGTCATATATTTTACATAATTTAAATCAATTGATAAAAATATTTAATCAAATTGGATTGTGATATAATTCTCTTACCTCTTTTCATTTATTTCTACAAACAAGATCAAATGACATTTATAAAAAATTCAATTTATTATAAATTTTCTATAAAACAATTACAATAGGTATAATACCATATATTATTTGCTTATAACATCATATCACCATTTTAATAATAATACATTATTACAATCACTACTTTTTTGATAACTACTTTGTTATTTTTTCATCTTTTGGTTTGAAAGTCACAATCCATCTTCATTGATCATAGTACCATCAAATAAAAAATATTAATGATGATATAATTATCATATATATTCATTATATATATATATATTCAAATTCAACCATTTATTGTACATATAGAAAAATTAATTACACTATTTATGGAGATTGTAAGCCATGCATATGCATGAATTTTATTATCACTTCTCGATGGAGGATATAACATAAATGTATATAATAATTCACATTTTAAAATCATCATTCTTCCATATATATAATAAATTTAAAAATAAATTTTTCATTATTACTATCCATGGATGATGGAAATGAAAAATAAATAACATCACTTCATGGAGGTGGTAGTCCATATATTCACACGAGTGACCTTATCATTTTCTAATGGATGGGATGGAAGTAGATACTGATTTTTACATTATCGAAATAAATATTATTTGGATAAAATATTCCAAAATAAATATTTTACAATTCTTATCATATATTTACATTACGTATAATATTTCATAATAATAAAAGTAGTCTATCGAGAGGTATAACATATTATTGAGAAACATTCTATTGCATACACCTTAATCCCTGAACAGGTGGTCAGTTGTGTGGATGCTATTTTTTGATGTGGTTATGGAAGATATGATGATATTTTGTTATTTTTGGTTGCATACAAAGGATCAATATATATTAATAATTAGGTATAGTTTGCCTCCAATTATAAGTGAGTGGAGAGGAACTCATGGAATTAAATAATGAAGTAATTTAATGAATATTTATTTTCATAAAAAATGGACTAAAATCCATATAATTATAATATAAAAAGAGTATGTGTCTATATATTCTCATCCAAAATAACACTAAAATGATTCGTTTTTGTTTTAAAACTTATATCCTAGCATTGTACCCCCCCCCTTTAAGACATTTGAAAATTTCCCAAATTATAAATGTTTTCTAATCTTAATGAATGTGAATGTTAACAAAAATGGATAAGTGACTTATAAATTGAAAATGGTTGATATTTCAAAATTAATTCATTCACCCATAAAATGGTGTAATTTTGAATAATTTTTATTCATATAATAAATTATTAATTATTATAAAATATCATTAATGTAATTTTTCAAACTATACATTTAATTTGAATTTAAAAAAACAAGAATAAATTAATTTTAATAAAAACCATTGACATACCCAAAATAGTTTATATTTATTTAGAAAAATAATAGAACATAAATATTACCCAAATTTTAAGAATTTTAATATTTTTTAAAATCATTTATTTTATTTTTCAACTATGTGAACTTGTACAGAGTCGAGATTGCATTTGGATTTATGTAAATCATCCAGTCACTCAAATTTATATAAAAACATGATAAATAATTAATTAATATTTATAATAACTATTTAGAATCAGCCTTATCATCTTTTTAACATTATGAATATTTTTAAAGATATCTAAGTCAAGAAAATGACATTTTTTATTTATTCATTTAATAATTTTTTTTAAAGGTAGTAATCAATATGAAATGGAACTATGTATGTATATACATTATAAATTTATAGAAATATCTTATATCTAAACGTCCCATGTTATAAATGAATGTTTTGGAATTATTTTTTAGCCATATCACATTATTATTAATTAACATGAAATCATTTTTTACTTACCATGTCAATGAACATTACTATGGATAAAAATCATAATCAGATACTATAAAAGAGCCATATTTTATAATATTGGAACTTTCTGTTCAATATATGACATCCTTATTCAATTATTTAAATTTTTTTATGTTATATGAATTATTTTAATAAAGAAAAACATAATGTAATGAGAATAGTTATTCCAAAAAATCACTTTTTAGTTGAAAAATTTTTTCATAACAAACTAAAGAATAAAATTTATTCAAATAAAGATAATAATATTAATCAAAATATAATTGAAGTTAAAATAATTTTAATCCATATATAATTAAAATATATATTTTTATATTCCTGATTCAAAAATAAATTTTCAGGTAAAAAACAATATTTTCACCCCTAAATATAAATTATTATTTCTAGAAAAAAAATATCCCTAACATATTATAATATATATATTACAAAATATTAGAACATTTTATCAAATAAAATTTATAAATTATGTATAAAATATTTATATTGTTTTCAAACAAATAATTTATTAAACGAAATTCCTAAAAATTGAGTTCTTATTTCATAATAATTAAATAATATTTTTTTAAGTATGGAAATTATATATATTTAATAACATAGTTAATATTATTAATATTTTAAAATTCAAGGTATAGGTGATACCTCTAACATTAAATATAAATATTCAAATATTATATAGTGATTTTCATAATATCATTGTTATAGGTAATGAATGATTTCAAAGTAATGATATTTATTTATAAACAACTATATCATAATTTCTTATGGTTTTTTCACTACCCGCTTTAAAATTAATTTTATTATTTAAATTAATTCTATATGACATATTTATTTTTGATTTATCAGTTTCATCACATCCTCAACATCCTATGCAACTTCATTTAATTTATAATTTCTCTATAAATTTTTTAATAGGCGTGTGGTTTCATTTTGTTGAACATTACCATTATGATTCATAATATCTACAAGTTATTCCTTATAAGATATATGATTATCTAGTTGTTTTAACTCTGAGTATAGTATACTTGAATGATCAATTAAGTAATTTCTTATTAGATATACATTGAACACATCATGAACTATATATTGATTTAGTGAATGTTTGAAATGATAATCTATGATCATAATATTATCAATAATTTCAAACTAAATGAAATATTTTGAGCTTTTCATTCAATTTTTTACAAATATTAATATCATCATCCATAGAGGAATTCATAATGATACCTTTTCACATACATAAAAATCAATAAATCACATACAGTTATTAGTGTAGATTTAATTTCATCTTTGTGATACACTAATATAATTATGAATGGATTTTACATATTCTACCATATCCTCTAAAATATTCTTCCCCCATAGCATTATTTCTCCAACATCTTCTTTGAACAATGGATTTATACACTTCCTACAATATTGGTATTCAGAATTACAAATATGAATTTTTGAGTGAAGGTTATTGTTGTTAGAATACTCAACTATAATAATTTTTATCCAAAAAACACTTTGAATCTAGAAAACACGTTCTAAATATATCCTAAAAGCTTTTAATGGTTCTCTCGGTCTGCCAATTTTTCTAAGGATGATAAAATGAAATGAAACATAACTTTGAATCTATATCTTGCAAAAGACTTCTCCATATGATCATGGTAATCATTGAATATTTTTCATTTACAATAGAATGTGGTAATCCAGGTAATATACAATCAATATTACTATATATCATAATAATCAGACCAATATTTAAATATTTTCTTATAGAAATAATGATTGTTTATATCATATGTGTATAAATTAAATCCCAAATACCATTATGCACTTTATATATTTTGAGTATATTGAATAAAAAATATATTTTAATATTTTCAAATTCCTATTTAGTTACAAGTAGTTGTTTTAACATCCCAAGAGGAATTTCTATCATACATAACATAGTATAATACTTGGAATCATGCTATATAATTTTCAATATCACTTTTTATGTTATTATATCATATCTTTATATATCTTATTTCATTAGGGATTTATAGTGAATGGAAAACTATGAACATCATGTAAATGTTCCTACATCAAATATTATATTGATGGGACACATACTATATTCATGAACCATGTCATTCCATTACTATAATGTTTGATCTTGGGAACACTCTATACATTCTTCCAAAGTTCCTCAATGTCCTTTTTTCCTCTCTAATATTTGCATGGATGGATGTGTGAGAATTCATATAAAAATATGATATGTACCATTTACTTAATATTTCATGTACTATATTATAAAAATAAATAGTTATATGATCTCTATCAACCCACATTATGACCAAACTATCACTGTCATTCTAACTAAAATAATCATCCACGTTATTCACATAACAAGGTAGGTACCGTATTGAGAAGTTATAATATATAATCGATTAAAAACATATTCTCTAGTTTATATTCAAAAAATTATATTTCATGAAATACAATATTCATTAATGATATTAATATATTTCACAAGATTCACTACAAAGATAACTTTTCTATGTCTTTAATTGATAAATTTCCACTACTAGATCTAAATCATGAGTTATCAAATTTTTTATAGGTATTATAAATTTCCATGAGGCATATTTTATTACAATAAAATTATGTATGATGACATATCATATTTCCATAATTGTGGTGTCACAATAAATCATTATCAATTATCTGCTATGGGTTCATGTAATCACATGTTAACTGACCATCGTTCTCATCATTTTCTTGAAAACCCCTTCATATTCATTTTCCAAATGATCCTAAACCCCATCTGAATCGACATGGTGAGTGTGTTAGATAGTCATGTGATATCACTATTAATGAATTTGTAATATCTTTATTAAAAAATAAAACTAGGTACTTTATTTATTATGGTTGTTTTATGACATTTTATTGTAACTTGATTCTCTAAAGGATCCACCGAAATACCAAACTATTATATTATAATACCTTTGAATGAAAATTATTATGCCTAAATTGATATATTGTAAATTATTCATTAGTATTATCCCTCATTATGGATATTATAAAAATTCCAAAATGATCATAAATATCTTAATTTCTCTTTTAATATATAATAATATAATTTATAAATAGTCACACTAACTGATCAGGGTATTTTGTAATGTTGGTATTAATTAAATCCATGAAAATAGTATATAAATTTAATTTTCCAATTATATTTATTATAAATTCAGAATTCTAATATACCATATTAATTATTGTCATGGGAATATCCTCTTTCATCTTAACGAGATGATATCCAAAATTAAGGCCAATCATTGAAATTCATTTACCTCCTCACACTTGATCAAAACATCATTAATATGGGGTAGATGATACTTCTTTTTATAGTGATCATATTATATTCGTGATAATCAATTCAATGACCCATTTTCCAATCATTATTTTCAATAAATATATTATTTTCATCTCATGGTGGTGAAATAGTGAAAATAAATCCCAAATCAATACAATAATATAGTTTCAACATTAATCCCTAAAACACAATTTGTGTTATTCTATAAGAAGTCCATAATATAATTATTTCACCAGTTATGAGTTCTATTGAAAACTCAAATTCATGATTCATAGGAAGACTACATAATTCCTATGGATATTCACCACCAAAACCCCATATAATATGTGTATCTTAAATGATGAGTTTCACCCAAACCATCTAATAATATTACCAATCAATTATAGGAATCACGTCTGAAAGAATAATTAATTTTCTTCAGATGTTCATATTCCTCTCCAGATAAATTAATGATAATAGTATCATTTTTTCACTAAACATGATCTCAAATCATTAAAAATTGATATTTCATCAATATAATAATATAAATTACATTATTATAATTAAATAAAAATGAAATTTAGAATTATTCAAAGGATTAATTGGAAAAACATTCCTAAAAACATTATTTAGAGATGAATTATATACTTGTTATGTAAATATTATACAAATAGGATTTTTCAGCACTAACTCAACATCTACTAATTGATCTTGTATTTCAATACCCATAGTAAATAATGTATATGAGAATGAGTGGGATGATTGTTAATAAAATATTTTATAATGTTTTTTATTTTAAATGATAATTGTATCATTTTTCAATGTCACTATAATATCCCAGGAAAATAAACAAAAAATACATTTTCATTTTAATTAATATTTTGTGAATTAAATTTTAATTTTAGTATAAAGGGGTTTCTTTGTTCGATGGTGTACCCGATATGAAACATCAGGTTTCTCTAAAATATTATGTTGCACACTAATAATATAATATTATTTTTTAAATGGTAGTTAACTGTGAACCGTTGTATTTTAGGGAATTAATAGAACTAACTAAAATATGACTATACATGTTTTTTAAATGTTTTTACATTTATCCAATATATTTTAGAGGCTTAAAATATGAATAAATCTAATTTTAAGCATAATTTTAATTCAAAGGTTTATTTACCAAATTTTTATTGAGAACCATCTTTAAATGTTGTTATAACCACATTTATATATTCTATTTTACCAAATAAAATTCTTCTTTATATTTGGGACATAAAAAATTACTTTGGGTAAATTTTTGGTACTTTCATGAATAGTGAAAAATACTGTATTTTATTTCAAAAGTGCATTTTAATCTATTTTATTTATATGGTTATATTATCTTTTTATTTGTTTTTAAAGTATAATTATATTATGTTTTTACCATTAAACCCAATTTTGGTCATTGGAATTAATTTCACATTGAAATTGGACATAAACAAGTATTAATCTTTTGATAGTTATTATTTCTTAGAAACCCACTATTTGTTTTGATAATAGGAAATAATTTTAAATTAATAAATGCAGCTTCTATTTTTTTAATTGGGTAAAATATAGATCATTTTTTATTTCGTAATATCAAATATATCTTTGGCTGAATTTTTGGTAGTTTTCTGAAAAACATCAATTTTTGATGAAAAGTGAAACAACTAAGTGATAGTTAAATACCAAAAGATTCATTTATATGAAATTTTTTCACTTCTGCGGAGTGAATTTATAATATTCGACATACATGGTTGTTATTATTAAGTAAAATGTGGTTCAATAAGAAATAAATAATTTTCGGTGAATAATAACATTTGACTTTTATTTACCGCAGTTAAAGATAAATAGGGTAATTTAGGGTAAAAAGAATATTATAATAATTGAAAATTACCATAAAACATGTCCTAACCTTATTTGTGGACCCATTTTATACCATGGTCTTCTATGGGTCGATTTTGGGACCCCATGGAGCCACATGGGAATGATAATGACAATTTATTTTAATAAACTTAATGTAAAGGCAAAAATGAAAAAGGCAAATATCTATTAGTAAATAAATTTTAAAGTAGAGTTATATAAGTTATATTTTAGTCTATAAATATTAATTGGAAAGATAAAAATATTTCCTACCTTATGGTATTTATTTTATAATTTTTAGACATAAAATAAATGAAATTATTTGTGACACCATAATGATGCAGTATTTACCTCATTAATAAATGCTTTAAATAAATAATATTATAAATATTAAAATAAAATCCAAAAACTGTCCAATAATTATTGGATGAATTTATTTCGACCATGATTCATCTTATCTCAGACTTTAATTAATTTGGTACCTTTAGAAACTGAATATCATTATATAATAAAATTATATTTTTCACACATTCCTTAAAAGCCCCTCCTCAACCTTATAAAAAGCCCTCACTTATAACTCATTCCACACACCAATCAAGCCCCTTGGATCATCCAAAACCTTACCAAATAATCTTTCAAGATCCCTATACTGCTATTAGAAGTCGTACCTTAGGCTGAAAGCACCTCAAGAAGTCATTTTGGTTCAAACCAAAGGGAGTTACATAAATTAAAGGTAACAATTTCTCTTAACTTATTTTTTTTATTTTACTTCTACAACCACTCTAATATTTTTATTCATTTATTTTATAACAAAACCAGTATCCTAAATATACTAGTTTGTTTTTATGAGAAGTATTTTAACTACACTTACACACGCCTCTATCTAATGATTGAAGAAGATATTGTTTCTGTGGATGGAAAACTAACACCCTGCGAAAAAATGATTTTTCGTTATCTCATACCACCTCTCATGGTGGCCATTATGATTGCACAATATTAATATATGATACATATTATGTTTATGTTTTCTTTATGATTCTATATTTTCCATTTAAATAATACTTTTATTGTTTCCATTATGGGTAAACATGATAATTTCATTTGAGGAACTGTGGACTACCAGCCCCTCAATGTGATGTGACTCGTTAATACCATATGTGGAACATATAAAGGATGGTGTTAATGATATTATATATGATGTTAAAATTGAATTATAATATACCTATGTATAATTATGTTTTCATTACATTAAAATAAGAAATATAAAATGAAAGTAGCTTTCATGCGTACGTACGACTTACCGTCTCCATGAACGGTGTATTTAATTTCTTACCTCCAATGATTATGTACTATTATAAATACATGTATATACTAGATATATATAATGTATATATATATATAATCCAAATTATGAATATCATTCTGGATATAATGAACTTTTGACTATGTGAACAACCTGTAATTATAAAAAGTCCATTTTGGACTCAAGTACCAAATATCGACAAAACGACCATTATGAACATAAATGATTACAAAATGTTTATATCATGGTAATAAGTGATTTTAATGGAATAATAAATTTGGAAAGGTTCTTAATAAAGTTTAAATTAACTTTATATTATTATTATGGTGATTAATGAATGAACGATTCATGTTTGACAAGAGGTAAGGGACTTCATCTCAATCTTATTTCATTGAGGCATATTTTGATTTAATACACGATTTTATTTTATATTCTATATTTACTACATTGAAATTTTCTTTTATTTTAAAGTACTTTCTCTCTACAGAAGTGTTTTACTACGTGACAAAAAAGAATGTCTCTTTTTAGCGTATGTTGTTTCAACGACCTTTCCGCCGCCACGAGTATTATTTCATCTTTGTCTTCCTTAACAAGTCGTATTGTTTTTTTTAAATGAAAAAATATACCATATAATATTTTTACATATTTTGGTATTGAAAATTGTTTTGATAATGGATTTGTTATTTCAATATATTAAAATGATATATTCTGATTTAAATGCAGAAATGTTATCTTCCGTTTTTTTTATGTGTTATGAATATGTTATGTTTCCTGGGAATTATAATGTATATGGTTGGTTTTTTGATAAACCTAGGGCATGTGAGCACGAGATAGCTTCCCAATACATTGGTTAACGTGAAAGAGGTAAGAGTCAATGTTTACCCTAAGAGATTTAGGGAATATAATGTGATGGGTATTCCAAATGTAACACTGTATGTAGTTGTGATAACTATAATGTAAGTTTGATATGAATGCCACAAGTTACCATTATGATTTACATTTTATATATGTTATTCATAAATCTTTTTATTTCATGAAGTATGTTAAAGAGCTTATGATATGTATGAAATGATGAAATAATGTTTTCTTTCTTTGTTTTATAACCCTTAATGAGTTTTTTATACACATCCAAAAAATTTTAAAGTTTTTCATAGGACATAAAGATGAATAGGGTAATGGATGGGATCATGGAATATTCATGCTATGTAATACATGGGACTAGACATGAATCTTTTTTAAGAGTTTTTATTTTATGAAGAAAATGAAAGCAGAGTAGAAGTATCTACCTTTTAATTTTTGAGTTGTCTTGTAATAGTTATGGCTTAATTCTCTAAAACACTAAACATTACAAGATCATCAATGTGAATTATTCATTTACATAGATATTATGTAATGATTATGGTCAGGTCCTTGTAGTTTGTATCAAAGGGAGGTATACCTAACTTTAGGAGTTAGGGTATTGTTAAATTAATATCAATAAATTAATTTTTGTTAATGTTGAAATAATATAGCATTTACAAAATACCATGTTGCTTAGCCTAGGATATTTTTTGTTCAGAATGAATTTTTTTGCAGAGGAAACAAGGTAGATTTGTTGGGATGACATCATAAAGAAAACAACCTTCAAAATAAATAACCTATAATGGACGGAATCTGAACTAAACAGTTTGTTGGAGTGATGTCACAATCCACTCAGCCTATATATGGTGGTGGTATCCATGCACGATAACATCCAGATAACCATAGAGGAACATTTCATTAGTAGATCATTTCATTAGGAAACATCCACAATCATTCTTTATATTATCTGACCTTGTACTAGCAGAAGGGTGGATTAAAGAACAGGAGAAAAGTTTTGATGTCATGGGGTGTTCATAACATCAAAAAATTATTTTTTGATTTTTACCATTTTGAAGGTGATGCTGATCAGTGGTGGTAGATGGTAAAAAATAACAAGGATATTGTGGATATTTATGGTCTTGAATGGGATTAAATCAAAGTTATACTTCTTGATAAATATTTTACGAAGGTGGTTTGTCTACGGATGGAAAAATAACTCCTGGAATTGAGGTAGGAGTATAACTTAGTGGCAACTTATGAAGAAAAAATCACTCGACTGGAAAGGTACGCTCCAAATTTCATACAAGATCTTGATAGAAAAATCAACTGTTTTTACTCAAGATTAAATACAATATATAAAAGGGCATTAGCTTCTCGTGAGTTCAAAAGATATGAAAAATATTTTCGTTGTGCAGATAAGGTGGAAATGGAGTTTTTCGATGATTGGGTGTTCTTAGAAAAACAATAAAATAATAGGTTGAGGTTCCAGATGAAAGGGAAGAACTCTTCAAAAAAGTCAGATTTAATGAAACATAACTATTCAGTTTATGAACGTTGTGTTTAAAATCGTGTTGGGGAACATCTTTTGAGATCTGGTAAGTGCTACTGATGTGGTAAAATGGGACATAAGGATCAAAATTATAGTGAAAAAGATCAAGATCATGATAAGAAAAAAATTCTATTAACACTAAATAAATTGTTTTAAGTGAAATTAAATGGGTCATTATGCTAATGAGTGTCCAATGAAGAACTAAACTAAGGGAATGCAACTAGACTACATGCAGAAAGGGGTGGTGAAGTCCTTTGCAACTACTTCAGCAGATGTTGGTTCATCAAATGAAGTAGTATCAAGTACACTATTTTTTTGTTCATATTATGCGAATGTGTTGTTTTATTCAAGGTCTACACAATCTTTTATTTCTGATATGTTATCTAGTAAATTTGAAATTACATCTAAAAATAAGTATTCAAAACTTATGGTAAAAACACCAGGAGTAAATTTTTTTAAAAAATGAAATTACAAGAAACTTATTTTCCATGTGTGCGGAAATAATCTACCTGCAAACCATATTGTATTTCTTCTAGTAGATTTGATGTTATTTGGGGTTTGGATTGGATTTATATTTATCATGATATAATTGACAGCAGTGCTAAAGGGGTTTCTTTTCATTTGGATTTTCAGTTTTTTTTAAGGAATGAAACCTTACTTTTGATAACATATCATGAAACATAGAAACTAGTAGTATATGGAAACTAATATTACCTTGCACATGTTGTTGATATCAATAGAACCTTTCAGATTAATTATGTGCCAATGGTAAATGAGTATCGTGATGTTTTTTCTAAAGAGTTTCCTGGTATTATACTAGATAGAGATGTTGAATTTACTGTTGACTTAGTTCCTGATTAAGTGACAATATCAAAACCCCCTTATCGAATGGATCAAATTGATCTTTTGGAGTTAAATAAGCAATTAAAAATTGTATTAGATAATGGTTTCATTCAAACTAGAACATCACTATAGGGTGATCCTCTATTGTTTGTTAAAAAGAAATATGGTTCGTTGAGACTTTGCGATGATTATAGAGAATTTAATAACAACACTGTCAAGAAAAAATATCATTTGCCTCATACCAATGGATTTTTTTATCAGCTCCAAGGAGTTAAGTATTTTTAGAAGATTGATTTGTGGTCAAGGTACTATTAATTGAATGTAATGGAAGAAGACATTCTGAATACCGCATTTTGTATTAGATATGACCATTATTAATTTGTAGTTATACTTTATGGTTTAACCAATGAACCTCCAGTATTTATGGATCTTATGAATAGAATGTTCTAGGAGTTCCTGGATATGTTTTTGGTTGTTTTCATTGATGATATTTTGGTTTTTTCTAAAAGTGAATAGGATCATGAAAGTTATTTAAGGGTTTTCATGCAAACCTTAAAAGAAAAAAACTATTTGGGATGTTCAACAACTGTAAATTTTGGTTACAAAAAATTTCTTTCCATGATCACATTTTTTCAAAAAATTGGCATAACTATTGATCCTACTAAAACAAAAGTTGTTAAATAATGGAATAGACCCACAAATATAAATGAGATATGTATTTTTCTTATTTTGGAAGGTTGTTACTGGAGGTTTGTTCATAATTTTCATGATTATCTAGTCCAATGAATAATTTAACTTAAAATGGTGTTATGTTCGTTTGGACCAAAGACTGTGATGATTGTTTTCAGTAATTGAAAAGATGATTGGAGAATGCTCCTGTTTCGGCCCTACTTTCCAGAAATGGTGAGTTTATTATTTATAGTGATGCTTCAATAAATGAAATTGGTTGAATACTTATGCAGAATGATCAGGTAATTTCTTATGCATCACGTCAGTTGAAACATCATGAGTTAAATTACCCTACACAAGATTGGGAATTAGGTGATCTTGTTTTTTCATTAAAAATTTGGAGGCATCATTTGTATGGAGTAAAATGTGAAATATATACTATCCACAAAAGTTTGAATTATATACTACTCAGAAATAATTGGACATGAGAGAGAGGACATGTTGGAATTAATCTATGATTACGATTGAATGATCCTTTACCATCTAAGAAAATCAAATAAAGTGGATGATGCTTTGATTCAAAAAAGTAATGCTTTATTAACCATGCTACGTTTGGAATGAGATACTATGGTTTCTAATTTGATAAAAATTCTCATAGATGTTGTTGGAGCAGTAAATTATTCTATTTTGTCTCAGGTGTTAGTGAAATCATCTATATCATAGAGAATAAAGAAAGCGCTGAAGAAAGGCATTGAGTTACAGAAAAAGGTATATTAGGTTCAATTTGGTAACTTTCATGAATTTAACATTGATAATTATTGTGTTTTAAATAGTAGGAAGAGATTATGTGTGCCTTTTGATTCACAGTTGAAGAACGAGTCGTTATGTGGAGCTCATAGTTCTCTGTGTTCAGTTCATCCTAAAAGTACTAAGATGTACAAAGTTCATCATGAGTTTTACTAGTGGGATGGAATGAAAAGAGATATTACAGATTTTACATTGATGTGTTTAACATGTTAGCAGATTAAAGAAGAGAGAATGTTACATAAAAAGATGCTTCAATCTTTATCAGTGCCAGAGTGGAAGTGGGAAAATATATCGATGGAATTCAATGAGTGATTACTTATTACATATCGAGGTAATAATGTAATCTTGGTTATTGTTGACCAGTTGACTAAATCTACTCATTTCCTTACAATTTGAGGTAGTTTGTCTCCGGATCAACTTTCTCGGTTGTATATTAAATAGATAGTCAGGTTTCATGGTGATCCAATCACCAATTTATCTAATCGTGATCCCAGGTTTACTTATAACTTTTGGAAAAGGCCTTCAGAAGTCATTGGGTACTGAATTAAATTTTAGTACAGATTTTCATATTCCATCAGATGGGTAGTCATAATGAACAATTTAGTATTTGGAGGATATGCTATGTGCTTGTTCACAGGATTACTAGGGATGTTGGGACCAACATATTTATTTGGATGAAATTTCTTGATAATAACAGTTTTCATTCCATTATACAGATGGCCCTATTTGAGGAATTATAAGGAAAGCATAGTCGAACTCCAACATTTTGGGATGAAGTAGGTGAAAGGTAGCTGATGGGACCAAAATTTGAAGAAGAGATAGAAGAAAAGGTTCAGTTGATTCAGAAGCACATGAGACCAGCATAGAGCAGGCAGAAAAGTTATGTGGATAATCAGAGTAATGGTCTATCTTTTGAGGTAGGGGATCATGTCTTTCTTAAAGTATCTCTATGGAAAAGTGTGATACTTTTTTTTTAGAAAGGAAAGTTTAGTCTGTGGTTCATTGGACCCTATGAAATCCTAGAGATAGTTGGTTTAGTTTCTTACAGAGTGGCTTTACCTCCAAGTTTATCTCATGAACACTAAGTTTTTTAAGTTTTAATGTTAAGAAAATGTATTCCAGATCCATCTCATGTTTTAATTCTAGAGATAATTCATTTGGAATAGAATATCTCTTATGAGGAATAACCAGTCCAAATTCAAGACAATAATGAGAAAGTGTTGCGGAATAAGGTAATTCACAATGTAAAGTATTTGTGAAAAACCCATGTGGTTGAATAGGAAATGTGGGAATCTAAAAATTCTATGAGGGATAAATACACCCATTTATTTGATAAGTGAATAAAATTGTGGGGAAGAAATTTCCAAAAGGGGTGAAGGATGTAACATCCCAGGTAAATAAAGTAATAATACCTTTTCATTTTAATTTATATTTTGTGAATAATATTTTAATTTTACTTTAAAGGGGTTGCTATGTTCGATTATGTATTCGATATGCAACAATAGGATTCATTGAAATCATACGTTGCACACTAATAATATAATATTGTTATTTTAAATGGTAGTTAACGTGTAACACCCGAGATTTTTATGAGTAATATTTTGTTTTTATGTTATATATATATCATCAAAGGAATCATTCACTACACACTAGCTTGACTTACTTTACACGCAATCGCGACCTTCCTCGATAGCTTGCGTCGTACGCAATACCGAGTTTCACTAAACAACGATATGCTATTAAAATATTATTAAAACTAGCCGTTATGAATAGTAATAACCACTTTTTGAAATTTTATAAATTTTATTTTTCAAAATGGACTTCATTTTTGTATTCGGAATACCAAAATTAGCCTAGGGTGAAATTTTGGTATTTTTCTGAAAACTTTCAATTTTTGATGAATAGTGAAACCACTAAGTGGTAGGTTAAAAACTGAATTTTGCATAAAACTTAATTTTACCGCTTCTGTGAATGGAATTTCGAAAATCCGATAGACACAGTTGATATTAGTAAGTAAAATGTGGTTCAATGAGATAAAAATAATTTTTGGTGAATAGTAACTTTTTACTTTTTTTTACCTCAGTTAATAGTAAATAGTGTAACTAAGGGTAAATATGATATTACTATTACCCTAACACATGTCCTAATTCTATTGGATAAGTATAATTCGACCAAAAACAACCTTATGAATATAATATGACCATTTAAGTCCACTTGGATTAGATTATGACATTTAATATTATTTTATTTAATGAATAGTTAAAATAGTTAAAATCAATGTTTAATAACTAAAACATTTTTAATATGGGGTTATACAGAAGATAAATTCGACTATAAATATTAATTAGAAAGATAAAAAGATTTCTTACATAATGATATTTTATTTATAATTTTTAGACATTAAATGAATTAATTTATTTATGACACAACGATGATACAGTAATTACCCTTTTAAGGAAATGTTAACATAATTGATGTTATAAATGCTCAAATAAATGTAATTTGATACTTTTTATGAATTAAAATAATTTTCTAGGTTACTATGATATATTAGTGTTGATTTAATCAACTTGGATCGAACATATAATTCTGTTATGACTTTCACAAAAATCATATATCAAATAGTGTCAAAATTGACACAAAATAGTTTTTAAATCAAATATTATATTATTAAATGTTATTTTATTCCTAAAAATCTAAGGTTCGGCCAAATGATTTAGATAAGGATATATATATTAATAATAAACAACTTGGGGTTTGTTTGGCATGTTATAGTAAGTGTATTAACCATATAGTGTAAGAAAACAAAAAGTCACGGTAAAAGTTAAATTATTTAACTTAGAGTTAAATCTAATTTATAAGGTTAAAATAATAACCTAATCTTGTATAAATCCTATTGGTTGATAGGATTTCGACCCATCCCCACTTTACCTTCGAAATAAGATCCTTTGGAACCATTATAAACCGATTTTGACTTTAATATAAAATAATATTTTGAGATATTTTTAAGGTGCCCCTCTCCTCCCTTATAAAAGGGCACCTCCTCCCCCTCCTCCTCACACCAATTTGAGCACTCATGCTCGTCCAACCCCTGCCAAAATCCCTTCTCCACTTCCCTAGAATAATCCTAGAGTTCCTGGTCTTCTTCAAAGACCAATCTTAGTTCCCTAAGTGGATTATTCAAAGAGGTGTTTCAAAGAAGAGGTAATATCCATTACCGATCTTTTCAATTTCTTTCTTCTTCAACTTCTTCTTCCTTAGTTGTTTCATGATAAAGTAATAACATAAGTATTACTTACATACTGATATGTTATTATAAATATGAAACAACCCTAATTCACCTTCTATCCATCCTACGGAAAAATGAAATCACCGCGCGTGCGTACGTACGGAATACCGTCTCCACGCCGTGGTGTAATCTATTTTCCACCATCACCTTACAAGGATTGGTATCATGGTGTAATGAGTAATTATATATGATTATTATAACGTGATATTGATACTGAAATAGTATAAATACACTTAAATACAATTCCACGATCATGGGAACAATATCATCGCTCGTGCATACGTACGGAATACCGTCTCCACGATGTGATGCGACTCGTTCTACATGATCATCATTACATAGTAATTATATAAATGAATTGAATGAATAAATATGATATATGTTACACTAATACCATTCTGGATATAAGGTATCTATAACCTTAAAAGAAGAATAAGAATTTATTCGGCAAAACACGCATAAGAACAAAAGGCAATAAAGACCCAAGTAACAAGTAACAATGAAATATTACTAATAAGAAGCTAAGAATATGACCATATATGATATCATATAAATATGTATGATTCTGGAATAAGTCAATAACATTATTTAAACCATTATACAAGAGCTTCGGACACGTACAAAGCAAATCAGACCTAAGGTAAGGGAAATATCACAATCTCATTTTTATCCGACATTGTTTATAATTTAGTATTTACTGGGGTGTATTTTATCATCCACATCCATGCTTCTTAAATATGTAATATTATTTCCATTCTCCAAAAATTGTTTAAATCCTATTTTACCCTTCAGTGTGTTTTTAGTAAAAGATATGAAAGGAATATTTTGTTGTTTTTTTACGAGGTACTTTTTTGACTTTTCCGACACAAGTACGAAGAATGTTTTTTTAACTTATACGGCAAGAATGGCTTTTTAAAACATTATTTCCAAGAATCTTCCTTTATAAGTTTTCAAGTTTATTTTTAATCAACTTATTTTAGTTTATAATTGTATTACATGTTACGAAAAGAAAAGTGTTTTGAAGTTGAAAGGATATTTTCCTCAAGAATGGAGTTCAAATGTTTTATCAAAATTATTTTCCATCTAAGATAATATAGGGTTCTGTTTTTATCCCTATTATTACACTGATTTGATTATGTTTTGAGGGAGTTATTTTTATGAAGTCATTTACCTTATATGATTTGTTTTATGATGTCATGATGTTTCAAGAATCCCATTTTTGTTACATGTGTTATGCGGTGATGTATGACTTATGATTATGTGGCACACATAAGAAAGAATTGATTATAAGATGGGTGGGACCTATATCTCCCTCCAATGCATTGGTTAAAGATTTATATCTCATGAGATAGACATGGAAGGAATTGATGGTTATTTCGGTTCAGTGATATAGGACTGAAACGAGGAGTGAACTCGGTTCAGAAACGGACTTTTTCCACTAAGATATTCTTGGAAATGAGTCATGACTAACAAGAAATGATTTTCCCTGATTATGTGTGCATGCCACAAAGTTTCATTTTTTATGTTATGATTATGGGGATCTCATTTTCACTTCTATGATTTATTCCATGTTAAGATATTATGATTTCTTTTGCAGGTTATGATTTTCAAAAAGATATGATATGATTTTTATTTCCTTTATTTTCCCTTGCTGAGCATTTGAGCTCACCCTTTTTTTATGTTTTCTTTTCCCCAGGCCAGGAAGATGGATATTAAGTAGAATATTCTAAAAGGGACCCTAGATATGATGAAATAAATGGGAGACACTATAGAAGATTTATGAACCAGTTGTTTATGTTTCCTAGTTTCTAAAGACACTATACCTATACGGTCCTTTGTGGTTTTGTCATATGTTGTAATAATTGTGCTTCAATTTTGAAGTATTAACAATGTATGTAAAGTATGGGTCGTTATAGTTGGTATCAGAGGAAAGGTATAGTCAACCTTTGGAAACTAGGATGTGAAAGCCTTAGTAAGAACCCTAAGGATAAGTCTAAGCATAGAACACAATCTTAGTGTTTTAGAAATGGCCATGAATAACCTTGGATAAGACCTTAAGTGTGAAAATTTTATTCTTGAATTATGTGGTTTTCCTATTATAATTAGTGTTTCTCACACTATTCTTCTTGGTTTTAGTCAATGGCTGGAACCTGAAGGAATCGTGTTAATGCGGAATGCGATGGGCAATGCAATGATTGTCCCCCTGAGCAACCAAACGATATGGGAGCTGGAATGCAAAATCTTGTAGCCATGCTCACACAACTTTCTCAAGCTATGAATCATGCAGGACTTCCAAACGAGCAAAGGAAGGAGAAACATTCTGTTGAATCCTTCATGAGGCAGCGTCCACCTTCTTTCAGCGGGTCTACTGATCCATTAGTTGCTGAACAATGGATTAGTACTACAGAAAAGATATTTTCAGTTCTTCAATGTTCTGAACATGATAAAGTCATCCTAGTAGTGTATCGTTTGGAAGGAGATGCTGATCAATGGTGGAATCTTATTAAGAATACGAGGCAAAGGGATGAAATTGAGTACATGGAATGGGACGAGTTCAAGAACATATTTTTCAATAAGTACTTCCCTCGTATTCTCTGAACAAAGATGGAGAAAGAGTTTCTTGAACTGAAGTAAAGGGATTATGAATATGTTGGTACCTATGAAGCAAATTTTACAAGACTTGCAAGGTACGCTTCTGGTATTATTATCCAACATGAGAGTAAGATCGATCGATTCTTTAGTGGCTTAAAACCAAGTCTTCGAAGGGAGTTAGCCATAAGGGACTTCAATAGCTACGAGGAAATCGTTCGATGTGCTCTCAAAATCGAGATAGAGATTAGAGTAACCCATCCGTCATATGGGTTTGATAAGAAGAGGAAAATGGAATTCAAAGGAAAATCTAAAGAGCACACTGAAAATAAGATGAGCTTTCCCTTATGCTCAAAGTGTGGAAAGAAACATGGAGGGAGTTGTCTTAAATGGACAAGTAAATGTTTCAAATGTATAAAGGAAGGTCATCGGGCATTTGAATGCCACGATAATGGGAAGAAGATGTCTAATGATTCAAACAAAGGAAGGGATACACAGAATAAACCTACTACACTTCAATGTTTCAAGTGCAAGGAGATGGGGCATTATGCCAATCAATGCCCAAATCCAAGGGTTGATGATGATGGTCGACATCAACAAACTCTTAAGGATAAAGACAATGGAAAGTCACATGCAATTTCTATCAGCGATGTGGAGTACGATAACGAAGTGGTGAAAGGTACACTTACCATCCACTCTAAAGTAGCAAATGTTTTATTTGATTCTGGATCCACCCACTCTTTTATTTCTGAAGAATTTTCTAACGGTATCACCGTATTACCTCAACAATTAGATGTTGAGTTAGCTGTGACAACACTTAATGGCACATCAATCGCATCAAAAGTTTATAATTCTTCTCCAATTGACGTTTGTGGGAAAGTGCTTCCTGCAAATCTTGTGATCCTTCCTTTAGTGGAATTCGATGTGATTCTTGGCATGGACTGGCTTTCTTTATACGGAGCTCATATCAATTGCCAAAGAAGGGAAGTCACATTTCATATTCCAGATCAATCTATGATCGTCTATCAATGCAAGGATGAACATAACCTTCCAGTGGGAATTTCTTCCATTTTATGGGTATTGATTCCACTAAATGAAGGTTATTTATCTCAAATGGTTGGTGAGAAACTCGCGATTAAGAATATGCCCATCGTACGGGAGTTCGATGATGTCTTTCCGGAGGAATTACCAGGTCTTCCACAAAATCGTGAAGTTTAGTTTTCAATAGAACTCGTACCGGGTGCTTTGCCTATTTCAAAGACACCTTATAGAATGGCCCCAATTGAGTTGCAGGAATTGAAGAAGCAACTCCAAGAGAATCTCGATAAGGGATTCATACGCCCTAGTGCATCACATTGGGGAGCACTTGTTCTATTTGTTAAGAAGAAAGATGGATCAATGAGACTCTGCATTGATTATCGAGAACTTAACAAGATCACTATCAAGAACAAATATCCTCTCCCACGCATTGATGACTAATTTTACCAACTACGCGGAGCTCAATACTTTCCAAGATTGATCTTCGTTCAGGGTATCATTAATTAAGTTTCAAAAGGGAGGATATACCAAATATGGCTTTCCGTACAAGGTATGGACACTATGAATTTATAGTGATGCCATTTGGTCTTACTAATGCCCCTAATATCTTCATGGATCAAATGAATAGAGTCTTTAGAGACTATCTTGATCAATTGTGGTAGTCTTTATAGACGATATTCTTGTCTATTCAAAGAGCAAGGAAGAGCATGAAGGTTACTTGAGAATTATATTGAAGACCCTGAGAAAGGAGAAGCTTTATGCCAAATTTACCAAGTGTGAATTTTGGCTTCAAAAAGTTGCATTTTTGGGTCACATAATCTCAAAAGAGGGGATATCTGTGGATCCAGCAAAAACAGAGGTTATCGAAAGATGGTCAAGACCAACAAAAGTAACTGAGATCCGAAGTTTTCTGGGTTTGGCTGGATATTATCGACGTTTTGTAAAAGATTTTTCACGATTATCTGACCCACTCACCAAGTTGACTCGGAAAGGAGTTAAGTTTGTTTGAACAGAGGAATGTGAAGTGAATTTCAAGGTGTTGAAAAGAAGGTTATCCAGTGCACCTGTGCTCACACTGCCTTGTAGTGGATAAAGGTTTGTGATCTACAGTGATGCATCAAAGAAGGGATTGGGGTGTGTTCTTATGCAAAATGATATGGTGATATCTTATGCCTCACGATAGTTGAAAATCCATGAGCAAAATTACCCAACACATGATTTGGAGTTAGCTGCGGTAATCTTTGCATTAAAGATTTGGAGGCATTACCTTTATGGTGAAAGGTGTAATATTTATACTGATCATAAAATATTAAAGTATATTTTCACACAAAAGGAGCTGAATATGCGTCAAAGAAGATGGTTGGAGCTGATTAAGGATTATGACTGCTCAATCCATTACCACCCTGGGAAAGCAAACAAGCTGGCAGATGCATTAAGTCGACAAGACCATGCTAGTTTATCGATGTTGAGGATCACAAAAGATCCAATATTTATGGATTTACAAAGGATGGAACTGGGAATTATAATGGAAGGGGAAAAATCGTATCTTTCTCAAATGAATGTTCAACCATCTATACATGTAAAGATTAAAGAGGCACAGAAAGAAGATGTCGAGTTACAAAAAAAGGTGGGAAATGTTCCTGAATTCAACCTTGATTGTGATGGGATAATAAAGTTCAGGAATCGGGTTTGTGTTCCTACCATCCCTGAATTAAAGAAGGAGCTGCTGGATGAGGCTCCTAGTTCTTCATTCTCTATTCATTTTGGAAGCACGAAGATGTATAGGGACCTGAAAGAGTACTTCTGGTGGGATGGAATGAAAAGAGATGTTGTTGAATATGTCTCTCGATGCTTGGTTTGTCAACAAGTTAAAGCTGAGAGACAGAAGTCTAAGGGGATGTTACAACCATTACCCATACCTGAATGGAAATGGGAAAACATCACTATGGACTTTGTCACAGGACTTCCTAAAACATCCAAAGGCAATAATGCTATCTGGGTCAAAGTTGATCGTCTTACAAAGTCTGCACACTTCATTGCTATTAGAGAGGATTTCTCTCCAGATCAGCTTGCCAGGATATATGTAAAGGAAGTGGTAAGATTGCATGGAGTACCCCTTTATATTATATCTGATCAGGATCTGAGATTTACCTCGAAGTTCTGGCTAAGTCTTCAGCATACTCTGGATAGAGAGTTGAGTTTCAGCACTACTTATCATCCCCAGACAGACGGTCAGTCTGAGAGAACAATTCAAACCCTAGAAGATATGTTGAGAGCTTGCTCTATGGATTTCAAAGGAGTTTGGGATCAACACCTACCTTTGGTGGAATTTTCTTATAATAATAGCTTTCACTCCAGTATTCAGATGGCTCCTTATGAAGCTCTCTATGGAAAGAAATGCATGAATCCAACTTGTTGGGATGAAGTTGGGGAAAGAAAGCTATTAGGACCTGATCTCGTTGATGAAATGGAAGAACAGGTCAGATCTATTCAACAACACATAAGAGCAGCTCAGAGTTGACAGAAAAGTTATGCCGACAACCGAAGAAAAGACCTACAGTTTGAAGTGGGTGATAAAGTGTTCTTACGAATATCTCCCTGGAAGAGGGTTATGAGATTTGGAAAGAAGGGGAAGTTGAGCCCTAGATATATCGGTTCTTTCGAAATACTAGATTGTGTTGGGAAGGTAACTTACCGATTGGCGCTTCCACCGAATCTCTCTCAAGTTTACGATGTGTTCCATGTATCTCTCCTGAGAAAGTACATACCTGATCCTTCACATGTACTCAGCTCAGAAGTTGTACCGCTGGAGCAGGATCTTTCTTATGAAGAACAACCGATAGAGATTCTGGATCGTAGCGAAAAAGTCATACGAAACAAGACCACACGATTGGTGAATGTTTTATGGAGGAACCACCAACTTGAAGAAGCTACAAGGGAGCTTGAGGATATGATGAGGGAGAAGTATCTTCATCTGTTTGTTACAAAGTGACGGATTTTGAAGGCGAAATTCTTTTTAAGTGGGGTAGAATGTAACACCCGAGATTTTTATGAGTAATATTTTGTTTTTATGTTATATATATATATCATCAAAGGAATATTTCACTACACACTAGCTTGACTTACTTTACACGCAATTGCGACCTTCCTCGATAGCTTGCGTCGTATGCAATAGTGAGTTTCACTAAACAACGATATGCTATTAAAATATTATTAAAACTAGCCGTTATGAATAGTAATAAACATTTTTTGAAATTTTATAAATTTTATTTTTCAAAATGGACTTCATTTTTGGATTCAGAATACCGAAATTAGCCTAGGGTGAAATTTTGGTATTTTTCTGAAAACTTTCATTTTTTGATGAATAGTGAAACCACTAAGTGGAAGGTTAAAAACTGAATTTTGCATAAATCGTAATTTTACCGCATCTGTGAATGGAATTTCGAAAATCCGATAGACACGGTTGATATTAGTAAGTAAAATGTGGTTCAATGAGATAAAAATAATTTTTGGTGAATAGTAACTTTTTACTTTTTTTTACTGCGGTTAATAGTAAATAGGGTAACTAAGGGTAAATATGATATTACTATTACCCTAACACATGTCCAAATTCAATTTTATAAGTATAATTCGACCAAAAACAACCTTATGAATATAATATGACCATTTAGATCCACTTGGATTAGATTATGACATTTAATATTATTTTATTTAATGAATAGTTAAAATAGTTAAAATCAAAGTTTAATAACTAAAACATTTTTAATATGGGGTTATACATAAGATAAATTCGACTATAAATATTCATTAGAAAGATAAGAAGATTTCCTACATAATTATAATTTATTTGTAATTTTTAGACATTAAATAAATTAATTTATTTATGACACAACGATGATGTAGTAATTACCCTTTTAAGGAAATGTTAACATAATTGATGTTATAAATGCTCAAATAAATGTAATTTGAGACTTTTTATGAATTCCAATAATTTTATAGGTTACTATGATATATTAGTGTTGATTTAATCAACTTGGTTCGAACATATAATTCTGTTATGACTTTCACAAAAATCATATATCAAATAGTGTCAAAATTGACACAAAATAGTTTTTAAATAAAATAAAATATTATTAATTGTTATTTTATTCCTAAAAATCTAAGGTTCTGCCAAATGACTTAGATAATGATATATATATATTAATAATAAACAACTTGGGGTTCGTTTGGCATGTTATAGTAAGTGTATTAACCATATAGTGTAAGAAAACAAAAAGTCACGGTAAAAGTTAAATTATTTAACTTAGAGTTAAATTTAATTGATAAGGTTAAAATAATAACCTAATATTATCTAAATCCTATTGGTTGATAAGATTTCGACCCATCCCCACTTTAACTTCGAAATAAGACCCTTTGGAACCAGTATACACCGATTTTGACTTTAATATAAAATAATATTTTGAGATATTCCTAAGGTGCCCCTCTCCTCCCTTATAAAAGGGCACCTCCTCCCCCTCCTCCTCGCACCAATTTGAGCACTCAAGCTTAGAAAACCCCTGCCAAAATCCCTTCTCCACTTCCCTAGAATAATCCTAGAGGTCCTGGTCTTCTTCAAAGACCAATCTTAGTTCCCTAAGTGGAGGATTCAAAGAGGCGTTTCAAAGAAGAGGTAATATCCATTACCGATCTTTTCAATTTCTTTCTTCTTCAACTTCTTCTTATTTAGTTGTTTCATGATAAATTAATAACAAAAGTATTAATTAAATACTGATATGTTATTATAAATATGAAACAACCCTAATTCACCTTCAATCCATCCTACGGAAAAATGAAATCACCGCGTGTGCGTATGTACGGAATACCATCTCCACGCCGTGGTGTAATCTATTTTCCACCATCACCTTACAAGGATGGGTATAATGGTGTAATTAGTAACTATATATGATTATTATAAAGTTATATTGATACTTAAATAGTATAAATACACTTAAATACAATTCCATGATCATGGGAACAATATCATCGCTCGTGCGTACGTACGGAATACTGTCTCCACGATGTGATGTGACTCGTTCTACATGATCACCATTACATAGTAATTATATAAATGAATTGAATGAATAAATATGATATATGTTACACTAATACCATTCTGGATATAAGGTATCTATAACCTTAAAAGAAGAATAAGAATTTATTCGGCAAAACACGCATAAGAACAAAAGGCAATAAAGACCCGAGTAACAAGTAACAATGAAATATTACTAATAAGAAGCTAAGAATATGACCATATATGATATCATATCAATATGTATGATTCTGGAATAAGTCAATAATTTTATTTAAACCATTATACAGGAGCTTCAGACACGTACAAAGCAAATCAGACCTAAGGTAAGGGAAATATCACAATCTCATTTTTATCCGAGATTGTTTATAATTTAGTATTTACTCAGGTGTATTTTATCATCCACATCCATGCTTCCTAGATATGTAATATTATTCCAATTCTCCTAAAATTTTTTAAATCCTATTTTACCCTTCGGTGAGTTTTTAGTAAAAGATATGAAAGGAATCTTTTGTCGTTTTTCGTACGAGGTACTTTATTGACTTTTCCGACAAATGTACGAAGAATGTTTTTTAACTTATAAGGCAAGAATGGATTTTTAAAACATTATTTTCAAGAATGTTCCTTTATAAGTTTTCAAGTTTATTTTTAATCAACTTATTTTAGTTTATAATTGAATGACATGTTATGAAATGAAAAGTTTTTTGAAGTAGAAAGGATATTTTCCTCAAGAATGGAGTTCAAATGTTTTATCAAAATTATTTTCCATCTAAGATAATATAGGGTTCTGTTTTTATCCCTATTATTACATTGATTTGATTATGTTTTGAGGGAATTATTTTTATGAAGTCATTTACCTTATATGATTTGTTTTATGATGTCATGATGTTTCAAGAATCCCATTTTTGTTACATGTGTTATTCGATGATGTATGATTTATTATTATGTGGCACACATAAGAAAGGATTCATTATAAGATGGGTGAGACCTATATCTCCTTCCAATGCATTGGGTAAAGATTTATATCTCATGAGATAGACATGGCTGGAACGGAAGGTTATTTCGGTTCAGTGATACAGGACAGAAATGAGGAGTGAAATCAGTTCAGAAATGGACTTTGTCCGCTAATATAGTCTTGGAAATTAGTCATGACTTACAAGAAATGATTTTCCATGATTATGTGTGCATGCCACAAAGTTTCAAGTTTTATGTTATGATTATGGGGATCTCATTTTCACTTCTATGATTTATTCCATGTTAAGATATTATGATCAATTTTGCAGGTTATGATTTTCAAAAAGATATGATATGATTTTTATTTCCTTTATTTGCCCTTGCTGAGCATTTGAGCTCACCCTTTTTTGTATGTTTTCTTTTCCCTAGGTCAGGAAGATGGATATTAAGTAGAATATTCTAAAATGAACCCTAGATATGATGAAATAAAAGGGAGACACTGTAGAAGATTTATGAACCAGTTGATTATGTTTCCCAGTTTCTAAAGACACTATACCTATACGGTCCTTTGTGGTTTTGTCATATGTTGTAATAAGTGTGCTTCAATATTGAAGTATTAACAATTTATGTAAAGTATGGGTCGTTATATAACACCTAGACATTGTATTGGTGGGAATGAATAGAACTAACTACACTATGATTATACATGTATTATAAATGTTTTTACATTTATTCAAAAAAATTACAGGCTTATAATTTGAATGAATTTAATTTTATGCATAATTTACCTTAAAAGGTTGATTTACTACCTTTAGATGATGAACCCACTTTATTTCTTGTTATTTTCACTTTTACATGTTCTATTTTACCATATAAAATTATCTTTTAGATATGGGACCTCAAAATTTAATTTGGGTAATTTTTTGGTATTTTTCTGATTAAATTCATTTTTTATGAATAGTGAAAAATAATGTATTGTAATTCAAAAGATCCTTTTTATATAATTAATTTATATGGTTATATTGTCTTTTTAATTGCTTTTAAAGTGTAATTATATTATTTTTTAACCATTTAATTCAATTTATGTCATTGGAATTAATTTTACTTTGAAATTGGACATAAAAAGTATCAATCTTTTGATAGTTATTGTTTCTTAAAAACACACTATTTGTTTTGGTAATGGGAATTAATATTAAATTAATTAATGAAAATTATATTTTTTGAATTTGATAAAATAGACATCATTTTTCTATTCTGAATATCAAAGATAGCTTTGGATGAATTTTTGGTAGTTTTCTAAAAAAGGTCAAATTTTTATGAATAATGAAACCACTATGAAGTAGTAAAAAAATGACATTTTCATTTAAATGAAATTTTACCAATTTTGTGGATTGAATTTCAAAAATCTGACATAAATGGATATTATTGGTATGTAAAATGTAGTTCAGTAAGATTAAAATAATTTTTGATGAATAGTATCTTTTGACATTTATTTGCAGCGATTAAAGGTTAATTTGGTAATTCAAGGTACGATGAATGTTATAATAATACAAAATTACTTTAACACATGTACTAACATTATTGGTTGAGTAATTTTCAACCATGGTCATATTTGAGTCGATTTTGGGACCCCATTGAACTACTTGTGACTGATAATGACACTTAATTTTAATTAACTCAAATACAAAAATGACATAATCAAATATCTTTTAGTAAACCAATTTTTACATGGAATTATATAAGTTATATTTTAAACTATAAAAATTCATTGGAAAGATAAAAAGATTTCAAAGATTATTTAATTTATTTTATAATTTTTAAACATCAAAAAACTTAAATAATTAATGTCACAATAATGATGCAGTATTTACCTCAATAATAAATGATTTAAAGAAATAATATAATAAATATTATAATAACATCCAATACCTACCCAATTCTTATTGGATGAAATTATTTTGACCATTAGTCATCTTATATTGGACTTTAATTAGTTTTTGACCTTTAGAAACCGAATATAAATATATAATGATATTATATTTTCACACTTTCCTAAATATCCCATCCTATCCCATATAAAAGCCTTCACTTATAACTCATTCCACACACCTATAAAGCCCATGGGATCATAAAAAACCTTCCAAAATATGATCTCAAGATATATCTCCTACTCCTAGATGCCTTACCTTAGGCAGAAGGCACTTCAAGAATTCATTTTGGTTCAAACCAAAGAGAGTTACCCAAATTAAAGGGAAGGATTTCTCTTAACATCTTATCTATTATTTTACTTGTAAAACCTCTAAACTCTTTTTATTAATTTCTTTTATAATAAATAAAATATCTTTAATATACTAGGATGTTGTTATGAGAATGATTCGAACTACACTTACACACACCTCCATCTAATGGGTGAAGAACATACTATTTCTATTGATGGAGAACTAACACCTCACAAAATGATGATTTTTTGATTATCTTATATCACCTCTCATTTTAACACCCCAAGATTTCATAGTAAGTAATTTTATTTCAATTCAATAGCTTGCGCTATATGCAGCAATGAGATCGATCACACCACGACATAACAAACTAGGTGTTCAAAAGCGGCTATGAATAGTATTAACTGGATTTTGAATTTTATATATTCTATATAAATTTAAAATATGCACTATGTGTTTCATAGAAATATTATAAAAACAAATTCAATTTTTTAGATAAAAAAATTAAATTTTTTTTAAAAAAAAATTTTTTTTTACAAAATAAGTTCACCACCTTTTAATGGAGAAAACTCTTTAAATACAGTATTTTACCATTTTACATATTCATTTTAACGAAATAAAATTCTTATTTAGAATCGGGACATCAAAATTTACTTTGGAAGAAATTTTGGTATTTTTCTAATAATATAAATTTTTTATGAATAGTGAGAAATAATGTATTTTATTTCAAAACAACCTTTTAATAAAATTTATTTATATGGTTAGATTATATTTTAAATTGATTTTGAAATGTAATTATATTATATTTTTACCCTTTAATACAATGTTGTAAATGGGAAATAATTTAACTTTGAAATTATACATAAACAATTGTCAATCTTTTGATAGTTATTGTTTCTTAAAAACACGCTATTTGTTTTGACAACGGGAATTTATTTTAAATTAATTATCCGAATTCTACGTTTTGAATTTCATAAAATAGGCATCAGGTTTTTAATTCTAAAAATAAAATATAGGTTGGGCTGAATTTTTTGTATTTTTATGAAAAACATCAATTTTGATGAATAGTGAAACCACTATGTAGAAGTTAAAAATCCCACTTTTCAATTTAAATGACATTTTACAACTTTTGTGAATTGAATTTCGAAAATCCGAGATACATGGTTGTTCATAGTAAGTAATATGTGGTTCAATAAGATGAAAATAATTTTTGTTGAATAGTAACTTTAGACTTTTATTTACTGCGGTTAAAGGTAAATAGTGTAATTCAAGGAAAAAGAATATTATAATAATACATAATTACCATAACATTTGTCATAACCTTATTGGATGTGTCATGGACGACCATGGGAATCCTTCGGTCGATTTTGGGTCCCCATGGAGCCACTTAAAAAATGATAACGACTCTTTATTTTAATAAAAATTAAGTAAAGGAAAAAATGACATTATCAAATATATTTGAATATATGCATTTTTACATTCGGTTATTTAAGTCATATTTTTTACTATAAATAATAACTACAAATATAAATAGATTTCCTATATTATGGTAACTTTTGTATAATTTTTAGACATCAAATAAATTAAATTATTTTTGACCCAGTAATGATGTAGTATTTACCTCATTACTACATGATTTAAATAAATATGATTATTAATATTACAATAACATCAAAAACCTGTCCAATACTTATTAGATGATTTTTTCTGGCCATGAGTCATCGTATATTAGACTTTAATTAGTTATGGACATTTAAAAACAAAATATAACTATATAATATTATAATATTTTAACACTTTCCAAAAGAGCGCCTCCTCCCCCTTATAAAAGGACACCACTTCTGACCCCTTCCACACACCTCTCAAGCCCCTTGGCACATCCAACACCTTCTAAAATAATCTCTCAAGATCCCCCTCTTCCTCCTTGAAGCATTACCTTAGGCATAAGGCACTTCAAGAAGTCTTTTTGGTTCCAAGCAAAGGAAGATACCCAAATTAAATGTAAAACATTCTCTTAAATCATGTTTTTTTATTTTGATTTATTTCACTTCTTCGACCCTCTAAAACCATTTTATTACTTTTTTTTATAAAAAAACCAGTATCTTAAATATATTATGATGTTGTTATGAAATGTTTTAGAACTACACTAACACACACTTCCATCATATGGGTGAAGAACATATTGTTTCTGTGGATGGAAAACTGACGCCTCACGAAATGATGATTGTTCGATTGTCTCCTACCAACACTCATTGTGGCCATTAAGATTGCATTGTATTTATATATAATATATATATTATGTTTTTGTTTTATTTATGATTTTTTATTTTCAATTTATATCATTATTTTATGGGCTCTATTGTTGGTAAAACGTGATAATTTCATTTGATAAAGTGCGGACTACCACCCCCTCAAAATGATATGACTCATTAATTCCTTATCAAGGATGTATAAAGGATGTAGTTAAGGATTATAAATAAGATATTATACTGTACTTATAATATACCTATGTATCATTATGTTTTAATTCCATTAAAATACAAAATATAAATGAAAGTAGCATTCATGCGTACATACGACTTACCGTCTCCATGGATGACACATTAAATTTGTTATCTACAATTGTTTTGTATTGTTATAAATAGATATATATATATAAGATATATAATATATATCAGATATCTAAATCATGTATATCATTCGAGAGATAATGGAATTTTGACCACATATAAAAATTGAAATTATAACAAGTTCAGTTTTGACTCAAGTTCCAAAAATTGATAAAATTTCAAATATTAACTCCAATAATAAACTAATTGTTATAGAAAGGTGTTTCTTCGGTAAATGGTGATAACCTTGTTTTTTTAACATTCAAACATTCCAATCAGTTTCTAACAGGTTTATTCGTAGATCCAAAAACATCAAATGATTCAATATACGTTTGGACCTACATTCCAATGGTAGGTGCTCATTATTTGTGGAACGATGAGGCTTAATAATTTGCATCGATCGAGATGATGGGAGGATAGGATCATCACACATTTTTGGGGGGAATTATTTCCCACTTCGGGACTCACTTGTAGATTTTTGTTAGGTTCACGGATCCTTATTAATTCCCAATGTATGAGAATGTCTTTTCATTTAGATTTAGCCATCAATGGTTGACATGTATGAAATTTAGAGAATTTTTTATATGTATTTGAGATTCTTCATCGATGGAGGATCATCCTAATATATTAGATGTTATTAATAAATGGTATCCTTCAATAAATTATATAGAAATCTCTTTCTCATTATGATAACCATACTAGTTTTAAAGCCACTTAGTGGGGAACATGATGTTTATTATCATTCAGATTTATAGGGATTATTTCAGATATGGGATTGTGCCCGCCGATAGGCTACCTACGTATCCTTGTTAAAAAGGAATCATAACCCCCATAGACCAATAATAAGGATACAGTTTAATATTATATGCGACGGAAAATAATTAATGAAATATGGGACATAACCATATAAAGGCTTCCTATGTACTCTACTTTTAAGGCAAAGATCAAATTACGTGTAGTTCAGGTAAAGAAATATGGGTTTTATGCATGGTTAATGTCCAAAAAAGAGATGTAGTTATTACTATTAAACTATAAGATCATGTGAGTCATGCTCGGTGTGAGAAACAAGAGGTATTAGTAAACATGAAAATGTTTCCATGAAAGATGCAGTCATGGGAAATGATGTGGGGCATACGTATGTATGACTGCCCAAGTAGATGAAGAACATTACTTTAAGAAAATAGCCCATGAGTAGGGTCCATAATGGTATTTGTACTTTATAGAAATTTGGAGTTTTATCTTGAGGCTTACTCCTAAGAAGGTGACCCAAATTAAAAGGGACTTACGATTTGGATTTATTCCTAAGAATGATGCCCAAATAAAAATAAATTAACATTAGGGAATACTCTTGAGGAGGATTCCCAATTAAAGGTTACTTATAACCTAGGTCATTCTCCTACGAAGGAGTCCCAATGATTAAAGAAAATTATCACCGGGGCATAATGCTGAGAAGGAGGCCCAGATTAAGGGAACATGAGACGGGGGCTTACTCCGTAGATGGAGGCCCACAGAAAAATATCTTCTCATCTTTAAATGATGTGGTCATATAGGAAACCTCTAACCGTGGTTACATAAAGCTTTTATGTCACATTTTTTTGGGAGTGGTTCCCACCAAATTACTTTCAGATAAGGAAGCCAACAAAAGAACCATTTCATAAAAAGGATTTGAAAAGTTGTTCGAGGGATAATATTTTGAAGAGGATAGGTGAAAGAGAGAGAGGCGCAAAAACAAAGTTGGCGCGCATGTATGGACGTGAAAATCATTTGGCGTGCAAGTCTCAACCATGCTAGTGTACTTGCATGGCATGGTTTCAACTGGGTGATGAAGAAAATATAGGGTAATACTTGGGAGAGACTTAACTCGAGACATTTTTATTGTCCTTAGATGTTTCCAATAGGGTGGCACGTATGTTTCATTGAAATGGTAGGGCGGCGTGAAAGTGTTACCACTTTTAAAGAGGACTTGTACACATAGGTGTGCTAGTGTTGATGAATTCTGAACACTAATTACGTATCATACTCCTTCAAGTCCTCCATTATAAGTAAAAGGTAACCTTAGAAGCATTCAGAGGAGTGGAGTTGACGACTTGGGAAACCAGAGCTTGAATACAAGTTTTTGGAAAAAGCTTCCCCATAATGGGGTTCCCACATGGTCTATTTATAGGCCATTGGGAACCTTGGGAGAAAAAATGAATAGGGCACGCATGTGACTTGTGCGGCACACAGGAAACCTGCACGGCTTCCTCGAAATGGGTTCCTTGTCCATGCCTTTGTAAATTTTTTGATGTTCTTCAAAGGGTGACCCTATTTGTGATTTAGGTATTCCCCTTTGAAACTTATTGGACCCTATGATGGAAAGGAGTTTCAACAAAAGTCCCCCCTCAGAGTTGGATTCGAAAAGGAAAGAGGATCAAGCTCTGTGGTATAGTTGGAGAAACAAGGGTAGGTGGGTGCCAGTTCGTCGCGCAGATGCTTGGGCGGGAAAGTATGGCACCCAGGTGGTCGGGATTGCCTATATATACTGGATCACTCTCATGAAAACTCATTATGCTTCCTAAATCTTGACCTCTCATCGCGCATATGCTCTGGTTTTCAGTCCTCAGACTTCTGTATTTTTTTCGCGCTTCTGCTGATGGTATTTGACTTGTGCCCCATGACAAGGGCGGTAAAAGTTGCGAGACCTAATTGACTTACGCGCCAAGATTGTAAATGCGTGCCTTAATGATTTTTACATTTATTTTTATTCCCTTCATCAAAATTTCACAATAAATACTTACATAAGTCTTGATTGTTTGATATTTTTGCATATTCAATGGCTCCCAAAAGAATTGGATCAGCTGATGAGTTGGCCAGTAAGAGAATAGATGACATGATGAACGTTGTCGGTCAATATTATTATGATATATGTGACATAAATCTCTTGGATTTGGATAATTTCTTGAAGAAATATCATTCCAATTTCCCACAAATCATATAATTGCCTTTATATGGCCATCAGAATCAGCAAGGAGTCAACATTCCAGAGTTAGAGAATTATATTCCTCATTCTCGGATTCAGACTTAAACTAATTTCTCTTCAACAAATGTCTCAGTTTCAGGATCATTTATCAAATCTAGAATAGTGTAGAAGGCATACATAATGCATCATATGACAGGTGCTCTAGCTCTGAAGCCTCACAAGCCTGAGGTGAAGCCACATTTTTATCCTTCTATTTTTTGAAATTCCCAAATGGATCAATATAATGGATGGAAAAAGAGTTGGGATTTCCAACATGGATGAGGTGTGAAGACAACTTGAATGTTGGAAGATTGGGTGTTTCAAACTAGTTCAGAGTCTGCCGATGATTTGAAATGATCTGCAATATATGAAGCAATCTAAGCTGGGCAGACATATGTTTGTAGGAATAAAAATTTCATGTCAGAGTTAATCAGTCGTTAGAGCCCGGAAATGAATTCATTTCATCTGACTCATAGAGAAGTAGGAATCAGTTTTTTGGATGTCTACAAGATTTCAGGGGCTCCAATTTTGGGAAATATGTATGATAAATTCATCCCCCTGAGGTGACCTAGAATGATTCTGAAAAGAATCTCTCTTTGGCTCAAGAGTTAATGAAAATTTTCCACAAGAAAAAGAATACCAAAACCAAGAAAAACCACTCTAGAAAATATATCCATCAAGAGGAGTGGATGTAAATGTTTCTAAATAAGTAGAAAGAGGAGAGAACTTCATGCACTCATCCTACTAGTTTCCCTAGAGCAGTAAATAGGGGTGGTCCGAGCACATTTTGGTCAATTTTGGAAGCAGCAGTGTTTATAGATGGGGGTATGAAGTGATCCATGAAAATTCCAGTGAATACCCTTCTGGTAGGATTTTTGGCCTTATGGATCAGTGTTTACCTTTTACTAGTTTGATATCCAAAAGCAGGCGTGAGGATGGGGACCTTTGTCATTGCAGCCAAGCTAGCTGAAAGGAAGATGTTTTGCTTGGCCACCCCAGTTTTGGAAAAGATTCATAGTATCTTACTTTATGTTTAAATTGGTAAGTCTCATTTAAGAATAGTGAGACCATTTTAAGTTTTATGGGGATGGATCACCACTCACTTGAGGACATATGTTGTACCAAGTGGGGTACAGGTTCCTGGATGTTCTTTTTGGACGTCTGTGCAGGCCATTTCTATAATTTCTCCCTTATTCCTCAACGCTTATAATATCAAGATAAGGATAATAATGTTCAAGTAGTTTCACTTCTTTCCTTATGGAAATATTAAAATATGGAGATTTTTTGATGATGGAACAGTGAAACTATAGTAAAGGGTATATATTCTGGCATGTAGAGATGGTACATTGGCCATGAAGATTGACAAAGAAATTATATGTGAGGCCTATGCTTCATACAGATTCTCACATCAATTCATATATCTGCAGAAAATTACCTTATCCCCTCCGGTACATGTCATGTTAGAGCAGCATCCAATTTTTGGTCGTCAACTATGGTTTTTGACATCTATGGAGAAGACTGGGCTGATATTTGATCTACCAGTTTTTCGAGTGGCAAGTCGATTGACTACATGCCGAGAGCTGGGTAGAATCATACTCTGAAGGGGTACAAAATCAGTCAGTCCATCGGGTGGGGAAAAAGAAGAGAACCGTTAGGAATGAATCTTTTCATTTAGATGTCGACTCTTCCTTACCTGGATCTGATTCACCTTGTTCCTCACACGGGGCTGATTCTCCAGATTCCCAGGATTGGGATGATGAGGCACTAAATGCGTCAAATCGGCCTTGTTCCAGATATAATCCACCTACCAGAGTCAAGAGACCTACTCCATCGACTCATGGTGAGTTACATCATTGAGGAAATTTAGTCGCCATTATTTTAAAATAGCAACAATTTTCATTTTCTTATCCTTTATCTATGATTGATGGAGATGGGAAGAAGTTGAATTCCCAGATTGTAGGACACTTCTCAAGACCTTCTGGTGCACATTATGGATATTTATGACCAGAGGCATTCCGGACATGGAGAATTTTATATTTTGATGTTGAAACCACATGGATGGATTTATTTAATGAGATGCATATCCCTATAGTGGGGAATCTCTGGGCATCCACTGAAATCCATTTTGAGGACAACCACAATGAAGTGAGCACTTACATCAACGAGATGGAAATTCTCTTATATTCCACTGATAATTCAGTTCCTATCACCATGCAGGTAATGGGAATGATGGACTGTGGTACCCCTGAGGGGATTGGTCCTTCATTAGACGAATAGTGGCGTGATTACATGGCTCCAGAAGATATAAGTTTTCCTTTTTTTCTCATATTTATATTTTCTTTGGAATTTGAATTTAGTCATATCCTTGTTATTTAAGGAAATAATCATCATCATCCTTCATCTTGTAAAGGAATGAACCAATGAAACCCCTTCACCATGGAAAATCCCTGGTAGCACCACTCTTGGATGCACTGAATCTCCTCGTGATACGGGTGAAGTATCTCCAAGATAGCAATCCATGGTTGAAGAGTTAGAAAGGGTGTTATTGTATATTATACCTGGTTTTTGAGATAATGATTATAGTCCACCCAAACAGCCCAAGAAAAAAAAGCATCAGATAATGAATACCACAATTAAACACTTTATCAGTAGTTGTAAGTAATTCTGTAGTCATGAATCTTAACTTATGAAAAGGTTCTCAAACATCTCGGGATTTCAGGGGCTTCATTAGTTTCCCTTTTAAGGGAATGGACTAACCATACTCAGAGTACAACAGAGGGAGTTGGGGAACGGCCAAAAGTTCTTACTGAAATGGCCGTTCGTGAAGAAATACTGAGAGTAGATGAGCTGGCACCTGTTCCAAACAATGCTCCTGTTTCTGATACCTGGAGGGAAATTGACTTTTGGTAATTTAACAATACATGATAGAACATCAAATAATAAAAAAATTGACTTTCATTCTTTGATGTATTAGGTTCAACAGATGCTCCAGAAAATTTGGCAACCACCGAAGCTGACCCTACAACTGTTTGTGAAGAAGCTATATAGGGTTAGATATTTCCAGAAGAAAGTCACGAAGAAGACATGTTGAGTGCTCCCACTGGTTAGACTAACCTGGGATCTGGGACATCATTGGATAAAATGATAAAACATGGCATTTCCAATGAATAAATTTTAGAACATGTAAAATTAAAATGTGATTTAGAGGATTTTGGAGATCTAGTTATAGAATCAATTGGGTGTGAGTTTCATCATTTTTCCTTGTAATCAACTCATGATTAAACATTTATCACTCTTTGGTTAAAAATGTATAGTACCATCTAAAGATACTGCTGAACCGATAATGCATGATATGGGTGTAGACATTGATGTCAACACTATTATTGCAGAAACACTGGCTCATGTAGAACCTAACATGGCATACCCTCCTGAAACCCATATTGAAAATATTGATGAAGCCTGGAAATATGGGGAGGAGTCTTCACATGTTTCTAATCTACTATTAGGTAAAATATTATTATATTTGAAGCTTACTTAACCCGCAAGAAAATCAATCAACTTTTACTGTCCTTTGAAACTAACCATACTTTAAATTGACCAAATAAGGTTGTCAACTTCAATGGCTATATCTTGAGGTGAAGCCTTAGCCTCAGCCCAAATAGTATCAGAAGGTAAAAGAACTAGGTTCATGGAAGGAGCATAAAATCACACTTCCTTAAGTGCATTAATCTCATACTATGTTCCTCCCTGTGATAGCAATGTTGAATCAGACCTAGAAGTGAAAAAGGATGTCTAATTCTCACGTCGCAAGGCATGGAAAAATATATGGAAGATAATAACTGAGGTGTCTCATAAAAATCATCATTCAAAAATTCCAATTCATTCATCCCTATTCATTAGGATATGACTTAGAGTCTTTGGATATCAAAAAATCCATGTTGTAGTGAAACAAGTCATTCGATTGAGGGAGTAAGAGCAAAGGTGTCGTCAAGACATAATCGAAGATAAATTTCTAATCAATACCAGTGAATTTTATGTCGTAGTGCCCTGAGCTGAGGCTGATCATGCTACAAAGCATAAGTAACGGATGTAAAAGATCAAGGAGATGATTGTCTAGAAGTTTCACCTTCAGTAAGAAATAGATGTTGTTACTGGGGAGCTTGACCAGCTTCATAATTCATTGGAAGAAGCCCAAGAGGAGGGTATAAAAGCCATAAATGATTCAAAATAAGCCCTTCGTCATGCTGGAGAGATTGAATCTGGTTGGGTAAATGGACATCAAGTGGCTACTAATAAAGCTCAGGATGCTATAAAATAGATACAAAATCATGTACAAAGTCTTCTGAAATTTCTGAAAGAAAAGAGAAGAGACTTTAGTCTGTGGATGTTCTTCTAATCTTGATCATCAAATTAAAAATAGTACAAATTAAATCATTTGTACCTTTATTGTTTGATTTTTACTATGGTTCTATAAACAACCCCACAAACTTTATATTTTTATTGCTCAATATTTCCTAAATCATACAAAATGTATGTCCACCAAGATGAGACTCGACTTTGGTTTAGAGTACCCTTTATAGGTTCCCAATATAATGAGTACCATGTCTTTTGTTATTGGCAGATTAATTTCATGAATGTTGGACTATAAAGGGATAATATTCAAGGTCAGATAGATTTGACCAAATGGATGATATTGACTCAATTCTAGATAATTTTTTTGGAAACATATTACCATATTAATATATGGTGGGGGAAATTTTTAAACTGTGACTTGAGAAATATTGAATCTGAGGAATGCCATGGGAAAAGAGATAAAAGGAATTAGAATAATTATTTTCTATGAATGAATTTACAACTACTTGACTAACCCATTATGGAGGTTGAATTATGCAGGATAAAATGAGGCATAAGCTGCATTTTCAAATAGCATCATCTTTTGCATGACAGGTCCTTCATGTAGGAAACTTAAGCAAGTCCACCAATGGGCATGTGCCGCATAGTTGGGAAAAATAACTCTCAGAAATTTTACATTCTATTGCTAAAATACTACGAATGTTTTATGGGAATCCAAACTTTCCAAATAAGAGACTCTAATTTATGGATAAAGGTACTGGAATATAGAGAGGATATTTCCAATCAGAATTGTCAAAGAATTGGATAAATGTGACTTCTACGAAGGTCAAACCCAAACATAGGAAAAAATTTATCTGTGATTTTTAAATAGTATGACTAAAACAGGAGATAGATACATTATAAGACATAACACACTCATAATATGAAAAAGGGTATGGACCAAATATGTACAAGATGGCGGTTTTTGCAGATCCCTACGTATCGTTGTTAAAAAAATAGGGACAAAAGTGGCTTCTCCTAAGAATGAGGTTTCAATTATTTGAAAAACCAGTAATGGAGGTAGAATTATGCAGGGCCAACAGGGGAATAAGATGCAGAGTCAAATAGTAGCGTCTTTTGTCTGACTGGTCTATTATGGAGACAACTTATGCAAGGCCACCTAAGGGCACATGCTACATAGTTATGAAAAATAACTCTCATGTATCAAACATTCTGCGACCAGAAGTCAAGAAAAGGGTTATGAAGATCATGAATATTATTTTTATAATGTTGCAGCTCGGTCCTATGTTGAGATTTTGGATGTCTCTATGTATCTCATTAGGATAAGAATCAAGCCACACGTAGTTCTTGAAATACAGTTTAATGTCATGCAGGACGAGAGCGTGTAAGAACATAGATTAGGGTCATAAAGATCTAACCATAGTGAGGGAGACACATCATGCATTTGTTATAAGCTTGATGTGTATAAAGACCAGGGTGTTCAATATCACACCATATTCTCCCAAGTTGACTTTTCAGTCATGGGACCGAAACTGGAGTTTGGGGCTAGGCCTAAAGGCTTAGGGTTGGACTCGAGGAATGCTCAATTTTTCCTACATACCGAATGAGGATGGGAATCAAGATAAAATTAGTTCATGAAATACTTTTTGTACAGATTTGGCTCATACATATGAAGGGAAAAGAGGACTTTTTTGCAATTATGACTGGACCCAAGATTAAAGACTTGGGTGTCACTACGTATCTCATAAAGATGAGAATCAAGCCACACGTAGTTCTTGAAATACTCTTTGTACTGATTTAGATCATACATATGCGGGTAAAAGTGGACTTTATTGCAATTACGGCTGGACCCATGATTAGAGACTTGGGTGTCACTATGTATCTCATATGGATTAGAATCAAGCCACACATAGTTCTTGAAACATTATATGGTTGGAGACCATTTCAATAATGATTCCTCTCAAGTGAGGGTATCACGTATTGTTGTTGTTTATTGTCATACAAGAAAAAAGTTGCAAAAATAGTTTAAGGTCATATGCATGGACCAGTGCAATGCATTTTAATATTCTATAGTAAGGAAAATGGGGGAATTAATAGTTTAATGTGATATAGCTAGGATGATGGGACATACATAGTTTAATGTCATGTAGGAAGAATGTGAGCTGATATGAGTAAGACGGTTGACATGGGATTCATGGATCAATATCGAATGGGATGAAGGTTAATAGATGTGAAGAAAGTGGTTTTGGGCTTGAACCTCGGGAGGATGCCTATATACCCAGCCTAAGAGGCAAGGATCAATGTCTGCATAGTTCAAATCAGAGGGATTTAACAATCGGGGTGTACTTGGGGACAACAACCTGAAGATGATTTTGGGACATAAGCGTTACTAGCAACCTAGAGAAGATGTCATGGTCAAATCTTACTCTAAGTTATAGTGAGTCATGATCAGTGTGAGAAACAAGAAGTAGTAATGGACCTGACGATCATGCTGTAATAGAAGCTATCACAAAGGATGGTGTGGGGCTTATTCATGATTAGATTCTCGGGGCATGCATGGAAATAGAGTTTAAAAGACTATTGTGCATGCGGTGATCACAGTTTACTGTCATGTATCACTGAAATAGGGTTCTTGGAAGTTTAACGTCTTGCAACTTGGATGATGCACAGTTTAACATCATGTTGGATGATAAAGGGGAACCAATTTAACATCATGTTAGAAGATAGATGGGATATGAAATTTACTATCCTACAACAAGGACAGAAAGGGGGAACAGTTTGACCTCATGTTGGATTATAGAGGGGCTATGAAGTTTAATGTCCCGCAGCCAGGACAAAAGGGTGTATTTGTGTTACAAAAAAATACTTCTTATGGAAACATGCATTGGTTGGAGTTGTAATGAGTTCTCCATCCATTTAAATTAATTAATATGATCTATTGGAGTAGACCCTATGTATTGAGTAAGGTCCTTCCCACTTTGGCTCAAGATTTTGAGGGTTCTTTGCTAGTACAATTGGGGTTCTGGGGACTAATACCAATTCTCCTTAAATGAATGAATGAAGATGAAATTTTTTAATGAAAGCTCATTCTATTCGATTCTCATAGACTTCTAAATGGTGCAGTGTACACAATCGTTTTTCATCTAGTAAGTCCAATTCATCCAATTCCTTTTGATATTGTTCATCTGTAGATAATTGATCACAAATGGGGAATCTAAGCGAGGGTAATTGGACTTCAATATGAAAGACTGCTTCTGTTCCATATACCATTGAATATGGAGTGGATCATGTAGAAGTACAGGTTGTAGTTCGATAATCCCATAGAGCATGAAAAATTTTATCAGGACATGACTTATTATCTTTATCCACCATCTTTTGAAGTATGTTAGAAAGAGTCTTATTGAAATCCTCCACTTGACCATTCGATTCTGTGTGATATATAGATGAATTGTTGGATCAGATATTGTATTCTTGATTCAATTTTCATACTTCAGATGAACAAAAGTTGGGGCCATTATCCGTTAGTATGGTATGAGGAACACCAAATCTGGTAATGATGTTAGACTTGACAATGTTAAAAATGATTTTTGAAATGACTTATTTTAGAGTTATTGCCTCTTCCCATTTGGAAAATATGTCAGTAGTAGTAATAATATGCATAAAATGCTTAGTTGTAGCCGAAGGATAAGGTCCTACTATATCCATTCCCCATTTAACAAACGGCCAAGAGTATTTAGCTGTATGAAGAAACTACAGGGATTGATGAATGTTGTTGGCACATACATGGAAAGAATGATACTTCTTAGTGAAATCAACACAATCTTGCACCATTGATGGCCATAAGTATCCAAGCCTTCGAATTTGACTAGAAATTATATGTCCAGACTGGTGGGCACCACAAACTCATGCATGTAGGTCATTCATGACAGCCATTGTCTCTTCACCGTCAATACATCTGAAGATAATTCCCTAAAATCATCGTTTTTAGAGATTTTTTGGGTGATTTGGGCTATCATAAGGAGTAATATTGACCACACGTCATCGAACTTGTTCTTTCTCGGCTCTATCAGGTGGGAGTGTTCCATTTTAAAGGTATTCCCTGATAAGTGTCATCAATCCTTTAGTATGACCATATGGTACAGAAATGGGACTGATTTCACTGATTTCCTCGATTTTGATTTGAACAAAAGGTTAAACTGCATGATGGAGGGAAATAATGGTGATTGTTTCATCCCGGTCTGGATCTTATAGGGTTGTGGATACATTATCTAGTGCATCAGCTTGAGCATTTTGTGATTTCGGGACATAAGAAAATGTCGGTTCTGAGGGAAATTCCTCCATTAAATCTCTGACATAATCACACAAAGGGAAAAACTCTTCCTTTCTGATGACAAAATCCCCATTTATTTGATTGATTACCAAATATGAGTCACATTTTACCTTCATGTGATTCACCTATGCCTAAAGTGCAAATTCCAACCCTACGATGAGAGCATTATATTCTAATTCATTGTTTGGGCCACCATCCAACAACATGAAGGAATATGTTAGCACTGCCTTTTCTGAGGAAATAAGCATGATTCCTAACCCAAATTTGTTTAATTTAGTATATTCCATTTTATTCCCTATTGGACTTCTGGAGGCACTATCAACGTACATTTCCCATTTTTGAGTATTATCTTAAATATAGAAGATTTTATTATTCAGAAGTTCAATATTTAAAGACGTATCTTCAATAGATGGGTGTTCCGCAAGGAAATAGGTCAGATCATGGACCTTTATTTCTTTTTGAGACACGTACTGGATATCAAACTACTTCAAAATAATTCCCACCTTTCCAGACGTCATGTTTGCATCAAAAGACTAATGATTAATTTGAGCGGGTTATTTCAAGATAAAAAATAGTTATTATAATGTTTCAGGTAGTGTCTCAACTTCCAAACTACCAAGGTTAATGCTGGGAAGCACTTTTCAATACTTGAATATCGAGTTTCTGCCTCAAGAAAAGTCTGACTGATATAGTAATGGTTATTTTCATTCCCAGCATCATTCTTTTGGGAATGGGAGGCACCCAATGATTTCTTTAATACTGTCACATAGAGAATAAGTGGTGTTCCATAAATAGGTGGAATTAATACTAGTGGACTCAAGAGATATTTCTTGAGGATATTGAATGCTTCATGAAATTCTTCAATCCACTGGTGGGTGACGTCCTTCTTTATTAATCTGGTGAAGGGTAAACACTTTCCTGCCAAATTGGTAATGAAACGCCGAATATACGCCATGTGTCCTTGAAGTCCTCTTAATTATTTCAAATTTCTAAGAGGTGACATGTCAAGGATTGATTTTGTCTTCTCAAGATCAACTTTGATACCATGATGGGGTACAACAAAGCCGAGAAATTTTTCTGAGGTTACCCTGAAAGCATATATCAAGGGGTTCATCTTATAATTATGTTGTGAAAGATTGTTAAATATGATTTCCAGATCAGCCAAATGATCAGAACGTTGTCTGGATTTAACCACTGAATCATCCACAAAACATTCAACAAATTTCCCTCAAAGGGTTTGAAGATATGGTGCATGGCACGTTGATACGTTGCACCTTCATTCATTAGGCCAAAGGGAATTACCCAATAGAAAAACTCTCCAGGAAGTGCTCTGAAAATTGTAGACAGTTCATCTTCTGGGGCCATTCATATTTGATTGTACCAGAGTAAACATCCTTGAATGAAAGAGCTTCATAGCTTGTTGTTGCATCAAATAAGAGTTCTGTGATTAGAACTAGAAAATCATCCTTGGGATAATGCCGACTAAGATATCTAAAGTCTATGAAAACTATAATTTTTTCATTCTTCTTTTTCACAGGGACAATATTTTCCAGCCATTTGAGATATTGATCCTCTCTGATGAAATTATCCTTGACAGGCTTATCAACCTCATCTTCAATTTTGGAAGCATAAGATTAGTGTGTTCTTCTTGAGAATTGCTTGAATCCTCAATTTTCTTCACGCGAACCCAAATAATGACTGGGAACATCGGGATCAAGACCTGGAATTTCTATATAATTCCAAGAAAATACATCTCGATTTTTCTTTATAAATGAGGTATACATTTATTTCTATTCAAGATTCATGACCACATTAATTAATGTGGGATGTGGATCTTCTTTTGTACCAATATTTATTTCTCTAAGTTCATCCATAGAAATAGAGACACCCTCTTCAAATGCTGGAGGAACATCCCTGAGATCTTCCTCTTCTTCTTCTTCAATATGTGTTACTTCATCTATTTCTACATTCATAGTAGATGATGGAGAAGAATTTCCATGGTTAGGGGAGAAGTTAATATTTGAACATTGTAAAGAAGAGGCTGCCATTTGTGACCCTATTGATCATTCAGGTATTCATGGGGTGGTAGAGAGGAGATGATGGATTGAGAATTGACATCATTATTTACCTCTTGTGTTGTTATAAATTCTTCTAGCCTGGTTGATGAAGTATATAATTGTTGGATTTCATCAGATGAAATGAAGACATCTCTATTTAAGATTTCATTTCTACTTGGTGAATCAACAATTTCTTCCATGGTATCTAGCATGGTGGCCATATTTTACATTATGGAAGTTTCTATTAGAGTGTTTGGATTTAGGTCTATACTATCAATTTGACTGACATGAAGCACAAAATCTATACTCACATATATGAATGGGTTTACTGTAATCTTTTCCAAACCATTTGGTGCATAATTTTGGGGACCCTATTTGCCGTGGATTTTTTCATTCCCTCCATGTTAAAAAGTTACACCTCAATGTATTGAGATTCACATGTTTTGAATGGGGCCTTGTCCACATAAAATTTCCCAATTTGACCATTGAAACAATATTTGAGACATTTATGGTTGAGGATGGTATAGAAACATGTTGATGTATCCAAGGTCTTTCAAGAAAAATGTTTAAGGATTTGTCTTGAAGAACAACCATGAAATCTAAATTAGACACAAGGACTTCAAACTGAATTCTAAGTGTAATTTTTCCTAGAGGTTCTTTTTCATTATTATCATATCCTTTAAACATCAAAGTAGTATGAGATAAATCAGATTCGGTGAGTCCCAATCGATGAAGTTTACGAATAAGAATATTGTTGAAACCTAGTCCATTATCAATGAAAGCTCATCGGATGTCTATGTCATTGACTTTACTAGATAGATACAAAGGTCTGATATGTACATGTACAACATCATCTTCATCTTCAGTTATAAAAGATATCACTTCATGGAATTCTACATTATCATTCTCTATATAGTATATATTTGTGCAAAAATTTCAGTTTCTAGTTCTTGGGGACTTTACAAAGCCTCAATAAGCACATCCCGAAGATCTTTTGATAGATTCAAGGCATCCATAATTGATATCATGTCCGGTACATGGGCCAAATGTTTCAGGACATCATAATTTTGGTCCAATGGTCTGTGTTTCCTATCATGAGAATGTGTTTTTGCAGGTGCCTTGGAAGTTTATGCTTTGGAAGTAAATGCAACCCGTATCGAGGAAGGAATTGGAAACACTCCTAGCTTCGGTAGATTAGACCGACTAGGTCTATCTATTAGTTGAGAGGAAGAAAGGGTAACCTCTAACTGGTCTTCCAAAATAACTGTGTTAGGACCGAATCTACAATGTGTGGAAGAACATTCTTGTTCTTATTGAGCCCGATGAAGGGCTTTGCCACATGTTTCCACTACATATATAATTCTAGAAGGGGTAGGATTGAAATAGTGGTTTCTGGAATATCTATGTCTTCCCCAGTATCCTAGACCTCTATCCCTTCCTCTAATTCCTCTATTAGATACAGGTATCTTAGGAACATTATAATCGAAACTATCAATGGCATATGGATCCATTAAATGAATCATATTAAGAGAACCGAAGATCAGTTCTTAATCTGATGAAGATTCTGCCTGATGAACACATTTAGGATGTGCCATTTGGTGGAGCAGTGATGGTACTTTTGAAGCAGATGGCGTAAAATTTTCCAGAGTCAAATAAAACATAAGCATTGACACGAGCATGTCTTCTTCGGAGTGCACTTCTTTCTTCAAATTAAGCTTATTTTTTTAGGATTTTCTTTCTGATTAAGGGGGTTTTCCTATGTAATTAATATCAGAAGAAACAATTTTGTGTTCGTAAAATGGCATGATTTCAGTTGATCGTTTTCCTGACCATCAAATCATTATACTTTTGTGCATTTTTAATTTTTACTTCGTGACATTTTCCATCTTCCTCTGGATTAGTAGCAGTAACACATACTACATGGGATGAAGAACTATTATGTTTTACTTGTATGGATTCCACCATCTTTTATAGAAGGTCATTGAAGACGAAACACTCCTGAATGGGATGCCACAACATCTAATGAAACAGATAACAGTTGGGGAGGTCTTCATCTCCTTCTGTGTTCGGCCTTTTGGGCCATGGAAATTGAACCAGATTGTTTTCCAGAGCCGCGATAATGTAGTGAAGAACATGTTCATTCTGGAAAGAATAAACAACATTCAATAAATCCTCAAATTGTATCTACCTTTGATCTCTTTGATCGTCTTGATGAAGCATCCATTGTTGTTGACGCTCCGGAGATGGAGCCATTCAATATAATGAAGGTTTTGAAGTGGAAGCTAGTTCAGGTGCTTGCATAAATGTAACTGTAGCAGTCTCTACTTTCCCTATTCTCCTTCCCAGAACTAATGGAATTACATGATTTTTAGCCTTAGTCATTATACGAGAGTCTCCTATCTATTGAGCGATTGATGTACGGTCCCAAAACCCTCCGGTCTATTTCATAGGGATCAAAGGTGTGCGTAATTAATTACACATATTTTCCACCCAGATTAGCAGTAACTATTCTTGAGAGAGTTCTAAACATAAGGAATATGTTAATTCCTTCTAGTGAGAAATGAAATATGAAACACTTTCATTCTCCCATTGTTTAAAATTTGTAAGATCAAAAACTTTTGTCTTTGGAAATGTTGATCGGAATTGAAGAAGAAACCATTGATAGAGATCTTCCCACCCAGTAATTGACCGAGATTGCAATCTTGAATACCAGAAAAAAGAAGGTCATTGTGATGACATCAAAAAACACCTTATCTTAACTAAATCTTGTTGTTGAGGAGTTCCCCTCATATGATCACAATGAGAAACGAAATGTGTTAAGTTTTGTTATGGATCTACCGAACCATTATAAATTGAGAATGTGGTATTGGAAAAATTTGATGGGGGAGGAATTGTATCCACCCATTCTGGGTAAGCTCTATTTTCGGGATGAACAATGCACATCAACCTTCAATAGATTCCAAGTGAGCTATTATTTACTAAATGGTAGTCATTAATTTTTGAGAAACATCTGGTTGACCTTGGACCTATGCAGGTGCAATGACTATAGTTTAGACGGGTGTGGCGAGTAGTATTGCCACTGATGGTAGTATTTCTGGATGTTGTCACCTATGACCCATAGGATTGGACCTTTGAGGGTGTACTTGTAAAGGGGGGATATTCTTGATTCATCCTAGTAGATGCAACAAATTCCCTTGATTTATTAACTCCATCATGATTAGAAAGAAGTAAACCTTGATGTAGTTTGGAATTCAACCTCCTTAACTCATTCATTTATTTTTTGTGTTGTGTGGACCTTCCCTTTAATGAGAGTGATTGGCCTTATCCAGAGGTAGTGTGAAATGTAACCTGAATTTTACCATTTTCCTTGGAATTTTCCTTTCTAGAGTATGGAAGGGCATTTCCCGATAGAATGTCTTGCCCCTGGGAAACCATCAATCATCTAGTACAAACACCTCCTTCATTTGTTTCTTTGTTTAGAGACTCTTGATCATAAACATATTCATTTGAATCTTCTAAGTGAGGCTCATGTTCTGGGGGATTAGTGACAATGCCATTGATGGTATTTATCGATGCATAACGCATTGAAACCCTTCTGTCAGCGCTTCTTTGATACTGTCTTCTTCCATATCCAATATTAGACATTGCATATTGTTTGTCTGATCCCACCGGAATTTCTTGATGAACCGAAATTTGGAGGGAATCGCCTAATAATTCGGCTCTGCGTTCCTCTTGTGGCTTCTACACTAATCAATAGAAGACTGAATTTTTCTGAGGAAGAGATTGAGAATTTGAAAAGGTCCCCAGTTTGGTGGACTGGGTCTATTCCTGTTTTTCCTGCTCAACACATCGAATCTTGTCTGTTGATCCCGAAGGTTGGATTAAAAGAGTTACCATCCTGGCAAGATGATGTGGTTCTTGAGCTGCTACATCTGAATCTTTCATAAAATCTCTCCCGATTTTGCGGATTTTAGTATAAAAATTGGATGAATGGATCATATGACATCCACTCAAATCACCTGGCTCAAATGACCACTGGATTATTTCTAACACATCTCTCACCTGATGATGTGCATGCTCTAAATGAGAATCATGTTCTACATTCTCTTTTTCTTGATGCAAGAGTAATTCGACAACATGTTCATTATATGGATGACTTTGGGAAGAATTAGTTGAGGCTTGTTATTGAGGAAGCCTTTGATTACACACAAAACCAGTTTGATGTGGCCAACCATGGGTGATAACATTGCATGAGACCAATTTGGAGAGCAATGTTGAGTGGGAGCACTTTGAAATGCAATGCTCCATGAACACCCCATCCTCTAATGTGAATACCAGATGGGGCATTGGTAATTAACTTGCTCAACCATTTTAACGTGCCAAGGCATGAAAGCTGAAGGGATCTATGCTATTTTTCAACATATGGATTTCGTGAAACTAAGAGAAATTCCAAGTCAATTTGGTGTTGAAACCCATCTATTTTCTTAACATGATTTTGATAATCATCATAATATAATATTTTACCTTTTAGGTGAGAATGTGTTTTCCATATGTTGAGATGAATATCCGGAATACAATCTTCTGTCAATGTTTCTAGAATATCATATTGAGCATCAGCCAAAGGCCAAAACATGACTGGTATTTCACCTTTTGCTAATTTTTTTCTCATATTTAGCACTTCCCCTTTGTAATTTTATGAAAGATTCTTCTACCTGATTGGACCAAAGCTAGTTCTTTGTTGTTACTTCATCATATTCAACAAGATAGGTAGAGAATTCATTTCTCAAATTAGAAGATGAATGAACCAAGGGTGGTTTGGAGAATGTCTTACACCCCATGCTAACTTCTGATTGACAAACTATTCCACCTGCTAGTGGTAAGGCATCAGGCATGGCTGGCTTCGAATTTTCAAGTTCCTCAAGAAAAGAGGCCTTTCTCATTACTACATTGTATATTGAATAATATTCCAGGCAATGTGAATTACTACTAAGGAGATGATTTTCGTACCTAAATTCATCATCATGGAGAGGAACACCATGGTTGGTTACAGAAAAAGATGAAACTTATTGCTCCTTGGACTTCTAGCCACGCAGAGGGTTATCGTGGCTCTCATCTAAAAAAGATACATTGAGATTGACCGAATTGTCATGAAGAAAGACTTCATGAGTAATTTTATGATGAATACCTTTGGAACTAATTTTGTTAATTATGGAATCTGGAAATGAGAGAGTATAATCTTGAGTTGCGATCATCAATTATCTGAGGGCTTCCAGAACTCTAGCATTGAGCAAGGCCTTATTGCAGATTGGCTCTTTATTTTTCAACTGTGCTAGATGGGTCTTTTTCTTAGACACATTATTACTCACATTAGAAACCACCTGTTGACGAAAGTGGTTATTATGGGCCAGTGTATGTGCCTTCTCAGGAGAAATGGTCCGGTTAGGCAGATTATCTCCATCTATATTGGGTGTATGTGTTCAAATTTATTGTCCATATGACATGGGGGATTATGCCCTACGACCCTCATAGACTAGAACATAGGTGTGTATCTACTCCGTAGTGACATGTTGATGAGTCACTCCACTGATAGGGATATATTTATGTTTCTTTCCCTGTAATGTTGTTGAAGTTGTTATAATATTCTGACAAGTATCCAGAATATGGGCATGTATTTTCTTCAGCTCTTTCACCATTATCTGAATGTGAATGGTGACTTAAGCTATCATAATGGGAATATAATTCCATTCCATATTTGGAGTAAGTGTGTGTTCTTGATCTTATCCTCCTTTTACTGTTAGTGAATTCTAACAGTACTCATGTGTGGGGTAGAAAGTTGTGGTTGCCTCATGTTTTTCATTGGAGATTTCCAATTGAAATATATGAGTGCTACCAAACGAGACTATTCGTTAGCTTGATGAATTGTAGGTGTATGTTCTTGTTTATTGTTCTCCACCAAATATTATTGATGAACTTCCTTCAATATGAGATGAAAAGACTGGTGACATAATTGATGAGTGTAAGCAGGTGTATGTGCCTGTTTATAGGTGGTCACCACATTTGATTGGCGATCTTCTTTGGATGCAGTCAGATGATCCAACTAACAGGATGCTGAATTATAAACAGTTTTATGTTCCTGCCTATAGTACTCCGTCAGAATTTCCTAGTGTGATTGGTGTGTTACTTCCAGACGAGTCTGTTGGGTAGTGAAACTAGGATGGATGGGTGTATATGCCCGCACATTGTTTTCCATCAAGATAGATTGATGGAATTTTTATGAGGGGCCAGAGGTAAAAATATAAGGCACCAGCCTTAAACATTACTTAATCTTGAGTTATTACAGGATTACACATTGAGGATCTTTTCAGGTTTATAGTTTTAGAGAATTAGAACATAAAACTTGCATTATATTCCACATATAAACAAAGTGGTTACATAAAGATAGTATTCACTTTCCCCATCAATGGAAACATATTTAAAATAAGACATGGATTCATTCTTGACACTTCCTTGACACTATCATCATATCATGTACCTTTCCATTGACCTGTGAAAAACATTTCAAAAAAAACATGGGATGAGCATAAAAAGATCAGTATGGGTTATAAAAATATGGAAAGGAAACATAAGTTCATATATACATAAGAATGAAATCATACTTTACCCATAAAACATAAGCACTTTAACATACCTCATAAAATCATGAATAAATCATAGAAATCATAAGACATAAAGGTAACTTCAGGCATTCATAACATTCATACGTAGGGAGTAACCCTCTTGGTTACGTTTGGAATACCCATCATAGTATATTCCCTACATCTCTTCGGAGAAACATTAATGTTTCACTCCTTCGCGTTACCCAATGCATTGGAGAGCTATATCGGGCTCACCCGCCCTTAGTTTATCACGGAACCACCCGTCTTCATAATAATTCCCAAGAACCTCAACATAATCGTATCACATAAAACATGCATAAAGGAAACATAACATTTCCACCATTCAATAAAAAGATATCAATACAACACATTGATATAAAAACATTATGAAAACTATTTTCAATACCAAAATAAAATAAAAGTAAAACATGGTATTTATTTTTCTTTTAAAAAGGTATGTCTTGTAGAGGAAGCCGAAACTCAAATAATGGTCACGGCGGCAGAGAAGTCGTTGTCGCCGCATACGTACGAAAAAAACATTCCCTTTTGTCATTTAGTAAAACGCTTTGTATAAAAAAGATTCCTTTTGGATAAACATAAAAGTCAAAGGGGTTTATACACCATATAAAAGAAGGTTGTGTATGAAATAAAATATGCCTCAATGAAAGGAGATTGAGATGAAGTCCCATACCTCCTGTCCGACTTGACACGGTCGTTCTTTAATCTCTTGAATAATAAACTTGAGTTAATTTCTACTTGTTTAATAACCTTTTTAAAGTTCATTATTCCTTTTATATCACTTATTTCCATGTCATGAACACTATGTAATTATTTATGTTAATAACGGTCGTTTTAACGATCATTGGTACTTGAGTCAAAAATAAACCCTTTATAATTACAAGTTGTTCATGTATCCATTAGATCCAGAATTATAATCATGATGTATATATCATATATATCATATATAGGGGGAAGACGGAGGAGAAAGCCCGGAGATGAGCCTCCTAGGCAAGCGACGATGACCTAGATCCGGTGATGGAGGTTCTCCCTCCCCCCTCCCCAACGGAGGGGGGAGTTCTTTCTCGTTCTTCGTCACGGATTCACCCGCCTGCTTTCACTCCATTTTCTAATCCTGAATTCTTGCCCCCGTTCCCGCGAATCTCACTTTGCCCTAAATTTCCAGATTTGTTTCGTGGAGCACCTCAACTATGTTTAGCACCTTCAGAACTTAACTCTTCCACAGATCTTTTCAAGCTGACTCTAGTGGCTCGATTTCATCAAATTCGTCCCTCAGTTGATGCTTTTGATCGGTTTGTCTTTGAAGCCTGGAACCTGCAAGATCGGGCGGTGATTGGTCTTCTCGATCGACGACTCATAATGATTAGTTTTGGGTCTATGGAGGATCTCATCACAGCGTGGTCTAAGGCTCCTCGACGGTGTGGAGGTATGCCTTTCTTTCTTCTTCGGTGGAATTTTGACTTCCATATGTAGCAGGATAATCCGAGTTTAGCGATTTGAGTACGTTTCCCGGGCCTTCCTCTTCAATTCCAGAACCCTTCCATTCTATCTATGCTTGGGAACATGGTCGGCCGCTACCTGTGCTCAGACATCAAAACTGAGACTGTGTGTCATCCCATCTGCCCTCGCATATGTGTGGAGATTGATGTCTCTAAGACGCCGGTGGACTGGGTGTGGATTACTGATGAGCAAGAATTCTGATGGCAGCAGGATGTTAAGTTTGAATCGTGGGTTGATTATTGCAGTGTGTGCCATCGGCTGGGACATTGTGCCTCTGCCTGCAGAAATAGATATCTGAACAGGAGGGTGTGCAGGAGGGTAAGGGATGGTTTGGGTTCTCATGAAGCTGCTTCTGTGGGGAGTTTGAGGACACATGGGCTTTTGGTTGATGGTGGGGTGAACTTAGTGGACAGTGGGGTTCTGGGAATGGGGGATGAATTGCATAAGCCAGGTGTGGAGCCTCCTGGAGTGAAGGTCAGTGATATTTTTAACAGGCTGAAGCGGGACTTGGGTAATGTTGATACCCTGAAATGTAGTGTTGAGTCTTCTTCTGCTTTTAAGGATGCAGGAGGCTCTGCTGAAACTCCTATGTTTGAGGTTCCATCCTTGATGGCAAGCCCCCGAAGGGAACTGAGTGCTGCTGTGGAGAAAGATGTGGAATTGGGTGGGCAGAATGGTGGTGTGGACTCTCTCGGTCTGGAAACTGTGAGGGCACCTGCAGCCGGTGTTGCTGTCCATGATGTGCAAGTTGTTGCTGTAGGTCCTAATTCCCCAGCTCAGGTGGAGATTGAGAGGCAATATCAACACATGGATCTTGGGGCTGTGAAGCTGGCTGGGAATCAAGAAACTCCTATCAAGGAAAGTGCTGATTCCATTGGTGTTGTGATGACAGTGGATGGGATGCAGGAATCACCTAGGAGGCAGGCGAACAACATTGAGCTCAGAAATCGGTTTTCATGCCTGGTGGATATTGATCTGGTTCTGGATCATGAGCAGGATGCCAAAAGGACTCATGAGGATCAAAATTCTGCTTCCTTAGGTGCTAATGTTGAGCCAAGGGTTGCTAGTGTTGGCACTTGTGATCAAGATCTGGGAAATGAGAAAACTTATAGTGCTGAGAAGGGCTCTGAAGAAAATACAGATAATGGTCCACTATTGGATAGCTTAGCTGGAGATTGTAATGTGAAAAAAGGCATGCATGTTGGCGGTGATGGGTATAGGGTGGTGCACATTTCTGGTAAAGGGGGGGACTGCTCTGATAGTGAGAAAGAAAATGATGGTGGTACGGTCCAGCCCTCCTATGGTGGTATGGTCCAGCCCTCCTATAGTGATATTGTTCAAGGTCGCCGAATGAAGATGTCTAAAAGTGAAGGTTTCATGACTGCGCCACCAAAGAGGAGGCCAAGGAGAGACTACACGGATCTACCCAAACCAATGGCAACAAGGTCTGCACACAAGATTGGAGCGTCACAAGATAATGTCATTGCAAATGGGTATAGTGGAAAACGAAGAGGAGGGCCCCTGAAGAGGGACAAAGGATTCAGTGGAAAACGGCCGGTCAAAGAGAAGTTGTCTGAGGAAATGTTGCGGAAGAAAAATATGTACCTTGAGCTGATGCGCAAATACGAATCTTCTGAATGGGAGTCAGCTGATCCTGGTGATGAGTTATCTGATGATGGGGAGAAGGATGCATATTGTTTTGATGTTATGTTGCGTTTTATTTTCTTCTGACTTTACTTGCACTTTTCTTTTAATAAATTTGGGGGACCAGGCTTATTCCTGGTTCGGACTTTTCTGGTACATATCATATATATCCAGTATATACATTCATTTTTGATATTACATAATCATTTAGAGGTAAGAAATGAAATGCACCGTTCATGGAGACAGTAAGTCGTACGTATGCATGAACACTACTTTCATTTCTATTTCTTATTTTATAGAATGGAATCATAATGATATAAAGGTATATTATAATTCCAGTGTAATATCATATATAATATCATACTTCATCCTTTATACGTCCCACATATGGTATTTAACAAATCAAATCACTTTGAGGGGGCGGTAGTCCGCACTTCCTTAAATTAAGATATCGTGTTTACCCATAATGGAAACCATAAAGGTATTCCCAAAATGAAAAATACAGAAGCATAAGAAAAACATAAACATATCATATATCATATATAAATATAGTGTTATCTTAATGGCCCCCTTTGAAGGTGTTAAAAGAATGTTGAACAATCATCATTTCGGGAGGCAGAAATTCGCCATCCACGGAAACAGTATGTTCTTTAACCATTAGATGTAGGTGTGTGTAGGTGTAGCTCTAATCCTTCTTATAACAACATCCTAGTATATTGAAGATACTGGATTTGTTACAAAAGAAATGAATAAAAAGAGTTTAGGTGGTTGGAGATGTAAAATAAAACAAAAGGACTCAAGTGAAGACATTACCTATAAATCGGGTAACTCCCTTTTGTTTGATCTCAAAGGATTCCTTGGAAAGACTTATTCCCAATGTGAGGCTTCAAGGAGTAAGATAGGGAAGTGTAGAGACAAAATGGGCAGGGTTTCGCCGAGCCAAAGGCTTTGGAAGTGTGGGTAAAGAGGTAGAGGTGGGGGCCTTTTATAAGAGGAGAGGAGGGGCACTCTTAGAAAGTACACAAATGTTACTTTATTTTAAAATGCGTTTCTGATTCAAAAGGTCCCACATTGATATAATTAGAGTTTAAGGTGATAAGGGTTCGAAATCCACCCATCAAATAGGTTTTGGACATATGTAGTTCATAGATTTTACATTATCATTTCATTTTATTTAAATCCTTTATTAATGAGGTAATCGTTGCATCATCATTATGTTATAAATAATTTAATTTATTTATAGTCTAAAAATTATAAAAAAAATCTTGATGTAGGAAATATTTTTATCTTTCCAATGACTATTTATAATCAAAAATCGGACTTTCATAACCCCATGTAAAAATTGTTTTAGTAAAACATCTCATGTTTGTGTTATTTTTACTTTTACATTAAATAAAAAGTTATTTATGTCATTTTCCAACCAAAGTGGCTCCATGGGGTCCCCAAGATGACCCATGGATTGTCTTGGTCGGAAATGACACGTCCAATGAGGGTAGGACATGTTTCAAGCTCATCTCATATTATTAAAACATTATTTTTTCCTTAAACTACACTAATTACCTCTAATCGTGATTAAGAACTTAAAAGTTACTGTTCACCAAAAAAATTATTTTAATCTCATTGAACAACATTTTACTTATTAATTAAAACCATGTATGTCGGATTTTTTAAAATCAAATCACAGAAGTGGAAAATTTTCATTTAAACGAAAAATCAGTTTCTTTAACTACCACTTAGTGGTTTCACTATTCATCAAAAATTAAAGTTTTTCAAAAAAATTCCAAAACTTCACCATAAGCTATATTAGATATTCTGAATTCAAAAATGATGTCTATTTTACAAAATTCAAAACATATAAGATGCATTAATTAATTCAATAATTAATTCCCGATGTCATGACCAATAGCGTATTTTTATGAAACAATAAGTATCAAAAGATTGACACTAGTTTAAGCCCAATTTCAAAGTGAAATTGATTCCAGTGACCACCATTGGATGAAATGGTAAAAATATATTCTAATTTTACTTCAAAACAAATTCAAAAGATAATCTAATCATATAAATAAATTAGATTAAAAAGAGGTTTTGAATTAAAATACAACATTTTTCAATATTCCTTAAAAAATGAACTTTATCGGAAAAATACCAAAAATTCACACAAAGTAAATTTTGATGTCCCAATCATAAAGAATAAGTTTATTTTGACAAACATAACTTATAAAATTGTCAAAAGATAGATTTAAAATGGTTTGCCATTAAAAGGCAGTAAAACAATCCTTTAAAAATATTAGTGTATTCCATGCTGAAGATTGGATTTATTTTCATTTTAAGCTTCAAAAACACTATATAATTCATTAATAGGCATAGATAAATATATCTATTATTCATTACTTACATGGGATGTTACATCCTTCCCTCTTTAGAAAATTGCGTCCCCGCAATTTATTTACTTATCGAATAAATGGTGGTACTGATCCCTCGTTGCATTTTCAGATTCCCATGTTGTCTCTTCCATCATGTGGGTTTTCCACAAAACCTTTACCCGATTAATCAACTTATTCCGTAACACATGCTCCCTATGGCCAAGAATCCATACCGGTTGTTCCTCATAAGATAGGTTCTCTTCCAGCTGAAATACCTCTGGACTCAAAACATGAGATGGATCTGGCATATACTTTCTTAGCATCGAAACATGAAAAACATTGTGCACCTGAGATAAACTCAGAGGTAAAGACACCCTGTATGCAACTGATCCAACTCTCTCCAGAATTTCATATGGTCCAATGAACCTTGGACTCAGCTTTCCTTTCTTACCAAATCGCATCACACCTTTCCGTGGTGAGACTTTGAGAAAAACATGATCACATACCTCGGAAGATAGATCCTTCCTCCGGTTATACGCATAACTCTTCTGCCTGCTCTGAGCTGTTCTCATGTGTTTCTGTATCAGCTTAACTTTTTCTGCAAAATCTTCTACCAATTCTGGTCCCATCAACTTCCTTTCACCCACTTCATCCCAGAAAGCTGGAGTTCGACACCGCTTCCCACATAATGCCTGAAATGGATCCACCTGTATACTGGAATGAAAACTGTTATTATATGAAAATTCAACCAAAGAAGGACATTGGTCCCAACTTCCCTGATAATCCATTGAACAAGCTCGTAGCATATCCTCCAAGGTCTGAATCATTCATTCTGAATTCCCATCTGATTGAGGATGAAAAGCTGTACTAAAATTTAATTCAGTACCCAATGACTTCTGAAGACCTTTCCAAAAGTTAGAAGTGAACCTGAGATCACGGTCAGATACAATGGAGAGAGAAACTCCATGTAACCTGACTATCTATTTAAGATACAAACGGGAAAGTTGATCTAGCGAGAATGTATCTTGTATAGAAAGGAAATGAGCAGATCTTGTCAAGCGATCAACAATAACCCAGATTGTCTTATTACCTTGAGATGTCTTCGGTAATCCCACAACAAAGTCCATGGATATATTCTCCCATTTCCACTCTGGAACTGGTAAAGGCTGAAGCATCCCTTTCAGTAACTACCTCTCTACTTTAACTTGTTGACAAGTCAAACACTTCACAGTAAAATCAGCAATATCTCTTTTCATTCCATCCCACCAGTAATACTCCCGCAGATCTCTGTACATCTTAGTACTACCAGGATGAACTGAAAATAGAGAACTATGAGCTTCACATAACAACTCTCTCTTAAAATGTGAATCACAAGGCACACAAAATCTCTTCCCAAATCTCAAAACACAATCATTATCAATGTTGAATTCAGGCAACTAACCCTTCTAAACCAGCTCTACCTTTTTCTGCAACTCATTGTCTTTCTTCTGTGCTTTCTTGATTCTGTCTGATAGAGAATATTTCACTGATACCTGAAACAAAACAGAAGAACATCCTGCACCAACAACTTCTATGCCAAAGTTTCATCAAATCCTTAACCAAAGGATCACGTTCCAACCGCAACATTGCTAATGAAGCATTACTTTTTCGACTCAAAGCATCAGCCACATTATTTTCTTTTCCCGGATGGTAATGAATTGTACAATCATAATCGTTGAATAATTCTAGCCATCTCCTTTGTCTCATGTTCAACTCTTTCTGAGTGAATATATACTTTAAACTTTTGTGATCAGTATATATTTCACACTTTACTCCATACAAATGATGCTCCAAATTTTTAAAGCGAAAACAACATCAGCTAATTCCAAATCATCTGTAGGGTAATTTACCTCATGAGTTCTCAACTGTCATGAAGAATAAGCAATTACCTGATTATTCTGCATTGTACACAACCAAGTCCTTTCAATGAAGCATCACTGTAGATAACAAACTCACCATTCCTGGAAGGTAGTGCCAAAACTGGAGCATTCTCCAATCTTCTTTTCAACTCCAAAAAACAATCATCACATTCTTTAGTCAAGATAAACTTAACACCCTTCCGATTTAGCTTAGTCATTGGACTAGATAACTGTGAAAAATTTCTAACAAACCTTCGGTAATATCCTGCCAAACCAAGGAAACTACGAATCTCTGTTACATTTGTTGGTATTGGCCATTCTTCAACAACCTTTGTTTTTGTAGGATCAACAGTTATCCCATCTTTAGAAACAATGTTACCAAGTAAAGAAATTTGTTGCAACAAAAACTCAAACTTTCTGAATTTCCCATACAATTTATTTTCTTTTAAGGTTTGAAAAATAACCATTAAATGTCTTTCATTCTCCTCTTTACTTTTAGAAAACACCAAAATATCATCAATTAAAACCACCACAAACTTATCCAAGAACTCATGAAAAATTCTATTCATTAAGTCCATGAATACAGCATGTGAATTGGATAGCCCAAAAGGCATTACTAAAAATTCATAATGGCCATATCCTGTATGAAACGCAGTCTTCGTAACATCTGCTTCCTTTACCTTCAGCTGATGGTACCCTGATCTCAGGTCAATATTTGAAAAAAACTGAGCTCCCTGGAGCTGATCAAACAAATCATCGATATGAGGCAATGGATATTTGTTCTTAACAGTGATGTTATTCAAGGCTCTATAATCAATGAAAAGTCTCATAGAACCATCTTTCTTTTTAACAAATAAAACAAGAGCACCACATGGTGATGTGCTAGGTCAAATGAAACCATTCTCTAATAAATCTTGCAATTGCTCCTTCAACTCTAAAGGTCCAATTTGAGACATTCGATAAGGGGGTTTCGAAATTTTCATAGCATCAGGAACTAAGTCAACAGTAAATTAAACTTCCCGATCTGGTATTATTCCAGGAAACTCATCAAGAGAAACATCAGGTTACTCATTTACCACTGGCACATCATTAATCTGAACAGTTCCTTTATTTTCAACAATGTGTGCAAGGTAACATTCATTTCCATCTTTTACATGTTTCTCGGCCTCTTGATATGTTATCAACAGTAAGGGTTAATTCTTGTACACAAACTGAAAGTATTTCTGAAAAGAAACTTCTTTATCTCTATAGTCAATACTATCATGGTAAATAGAGAGCCAATCCATACCCAGGATAATATCAAACTATACTAGAGGTAGAACAATAAGGTTTTCAAGTAGGTTCCTTCCACGGATAAGGATAGGAAGATTCTTATAAATTTTTATTTCCTCAACATTTCCCCCAGGTGTTTTTACCACAAGTTCCGGAGTCATTTCTTGAGATGGTATTTTCATTTTACTAGAAAGGGTTTCAGAGATGAAAGAATGTGTAGACCCCGAATCAAATAACACACTGGCATAATCTGAAGAAACAAACAAAGTACCTGATACAACTCCATTTGATGGCCCGACATCTGCTGAAGTAGTTGCAAAGGATTTCACCACCCCTTTCTTCTTGTAGTCTAACTGCTTCCCATCACTCGAGCTTTTTGTCAGACACTCGTTTGCATAGTGACCCATCTCATTGCACTTAAAACATTTCACTAACTGTAAATCAAATTTGAACTTACCATTACCTTGATCTTTTTCAGTCCAATCACGAGCCTTATGTCCCATCTTACCACATCAGTAGCACTTTCCAGAATTCAGAAGACATCCCATAGCTTGCCTTTTGCCACATTTATCACAATCTAGAAACATAGATTTCTTACCATCAGACATTTTTGATGAATTCTTCCCTTTCTCCTGCCACCTCGGTCTCTTCTTCTATTGGTTGTTATAGAACACTTGATCATCGGTAAACTCCATTTCCACCTTCTCAGCACATCGAAAAAGATTTTCATAAAATTTATACTCACTAGAAGCTAATTCCCTTCGATATTTTGGGTTTAATCCTGAGTAAAAACGATTGATTTTACTATCAAGGTCTCGGATAAAATTTAGAGCATACCTTGCCAATCGAGTGAACCATTCTTCATAGGTAGCCACTGAGTCTTCCTCCTGCCTCAATTCCAAGAATTGATTTTCCAACCTAAGTCGAACAGCCTTAGGAAAATACTTTTCAAGAAACATACCTTTAAATTCATCCCTGTCAAGAGCATCAATCTCATCAGAGTCCTTTATATTTTTAACCATCGACCACCACTGATCTGCTTCACCCTCCAAACGGTAAATAGCATGACTAATTATTTGATTGTCTGAACACCCCATGACATCGGAAATATTCTCCAGTGCTTTAATCCACCCTTTAGCTAACACAGGGTTAGATGATCCTCTGAATTATGGGGGATGTTGCCTCAAGAAATGTTCCACCACTGACATGTTCCTCTGCGGTTGATCTGGCTGATCTCGTGCATGGATACCACCACAATTTATCGCTTCAGTGCCATTACTGCAAGAAACTGTTCAGTTCCAATTCCGACCATCTCAGGATGCTGATTCGGAAGGTTATTTCCCTCTGTATTCTTTCCAAGCACTAATTCCCTGTTTCCTCTATGGAAAACCATTCTGAACAAACATGTCTTCGATGAAGCAACATGGTAATCTTCAAATGCTATATCATTTCAAAAAAAAACATTTTTGGATAATCATTTAATAGAATTCTAACTCCTAAAGTTATCTAAACCGACATCTGATACCAACTATAAGGCACCAGCCTTAAACATTACTTAATATTGATTTGTTACAAGATTACACATTGAGGATCTTTTCAGGTTTAGTGTTTTAGATAATTAGAACATAAAACATGCATTACCTTCCACATATAAACAAAGTAGTTACATAAAGAGAGTATTCACTTTCCCATCAATGGAAACATATTTAATATAAGACATGGATTCATTCTTGGCACTTCCGTGACATTATCATCATTTCATGTACCTTTCCCTTGACCTGTGAAAAACATTTCAAAAAAAACATGGGATGAACATAAAAAGCTCAGTATGGGTTATAAAACTATGGAAAGGAAACATAAGTTCATATATACATAAGAATGAAATCATACCTTACCCATAGAACATAAGAACTTTAACATAACTCATCAAATCATGAATAAATCATTGAAATCATAAGACATAAAGGTAACTTGAGGCATTCATAACATTCTTACATAGGGAGTAACCCTCTTGGTTACGTTTGGAAAACCCATCATAGTATATTCCATAAATCTCTTCGGAAAAACCTTAACATTTCACTCATTCACATTACCCAATGCATTGGAGAGCTATATCAGGCTCACCCACCCTTATTTTATCACGGAACCACCCGTCTTCATAATAATTCCCAAGAACCTCAACATAATCGTATCACATAAAACATGCATAAAGGAAACATAAAATTTCCACCTTTAAATCACAAGATATCAATACAACACATTGATATAAAAACATTATGAAAACAATTTTCAATACAAAAAAAAAAGTAAAACGTGTTATTTATTTTTCTTTTAAAAAAGGTATGGCTTGTAGAGGAAGCTAAAACTCAAATAATGGTCACGGCGGCGGAGAATTCGTTGTCGCCGCATACGTATGACAAAAACATTCCATTTGGTCGTTTAGTAAAACACTTTGTATAAAAAAGATTCCTTGGATAAACGTAAAAGTCAAAGGGGTTTATACACCGTATAAAAGAAGGTTGTGTATAAAACAAAATATGCCTCAATGAAAGGAGATTGAGACGAAGTCCCAGACCTCGGGTCTGACTTGACTCGGTCGTTCTTTAATCTCCTGAATAATAAAATTGACTGAATTTCTACTTGTTTAATAACCTTTTTAAAGTTCATTATTCCTTTTCTATCACTTATTTCCATGTCATGAACACTATGTAATTATTAAAGTTAATAATGGTCATTTTAACGATAATTGGTACTAGAGTCAAAAATAAACCCTTTTATAATTACAAGTTTTTCATGTATCCATTATATCCAGAATTATAATCATGATGTATATATCATATATATCATATATATCTAGTATATAAATGAATTTATAATATTACATAATCATTTAGACGTAAGAAATGAAATGCACCGTTCATGGAGACGGTAAGCCGTACGTACGCATGAACGCTACTTTCATTTCTCTTTCGTATTTTATAGAATGGAATCATAATGATATAAAGGCATATTATAATTCCAGTTTAATATAAAATATAATATCATAAATTCATCCTTTATACGTCCCACATATGGTATTTAACGAATCAAATCACTTTGAGGGGGCGGTAGTCCGCACTTCCTTAACTGAAGATATCGTGTTTACCCATAATGGAAACCATAAAGCTATTCCCAAAATGAAAAATACAGAAGCATAAGGAAAACATAAACATATTATATATCATATATAAATATATTGTCATATTAATGGCCACCTTTGAAGGTGTTAAAAGAATATTGAACAATCATCATTTCGGGAGGCAGAAATTCGCCATCTATGGAAATAGAATGTTCTTTAACCATTAGATGTAGGTGTGTGTAGGTGTATCTCGAATAATTCTTATAACAACATCATAGTATATTGAAGATACTGGAGTTATTACAAAAAAAATGAATAAAAATGGTTTAGGGGGTTGGAGAAGTAAAATAAAACAAAAGGACTCAAGTGAAGACATTACCTTATAATCGGGTAACTCCCTTTTGTTTGAGCTTAAAGGTTTCCTTGGGAAGAATTCTGCCCAAAGTGAGGCTTCAAGGAGTAATAGAGGGAAGTGGAGAGACCAAATGGGCAGGGTTTGGCCGAGCCAAAGGCTTTGTATGTGTGGGTAAGGATGTAGAGGTGGGGGCCTTTTATAAGAGGAGAGGAGGGGCACTCTTGGAATGTAAAGAAATGTTACTTTATTTTAAAATGAGTTTCTAATTCAAAAGGTCCCACATTGATATAATTTGAGGTAAGGTGATAAGGGTTTGAAATCCACCCATCCAATAGGTTTTGGACATTTTTAGGTCATAGAAATTACATTATCATTTCATTTTATTTAAATCCTTTATTAATGAGGTAATCGATGCATCATTATTATGTCATAAATAATTTAACTTATTTAAAGTCTAAAAATTAAAAAAAAATATCATGATGTAGGAAATCGTTTTAGCTTTCCAATTACTATTTATAATAAAAAATCTGACTTGTATAACCCCATGTAAAAATTGTTTTAGTAAAACATCTCATGTTTGTGTTATTTTTACTTTTACATTAAATAAAAAGTTATTTATGTCATTTCCCAACCAAAGTGGCTCCATACGGTCCCCAAGTTTACCAATGGATTTTCTTGGTCGGAAATGACACATACAATGAGGTTAGGACATGTGTCATGCTCATTTCATGTTATTAAAACATTATTTTTATCTTAAACTACACTAATTACCTCTAATCGCGATTAAGAACTTAAAAGTTAGTATTCACCAAAAAATTATTTTAATCTCATTGAACCACATTTTACTTCTTAATGACAACCATGTATGTTGGATTTTTGAAAATCAAATCACAGAAGTGAAAAAATTTCATTTAAACGAAAAATCAGTTTCTTTAACGAGCACTTAGTGGTTTCACTATTCATCAAAAATTGAAATTTTTCAGAAAAATTCCAAAACTTCACCATAAGCTATATTTGATATTATGAATTCAAAAATGATGTCTATTTTACAAAATTCAAAACATATAAGATGCATTAATTAATTTAATAATTAATTCCCGCTGTCATGACAAATAGCGTGTTTTTATGAAAAAATAAGTATCAAAAGATTGACACTAGTTTAAGCAAAATTTCAAAGTGAAATTGATTCTAATGACCACGATTGGATTAAATGGTAAAAATATATTCTAATTTCACTGCAAAACCAATTCAAAAGATAATATAACCATATAAATAAATTAGATTAAAAAGAGGTTTTGAATTAAAATACAACATTTTTCATTATTCATCAAAAAATGATCTTTATCGAAAAAATACCAAAAATTCACACAAAGTAAATTTTGATGTCCCAATAATAAATAATAAGTTTATTTTGACAAACATAGCTTATAAAATTGTCAAAATATAGATTTAAAAATTGTTTTCCATTAAAAGGCAGAAAAACAATCTTATAAAAATATTAGAGTATTCCATGCTTAAGATTGGATTTATTTTCATTTTAAGCCTCTAAAACACTATCTAATTCATTAATAGGCATAGATAAAAATATCTATTATTCATTACTTACTTGGGATGTTACATCCTTCCCCCTTTAGAAAATTGTTTCCCCGCAATTTATTTACTTATCGAATAAATGGGGGTACTTATCCCTCATTGCATTTTCAGATTCCCATGTTGCCTCTTCCATAATGTGGTTTTTCCACAAAACCTTTACCTGATTAATCACCTTATTACATAACACTTTCTCCATGTGGTCAAAAATCCAGATCGGTTGTTCCTCATAAGATAGGTTCTCTTCCAACTGAACTACCTCTGGACTCAAAACATGAGATGGATCTGGAATGTACTTTCTCAGCATCGAAACATGAAAAACATTGTGTACCTGAGATAAAATCGGAGGTAAAGCCACCCGGTATGCAACTGATCCAACCCTCTCCATAATTTCATATGGTCCAATGAACCTTGGACTCAGCTTTCATTTCTTACCAAATCACATCACACTTTTCCATGGTGAGACTTTGAGAAAAACATGATCCCCTACCTCGAAAGATAGATCCTTCCTCCAGTTATCCGCATAACTTTTCTGCCTGCTCTGAGCTGTTCTCATGTGTTTCTGTATCAGCTAAACTTTTTCTGCCAACTCTTCTACCAATTCTGGTCCCATCAACTTCCTTTCACCCACTTCATCCCAGAAAGCTGGAGTTCGACACCGCTTCCCATATAATGTCTGAAATGGTGCTATCTGTATACTAGAATGAAAACTGTTATTATATGAAGATTCAACCAAAGAAAGATGTTGGTCCCAAATTCCATGATAATCCATCGAAAAAGCTCATAGCATATCCTCCATGGTCTGAATCGTTCGGTCTGATTGCCCATCTGATTGAGGATGAAAAGCTGTACTAAAATTTAATTCAGTACCCAATGACTTCTGAAGGCCTTTCCAAAATTTAGAAGTGAACCTGGGATCACGGTCAGATACAATGGAGAGAGGAACTCCATGTAACCTGACTATCTCTTTATGATACAAATGGGAAAGTTGATCTATAGAGAAAGTATCTCGTATAGCATGGAAATGAGCAGATTTAGTCAAGCGATCAACAATTACCCAGATTGCATTATTACCTCGAGATGTCTTCGGTAATCCCACAACAAAGTCCATGGATATATTCTCCCATTTCCACTCTTGCACTGGTAAAGGCTGAATCATCCCTTTCGGTAACTGCCACTCTGCTTTAGCCTGTTGATAATCAAACACTTCACAATAAAATCTGCAATATCTCTTTTCATTCCATCCCACCAGTAATACTCCCGCAGATCTCTGTACATCTTAGTACTGCCAGGATGAACTAAAAATTGAGAACTATGAGCTTCAAATAACAACTCTCTCTTCAACTGTGAATCACAAGGCACACACAATCTCTTCCCAAATCTCAAAACACAATCATTATCAAAGTTGAATTCAGGCAACTTTCCCTTCTGAAGAAGCTCTACCTTTTTCTACAACTCACAGTCTTGCTTCTGTGCTTTCTTGATTCTATCTGATAGAGAAGATTTCACTGATACTTGAAACAAAATAGAAGAAAATCCTGCACCAACAACTTTTATGCCAAAGATCATCAAATCCTTAACCAAAGGATCACATTCCAACCACAACATTGCTAATGAAGTATTACTTTTTCGACTCAAAGCATCAGCCACTTTATTTGCTTTTCCCGGATGGTAATGAATTGTACAATCATAATCCTTGATTAATTCTAGCCATCTCCTTTGTCTCATGTTCAACTCTTTCTGTGTGAATATATACTTTAAAATTTTGTGATCAGTATATATTTCACACTTTACTCCATACAAATGGTGCCTCCAAATTTTTAAAGCGAAAACAACAGTAGCTAATTCCAAATCATGTGTAGGGTAATTTATCTCATGAGTTTTCAACTATCGTGAAGCATAAGCGATTACCAGATCATTCTGCATTAGGACATAACCAAATTCTTTCAATGAAGCATCACTATAGATAACAAACTCACCATTCCTAGAAGGTAGTGCCAAAACGGGAGCATTCACCAATCTTCTTTTCAACTCCTGAAAACAATCATCACATTCTTTTGTCCAGATAAACTTAACACCCTTCCAAGTTAGCTTACTCATTAGACTATATAACTGTGAAAAATTTCTAACAAACCTTCGGTAATATCCTGCCTAACCAAGGAAACTACTAATATCTGTTACATTTGTGGGTCTTGGCCATTCTTCAACAACCTTTGTCTTTGCAGGATCAACGATTATCCCATCTTTAGAAACAATGTGACCAAGGAATGAAATTTGTTGTAACCAAAACTCACATTTGCTGAATTTCCCATTAAATTTCTTTTCTTTTAAGGTTTTCAAAATAACCCTTAAATGTCTTTCATGGTCCTCTTTACTTTTAGAAAACACCAAAATATCATCAATGAAAACCACCCCAAACTTATCCAAGAACTCATGGAAAATTCTATTCATTATATCCATGAATACAGCAGGTGCATTGGTTAGGCCAAAAGGCATTACCCCAAATTCATAGTGCCCATATCATGTACGAAACGCAGTCTTCGGAACATGTGCTTCCTTTACCTTCAGCTGATGGTACCCCGATCTCAGGTCAATATTTGAAAAAAACTGATCTCCCTAGAGCTGATCAAACAAATCATCGACATGAGGCAAAGGATATTTTTTCTCTACAATGATGTTATTCAAGGCTCTATAATAAATGCAAAGTCTCATAGAACAATCTTTCTTTTTAACAAATAAAATAGGAGCACCCCATGGTGATGTTGTAGGTCTAATGAAACTTTTCTCTAATAAATCTTGCAATTTCTCCTTCAACTCTAAATGTTCAATTTGAGCCATTCGATAAGGGGGTTTTGAAATTGGATTAGCATCAGGAACTAAGTCAACAGTAAATTCAACATCCCGATCAGGTATTATTCCAGGAAACTCATCAGGAAAAACATCAGGATACTCATTTACCACTGGCACATCATTAATCTGAACAGTTCCTTTATTTTCAACAATGTGTGCAAGGTAACATTCATTTCCATCTTTTACAAGTTTCTCAGCCTCTTGATATATTATCAACAGTAAGGTTTCATTCTTGTACAAAAAATGAAAGTCTTTTTGAAAAGAAACTTCTTTAGCTCTACATTCAATCTTAGCATGGTAAATAGAGAGACAATCCATACCCAGGATAGCATCAAACTCTACTAGAGGTAGAAAAATAAGGTTTTTAAGTAGGTTCCTTCCACTGATAAGGATAGGAAGATTCTTATAAATTCTTTTGGCCTCAACATTTCCCCCAGGTGTTTTTACCACAAGTTCGGGAGTCATTTCTTGAGATGGTATTCCCATTCTACTAGAAAAGGTTTCAGAGATGAAAGAATGTGTAGACCCTGAATCAAACAACACACTGGCATAATCTGAAGAAACAAACAAAGTACCTGATACAACTTCATTTGATGGCCCAAAATCTACTGAAGTAATTTCAAAGGATTTCACCACCCCTTTCTGTTTGTAGTCTAACTGCTTCCTATCACTCGAGCTCTTTGTTGGACACTCATTTTCATAGTGACCCATCTCATTGCACTTAAAACATTTCACTAACTGTAAATCAAATTTCAACTTACCATCAACTTGATCTTTTTTAGTGCAATCACGAGACTTATGTCCCATATTACCACATCGGTAGCACTTTATAGAATTCAGAAGACATTCCCCAGCATGACTTTTGCCACATTTATCACAAACTGGAAACATAGATTTCTTACCATCATACTTTTTTGAAGAATTCTTCCCTTTCTCATGCCACCTCGGTCTCTTCTTCTATTAGTTTTTATAGAACACTTGATCATCAGAAGACACCATTTCCACCTTCTCAGCACATCGAACAAGATTTTCATAACTTTTAAACTCATTAGAAGCTAATGCCCTTCAATATTTTGGCTTTAATCCTGAGTAAAAACGATTGATTTTATTATCAAGGTCTCGGATAAAATTTGGAGCATACCTTGCCAATCGAGTGAACCATTCTTTATAGGTAGCCACTGAGTCTTCCTCTTGCCTCAATTCCATGAATTTCTTTTCTATCCTAAGTCGAACAGCCTTAGGAAAATACTTTTCAAGAAACATACCTTTAAACTCATCCCAGTCAAGAGCATCAATCTCAATGGCGTCCCTGATATTTTTAACCATCAACCACCACTGATATGCTTCACCCTCCAAATGGTAAATAGAAAGACTAACCTTTTGATTGTCTGAACACCCCATGACATCAAAAATCTTCTCCATTGCTTTAATCCACCCTTCAGCTAACACAGGGTCATATGATCCTCTGAATGATGGGGGATGTTGCCTCATGAAATGTTCCACCACTGACATGTTCCTCTACGGTTGATCTAGCTGATCTCGTGCATGGATACCACCACCATTTATCGCTTGATTCAACTGCACAATTACTGGAAAAAACTATTTAGTTCCAATTCCGACCATATCAGGATGCTGATTTGAAAGTTTATTTCCTTTTGTATTCCTTCCTAGCAAAGATTCCTTGTTTCCTCTTCGAAAAACCATTCCGATCAAACATGTCTTAGATGAAGCAACATGGTAATCTTCAAATGATATATCATTTCAAAAAAAACATTTTTGGATAATCATTTAATAGAATTCTAACTCCTAAAGTTATCTAAACCGACCTCGGATACCAACTATAAGGCCCAAGCCTTAAACATTACATAATATTGAGTTACTACAAGATTACACATTGAGGAACTTTTCAGGTTTAGAGTTTTAGAAAATTAGAACATAAAACTTGCATTACATTCCACATATAAACAAAGTGGTTACATAAATATAGTATTCACTTTTCCCATCAATGGAAACATATTTAAAATAAGACATGGATTCATTATTGACACTTCCATGACACTATCATCATTTCATGTACCTTTCCCTTGACCTGTGAAAAACATTTCAAAAAAACATGGGATGAGCATAAAAAGCTCAGTATGGGTTAAAAAAATACGGAAAGGAAACATAAGTTCATATATACATAAGAATGAAATCATACTTTACCCATAAAACATAAGAACTTTAACATACCTCATCAAATCATGAATAAATCGTAGAAATCATAAGACATAAAGGTAACTTGAGGCTTTCATAACATTCTTATGTAGGGAGTGACCCTCTTCGTTACGTTTGGATTACCCATCACAATATATTCCCTAAATCTCTTCAGAGAAACCTTAACGTTTCACTCCTTCATGATACCCAATGCATTGGAGAGCTATATTGGGGTCACCCGCCCGTAGTGTATCACGGAACCACCCGTCTTCATAATAATGCCCAAGAACCTCAACATAATCATATCACATAAAACATGCATAAAGGAAACATAACATTTCCCCCTTTAAATCACAAGATATCAATACAACACATTGATATAAAAACATTATGAAAACCATTTTAAATACCAAAATAAAAGAAAATTAAAACATGGTATTTATTTTTCTTTTAAAAAATGGTATGGCTTGTAGAGGAAGCCGAAACTCAAATAATGGTCACGGCGGTGAAGAATTCATTGTCGCCGCATACGTACGACAAAAACACTCCCCTTTTTCATTTAGTAATACTATTTGTATTAAATATATTCCTTTTGGATAAACATAAAAGTCAAAGGGGTTTATACACTGTATAAAAGAAGGTTGTGTATAAAACAAAATATGCCTCAGTGAAAGGAGATTGAGACGAAGTCCCATATCTCGGGTCTGACTTGACTAGATCATTATTTAATCTCCGGAATAATAAACATGAGATAATTTCTACTTGTTTAATAACCTTTTTATAGTTCATTATTCCTTTTATATCACTTATTTCCATGTCATGAACACTATGTAATTATTTAATTTAATAACGGTTGTTTTTACGATCATTGGTACTTGAGTCAAAAATAAACCCTTTATAATTACAAGTTGTTCATGTATCCATTATATCCAGAATTATAATCATGATGTATATATCATATATATCATATATATCCTGTATATACATGAATTTATAATATTACATAATCATTTAGAGGTAAGAAATGAAATGCACCGTTCATGGAGACGGTAAGCCGTACATACGCATGAACACTATTTTCATTTCTATTTCGTATTTTATAGAATGGAATCATAATTATATAAAGGTATATTATAATTCCAGTGTAAAATCATATATAATATCATAAATTCATCCTTTATACGTCCCACATATGGTATTTAACGAATCAAATCACTTTGAGGGGGCGGTAGTCCGCACTTCCTTAAATGAAGATATCGTGTTTACCCTAATGGAAACCATAAAGGTATTCCCAAAATGAAAAATACAGAAGCTTAAGGAAAACATAAACATATTATATATCATATATAAATATAGTGTCATCTTAATGTCCACCTTTGAAGGTGTTAAAATAATGTTGAACAATCATCGTTTCGGGAGGCAGAAATTCACCATCCACGGAAATAGTAAGTTCTTTAACCATTAGATGTAGGTCTGTGTAGGTGTAGCTCGAATCCTTATTATAACAACATCTTAGTATATTGAAGATACTTGAGTTGTTACAAAAGAAATGAATAAAAAGAGTTTAGGGGGTTGGAGAAGTAAAATAAAACAAAAGGACTCAAGTGAAGACATTACCTTAAAATCGGGTAGCTCTCTTTTGTTTGAGCTCAAAGGCTTCCTTGAGAAGACTTCTGCCCAAAGTGAGGCTTCAAGGAGTAAGAGAGGAAATTGGAGAGACAAAATGGGTAGAGGATGGCCGAGCCAAAGGCTTTGGATGTGTGGGTAAGGAGGCAGAGGTGGGGGCATTTTATAAGAGGAGAGGAGGGGCACTCTTGGAATGTAAAGAAATGTTACTTTATTTTAAAATGTGTTTTGGATTCAAAAGGTCCCACATGGATATAATTCTAGTTTAAGGTGAAAAGGGTTTGAAATCTACCCATACAATAGGTTTTTGACATGTATAGGTCATATATTTTACATTATCATTTCATTTTATATAAATCCATTATTAATGAGGTAATCGCTACATCATCATGATGCCATAAATAATTTAATTTATTTAAAGTCTAAAAATTATAAAAAAAACTATCATGATGTAGGAAATATTTTTATATTTCCAATGACTATTTATAATCAAAAATCTGACTTTTATAACCCAATGTAAATTTTTTTTAGTAAAACATCTCATGTTTGTGTTATTTTTACATTTACATTAAATAAAAAGTTATTTATGTCATTTCCCAACCAAAGTGGCTCCATGGGGTACCCAAGATGACCCATGGATTTTCTTGGCCGGCCATGACACATCAAATGAGGGTAGGACATGTGTCAAGCTCATCTCATATTATTAAAAAATTATTTTTACCTTAAACTACACTAATTACCTCTAATCGCGATTAAGAACTTAAAAGTCACTATTCACCAAAAAATTATTTTAATCTCATTGAACCACATTTTACTTATTAATGACAACCATGTATGTTGGATTTTTTAAAATCAAATCACAGTAGTGGAAAAATTTCATTTAAAAGAAAAATCAGTTTCTTTAACTACCACTTAGTGGATTCACTATTCATCAAAAATTGATGTTTTTCAGAAAAATTCCAAAACTTCACCCTAAGCTATATTTGATATTATGAATTCGAAAATGATGTATATTTTACAAAATTCAAAACATATAAGATGAATTAATTAATTTAATAATTAATTCCCGCTGTCATGACAAATAGCGTGTTTTTATTAAATAATAAGTATCAAAAGATTGACACTAGTTTAAGCCCCATTTAAAAGGGAAATTGATTCCAATGACCACCAATGGATTAAATGGTAAAAATATATTCTAATTTCACTTAAAAACCATTTCAAGAGATAACCTAATAATATAAATAAATTAGATTAAAAAGATGTTTTGAATTAAAATACAACATTTTTCACCATTCATTAAAAAAATGAACTTTATAGGAATAATACCAAAAATTTACACAAAGTATATTTTGATGTCCCATTCATAAAGAATATGTTTATTTTGACAAACATAGCTTATAAAATTGTCAAAAGATATATTTAAAAATTGTTTTCCATTAAAAGGTAGTAAAACAATCTTTTAAAAATATTACTATATTCCATGTTTAAGATTGGATTTATTTTGATTTTAAGCCTATAAAACACTATTTAACTCATTAATATGCATAGATAATAATATCTATTACTCATTACTTACTTTGGATGTTACAAAGAACTCACACACTATTAGCCTAATTTCACCTCTTATGGTTTGTCTTGCATGCTCGAGTCTGAGGAACCTGATCCAAACACCTGGAGGTGATACCCTCATCATGTCGAGGGTGCACAACTGCACGAGAATGGAAGAAATTATTGGTGGGAATCCTCAAGAAGGGATCATGTGTTATTAAACTGAGGCCTTGAGTGACCCCCCTCAGTCACCTCCCTATAATATGGGAGATACCGGTTGTTTCATTCCGAGGATAACGACCCAAAGCGATTGGTAATTGTGCTTGGGACCACCTGCTTCTTTACCACTGGTCATCGCTGTCTGGACAACCAGGGTGAGTGATTAACTTGGAGGTCTTGTTGAGTAGCCTCCAGAGTCATGATGGTATCAGGTTGATGGTAGTCCCTCACCAATTCATTTGAGACCCAGCGTTGAAGATACTGAGTAGGTGACATTTCCCTCAGAGCGGACGAGAATCTAGCAGGAGTAGCAGCCGAGGAATTCATAGGTTTGAAGCTTAAAGAAGCTATTTTGTGTTTCAAACGAATCTTGAAAATGGAGTTCATGGTTGATATAACAGACATAATCAAGATAATTTTGGCCAGAACACATTTTGGGATGATCACATATGTTATTGATTGCTTTTTTGGCCCTCATATTGAGTTTAATAGGGACATAAAAATAAGTAAAACATCAATTAACTTAGTTAAGGATTCACATCGGTTTCCCCATTTTTTTTTCTTCTTGAAATGGGGATGACATTTTTTATTTAAGGATCAAACAATCCAATAGGTTTCTAACGGTTTTATTCTTATAACTGGAAACATCCAGTTATTCTATATCCATTTGGACCTACTTTCCAAATGTAGGTTCTCATTAGTTGTGGACCTATGAGGCATAAGAATTCGCACTGGCTGAGAGGATGGGAGGTTAAGCTCATCACACCATTTTGGGGGGATTTATTGCATACATGAGGACTCTCTCATAGATTTATGTTGTGTTCCTGAATTATTATTAATTCACCAAGTATTAAAATGAGTTTTTCAATAGATTTAGCAAACAAATGATTGATATGTTTGAAATTTAGTGAATCTTTTATATGTATTTTAGGTTCTTCAGTGATGGAGAATCATCCGTATGGTTTAGGGATTCAAAGTAAATGGAATCCTTCAATACATTATAAAGAACTTTTTTGGTCATTATAATAACCATACTGGGTTTAGAGACACTCAGCGTGGCAGTTGATGTTTATTTTCATTTAGAAAGATAGTGATTATTTCAGAGTTTGGATCGTACCCACAGATGGGAAACCTATGTATCATTGTAAAAAAGGAACTAAAACCCATGTAGTTCGATAATAAGGATGTAGTTTAACGTCATATGGGATGGAAAATAATTCCTGAATGATGGGCTTGACCCTTATAAAGGCTTCCTACGTACTCTACTATTAAGGCTGAGATCAATGTCCATGTAGTTCAGGTGAAGAAATATGTGGTTTATACATGGTAAATGGACCAAAAAAGTGATTTCATGATTACATTTTCACTCTAAGACAATGTGATTCATGATTACTGTGAGAAACAAGAGGTATCAGTAAAAGTGATGATGGTTCCACGAAAGATGCAGTTAGGAGGAATGATGTGGGGATTTCGTATGTATGACTACCCTTGTAGATGAAGACCAAGACATAGATCAGGAAAGAATCCAAGGAGCATGGTCCAAAAAGGTATTTGTACTTTATGGAGATTCGGAGTTTTAACATGAGGCTTACTCTTGAGAAGGAGATCCAAATTAAAAGGGACTTATGATTGGGGTTTATTCGTAAGAAGGAGGCCCAAATCAAAATAAATTATGATTGGGGCTTAATCCTGAGGAGGATACCCAATTAATTAGAACATATAACCTAGGTCTTGCTCCTAAGAAGGAGGCAAAATGTTTAATGGAAATTATTACTGGGTAATTCCCTTGAGAAGGAGGCCTAGGTTAAGGGAACATGAGACTGGGGATTACACCAGAGAAGGAGGACCAAACCAAAAGATCTTCTCATCTTTAAAGGATGAGATTATATAGGAAACATCTTACTGTGGTGACATAAAGCTTGTATGTCACGAGGTTTTAGGAGAGGTTCTCACAGAATTTCTTTTTGATAAGGAAGGAAACAAAGGAACAATGCCATAAAATGTCTATTAAAAGGTTATCTGGGGATAATATCTTGAAGAGGATAGGTAAAAGGTAGAGAGGCACACAAAAAATGTTTTCACACAATTATGGATATGAAAATCATTCGGTGCAAAAGTCCAGATCGTGCAAGTGTATTTTCCCAACATGGGTTCACCTGGGTGATGAAGAATCAATAAGGGAATACATGGGGGAGAGTTAGCTCAAGCCTTTAGTATTCTTCCAAGATGTTTCTAAAATGGAGGCGTGAATGTTTCACTAAAAGTGTAGGGTGGCTCACAAGTGTTTCCACTTTTAAGGAGGTCTTGGAAAATTATGTGCGCAAGTGATGATGAATTATGAACACTTACGCCTTATCCTACTCCATTAAGTCTTCCATTAAAGGTAAAAAGTTACCTTACAAACTATTGGAATAGTTTAGTTGATGACTTGGGCGGCCAGATCTTGAATATGAGTTTTGGAATGAATTTCCATGTAATTGGGGGCCCACAGGGGCTATTTATAGGGCACAGGGTACCTTAGGCGAAAAAAAAGAATAGGGCGCACTTGTGACTTGTAAATCCCATAGGTGGCGCACAAGTTACTTGTGTGGCACACCTGAAACTTGCACTAATTCTTCAAAATGGGTTCCTTGTACATGACACTTCCAATTTTTTGATGTTCTTCAAATGGTGACCTATTTGTGATTAAGGTATTTAATTTTTCCATTCGTTGGACTCTACGATTGAAAGGAGTGTCAACATAAGGTAATAAGTGATATAAAAGGAATAATAAACATGAAAAATTTTCTTAATCAAGTATAAATTAACTTATTTTTATTATTTATAAATAGCAAGGAACATACAAGACAAGTCGGACTTGAGGTAAGGGGTTTCATATCTCACTATTCATTCCGTGAGATTTACATTGTACGCCACTTTCTAATTGCATGTGGTGTATTGAGTGTTTCCATCTGATATATATTATAATGAATCTTTAATTTTTCATGGTATTATGTGATTCATTGGGTGATTATTATCTTTTGGACATATGACTCTATTTATTACAACAAAGTAAGGATTTTTCATCTCACTTTTTATTCCTTTGAGATTCATGCTTTATTAGAAACTATTTCAATTTGTGTCGAATATGTACTATCCATGATTGAATTAATTGTGTAATATAATTTAATTTATGGGTATTTACATTATCATTTTATGATCTTTCTTTCCCGGGGGTATGTTTCGTATGTTACCAAATCAGTAAGGGAATTTAAAATTCCAATTTCCACTCATTCGGATTTACGCATACTTCATTGATTATTTTACTCCAAAATTATTTGTGGAATCACTATTTATTATTTATGTAGTAATTTCCAACCACCATTGTGTTGATAAACTTTTGATACACATAGTCACTCCATTTATAATTTCTCAAGTCATTGATAAGAACTTGATAAAAGTAATCTTAACTCAGTTTCCTTTCATTGAGTTAAACATCCAAGTCATTTCTGTTGTTTTTACGAGAATATGTGTGAATGTACTAGGATTTATTTACACTGAATATCCAATAATATTGAGTTTATTTATATTTCTTACACAAAATAATGTCATTAATTTATCCATATCACAATAATACAGTCTTTATAATGGACTTTATCTTAATTTAAATTCCACTGAGGCTACTTTATTTATTACCCAATTCACTTTTATATAGTTTATATATTGTTCTTTTAAATAATATATCATGAAATACATTTTATTCATGATATTATAAAGGTTTTATTACAACAATTATTTGTATTCAAGAGTCTCTCATTAGGTTAGAAACTGTAACTAAAATATCATTTGTAAATGTTTTAAGGATTTATTCTGGTAAATATTTCTCATCAATGTCCATGTTTTAAAAATGGTTTTAAGGATTTATTTATATAGAAATTAATGTTTTAAAATTAAAACACCTTTTAAATGTTTCAAATTGGTATGGTACACTTTGATTCAAAAATCAATTTTAAATGACTTCTGGATAAATAATGAGACTTTTAAATGTTTCCAAGAATAAGGGGGATATTTCTCTCAAATAGTTTTGATGATTATTTTAATCTATGTCAATATACATAATTATTCATGATTGTGGTTAATCTATTAAAATATAATTTCCATATTGTATTGAATCATTTATGTTTGACTGTGGATGTGCTATATGTATGCAATTCATGGTTTGAGGTTAATGAATTTACATTTCGTATTCTAGTTTTAATATGAATGATTATATTATGGTTCACACATTTAAAAGGAGGAATACATTGGACCTAGTAATTGATGGGTGAAGCCCACATTATCTCTTTGAGGAATCGGTAGGTCTCATTAGACAATCTAGTGTCATGGTACAAGTCATTGACAAAATGTTATTTGTAGTTTTGGCACAAGGCCTTGACTAGGTGGTTATGATGTCCAGAATTATGCATTCCATCATTATGATATTAGATATTGATATTTCATGTGTTTATTCGACTCGTAGAATATAGATGACTATGTTTTATTATGTAATTATTCACTCAACTCATATTCCTACCATAAATTGTTCATTTTTCTTATTTTTAAAGTCATGTGCTTTGAATTATTCACCATTACTAATGTTAGTGTTATCATCCACTATTTTTCTTACTCTTACTGACTGTTTGATCTCACCCCTTTATCTTGTTTCATTTTCCCTAGATATGAATAAGTTAGTTATGAGTGACATGCATGATTAATCTTCTAATAGAATAAATTAGTGTTTTTTCTCTTATCAAGTTGTAGTGTTGAACTTATCTATGTATCTTGATTCTAAGACTACTAAACTGATCAGTACTTCAGGATGTAATTACATGTAATCCTGCCAATATATTAAAATAATGCACTGACTACTAGATTCTAGGGGTGGGGTGTTAAAGTTGGTATCAGAAATAGATTAGTACAAACTTAGGAAACTAGATATAGATAAAATAAGATTAGATCACATTACCCTACGATAGAGTTTGAGTATTAGTATAGAATAATTTACTAGAATCATGCTAATGTTGAGATTTTGTGTATTTACCAAGTAGTACATCCCTGTCTGGATCAGATTAGTTAGAGGCGACTCTGGTACAAATGTGCCTAAAAGTGAAAACTCTTACAAAGAGTTTTGGGGTTGTACCAGGTTATCCTTGTACACATCAATGAGCCTTCCTCCACTCATGGTTACGACACTCCCAGGGGATATTGTTAGGATAATTTACATTATATTTACAAAACGATTTGAAGGATTTTAATATAAGATGAGAATAAATGACCGTGGTTAATCTTACGGTGTTTAAAATTTAAAATATGGTGTCTTGATATTCTTACAATGATTTTATGACTATTATTACTCACACAATGATTTCTGGTTTTAGTCAATGGATAGATTCAATGGAAGTCATAGTAACATTGATAATGATGTACTAGGTTTGAATGGTGGTGGAAATGAAAAACAAAATGTAATGTCGACAGGCATAAAAGATATCATGTTCATGCAGAATCAGTTTTCAAAAAATTTGATCAATAACATATATATTAACCAACTCCCAGACTCAACAAGGAAGATAAATGTGGTGAATGATAAGATCTCCATTAGCGAATACCATGGAGAAAAGAATGCTCATTTTCTATAATACAGGAAATGTTGAAGGAGATTCCTAGGACAGTGTCTTAATGATATAATGAAATTCCTTATGTGCGGGAAATAAGGACATAAAGTAAACAATTTTTGAGGAAAAATGAAGAGAATATTGGAAGAAAATAAAAAATTTCCTAAGAATCCATTTATAGTCTTTTTCCGTAAATGTTGGGGACATAGACATTACCCCTGTGAATTCCTTATTCTATAGGATGTCGTCTTGGTCATGGAAGAAGCTCTGTTGAAATAATTGGATGGAGAATTGTTTAAAAAGTATTAGTTTTGTTTGTTGATGGTATTACTTTGGAAGACTTTTCACTTGTTTGTGTAACCCTGCAATTTGTTATGGGAAAATGATATTTGAGGAAGAATTTTCTTTTCTCTTGTGGATATAGTTATAAATAACCATTTGGTTTTATATGATCATTGAGTTTGAGGAATTTACAAGTTATTAAATTTTGTAATGAAAATGCGAGGTATGAGATAACATTTGTAATGAAATTATGATACAATTATTTTGAGAAATCAATATAACTTTTTGGAATATTATTAAAATATATAGTTTTAGAAAAAGGATAGCACGTAGACTGTGTGACAACATGTCATGTCGGTCAAAGCTGCGTGATCGAACCCACAACCAAGGCGTGATTGATATTTTTCACGTACTACTGGACTACTTGAAGTCCCTGGTTAGTGTGACAAATTATTTTTATTTAAATTATTTTTATTGATAAATAATAAGTTGATTTGTGATCTTATTACTTATCAAATGGATATCATTAGTATAGGAAAATGATTTGGTGATTAAGTGATAAATGTTATTTTGGAAGATGTTCTCTGTATTGGGAATACTATATGCTTAAGGAAAATAGAATACTATGGGATTTCATTTGTTGAGTAAAGGTGTTATTTTACCTATGTTTTTATTTTGTATTTATATCAGTTTGGGTTATTTATAGAAATAATTAACCTATCATAGAGAATATATGATTTGGTTAATTACTTCTAAGTATGTGACTTTAAGAGTAGTCGATAATAATTGGAGATACAATTTAACGTTGAAAACTACGTAAGAAAATTCTTATGAGTTTTTGGTTTCAATATTAGTTTTGATTATATTAAAAGATTTTATGAACAATTGTTTATCAAATGGTATTTGTTGAACTTTGGGTATTGTTGGTTTAATTATTGAATTTAAGATTAGTATTTATTTCTCTAAAGTATTATCCTTTTGTGGATCATCTGATTATTTAATAACCGTGTTAGTTTGGTTAATCATTTTTAAAAATAGAAATATATAGTTCATCCATTGGGGATTATGTGATTCTCTATAATTTGATTCTAATGTTTCAGGTGTGACCAAGTCATCTTTAATACTCATCTTTTGGAGTGAAATATGTGTGTGTGGTAAAAATTAGATAAAGGATGAGGCCATACTTTTCAAGTTTATTTTTGTTTCCATATTCCATGAATAAATTAATTATTAAACTTTAGGGAAGGGATCTTAAAAACAAAAATGTCTTATCCTAATGCTTTTTGTTTCGTTGAATCAATGATATTTTAAATCATCACAGATTGATGGCTTTGAGGCACTCAATTTTACAGTTGTTTGTGATTGATGACCTCAATCACTCCTTATATATATTTACGATTCTATCTAATTATGAGTCTCTAATTACCACCAATGTTATCCTAATCGAGATCATAATTTAGTGGTGAATTTTTCATATCCTTTTCCCTCTTATTAAGACTAAATTTTATTAACCCAATTTCCGATGTGGGATTTCCACAAAGATACTTTTCTATTTTATCCTTTTATTTTCGATGAAAAATTTTAAATTGTGAGGATGCGATTTATTAAAGGATGGGTGAATGTAACACCCCAGGATTTCATAGTATGTTATTTTCTTTAAATTCAATAGCTTTCGCTACACGCAATACCGAGTTTGAGTGCACCACGACACACCAAACAAGCCATTCAAAAGTGGTTATTAATAGTATTAACTAGATTTTGAGTTTCATATACTAAATATAATTTTAACTTATGTATTATTTGTTTCATAGACATATTATAAGAAAAAATTCAATTTTTCAAATAACAAAATGCATTTTTTTTAAAAATCATTTTTACCACCTTTTAATGGAGAACCCTTTTTAAATCCAATATTTGACCCTTTTACATAATTATTTTGACAAAATAAAATTTATCTTTAGAATCAGGTTACCAAAATTTACTTTGGTTGAAATTTTGGTATTTTTCTAATAATATTCATTTTTTATGAATAATGAGAAATAATGTATTTTAATTCAAAACTGCCTTTTAATCTAATTTATTTATATGGATATATTATATTATAAATTGGTTTTAAAGTGTAAATAGATTATATTTTCACCCTTTATTACAATTCTGGTCACTATAATTAATTTCAATTTGTAAATATATATAAACAGGTGTCAATCATTTGGTAGTTATTGTTTTTTAAAAATACGCTATTTGTTTTCACAGCGGGAATCAATTTTAAATTAATTAATACAACTTATATTTTTTGAATTTGGTAAAATAGAAATCATTTTTAAATTCTGAATATCAAATATATCTTAGGTGGATTTTTTTTTATTTTTCTGAAAAACGTAAATTTTTAATGAATAGTGAAACCACTTAGTAGTAGTTAAAAATTTGAATTTTACATTTAAATGAAATTTTAACACTTATGTGAATTGAATTTATAAAATACAAGATACATGGTTGTTATTAGTAAGTAAAATGTTGTTCAATAAGATGAAAATAATTTTTACTGAATAGTAACTTTTGACATTTATTTAATACGGTTAAAGGGAAATAGGGTAATTCAGGATATTTTTTTTATAATAATACAAAATTACATTAACATTTGTCTTAACCTTATTGGATGAGTCATGGAAGACCATGGGAATCCTTGGGTCAATTTTGGGACCCCATGGAGCCACTTATGAATGATAATTACACTTTATTATAATAAACTTAAAGTAACGACAAAAATGACATTAAAAAATATCCTTTAGTATAGGAATTTTTACATGGGTTTATATATGTCATATTTTCGACTATAAATAATAAATTGAAATCTAAAAATATTTACTATATTATGGAAATTATTTATAGTTTTTAGATATCAAATAAATTAAATTAATTATGACACAATAATGATGTATTATTTACCTCACTAATATATGATTTAAATAAAGATGACTAATAATAGTGAAATAATATCCAAAACCTGTACAATTATTATTGGATGATTTTATTTCGAGAATTAGTCATGTTATATTTTACGTTAATTAGTTTTGGACCTTTAGAAACCAAATATAACTATATAATAAAATAATATTTTCACACTTTCTTAAAGAGACCCTCCTCCTCCTTATCAAAGGACACCACTTCTATCCCATTACACAAACCTATATTATCCCTTGGCTCATCCAAACCCTACCAAGATAATCATTCAGGATCTATATATTCCTCCTAGAAGCCTTACCTAAGGCAGAAGTCACATCAAGAATTCATTTTGGTTTAAATAAGAGGAAGTTACCCAAATTAAAGGCAACACTTTCTCTTAAATCCTTTTGTTTTATTTTTTTTATTTTACTTCTCCAACCCCCTAAGAAATTTGTTTACATTATTTTATAACAACATATGAATCCCCAATATACTCGGATGTTGTAATGATAATTATTATAACTCCCCTCACACACACACCCATCAAATGTGTGAAGAACATATTGCTTCTGTGGATGGAAAACTAATGCCTCACGAAACGATGATTGTTATATTATCTTATATCACCTCTCATGGTGGAAATAAAGATGGAACTGTATTTATATATGATATATATATATTATTTTTATGTTTTTTATGATTCTGTATTTTCCATTTATATCATTTTTATGGGTTCCATTAAGGGTAAAACGCGACAATTTCATTTGGGGAAGTGCGGACTACCACCCCCTCAAAAAGTTATGACTCGTTAATGCATTATGTGATACATATAAAGGATGTAATGAATGATATTATATTTGATATTACTCTGTAATTATAATATAATTATGTATAATTATGTTTTAATTCCATTAAAATACAAAATAGAAATGAAAGTAGCGTTCATGCGTACGTACGACTTAGAGTCTCAATGAACGGTACATTTCATTTCATATCTACAAATGTTATAGACTATTATAAATAGATATATATACATTATATATAATATATATATGATATCTAAATAATTTATATCATTTGTGAGACATTGGACTTAACACCACATGGATAAATTGTAATTATAACATGTTCATTTTTTACTCAAGTTCCGAACATCGAATAAATACCCAATATGAACGGAAATATTTTACTAATTGTATTAGAAATGTAATAAGTGATATAAAAGGAATATTAAAATTGAAAATGTTCTTAATAATTAATATATTAACATAAGTTTATAATTCTGGAACAACAAGGAACATACTTGACAAGTTGGACATGAGGTATGGGGTTTCTTATCTCATTCTTAATTTTGTGAGATTTCCATTGTTCGCCACTCATTTATTGCATGTGGGGTATTGAGTACTTCCATTTGAAATATATTATCATGAATCTATTTATATTCATGGTATTATGTGATTAATTTGGTGATTATTAACTTTTCGTCATAGGAATCGATTGATTACAACGAAGTAAGGGTTTTTCAGCTCACTTTTTATTCCCGTGAGATTCATGCTATATTGAACAGAATTTCCTTATGTGTGGTTTATGTACAATCCATGATTGTATTCATTGTGTAATATAATTTAATTTATGGGTATTTACATCATTACATTATGATCCTTCTTCAACAGGGTGTATGTTTCGCATGTTACCAAATCAGTAAAGGAATTTCAAATTTCAATTTCCACTCATTCAGATTTACGCATACTTCATTTATTATTTTACTAAAACATTATGTGTGGAATAACTATTTATTATTTAATTAGTAATTTCCACTCCCATTTGTTTGGATATACATTTAATACACAAAATCACTCCATTGATAATTTCTCAAGTCATTGATATGAACTTGATAGGAGTAATCTTAACTCAATTTCCATTCATTGAGTTAAACATCCAAGTCATTGGTATTGTTTTTACAATAATATGTGTGAATTTACTATGATTTATTTACACTAAATATTAAATAATATTGATTGTATTTATATTTATCACATATAATAACGTCATTAATTTACCCTTCACCTAAGGATAAGGTCTTTATAAGGGACTTTTCTCAATTTACATTCCATTGAGACTCCTTTGTTTTTATGCACCAATTCAATTTTATATGGTGTATATACATTCCTTTGACATAGTATATCATGAAATAATTTATTCTCATGATATTATAATGTTTTTATTACCTCTATTATTTCTATTTAAGCTTCTCTCATTTGGTTAGAAAAATTATCTAAAATATCCTTTTAAAATGTTTTAATGATTTATTCTTCTAAATCATTCTCATCACTATCCATGTTTTTAAAATGGTATTAAGGATTTATCTATATGGAAATTAATGTTTTCAAATTTAAATCCCTTTTAAAATTATAAAAGTGGTATGGTAAAATTTGATTAAAAAATCTATTTTAAACAACTTATTGATAAAGATTGAGACTTTTAAATATTTTTATGAAAAAGCGAGATATTTATCTCAAATAGTTTTGTTTATTATTTTCATATATGTAAATATCCTTAATTATTCTTGATTGCGGTTAATATATTATAATAAAATCTTCCATATGTTACTGAATGAGTTTTGTTTGACTATGAATTTTTTATTTTTATGCCATTCATGGTTTTGGGTTAAAGTATTGACATTTCGTATTATAGTTTTAATAAAAATGTTTATATTATGTTTCCCCCATTTGATATGCGAAATGAATTGGAATTAGTAATTTATGGGTGGTTCCCTCTATAGCTCCTCGATTCATCAGTAGGTCTCATGAGACAAACTAGTGTCCTGGCACAAGGCCATGACAAAATATTATTCGTAGTCTTGGAAAAAGGCCTTGACTATGTGGTTAGGATGTCCGGAATTATGCATTCCAACCATATGAGATTAGATATTGATATTTCTTGAGGTTATTCGACTAGTAAAATACCCATGAAAATGTTTTATTTTGGAATTATTATCTTAGCTCATATTCCGGCCATAAAGTGTTAATGGTTGTTATTTGTAAGGTCTTATGTTCTCAATTATTCACCATGACTAATGTTTCTGTTATCTTCCCACTGTATTGATTACTCTTAAAGAGCATTTGAGCTCACCACTTTCTCATGTTTTTTTTCCCAGGATAGGAAGAATTTATTTATGAGTGAATTGCAAGGATAATCATGGAAGCTTGGATGTTTCTAATGGAATAAATTGGTGTTGTTTTTATTATTAAGTTGTACTGTTGAACTTATATATGTATCTTATATCCAAGACTACTAAACTGATCAGTCCTTCCGGACATGGTTCTATGTAATAATTCCAATATATTAAAATAATGCACTGGCTCCTATTTCTGGGGTTAGGGCGTTACAGTAGGTATCAGAGTAAGTATTGTACAAAACAGGGAAACTAGATATAGATAAATTCTTATTAGATCACATTACCCTAAAATAGACTTTGAGGATTAGTATAGAAGACCATCCTATAATATTGGTAATGTTGATATTTTGTGTATTTTCTAAGAAGTACATCCATGTCTGGATACGATTAGGTATAGGTGGATCTGGCACAGATGTACCTAGGAGTGAAATCTCTGTTAAGGAGTTTCTAGCTTGACCCAGGATATCATGGTATAAGACAAAATGCCTTACATCACTCTTAGTTATGACACTCTCAAGATATATGCTTAGGATCATTTACATTCTATTTACAAACCGATTTGATGGATTTTAATATAAAAAGAGAATAAATGACCATGGTTAATCCTAAGGTGTTTTAAATTTAAAATAAGGTGTCATGATATTGTATAAATGATTTTATGACTATTATTTCTCACACAAAGATATCTAGTTTAAGTCAATTTTTGTATTCCAAGGAAGTCATATTAACTTTGAGCATGATGTACAAGGTTTGAATGGTGGTGGAAATGAGAAACAAAATGGAATGTTGACAGGCATAAAAGATATCGTGTTCATTCTGAATCAGTTTCCAAAAAATATTATCAACAACATATATATTAACCAACACCATGACTCAACAAGGAAGAGAAAAGTTGTGAATGATAATATTTCCAGTAGTGAAGACCATGGAGAAAAGAATTCACATTTACCATCATACAGGAAATTTGGAAGGATACTCCTAGGAAGGTGACATAATGGAACAAAGAAAAGAATTATGTGTGAGAAATATGGACATGAAGTAATTAATTGGTGAGTAAAAATGAAGATAATTATGGAAAAAATTAAAAACTGTCCTAAGAATCCATTTATAGTCATTTGCCATAAATATAGGGTACCTGGACATTAACCTAGTGAATTCCCTATTTCTAGGATTTCCTCTTCGTCAGAAAAGAAGTTATGTTGAAATAAATGGATGGAGAAATGTTTAAAAATTATTGGTGCTCTTTCTTGATTGGATTACACTGGAGGAATTTTATCTTATCTTTGTAACTCTGCAGTTTGTCATGTGAAAATGATATTTGATGAAGAATTATATTTTATCTTGTATACATAGTTATAAATATCCATTAGGTTTTATATGATCATTATGTTTTAAGAAATTACAAGTTATTAAATTTTGGAAAGAAAATGTGAGTTATGAGATAACATTTGTGATGGAATTATGTTATAGTTATTTTGAGGAATCATTATCATTTTTGGGAACAGTATATAATTATATTGTTTAATAAAAGGGACAAAACTAAGACCATGTGACAACCCGTCATGTCAGACAAAGATGTGGGAATCGAACCCATAACCATATTGGAATTGATATTTATTGCATAACACTGGATATGTGAAGTCCCAATTTTGTGAGAATAATTCATTTTAGTTAAATGATTATTTTTGGTCAATAAAAAGTTGTTTTGGGATCTTATGTCTTATCAAATGGATATTGTTAGTATTGGAAAATGACTTGGTGATTAAGTGATAAATGTTATTTTGGACAACATGCACTCTATTGGGAATACTATATGCCTATGGAATATAGAAAACTTTGGGATTTCATTTTAACAGTAAAGGTGTTTTTTACCTATGTTTTAATTGTGGATTTATATCGATTTGGGTTATTTATGGAAATATTTAACCTATGATAGAGAATATGTGATTAAGTTAATTCCAATTAAGTATGTGACATTAAGATTAGTCCATATTATTTGGAGATACAATTTAACGTGGAATACTACGTATGAAAATTTTTCAGAGTTTTGGGTTTCAATTATAGTTTGGATTATATTAAAAGATTTTATTGACAGTTGTTTATTAAATGGTATTTATTAAACTTTGGGTATTGTTGTTTTATTTTTTGATATTATGTTATGTATTTCCGTCTCTAAAGTATTATCATTTTTGTGGATCATCTGATCTTTTACTAACAATTTTGGTTTTAGATAATCTCAATTGAAAAGTTAAATATATAGTTCATCAATTTTGGATAATGTGATTCTATATAAGTTGATTATAGTGATTCAGGAGTGACCAATTCATCTTCAATACTAATCATTTGGATTGAAAGATGAGTTTTTGGTAAGAATTAGATAAAAAATGAAACTCTACTTGTCAATTATTATTTTTCCTGTTCTATGAATAAATTAATTTTTAAACATTATGGAAGACATTTTAAAACCAAACATGTGTTATCATAATGCATTATGTTTTGTTGAAGCGATGATGTTTTAAATCATTATAGATTTATGGCTTTGAGGCCCTCAATTTTACACTTGTTTGTGATTGATGACCTCAATCACTCCCTATATATATATACATTACTCCTCCAATTATGTGTCTTTAAATTTCACCAATGTTCTCTGAATTGGGATCATAATTTAGTGGTGACTTTAATCTCCTTTTCCCTCTTGTTAATACTTAATTTTATTATCCTAATTTCAGATGTGGGTTTTCAAAAAGGTATTTTTCGATTTTAACCTTTTATTTTCAAAGATCAATTTGAAATTTTGAGGATGAAATTTGTTTAATTAGGGGAGGGTAACACCCCAATAGTCCATAGTAAGATATTTTCTTTAAATTCAATAGCTTAAACTACACGCAACACTGAGTTCGAGCGCACCACGACATACCAAACTAACTGTGCCAAAGTGTTTATGAATAGTATTATCTAGATTTTGAATTTTATATACTCCATATAATTTTAACTTATGTATTATGTGTTTCTTACATATATTATAAGAAAAAATTCCAATTTTCAGATAAATAAATGTATTTTTTAAAAAATAATCAATTTTAAAACCTTTTTAATGGAAAAACCTTTTTAAATAAAATATTTAAACCTTTTAAATATTCATTTTGACAAACTAAAATTATTCTTTAGAATCGGAACATCAAAATTTACTTTGGATAAAATTTTGGTATTTTTCTAATAATATTCATTTTTTATGAATGGTGAGAAATAATGTATTATAATTCAAAACTACCTTTTAATAAAATTTATTTATATGGTTATATTATATTTAAAATTGGGTATTAAGTGTAATTAGATTATATTTTTACCCTTTAATCCAATTTTGGTCATTTTAATTAATTTCACATTGAAATTATACATAAACAAGTGTTAATATTTTGATATTCATTGTTTCTTAAAAACACGCTATTTGTTTTGACAACGAGAATTATTTTTAAATTAATGAATAAAAAATATATTTTTTGAATTTGGTAAAATACACATAATTTTTGAATTCATAATTTCAAATATAACTTAGGAAGAATTTTTGGTATTTTTCTGAAAAACATCAATTTTTGATGAATAGTGAAACCACTAAGTAGTAGTTAGAAATCCGAATTTTTCATTTAAATGAAAATTTACCAATTTTGTGAATTGATTTTCTAAAATATGAGATACATGGTTGTTTTTAGTATGTAAAATTTTGTTTAATAAGATGAAAATAATTTTTGGTGAATAGTAACGTTTGTCTTTTATTTACTACGGTTAAAGGTAAATATGGTAATTCAATGTAAAAATAATATTATAATAATTAAAAATGACCTTTACACTTGGCCTAACTTTATTGGATGTGTCATTGCCGACAATGGTCATCCTTGGGTGTATTTTTGGTCCCCATGGAGCCACTTAATAATGATAATGACTCTTTATTTTAATTAACGTAAAGTAAAGACAAAAAATGACATTAACAAATATCATTTAGTATATCAATTTTGACATGGGGTTATATATGTCATGATTTCAATTATAAATAAAAATTAGAAATATAAAACAATTTCCTACATTAGGGTTATTTAATATAACTTTTAGACATAAAATAAATTAATTCTTTATGACACAATAATGATGTAGTATTTACCTCTTTTATAAATGAATTAAATAAATATCATTATTAATATTTAAATAATATACAGAACCAGTACAATTCTTATTGGATGATTTTATTTTGACCATGAGCCATGTTATCATCGAATTTAATTTCTTTTGGACCATTTGAAACTGAATATCACTATATAATAAAATAATATTTTTCACACTTTCCAAAATATCCCCTCCTCCCCCATATAAAAGGACACCACTTACAACCCATTGCACACACCTCTCAAGCCCATTGGACTATCCATACCATAAAAATATAATTTTTAAAGATCCCCCTCTTCCTCCTAAAAGCATTACTTTAGGAATGAGGATCTTCAAGATGTCCTTTTGGTTTAATACAAATTATGTTACCAAACATAATGGTAATGTTTTCTCTTAAATTCTTTTGTTTCATTTTGTATTATTTTACTTATCCAACCACATAAAAACATTTTATTACTTTATTTTATAACATAAACAGTATAATTTATATGCAATTATGTTGTTATGTGAAGCATTAGAACTACACTTACATACACCTCTATCTAGTGGGTGAAAACATACTGTTTCTATGGATGGAAAACTAACACTAGATGAAACAATGATTGTTCGATTAGCTCCTACATCATCCCATGGTAGCCATTAATATGTCACAACATTTATATATGATATATATATATGTTTTTTGTTTTAATTATTCCTCTATTATTTTCATTTATATCATTATGTTATGGGTTCCATTATGGGTAAAACACGATAATTTATTTGAGGAAGTACGGACTACTACCCCCTCAAAATTATATGTCTCGTTAATGCCATATGTGGGATGTATAAAGGATGGAATTAATGATGTTATATATGATATTATAATTGAATTATAATATACCTATGTATCATTATGTTTTAATTCCATTAAAATAAAAAATGGAGATGAGAGTAGCATCCATGCGTACGTATGACTTACCGTCTCCATGAATGGTACATTTCATTACTCATCTCTAAATGTTAAGTACATTTAAAAATATAAATATATATATATATACGTGATATATAATATATATATGATATGTAAATTATGTGTATCATTTTTTAGATAATGTACTTTTGACCACATGGATAAATTGTAATTATAAAAAGTTCATTTTGGACTCAGGTTCCGATCATCGATTAATCATCAAATATGAACTCATAAAATTAACTTATTATTATAGAAATTTATTAATTGATATAAAAATAATAATAAACATTAACAATTTTCTTAATCATGTTTAAATTATCAAAATTTTATTATTCAGGATGAACATGGAACATACAAGTCTAGTCAGACATGAGGTAAGTGGTTTCTTATCTCACTCTTAATTTCATGAGATTTCCATTGTTCACCAGTTATTTATTAAATGTGGTGTATTGAGTCCTGAAATTATATATATATAATCATGAATCTCTTGATATTCATGGCATTCTGTGATAAATTTTTTTATTATTAAATTTTGGTCATACGACTCGATTGATTAGAATGAAGTAAGGGTTTTTCATCTCAATGTTTATTCCTGTGAGATTCATGCTATATTGGTCATTATTTCCTTTTATGTGGAATATGTATTGTCTGTGAATGTAATCATTGTGTAATATAATTTAATTTATGTGTATTTAAATAATCATTTTTTATATTTCTTTCATGGGGTGTATGTTTCGTAAGTTACCAAATCAGTATGGGAATTTCAAATTTTAATTTCCACTCATTTGGATTTACGCAAACTTCATTGACTATTTTACTCAAAAATAATGTGTGGAATCAATATTCATTATTTATGTACTAATTTCCACTCCCCTTTTCACGGATAAAATTTTGATACACATAATCACACCAAATTTAATTTCTCAATTCAATGATATGAACTTGATAAGAGTAATCTTAACTCAATTTCTATTCATTGAGTTAAACATCGAAGTCATTTCTGTGGTTTTTACAGGAATATGTGTTAATGTACTATGATATATTTTCATTATATATCCAATCATATTGAGTGTATTTATATTACTAACACATAATAATGTCATTGATTTATCCTTCTTTTAAGGATATGGTCTTAATTAGGGACTTTAACTCAATTTACATTCCATTGAGACTCTATTGTTATTATGATCCAATTCACTTATATATGGTGTATATACTATCCTTTGACATAATATATCATGAAATCCTTTATTATAATGATATTATAATGTTTTTATTATGTTAATTATTTGTATTCAAGTGTCATTCATTTGGTAAAAACTCTATCTAAAATATGATTTTTAAATGTTTTAAATATTTTTTATTCTAAATAATTCTCATCAATGCCCATGTTTTAAAAATTGATTTAAGGATTTATTAATATAGACATTAATGTTTTCAAATTAAAATCCCTTTAAAAATTTTCAAAGTGGTATGGGACACTTTGATTGAAAAATCTATTTTAAACGACTTCTTGATAAATAGTGAGACTTTTAAATGTTTTCAAGAAAAAGGGGGATATTTATCTCATATATTTTTTATGATTATTTTCATCTATTTCAATATCTTTCATCATTATTGATTGTTGTTAATCTTTTGGAATACAATATTCCATATTATATTGAATGAGATATTTTTGAATGTCGATGTGCTATTTTTACGCCATTCATTGTTTGAGGTAAAAGTATTGACATTTCGTATTCTAGTTTTAATATGAATTTTTATATTATGTTTCACTATTTTTTATGAGGAATTCATTGGACATAGTAAGTGGTGGGTGGAGCTCGCTATAGAAAATCGATTCATCGGTAGGTCTCATGAGAAAAACTAGTGTCTTGGGACAAGGCTTTAACAAAATCTTATTTGTAGTCTTGGCACAAATCCTTGAATATGTGGTAATGATGTTTGGAATTATGAATTACGTCATTATGAGATTAGATATTCATATTTCATGTGGTTATTTGACTAGTAGAATACCCATGACTATGTTTTATTATGGCATTATTCACTCATGGAATATTCCTACCATAAAGTGTTCATGATTATTATTTGTAAAGTCATGTGTTTTCAATTATTCACCATGCCTAATGGTTATGTTATCTTCCACTGTATTTCTTACTCTTACTGAGAATTTGAGCTCACCCCTTTCTCATGTTCCATTTTCACTGGATACGATAAGTTAGTTATGAGTGACTTGCATGAATAATCTTCGAAACATGGATGTTTCTAATTGAATAAATTAGTGTTGTTTTAATAATCAAGTTATAGTGTTGAACTCATCAATGTATATTGTTTCAAAGACTACTAAACTGATCGGTCCTTCCAAAATTGATTCCTTGCAATCATTCCAATATATTAATATAAGGCACTAGCTCCTCGATTTTTGGGTCGGGGCATTACACTCATGGTGACCATTATAGTGGAACTGTTTTTATATATGGTATATATTATTTTTATTTTTTCTTTATGATGATGTATTTTCCATTTATAGAATACCTTTATCATTTCCATTATATGTAAAGACAATAATTTCATTTGAGTATGTACGGACTATCGCCCCATCAAAGTGATATGACTCGTCAATGACATATGTGGGACATATAAAATAGAGATTTAATGATATTATATATTATATTATACTGGAATTATAATATACCTATGTATCATTATGTTTTAATTGCATGAAAACAAGAAATAAAAATGAAGGTAGCATTCCGGAGTACGTACAACATACTCTCTCCATGAACGGTGCATTTCATTTATTACCTCCAAATGTTATGTACAATTATAAATACATGTATATAATAGATATAATTTATATATATGATATCTGAATCATGAAAATAATTCTTGATATAATGAAATTTTGACCATGTGAACAACTTTGAATTATAAGAAGTCAATTTTTTACTCAAGTACCAAATATTGACAAAACAACCATTATTTTCTCAAATAATTACATAATGTTTATAACATGGTAATAAGTGATATAATAAGAATAATAAACCTGAAATGGTTCTTAACCAAGTAGAAATTATCTTTAGTTTATTTTTCAGTACATTAAAGAACAAACGAGTTAACTTGGGCACGAGGTAAGGGATTCGTCTCATTCTCCTATCATTGAGGCATATTTTGTTTTAATACATGATTTTATTTTATAAGATGTATATACACCTTTGATATTTAATTTTATTCAAAAATAATTTTTTTCAAAAAATAGTTTTACTAAACAAATAAAAAAGAAAGGTTCTCTTTAGCGTACACGGTGATAATGAACTTTCCACCGCCGAAAGTATTATTTGATCTTTGGATTCTTTAACAAGACATATTGTTTTCTTAAAAGGAAAATAAAATCCATATACTATTTTTACATATTTTGGTTTTGAAAATGGTTTTGATAATATATTTTTTATGTTAATATATTTAAATGACATATTATGATTGAAATGTGGAAATGTTATCTTCCCTTTATATTTGTTTTATGTGTTACGAATATGTTATGGTTCTTGGGAATTGTTATGTATACGGGTAGATCCTTGATAAACCTAGGGAGGAAGATCCTAAGATAGCACTCTAATGCATTTGTTAACGTGATAGTGGTAAACGTGAATTTTTCTCCTAAGAGATTTAGGTAATATACTCTGATGGGTATTCCAAATGTAACTCCCTATGTATCATTGATAGAGAAAATGTAATTAAGATATGAATGCCCCAAGATAAAATTATTATTTAAGTTTTCTATGTGTTATTCATAAATCTTATGATTTCAAGAGGTATGTTAAAGAGCTAATGTTATTAATGTAGTGATGAACTAATGTTTTATTTCATTTTTTTATAACTCTTTCTGAGATTTTTTCTGCTCATCCCATGTTTTGAAATGTTTTTCACGTAACCTAAAAATGAATAGGGTCAAATTTGGGATCATGGAATAGTCATGCTATCTAAAACATGGGACTATACATGACTCTTTTTTTCAAGAGTTTTTATTTTATGAAAAAATGGAAACTGAGAAGAAGTGTATACCTTCTAATTTTTGAGATGTAGTGTAATAGTTATGGCCTGATTATGAGACCCCATCCTTAAACCTTACTTAATCTTGAGTTATTACAAGATTACACATTGAGGATCTTTTCAGGTTTAGAGTTTTAGAGAATTAGATCATGAAACTTGCATTAAATTCCACATTTAAAAAAAGTGGTTACAGAAAAGACAGTATTCATTCTTCCCATCAACGGAACATATTTAAAATAAAACACGAATTCTTTCTTGACACATCCTTGACATTATCATCACATCATGTACCTTTCCCTTGACCTGTGAAAAACATTTAAAAAACATGGGATGAGCATAAAAAGCTCAGTAAGGGTTATAAAAATATGGAAAGGAAACATGAGTTCATATATACATAAGAATGAAATCATACTTTACCCATAAAACATAGTCACTTTAACATACCACATAAAATCATGAATAAATCATAGAAATCATAAGACATAAAAGGTAACTTGAGGCATTCATAACATTCTTACGTAGGGAGTAACCCTCTTGGTTAGGTTTGGAATACCCACCACAGTATATTCCCTAAATCTCATCAGAGAAACCTTAATGTTTCACTCCTTCGCATTACCCATTACATTGGAGAGCTATATCGGGCTCACCCGCCCTTAGTCTATCACGGAACCACCCGTCTTCATAATAATGCCCAAGAACCTCAACATAATCGTATCACATAAAATATGTATAAAGGAAACATAACATTTCCACCTTTCAATCACAAGATATCAATACCACACATGGATATAAAAATATTATGAAAACCATTTTCAATACCAAAATAAATGAAAATTAAAACATGGTTTTTATTTTTCTTTTAAAAAAAAGGTATGGCTTTTAGAAGAAGCCGAAACTCAAATAATGGTCACGGTGGCGGAGAAGTCGTTGTCGCCGCATATGTACGAAAAAAACATTCCCTTTTGTCTTTTAGTAAACTCTTCGTATAAAAAAGATTCCTTTTGAATAAACATAAAAGTCAATGGGGGTTTATACACCATATAAAAGAAGGTTGTGTATAAAATAAAATATGCCTCATTGAAAGGAGATTGAGTCGAAGTCCCATAAAAAGACGATATCCTTGGTTTAATGATAAATCAATTACATAATTATGTGTGACAAACGAATACACCAAATATAAGTGGATATTAAGTGTAAAATAATCAACAGCCATTCACACATATTCAAAGATGACATATTCAATAACTACATGTTGAACCCAAAGAAATCGAAATTGGGTTAAGAAGTTCCCTTGACATCCTAACGGCGTCACATCAAAATGAGTTGATGAGAGATAAAAAGTGTATCTCATCACTTGGAAATAAAATTTACATCAATAACGATATATGAGAACATATCCCAACATAAAAATACGTAATTTAAAAGACCCAATAAAAGAAGTCTTTTAAAAAGAGGAGGGTGAAAGGTTCCATTACCGACTAGGGTATCTTTCAAAATATACACCCCATGAAAGAAGGACAATACATCATTGATGTAAATACTCATAAACGAAATTATATTACACAAAGAGTAGAATAATGTGAAGTACATACACCACTCAAAGGAAACTGCTGAAAATGTAGCATAAATCTCATGGGAATAAAAGTAAGTTGAAAAATCACTTACGAAAACTCGGCAGCCTAACGGCGCCACATAAAACATACAAAAATGGATTGATGAGATCAAATTGGGTATCTCATCATATTAACATAAAGTTTATAGAAATAGGAATATAAAATAACATCCCCCCAAATAACAAAGAGGAGCTTAAAATAAGTGACATAAAGGAGAGTACTTAAAAAGAACGAGATAGGATAGATCTCTTACGAAAATTCGGCAGCCTAACGATGCCACTCAAAACTTCCAAAATGGATTGATGAGAGAGAATAGGGTCTCTCATCACATGAACATAAAAATTACAGTAATATTAATATAAAAGAACATCCCAATAACAAGAAAGATGAGCTTTAAAAGTAATTACATAAAAGAGTGTTCTTAAAAAGAAAGAGAGGAGTAGGATCCCTTACCTCGGGTCCGAATTGACTCGATCGTTCTTTAATATCCTAAATAATAAACTTGAGCAAATTTATACTTGATTAAGAACCATTTTCAAGCTTATTATTCCTTTTATATCACTTATTTCCATGTTATAAACATTATGTAATCATTAAGTTAATAATGTTTGTTTTGTCGATATTTGGTTCTTAAGTCGAAAGTGGACTTCTTACAATTACATGTTGTTCATGTGGTCAAAGGTTCTTTATATCCAGAATGACATTCCGGATTTGGATATCATATATATCATATATATCCATAATATACATGTATTTATAATATCACATAATCATTTAGAGGAAATAAATGAAATGCACTGTTCATGGAGACGGTAAGCCGTACGTACGCATGAACGCTACTTTCATTTCTATGTCGTATTAATGGAATTAAAACTATATGAGAGGTATGAATATTTTAATTCCAGATTTTTATTAATAATTTAGATGTAACATACATAATATATATCCATTATATATATCTACTCATAATAATACATTACATTTGGGGATATGAAATGAAATGCACCGTTCATGGAGACGGTAAGCCGTACGTACGCATGAACGCTACTTTCATTTCTATCTCATATTTTAATGGAAAGAAAATAATAATTATATAAAGGTATATTATAATTCCAGTATAAAATCATATATAATAACTTTAAATCCATCCTTTATACGTCCTACATATGGCATTAACGAATCACATCACTTTGAGGGGGCAGTAGTCCGCACTTTCTTAAATAAAGATATCGTGTTTACCCATAAGGGAAACCATAAAGGTATGCCATAAATGAAAAATACAGAAGCTTAAGTAAAACATAAACATATTATATATCATATATAAGTATAGTGTCATCTTAATGGCCACCATTGAATGTGTTAAAAGAATGTTGAACAATCATCGTTTCGGGAGGCAGAAATTTGCCATCCACAGAAACAGTATGTTCTTTAACAATTAGATGTAGGTGTGTGTATGTGTAGCTCGAATACTTCTTATAACAACATCCTAGTATATTTAAGATAGTGTATCTGTTAAAAAATAAATGAATAAAGAGAGTTTAGGGGGTTGGAGAAGCAAAATAAAACAAAAGGACTCAAGTGAAGACATTACCTTAAAATTGGGTAACTCTCTTAGATTTGAGCTCAAAGGCTTCCTTGGGAAGACTTATGCCCAATTTGAGGCTTCAAGGAGTAAGAGAGGGATGTTTAGAGACAAAATGGGCAGGTTTTGGCCGAGCCAAAGGCTTTTGAAGTGTGGGTAAAGAGGTATAGGTGGGGGCCTTTTATAAGAGAAGAGGAGGGGCACTCTTGGAATGGTATAAAATGTAACTTCATTTGCAAATGAGTTTCGGATTTTAGTGGTCCCACATTGATGTATTTCGAGGTTAAAGTTATAAGGGTTCTAAATCCACCAATCCAATAGGGTTTGGACATGTGTAGGTCTTAGAGTTTACATTATCTTTCCGTTTTATTTAAATCGTTAAATAATGAGGTCATCGCTGCATCATCATGATGTCATAGATAATTTAATTTATATAATGTATAAAAATTTAAAAAAAAATACTGTGATGTAGGAAATATTTTTATATTTCCAATTAATATTTATAGTCCAAAATATCTTTTATGTAGACAAAATTTAAAATATTTTACTTAGGTGATACATTCTTTGTAACATTTAACATTCCTTAAAAAAAGATAAAAAGTCACTTTCTCACAAAAGTGATTCCATGGGGCCCCAAGTTTGGAACAAGGCATCCCATGGTCTTCCATGAGACAACCAGTAGCCTTAGGACACATTTTGTGGTCATTTATTATTATTATTATATTATCTTATTATCTTTAACTACCCGATTACTCATTAATCAAGATAATTAAACATAATTATCGTCGTTACTCTTCATAATCTCAAAAAACAAAAGAGTCTTAATTACATAATTTGGACCTTCTGATTCCAAATATGTAATCCATTTTTTCCAAATTCCAAACAAAGAAATTGCAATAATTAATTTAAAAAAAACTTCCCGTTGTCAAAACAAATAGCGTGTTTTTTAGAAAAAATATTTATTAAAAGTTTGGCACTTGTTTATGCCCAATTCCAAAGTGAAATTAATCCCAATGACGATCATTGGATTAAAAGGTAAAAATATATTCCAATTACACTTTAAAACAAATTTAAAAAGATAATATAACCATATAATTAAATTATATGAAAAAACAGTTTTGATGTAAAATGCAGTATTTTTCACTATTCATTGAAAAATGAACATTGTCAGAAAAATACCAAAAATTAACCCAAGGTAAATTTATATGTCCCAATAATAAATAATATGTTTATTTTGAAAAATAGAGCTTATAAAATTGTCAAAATTTTGATTTAAAAATGGGTTTCCATCAAAAGTTAGTAAAACAATCTTTTTAAAAAATACTAGTGTATTCAATGCTTAAGATTGGATTCATTTATATTTTAAGCCTCTAAATTTTTTTGGATAAAATTAAAAACATTTAAAAAAATATATATAATCATATTTTAGTTTTTTTCTATTCATTCTTGTCAATACAATGGCTATGTGTTAACTACCATTTAAAATAATATTATTTTATTATTAGAGTGCAATGTATGATTTCAAAGGAACTCGTTGTTGTGTATTGGGTAAGCCATCGAGCATAGCGTTCCATTTAAATTAATATTTAAATTTTATTCAAAATTAGGGATAAATAAAAAAATTTCATATTATTTATTTACCTTGGGTGTTACATCCTTCCCCCTTGCAATTTTAAAATTGAGCTTAGAAACATCCTTGAACGTCCCACATCAGAACAAGGGTCGGTAAAAAAATCACTTTAAAATAAAGAATGATAAGTACAAAGGTCACCTGAGTTAACCCATACTAGGATTCCTTGTAGAAAAATATGGACATGGAGGAGAAAACATAGGGTGATATTCTGATGGAGAGTGATAGAAAACATGTTTAGGAGAAAGTTAACCACAAGAAAATCACAAACATGGGATTGGTTAAACGGTATTCGATTCCCCAGTAGGAAAAGTTAATAGACAACATTTTTGTTTTAAGTTACTTTTTATTGAGGAATTTATTCATAAGGAAACATAATCACTTATCATGTTGACTTTCAACTTTTATTAGATTCCTTACACAAACTCATATTTTCTCGAAAAGATGAGTATTTAGGAAGACTTGTTCTCATTAAGAGTACTATAATAAATTTCTAGAGAATCACCTAATCCAAAATAGAGAACTATGTACTTCCCATGTCTTTAGACTCTATCCAAAACCAAAACTAAAAAGGTTAGTACATGATCAGATAATCCAGAAAAGGATAACCCTTTCTAAAAAAAATCTCTTCTTAATCTCCAAAATTTGTCCAACAAAACCCAATGTTCAACGAGGACCATTCGATAAACAATTTTTCCATAAAAATTCTTCAAAATAAATCAAACTAAGATTGAAACCCAAATATTTGAAGGATTTAGTCACATAGTCTTCCAAGTTAAATCGTAACATTTATCTCCAAACAACATCAATTGCTCTTAATGTCTCTTATTTAAAAGTAATTAACCTAATCACATATCCTCAATGATAGGTTAATAAATTTCCATAGATAACCCAAAATCAACTTACTCTTAATTCATAAAATCATCTAACTAAAAAGAATCACTCAACCTAACCAGGGACTTCACGTAGTCCAGTCGTAGGCGATAAATACCAGTCGCACTTTGGTTGTGGGTTCGATTCCCACATCTTTGTTTGACGCGACGGGTTGTCACACGGTCTGCATGTTGTCCTTTTTCCAAAACTATATAATTCTCAAATCATTCCCCAAAAAGAGATAAAATCATAAAAAATAACCATAACATAATTTAACCTCAATTTTATCTCATGCCTTTCACTTCCATCATAACATATAGTAACCCATAATTACCTCAAATGTTAGGATCATATAAACCCAAATGGTTCTTTATAACTATGTCCACAAAAGAACAGATAATTATTCCTTGAATAAAATTATCATATTTTAAACATCAGGGTTACACATAATATAAAAAGGCCTCTAATGTAACCCCATCATCAAAAGAGACTTAATACTCTTAAGAATTTCACCATAACTCTTGAAGCCCTTATATGTTGACATATTACTCATTCAATATTCTTCATGATCAATTAACCATTCCTTTCCAACTTATTATAAAATACTTCTTTCATACAGACAAAATCATGAATCATATCCTAAGATCCCAAAATAGGAAAACAATAGTTATGATATAATCCATACCTTTGATTGGTCATTGTCAGTTTCTTCATCCTCAATAGGAATGGCATTAGGTATTGGTAAACGAACATTTGTACGATCTTGGTGATCCCATTCACGAAACTTCTTCATAGGACATGTGTTTTCATAATGACCATGCACACCACATTTAAAACCTTCAATTGATCCCACAAAAAGAACTTCTTTCCCTTTCCTCGAGTCAACTGGATGCTTCCTTTTTCCACGGAAGGTTCTTGCTTTATGACCTTCATTTCCACATCTATAGCATATTTCTGTCCCTTTGAAACATTTTCCTAGGTGTTTCTTTCCACATCCTTGACACATAGGTTTTTGAACACGCTTACCTTTATGATTATTACCTGTAGTTCTGTAGGGACTTGTTTCTCGCATATATGATGCCTTAGAGAAATCACCAAGGTTTAGGTGGTCAATCATGACTCCAGATAGTTGGTGGAGGATAATCACAAGAGTTGTCATTGCAACCCCCATATCATTCAGTTGCATGCTCAAAAAACTGTCACAGTTTCCTTCACATCCACTGTTACTTTGGCGCCTGCTAGATCCAGCCATTTCCTAAAACCAAAAAGGTCAGTGTGAGTATATCAATAAACCCATCATTTACTAATGAGGAAGATAAACACTGAGATATACTTACTCATTCACTTTAGCTAAAACTAGGACTCTTTCTGAATTCCTAACCATTATGGTAATGTCACTTATGCTTAAAGAATACCCTAACCTCTAAATTTATCTAAACTAACCTTTGATACCAACTATAAGGCCGAAGACATAAACCTTACTTAATCTTGAGTTATTACAACATTACACATTGAAGATCTTTTCAGGTTTAGTGTTTTAGAGAATTAGATCATGAAACTTGCATTACATTCCGCATTTAAACAATGTGGTTACATAAAAGACAATATTCATTCTTCCCGTCAACAGAAACATATTTAAAATAAAACACGAATTCTTTCTTGACACATCCTTGACACTATCATCACATCATGTACCTTTCCATTGACCTGTGAAAAACATTTCAAAAACATGGGATGAGCATAAAAAGCTCAGTAAGGGTTATAAAAATATGGAAAGGAAACATGAGTTCATATATACATAAGAATGAAATCATACTTTACCCATAAAACATAGGCACTTTAACATACCTCATCAAATCATGAATAAATCATAGAAATCATAAGACATAAAAGTTAACTTGAGGCATTCATAACAATATTACATAGAGAGTAACCCTCTTGGTTACATTTGGAATACCCACCACAGTATATTCCCTAAATCTCTTCGGAGAAACCTTAATTTTTCACTCCTTCGCGTTACCCAATGCATTGGAGAGCTATATCGGACTCACCCACCCTTAGTCTATCACGGAACCTCCCATCTTCATAATAATGCCCAAGAACCTCAACATAATCGTATCACATAAAACATGCATAAAGGAAACATAACATTTCCACCTTTCAATCACAAGATATAAATACCACACATTGATATAAAAATATTATGAAAATGATTTTCAATACAAAAATAAAAGAAAATTAAAACATGGTATTTATTTTTCTTTAAAAAAAGGTATGGCTTGTAGAGGAATCTGAATCTCAAATAATGGTCATGGCGGCAGAGAAGTCGTTGTCACCGCATACGTACGACAAAAACATTCCCTTTTGTCATTTAGTAAACGCTTCGTATAAAAAAGATTCATTTTGAATAAAAGTAAAAGTCAAAGGGGTTTATACACCATATAAAATAAGGCTGTGTATAAAATAAAATATGCCCCAATGAAAAGAGATTGAGACGAAGTGCCATACAAAGACGGTATCCTTGGTTTAAGGATAAATCAATTACATAATTATGTGTGACAAACAAATACACCAAATATAAGTGGATATTAAGTGTAAAATAATCAAAGGTCATTCACACATATTCAAAGGATGACATATTCAATAACTACATGTTGAACCCAAAGAAATCGAAATTGGGTTAAGAAGTTCCCTTGACAGCCTAACGACGTCACATAAAAATTAGTTGATGAGAGATAAAAAGTGTATCTCATCACTTGGAAATAAAATTTACATCAATAATGATATATAAGAACATATCCCAACATAACAATATGTAATTTAAAAGACCCAATAAAAGAAGTCTTTTAAAAAGGGGAGGGTGAAAGGATTCCTTACCGACATGGGTATCTTTCAAAACATACACCCCATGAAAGTGGGACATTACATCATTGATGTAAATACTCATAAACGAAATAATATTACAAAAATAGTAGAATAATGGGCAGTACATACACCAATAAAAGGAAATTGTGGCAAATGTAGCATAAATCTCACAAGAATAAAAGTAAGATGAGAAATCCCTTAAGAAAACTTGGCAGCCTAACGACGCCACATAAAACATACAAAAATGGATTGATGAGATCAAATAGGGTATCTCATCATATTAACACAAAGTTTACAGAAATAGTAATATAAAAGAACATCCCCTAAAATAACAAAGAGGAGCTTAAAATAAGTGACATAAAGGAGAGTACTTAAAAAGAATGAGATAGGTTAGATCTTTTACGAAAATTCGGCATCCTAACGGTGCCACTCAAAACTTCCAAAATGGATTGATGAGAGAGAATAGGGTCTCTCATCACATGAACATAAAAATTACAGTAATATTAATATAAAATAACATCCCAATAACAAGAAAGATGAGCTTTAAAAGGAATGACATAAAAGAGTGTACTTAAAAAGAAAGAGAGGAGTAGGATCCCTTACCTCGGGTCTGACTTGACTCGACCATTCTTTAATCTCCTGAATAATAAACTTGAGTTAATTTATACATTATTAAGAACATTTTTCAAGATTATTATTCCTTTTATATCACTTATTTCCCTGTTATAAACATTATGTAATCATTAAGTTAATAATGTTTGTTTTGTCAATATTTGGTTCTTAAGTCGAAAGTGGACTTCTTATAATTACATGTTGTTCGTGTAGTCAAAGGTTCATTATATATAGAATAAAATTCCTGATTTGGATATCATATATATAATATATATCCAGAATATATATGTATTTATAATATCACATAATCATTTAGAATAAAGAAATTAAATGCACCGTTCATGGAGACGGTAAGTCGTACGTACGCATGAACGCTACTTTCATTTCTATGTCGTATTATTGAAATTAAAACTATACGAGAGGTATGAATATTTTAATTCCAGAATTATATTAATCATTTATATGTAACATACATCATATATATCCATTATATATATGTACTCATAATAATACATTACATTTGGGGATAAGAAATGAAATGCACCGTTCATGGAGACGGTAAGTCGTACGTACGCATGAACGCTACTTTCATTTCTATCTCATACTTTAATGGAATGAAAATAATAATTATATAAAGGTATATTATAATTCCAGTATAACATCATATATAATAACTTTAAATCCATCCTTTATACATCCCACATATGGCATTAACTAATCACATCACTTTGAGGGGGCGGTAGTCTGCACTTCCTTAAATAAAGATATCGTGTTTACCCATAATGGAAACTATAAAGGTATTCCATTAATGAAAAATAAATAAGATTAAGTAAAACATAAAAATATTATATATCATATATAAGTATAGTGTCATCTTAATGGCCACCTTTGAAGGTGTTAAAATAATGTTGAACAATCATCGTTTCGGGAGGTAGAAATTCACCATCCACAGAAACAGTATGTTCTTTAACAATTAGATGTAGGTGTGTGTAATTGTAGCTATAATCCTTCTTATAACAACATCCTAGTATATTTAAGATACTGGAGTTGTTACAAAATAAACGAATAAAGAGAGTTTAGGGGGTTGGAGAAGCAAAATAAACCAAAAGGACTCAAGTGAAGACATTACCTTAAAATCAGGTAACTCTCTTAGATTTTAGCTCAAAGGCTCCCTTGGGAAGACTTCTGCCCAACGTGAGGCTTGAAGGAGTAAGAGAGGGATGTGGAGAGACAATATGGGCCGTGTTTGGCCGATCCAATGGCTTTTGAAGTGTGGGTTAGGAGGTAGAGGTGGGGGCCTTTTATAAAAGGAGAGGAGGGGCACTCTTGGAATGGTATAAAATGTAACTTCATTTGCAAATGAGTTTCGGATTTTAGTGGTCCCACATTGATGTATTTCGAGGATAAAGTGATAAGGTTTCGAAATACACCCATACAATAGGTTCTGGACATGTGTAGTTCTTATAGTTTACATTATCTTTCCATTTTATTTAAATCATTAAATAATGAGGTCATCGCTGCATCATCATGATGTCACGGATAATTTAATTTATATAATTTCTAAAAATTATAAAAAAATACTATGATGTAGGAAATATTTTTAGATTTAAAATTAATATTTATAGTCCAAAATATCTTTTATGTAGACAAAATTTAAAATATTTTACTTAGGTGATACATTCTTTGTTACATTTAACATTCCTTAAAAAAATGATAAAAAGTCACTTTCTCACAAAATTGATTCGATGGGGCCCCCAAGTTTGGTACAAGGCATCCCATGGTCGGCCATGATACCACCAGTATCCTTAGGACACATTTTGTGGTCATTTTTTATTATTATGATATTATCTTATTATCTTTAACTACCCGATTACTCATTAATCAAGATAATTAATGATAATTACCGTCGTTACTATTCATAATGTCCAAAAACAAAAGAGTCTTAATTACATAATTTGTACCTTATGATTCCAAATATGTAATCCATTTTTACAAATTCCAAACAAATAAATTGCAATAATTAATTTAAAAAAAAACTTCCTATTGTCAAAACAAATAGCGGGTTTTTTAGAAACAATATTTATGAAAAGTATGGCACTTGTTTATGTCCAATTCCCAAGTGAAATTAATCCCAATGACCATAATTGGATTAAATGGTAAAAATATATTCCAATTATACTTTAAAACAAAATAAAAAGATAATATAACCATATAATTAAATTATATGAAAATGCAGTTTTGATGTAAAATGGAGTATTTTTCACTATTCATTGAAAAATGAACATTGTTAGAAAAATACCACAAATTATCCCAAGGTAAATTTCTATGTCCCAATAATAAATAATATGTTTATTTTCAAAAATAGAGCTTATAAAATTGTCAAAAGTTTGATTTAAAAATGGTTTTCCATCAAAAGGCCGTAAAACAATCTTTTTAAAAATACTAGTGTATCCATTGCTTAATATTGGATTCATTTGTATTTTAAGCCTCTAAATTTTTTTGGATAAAATTAAAAACATTTAACAAACATATATAATCATATTTTAGTTTTTTTCTATTCATTCTTTTCAATACAATGGCTATGTGTCAACTACCATTTAAAATAATATTATTTTATTATTAGAGTGCAACGTATGATTTCAATGGAACACGTTATTGCGTATTGGGTAAGCCATCAAGCATAGCGTTCCATTTAAATTAATATTGAAATTTTATTCACAAATAGGGATAAATATATAAATTTCATATTCTTTATTTACCTGGGGTGTTACAATGTTTCTCTGATACTATAAACCTAAAAATATCATCATTGTGAATTATTCATTTAATTCACAGTTATGTAATGTTTAATTCTATGTCCCTATAGTTGGCCTCATATGGAGGTTTACATAACCTTTGGAGTTAGGGTATTGTAAAATTAATATCAATAATTTAATTTTTTTAATATTGAAATGATATAGAATTTAAAGATTACCATGTTACTTTTCACAAGATATTTCTGTGTTCAAAATGTTTTTCCATAGAAGAAATATGGTAGCTATGTTTGGATGACATTAGGAGGAAGACAACCTTCCATATTAGAAACCTATGATGTTCGGAATCATAATAGAATTGTTTTTAGTGATGGAAGAATTAACTCGATCTATAAATAGTGGTGGTATCCAAGCACGAGATTAGCCAGATCATCCACAGAGAAACATGTCAGTAGTAGAGTATCTCATGAGGATAAATCCCCTATCATTTAAAGGATCATCTGAACATGTTCTATTAGAACGGTGGATTAAATCATAGGATAAAATTATTGACGTCATAGGGTTTTTAGAACATTAAAAGGTTTGTCTGGATCTTTACCATTTTGAAGGTGAAGCTGATCAGTGGAGGTCGATGGTGAAAAGTATCAAAGATATTGGGGATATTGATTCTCTTGATTAGGTTTAATTGAAAGGTATTATTCTTGATAAATTTTTTCCTAAGGTGGTTTTTCATAGGTTGGAAAAAATTCCTTGAATTGAGGCTTGAGGATGATTTAGTGGATTCATATGAAGAAAAACTCACTCAACTAGCAAGGTATGATCTAAATTTCATTTGAGATCTTAATAGTAAAATCAACATTTTTTACTCATGATTAAGGAAAATGTATTGAACTTATTCAGCATCTTGTGATTTCAAAAGTTATGAAAACATTGTTCATTGTTCAGAGAAGGTGGAAATGGACATTTACTTTGATCAGGTGCTCTTTGAAAAACAAAAAAATAATAGATCATGGTGGCAGATGAGAGGGAAGAAATCTTCAAAAAACCTGATGGTAAAAAACTTAAGTTTTTATTTCGCAAAAGTTTTGGTAAAAAACATGATGTGGAATTCCTTTTTAATTCTTTTATATTCTACCGATGTGGTAAAATTACACATAAGGAAAAAAATTGTACTGAAAATGTTCAAGGTAATGGTAAGAATAAATATGATTTACAATTAGTAAAATGTTTTAAGCGCAATGAAATATGTCATTATGCTAATGAGTGACCAACAAAGAACTTAACTAACGGAAAATAGCTATACTACAAGAAGAAATGGGTGATGAATTCCTTTCCAACTACTTTAGCAGATGATGGGCCATCAAATGAAGTAGTATCAGGTACATTGCTTGTTTGTTCAGATTGTGAAAATGTTTTTTTATTCAGGGTTTACACACTCATTAATTTATGATACTTTTTCTAGTAAATAAGAAATTTCATCTCATGATATGAAAATAGAAATTATGGTAAAAACACCAGGATGAAATGTTGTGACAAAAGGATATTATAATAACCTTCTTATTCTTGTCCGCGGAAAGAATCTACCAAAAAACAATATTATTTTTCCTCTAATAGAGTTTGATGTTATTCTGGGAATGGATTTTCTTTCTGTTTATCATGATAAGATTGACTGCAGATCTAATGATGTTTCTTTTCATGATGATTTATTGTTTTTGTACAAGAATGAACCCTTGCTTTTGATAACATATCAGGAAGCTGAGAAACTAGTAAAAGAAGGAAATGAATGTTACCTTTCACATATTGATGAAAAAATGAAACCGTTCAGATTAATGATTTGCCAGTGGTAAATGAGAACCTTTATGTTATTCCTAATGAGTTTCCTCATATTATACCTGACAAGGAAGATGAATTTATTATTGAATTAGTTCTTTATGCAATGCCAATTTCAAAACCCCCTTATTGAATGGATCAAATTGAACTTTTAGAGTTAATGAAGAAATAGAAGAAGTTATTAGATAAAGGTTTCACTCGACCAAGAACATCACAATGGGGTGCTCTTGTCTTGTTTGTTAAAAAAAATATGGCTCAATAAGACTTTTCATTGATGATAGAGAATTTAATAACATCACTGTTAAGAACAAATAACCTTAGCCTCATATCAATGATATGTTTGATCAGCTCCTGGGAGCTCAGTATTTTTTGAAGATTGATTTGATGTCGGGGTACAATAAATTTAATGTAAAGGATGAAGAAATTCCTAAGACCGCATTCTGTATAAGATATGGCCATTATGAATTTGTAGTTATTCCTTAAGGTATAACCAATGCACCTGGTGTATGTATGGATCTTATGAAATTAATTTTCTGTGAGTTCTTGGATATGTTTTTGGTTTTGTTAATTGATGATATTTGGGTTTATGCTAAATATAAAAAGGAGAATAAAAGTTATTTAATGGTTTTCTTTCCAACCTTAAAAGAAAAGAAACAATTTGGGATGTTTAGAAAGTCTGAATTTGGTTACAGCAAATTTCTTCCCTTGATCACATTGTTTCAAAAAATGGAATAATGGATGATCCTACTAAAACAAAAGTTGTTGAAGAATGGACAAGACCCACAAATATAACCAATATCCATAGTATTCTTGTTTTGGAAGGTTATTACCAGTGGGTTATTTGTTAATTTTTCAGGGTTATATAGTCAAATGACTATGTTAACTTAAAAAGGTATTAATTTTGTTTGGACAAAAGAATGTGATGATTGTTTTGAGGAATTGACAGGAAAATTGGTGAATGCTCTTTTTTGGGAACTACATTCATAAATGATGAGTTTATTATTGATAGTGAAGCTTCATTGAATGGAATTGGTTATGTCCTTATGTAGAATGATCTGGTAATTTCTTATGCTTTACATCTGTTAAATCCTCAAGAGTTAAATTACCCTACAATAGATTTGAAATTAGCTGCTATTTTTTTTATTTAAAAATATGGAGGCCTCATTTGTTTGGAGTAAAATGTAAAATATATACCGACCAAAAATATTTTAAGTATATATTTACTCAGAAATAATTGAACATGATATAGAGGAGATGGTTGGAATTAATCAAGGATTACAATTTCACGATCCTTTAACAACTCATAAATGAAAATACAGTGGCTAATGCTTTGAGTCAAAAAAGCAATGCTTCATTAACCACGCTACATTTGGATTGAGATTCTTTAGTTTTTGATTCGATAAACTTTGGCATAGAAGTTGTTGGTGTAGGAAATTTTTCTGTTTTTTTTCAGGTGTCATTGAAATCATATCTAACAGACAGAATAATGAAAGCACAGTAGTATGATAGTGAGTTAAAGAAAAAGGTAGAGATTGATCAATTTGGTTAGTTTCCTAAATTTAACATTTATAATGATTGTTTTTTAAGGTTTTGGTAAGAGATTATGTGTGCCTTGTGATTCACTGTTGAAGAGTGCATTGTTATGTGGAGCCCATAGTTCTATGTTTTCAGATCATCCTGGATTTACTAAGATGTACAGAGTTCTTTGTGAGTACTACTGGCGGGATGTAATGAAAATAGATATTCTTGATTTTACTGTGGAGTGTTTTACATGTCAGTAGATTAAAGAAGAGTGGCAGTTTCTTAAAGGGATTATCCAGTCATTACCTTTTCCAGAGTTGAAATGGAAAAATATATCTCTGGACTTCGTTGTGGGATTACCAAAGTCATATCTAGGTAATAATGCAATCTCGGTTATTGTGGATCAGTTGACTAAATCTACTCATTTTCATCATATTCAAGATATTGTGTCTCAAGATCAAATCTCTTGGATGTATGATAAAGAGATAGTTAGGTTTCATGGTGTTACACTCTCCACTATATTTGATCATGATCCCATGTTTGCTTCTAGCTTTTGTAAAAGACCTTCAGAAGTCGTTGGGTACTGAATTAAATTTTAGTACTGATTTTAAATCACCATCAGATGGGGAGTCAGAACATAAAATTCAGAATTTGGAGGATATTCTATGTGATTGTTCACTAGATTACGAGTGAAGTTGGGACCAACATATTTCAATGTTTGAATTTTCTAATAATAACATTTTTCATTCCATTATACATATGTATCTATTTGAGGCATTATATGGATAGTGGCATCAATATCTAGCTTTTGGGATAAAGAAGGTGAAAGGAAGCTTATGGGACCATAATTGGTAGATGCGATGGAATTAAAGATTCAGTTTTATCAGTAATACATCAGAACATGTCATAGCAGGCAGAAAAGTTATGTAGTTAATCGTAGGAAGGATCTCTCTTTAGAGGTAGTTTATCATGTCTTTATCATAGTTTATCCATGTAAAAGTGTGATATGTTTTTCTAAGAAAGAAAAGTTGAGTGTGAGGTTCATATGACCCAATGAAATCCTATAGATAGTTTGATTAATTGCTTACAGAGTGGATATAACTCCAAGTTTATCTCTGGTACACAATGTTTTTCATGTTTCAATGTTAATAAAGTATATTCCTGATCCATCTCATGTTTTAAGTCCATAGGTAGTTCATTTGGAAGAGAATCTCTCTTATGAGGAACAACCATCCCAGATTCTGGACCATAGAGAGAAAGTGTAGCGGAATAAGGTTATTCACCAGGTAAAGGTTTTGTGTAAAAAATCATATAGTTGAAGAGGCAACGCGGTAATCTAAAAATGCTATATAGGATAAATAACCCCATTTATTTGATAAGTGATTAAAATTGTGAGGACACAATTTCCAAATGCAGGAAAGGATGTAACATCCCAGGTAAATAAGGTAATAATACATTTTCATTTAAATTAATATTTTGTGATTTAAATTTTAATTTTACTTTAAATGGGTTGATATGTTCAATGGCATACCCTATATGCAAAAATACATTTTTTTGAAATCATGTGTTGCACACTAATAATATAATATTATTATTTATAATGGTAGTTAACAGCTACCCATTGTATTGTTGGGAATGAATAGTACTAACATCAATATTATTATACATGTTTTTTAAATGTTTTTCATTTATCCAATTACATTTATAGGCTTAAAATTTGAATGAATCTAATTTAAAGGATAATTTACCTTAAAAGGTTGATTTACCACATTTTGATGGATAACCCACATTAAATCTAGTTATATTAACTTTTATATGTTCTATTTGAACAAATAAAAATATCTATTAGATTAAGGACATCAAAATTTATTTTTGGTAAAATTTTGTTATTTTTCTGATAAAATTCTTTTTTTTGAATAGTGAGAAATACTGTATTTTAATTCAAAAGTGCCTTCTACTCAAATTTATTTATATGGTTAGATAATATTCATAATTTGATTTAAAGTGTAATTATATTAATTTTTTACCATTTAATCCAATTTTGGTAATTGGAATTAAATTCACTTTGAAATTGGACATAAACAAGTATCAATATTTTGATAGTTATTTTTTCTTAAAAACACACAGTTTGTTTTGATAAGGAGAATTAATTTTAAATTAACTCATTCAAATTCTATTTTTTTAATTTGGTTAAAAGGGAATAATTTTTGAATTTGATATATCAAATATATCTTAGGAGGAATGTTTGTTAGTTTTCTAAAAAACATCAATTTTTATGAATAGTGAAACCACTAAGTAGATGTTAAAAACTGACATTTTCATTTAAATGAACCTTTACCACTTTTGTGGATTGAATTTCAAAAATCTGACATAAATGATTGTTATTAGTTAGTAAAATTTGGTTTAATAAGATGAAAATAATTTTTGGTGAATAGTAACTTTTGACTTCTATTTACCGCGTTTAATGGTAAATATTGTAATTCAAGGTAACAAGAATATTATAATAATACAAAATTACCTTAAGTCTTGTTCTAACCTTATTTAATGAATCATTTTCGACCATAATAATCTTTGGGTCTATTTTTGGACCCCATTGAGCAACTTAGGAGTGATAATGACACATTATTTTAATTAACTTAATGTAAAGGAAAAAATGATTCAAACCATTATCTTTTAGTAATTAAATATTTACACGGTGTTATATAAGTTATAATTTTGACTAAAAACATTAATTGGAAAGAAAAAAATAATTCTTACATTATAGAATTTATTTTATATTTTTTAGACATCAACTATAATAAATTATTTTTGACACAATAATGATGCAGTATTTCTTCAATAATAAAAGATTTAAATAAATAAGATAATAAATATTATAATAACATCCGAAACTAGTTCAATTATTATTGAATAAATTTATTTAGACCATGAGGCATCTTATATTTGACTTTAATTATTTTTGGACCTTTAGAAATCGAATATCATTATATAATGAAATAATATTTTCACACTTTATTAAATTTCCCCTCCTCCCACTTATAAAAATCCCTCACTTATAACTCATTCCTCACACATATAAAGCCTATTGTCTCACCCAAACCCTAAACAAATAATCTCTCAAGATCCCTCTCCTCTTCCTAGAAGCCTTACCATAGGCAAAAGGCACAACAAGAAGTATTTTTTGTTCAAACCAAAGAGAGTTTCCCAAATTAAAGGTAAGGATTAATCTTAACTTTTTTCCATTTATTTTACTTCTACAGCCCCTAAATTTTTTTTATTAGTTTATTTTATAACAACCAAAATATATTCATTATTCAAGGATTTTTTTATGATAAGGATTCTAACTACACTTACACACCCCTCTATCTATTGGGTGAATAACATACGGTTTCTGTGGATGGAAAACTAACGCCTCACGAAACGATGATTGTTCGATTATCTTCTACCACCTATCATGTTGACCATTATGATGGAAATGTATTTATATATGATTTATATTATGTTCCTTTTTTCTTTAGGCTTATTTATTTTCCATTTATAGAATACCTTTTTATTTTCCATTATGGGTAAACATGATAATTTATTTGAGGAAGTACGGACTACCGCCACCTCAAGGTGATATGACTCGTTAATTCCATATGTGGGACATATAAAGGATGAAATTAGTGATATAATATATGATATTATACTGGAATTATAATATACCTATGTATCATTATGTTTTAATTCCACTAAATTATGAATTAAAATTGAAAGTAATGTTCAGGTGTACGTACGACTTACCATCTCCATGAATGATTCATTTCATTTCATACCTTAAAATGTTATATACTATTATAAATAATTGTAAATAATTGATATATATGATATATATGATATATAAATCATGAATATCCTTCTTGATATATTGAACTTTTAACCATGTGAACAAATTTTAATTATAAGAAGTCCATTTTTGACTCGAGTACCAAATATCTTCAAAAGGACCATTATTAACTTAAAAGATTACATAATGTATATAACATGGTACTAAGTGATATAAAAGGAATAATAAACATTAACATTTTCTTAAGAAAGTATAAATTTTCTTTAGTTTTTTATTCACGAGAAAAAATAATGAACAAGTCATGTCGGACATGAGGTAAGGGACTTCATCTCAATCTCCTTTCATTGAGGCATATTTTGTTTTAATACAAAATTTTCTTTTATATGATGTTTAAATACCTTTGAATTTTAATTTTACTTAAAATTAATTTTTCTTTATGTTGTGTTTTACTAAACGACAAAAAAATTCTTCTTTTTAGCATATGCGGTGATAACGAACATTCCGCTGCCGCGAGTGTTATTTGATCTTTGGATTCCTTAAAAAGCCATATTGTTTTTTTAAATTGAAAATAAATGAAATATACTATTTTTAAGTATTTTGGTATTGAAAATGGTTTTGATAATGGATTTTTTAAGTTAATATATTTAAATGATATGTTGTGATCGAAATGTGGAAATATTATCTTCTCTATATGTTTGTTTTACGTGTTATGAACATGTTATGGTTCTTGGGAATTGTTATGTATACATGTGGTTCCCTGATAAACCTAGGGCGAGTGAGCCCAAGAAAGCTCTATAATGCATTGGGTAATGTGATAGAGGTAAATGTAAATGTTTCCCCAAATAGATTAATGGAATATACTCTAATGGGTATTCAAATGAAACTCCCTACGTAGCTGTGAAAGCTACAATGTAAGTATGATATGAATCCCACATGTTACCATTTTGATTTATTTTTTCTATTTGTTATTAATAAATCTTATGATTTCATGAGATATGTTAAAAATATTATTTTATGTATGAAATTATTATCTATTGTTTTCTTTGTTTGTTTTATAACACTTAGTGAGATTTTTTATGCTCATCCCAATTTTTGCGATGTTTTTCACAAGACATAATGATGAAAATGGTCAAGGGTGGGATCAGGGAAAATTCATGATTTCGTAAAACATAGGACTAGACATGAATCTTTTTTTCAAGGGTTTATATTTCATAAAAATTGAAACTATGTAGAAGTCTCTACGTTGTAATTTTTTAGATGTAATGTAATAGTTATGGCCTTATTATCTAAAACCTTAAACCTAAAACGATCCTCAATTTCACTTATTCATTTAATTCAAGATTATGTAATGTTAATGTCTGGGACTTTATAATAACTCTAATAAACCAATTTGGTTGTGGTGATCTAATGAGATTTTTCATTATCATTAATTGGGTTTTTACACTGATAATAATTAGAAACATTTGAATTCATGCACCGGTTTTCATATTTACCATACACCATTCATTTGAAGCATTAGAGAATGGGTGGTTCATTAGTTGGTATCTTCTTTTCTACAAAAAAATTAACCATCCTATTCATCACTTTGAATCAATTTAATCCCTTGTGACATAACATTCAATATTTAATGATCCTCACAGCTCCTATTTACAAATTCCCAAAAGGTCTAATGCTATATTTTTGTTATGTAATTGGATTGAATTTCATTCAACCATGTGATTAATTTGAAATTTCTTGAGTCTCAATGTTCCATTTCATATAAAAACCAAACGAATGGTTGTAAAATATAATTTTAAATACAACATTGAATTTATATATATTGAATTATTCATGGATAAAAATGTATTTTAAAGGTAAATATTTTTAGATACATGGTATATAGTCTCCAAGAAAAATTATATATATTTTACTCAAGGTTGATGATAAAACAAACTGCATACCCTTCATGTATTTTAAAATATGCCTCATAAGTACCAATAGATTCATCATCCATATTATTATACTCAAGGAAATCATTCTCCATTTTGAAATATATAATATTATTGAATTACATAACATGAAATATTCTCTTAATCTCATACCATTCCATAGAGATTATTTCTTTCTCCTTCCACATATTCTTAATAAGGTTACACCATTGATCTGTTTCTCCTCGAAAATGATAAATTTATATGACAATTTTATAATAGTCTATGAATTGGATAAGAGAAAATATGTTCTCAAGGATATTGATCCACCACTCATCAATTGGTGGATTAAAAGTCCCATAATAAGTAGGCATATGTTACCTCATTAAAGAAACAATAGTACGATGTTTCTTCTATTGATAATATGGATGGTCAATATGATTCAGGGAATGACAATGTTGTGGGAGAATAGTGAAAATTTTCCCTCATTCCCTATCTCCTATAAATCGATTTCTCTAGTAGTAAATCATTTCTTTTTTCCATTATAATCATTATTGGTATATTGACATATGGATTCATTTATTTATGTAAATGGAAAATCCAAGTGTACTCATCAATGTATAATAATCCAATTGAGAACACATATAATCATTAAATATAATATATAATATGTATACATTAGGAAACCTTATTCTAAATCAATATAACCATAGGTTTATCCTAAGTTATGAAGTTTCATTACCAAAATAATAGAATGTTATCATGTGCATAGACATATCCCAATGGTTTTCACCAGTGTACCAATAGTAAAAAATATATATTGACTAAACCATTCTTTTATTTCAACTGTTCCATCCAAATATTTTCATTCCTATATATTAAAATATATTAAACTAATATTATATACATAGCATTACTATCCATTCAAGAACTATAATGGTTTTGTGACTTCAAAAACATGATACCTAAAAAATAATACTTATCTTCCTTATTCTACATCTATCCTTATATTTTTTCTAATAGTGTACCCTTTTTCACATACCCTACTTAATAACAACATTATAACTACGGTAAAATTTTACGAAATTATTAGTTCAATTCAAAAATAATGGTAAGAATTAGATATATGAATAAATTTTTACATGAATTCATGATATAACCATATTAGTATGAGATCATAACTATATTATTCAAATGTCACAAACATTTTTTCATTGATCAAAAATATTATTTTTATCTAAAACAATATAACTTTAAAATACATGAATTGTATGTGTAATAAATTACCATAAACAACCCATGAATCGTATGTTCATATCATATGCATAAAAATATCATAAGTGTGTGGCACCATAATAGAAAGAGAAACAATATTGTAACACCCCTACCCCAGTTACCTAGAGTCGGTGAATTATTACAAAACATTGGAATGATCACAAAAGATAAAGTCTCGAAATATCAATTAGTTTAATAGCCTTGGAAACACTAGATACATTCATAAAGTTTACATTACATCATAAATTGAAAACTACAACAACATAGACTCCATAGTTCACACTCATATCCCCTCATACAGTCCATGTAGGCCATTCATAAAACAATACTTCACATCCTAGGAAAAATAAAACATATAAAGGGGTGAGCTGAGAATCATAGTAAGGGTAACAATATAGCATAATCATTCATAAATAAGCATAATCATTTAAGAAAATATATAACGAAAACAAAAGCCTTTTAAAATTTTACTCTAGCATAATATGGAAAAAATAAAATTAAATAATTCCCTTTACTTATTTACATGTATATTATACTAATCTAATAATCACATTCAATATCAATAACCACTTTCATAACGATGGGATGCATAATGCCAGACTATCATAACCATGTAGCCAAGTCCTCGTGCCAAGACTACAAATAAGATTTTGTCAAGGCCTCATTTCAAGACACTATTTTTTCTCATGAGACCTACTGATGCATCGAGGATCTATAGCGAGATACACCTATCACTTATTATGTCCAATGCATTCCCCATTTGAACAAGTTTAAACATAACATAAACATTCATATTAAAACTAGCATACGGAATGTAAATACTTTCTCCATAAACTATGAATGGTACAAAAATAACACATCCATAGTAAAACATATCAGAAAACCTTCAATACAATATGGATGTTTTGTATCATAATAAATCAACTTCAAATAATCTTAAAATCCATCAATGGATGTTGACATAGATGAAATCAAAACTATTTGAGAGAAATATCTCTTTTTTTATATCATTTAAAAGTCACATAATTATAAAATAAAACATTTACTTTGAAAATATCCTTATAAGCTTGTATGGGATGCTTCGACGAGTTTATAATGGTAAAAAATAGCCACACCCACCGTATAAGTTAAAAAAAGACATTCTTACCTTTATTTTGTCGAAAAGGTTAAAAAAGACCTTGTTTGGAAAACGACAGAAGGATTCCTTTATAAACAACTTATAAAAAGTCAAAAAAGGTAAAAATGACTTTCACCCATATTCTGTAAAATAGTAATAATGTTTTGAAATACATTTTTATGAAACATGGATTTGGATGATAAGGAGGTCCTAGTTGATAATTATGTATAAACAACCCCGGATAATGAAGAGATTGTGAAATAAACCCTTACCTTGTGCATTTCCTTGATAGAGTGTAGGTTAACCTCCTGTATAATAGTTAAATCATTTTTATTAAATTATAAAAGAATCATATACATAAATCTGATATCATATATGATCTTTTAATATTACTTTGTTAATAATATTTTAGTATTGTCATCGTTTACAGTGTTAACTGATTCATCTTCCTTTATATGCTTCATTATGTAAGCCGTGTTTGTTATGGATTGGATGTATCTTATTCATATCAAATATTATATCATGTACTTAAACATTACTTTTAATCATCATATGAGAATTATCCTTTAATGGATATGATGGGGAAATGAATCTAATCGCGTTCGTGGAGACGGTAATCCGTACGTATGCACGAACGCTACTTCCATTTCATTTTTCATTTTAAAAGGAATAAAAACCAAATGATAAATTGGTATATTATTATTACAGTATAATATAATATCTTATATGTGTTACTTAATTTCATTAACAAAATCCTTTATACATTCCATGTATGGTATGAACGAGTCATATCACGTTGAGAGGGCGGTAGTCCGCATTTGCTCAAAAGAAATTATTGTATATATATACAACATGAAACAAATAATGGTATGATATAAAATGGAATTACAGTAGCTTATATGTAAAATAAATATCATTAATATCATATTTAATTATAGTTCCATCATAATTCCCAACATGAGAGGTGGTAGGATATAATTGAACAATCATCGTTTCGTGAGGCGTTTGGTTTCCATCCACAGAAATGTTATGCTCTTCACCCATTAGATGGAGGTGTGTGTGAGTGTAGTTCTAATACTTCTAATAAAAATATCCTATTATATTTAGGATACTATTTTTTTACAAAAGAAAATAATAAGAAGAGTTTAGGGGTTGGAGAAATTAAATAAAAGAAAAGAAGCTAAGATAAATCCTTACTTTTACATTGGTAACTCCCTTTGGTTTGAACAAAAATGGACTCTTGAAGTTTCTTATGCCTAAGGTAAGGCTTCTAAGAGTAGGATAGGGATATATGGTGCTTAATTGGTCAGAGTTTGGATGAGTCAAAATGCTTGAGAGGTGTGAGGAATTGGATAGAGGTGGTATCCTTTTATAAGGGGGAGGAGGGGCTCTTTAGAAATAACATAAAGTATTAATTTATAATAAATTCATATCTGGTTTCTAATTGCTCCAAAGTGGATTATTCATAGTCTATGGTGGGGATGGGTCGAATACCATGAAACCAATAGATTTGAGACAGGTTTGGGTCACTATAGTAACCTTATCTTTTAGTTTTAACTCTTAGTTAAATAGTTTTACATTTACCATGTCTCTTTGTATTTTTATATTATATAGTTAATAAACATACTATATACTTCCAGGAGACCCTCATGTGTTCCGTTAATGATACAAATATCATTATATAAGTCTTTTGGCCAATCATTAGATTTTTAGGAATATAATATCAATTAATAATATAATTTTTTTAAAACTCTTTTTTGTCAATTTTGACACTATTGGGTATTTTTTTGATAAATTCATAACAACATTATTACTTCGAATAAAATTCATATAACTAATAATAATATGTAATATTAACCTAGATAATTACTGGAATTCATAAAAAGTCTCAAATTATATTTATTTGGGTATTTATAATATCAATTATTTTAATATTTCACTAATAATGTAATTACTACATCATCATTGTCTTATAAACAAAATAAATTATTTAATGTCTAAAAATTTTAAATAAAATACCCTTATGTAGGAAATAGTTTTATCTTTCCAAGGAATATTTATAATAAAATCTATCTTATGTATAACTCTATATTAAAAATGTTTTAGTTATTAAACTTTGATTTTAATTCTTTTAACTCTTCTTTGAATCAAATAATAATAAATGTCATAATCTAATCCAAGTGGATCAAATAGGTTTATATTTTATTCATAAGGATGTTTTTGGTAGAATTATACTTAGCCAATAGAATTTGGACATGTGTTAGGGTAATAATAACATCAATTTTACCCTTAATTACCCTATTTACTTTTTTACCTTGGTAAATAAAATTAAAAAGATACTATTCATAAAAAATTATTTTTATCTTATTAAACCACATTTTACTCCTTGATATTAACTGTGTCTCTCGGATTTTCGAAATTCCACTCACAGAAGCAGTAAAATTATGTTTTATGTAAATTTGTAAATTCTCCTAGGAGGTGGGTAAAAGACAGTGAAAAGTTCAATAAAATTTTATATATGTATAAAATTATTATAAACTATCTCCAATGAACTAAATTGAACTTATATAGGTATTAAATATCTATTTTGACATAAAATAAATTAAAATAAATAGTCGGTTTTAACCAATCACTCAGTGATTTTGACTATTCATAAAAAATTTAATGTTTTTAGAAAAATACCAAAAATTCATCCTAGGATAATTTATATATTCAAAATCCAAAAATGAAGTCCCTTTTGAATGATAAAATTTATAAAATTTTAAAAATTGGGTATTACTATTCATAACGGCTAGTTTGATTGGACACATTGTGTTAGAATCTCAAAATTGCATACAATGCAAGCTATTGCATTATTCAAAGGAAAATGTACCGTGGAAGCTCAGGGTGTTACATTATCCCCTCCTTCAAATAATTTTGTCCTCAAAATTTATAGAATATTATTGATTAATGTACTCGGGTGGTTCTTCATCATAAGTTCCTCGGGTTCCTGCATTGACTCTTCCATCTTATGTTTTCTTCATAAAACTTTTACCAGATGAGTCGTCCTGTTTCTCAACACTTGTTCTCTTGTATCAAGATTCCTAATGGACAATTCGCAATAAGACATATCAGGTTCAGATTTTAATTCTTCATAGGTGAGTATATGCATTGGGTCAGGAATGTATTTTCTTAATAGTGATATGTGGAACACATCGTGAACTTTGGAGAGATTTGGGGGCATTGCAATACTGTATGCTACAGCCCCAATTCATTCTAGAATTTCGAATGGTCCGATGTACCTGGGACTCAATTTACCTTTCTTACAAAAACGTATAACTCCCTTCCATGGAGATACCTTCACGAAAACATGATCTCATACATGAAATTAAAAATCCTTCCTTTAATTATTGGCATAGCTCTTCCACCTAATTTGAGCAGCTTTGATAAGGTTTTGGATTACCTTTACCTTTTCCATCATTTCCTCCACTAGTTCTGGGCCTACAGGTTGTTGTGGACCAACATCATCCTAACATGTTGGTGTGCGACATCTCCTTTTGTATAACGCTTCTTACGGCGCCATCCTAATACTTGAAGGGAAGATATTGTAATAACAAAATTCTTCCATAGTTAAATATTGATCCCACATACCTTGAAACTCATGTGAGAAAGATCTCAACATGTCTTATAAGGATTGAATAGTCTATTCTGATTGTCCATCTGTTTGAGGGTGGTAAGCAGTGCTCAAATGAAGATCAGTATCCCAAGGCCTTCTGAAGACCTCTCCAGATTCTTGATGTAAAAGGGGGATCACGGTCCAAAACAATTGATAGGGGTACTCCATGAAGTCTCAAAACTTCATTAATATATAGATTTGCTAGACGTTCAAGTTGTAGATCTTCTCTTATAGCAATAAAATTTGCTGACATGGTATGATGATCAACAATGACCCATATTTAATTGTTCCTTCTAGGATTCTTTGGTAGCCCCATGACGAAGTCCATCGTAATACTATCCCATTCCCACTCATGTATGGTAATAGGTTGCATGACCCCCCCCCCCCAGGCTATTGCCTTCCAACATTCACTTATTGATAAACCATACATCTTGACACAAAATAAGCAATCTCCTTCTTCCTATTGTCCCACCAAAAATGTTCCTTAAAATATCTATACATTTTGGTTCTCCCATGGTGTATTGAGAAATAGGAACTATTAGAATCATCCAACAATTCCATTTTTAGATCATGTATATCGGGAACACAAAGTCTCATCCCAAATTTCACAATTCCATATTCATACACAACATCATTCAATCTCCCATCATTCACAGCTTTAATCTTCTTTTGAAATTCTTCATCATCGGTATGAGAACTCTTTATCCTTTCTAGTAAAGATGGTTCGGAAAACATTTGAAAAAGTATTGATGTTTCACCTTCTATGATAATTCCCATATCCATCTTCGCTAGATCCATCAAAATAGGATCCCTTCCATTTCTCATCACATTTAAAACTCCATGATCCTTTCTACTCAAAGAATCTGACACCTTATTTGCCTTCCCCGGGTGGTAGTGTATCGTGCAATCATAATCCAGGAGTAGTTAAAGCCATCTCATTTTCCTCATGTTGAGTTCTTTCTGTGAGAAAGTATACATCAAACTCTTGTGATCAATATATATCTCACATTATTTACCATAAAGAAAACGTCTCCATATCATCAAAGAAAAGATTATAGAAGCTAACTCAAGATCATGAGTATGATAGTTTTTCTCGTGAATTTTTAGCTTTCCTGATGCATATGCCATAACCCTATCATTCTGCATAAGGACACAACCAAATCCTTTCTTCGATGCATCACTATAAATAATGAACCCATCATTCCCTGATGGCAGTGTCAATACAAGAGAACTGACTATTATTCTCTTCAGTTCTTCAAAACATTCTTCACATTTTTTTGTCCATACAAATTTAACCCCTTTACGTGTGAGCTTTGTTAATGGGTAAGCCAGTCGGGAAAAATTCTTGACGAAATGTCGATAATAACCTGCTAAACCAATAAAAATGCATACCTCGGTTATACTCGTCGGTGCTGGCCATTCTTGGATTGCCTTGGTCTTAGAAGGATCAATAGAGATTCCATCTTTAGAGACAATACGGCCACGAAAAGAAATATCCTGAATCCAGAATTCACACTTCCTAAACTTCCCATATAATTCTTGTCTTCTCAGAGTCTTCAGAATATTGTGCATGTTATTTTCATGATCTTTTTAGCTTTTGAAATATACCAATATATCATCAATAAATACCACCACAAAGTCATCAAGATATTACTTGAAAACTCTGATCATTAAAACCATGGAAAAAGAGGGTGCATTAGTCAGCCTAAAAGGCATTACTGTAAACACGTAATGCCCCTACCTGGTTTGAAATGCTGTCTTCAGAATGTCTTTCTACTTCACTCACATCTGTTGATATCCAGATCAAAGGTCAATCTTTGAAAATTATTGATCTCCATGCAGTTGGTAAAATAAATCATCAATGTAAGGTAGAGGATAGTTTTTTTTTTATTGTTATAGCATTGATATCCCTGTAGTCGATACATAACCTCATAGATCTATCTTTCTTTTTAACATAACGAGCAGGGGCTCCCCATGGAGAAACACTAGGGTGAATAAATCCCTTATTACTCAAATAATCTAGTTGTTTCTTTAGTTCCACTAATTCCATAGTGTCTATTCTATAAAGGGTCTTCGATATAGGCCTTGATCCAGGAATTAAATCAATGGAAAACTCAACTTCTCGTTCTGGAGAATGTCCCGGTAAATCTTTCAAAAACACATATACATATTCATTCAGAATAAGTAAATCCTCAATTTGAACATTCCTTTCCTCACCCACAGTCATTTCATTCTCTTCAACCCCAATAATAGAATTTAGTTGTGCTACTGGGGAAGGATCTAGATAAGAATGAGGTGGTGATGATTATGTTTTAATGATAAGGTGTTCCTTATCATCATCATCAAAAATAGTAACCTCTTTCTTCTTATAAGAAATTTTTTCATCATGGTATGAAAGAAATTATATATGAAATATTACATCAAATTCAATCATAGGTATGACAATGATATCAGTGGATAAAGAACATTTATGGTCTCTAATGGGGACTGATTCACAAAACATTATTGCAATGATATTTCCCTTAGGAGTTTTAACTGACAACTCCCTTGTCAAATAAAATTGGAAATATCTAATTTTCATAGCAAACTGGGAAGATATGAAACAATTTGATATTCCAGAATCGAATAATGCATTTTCTAAACTTGAGGAAACCATTAAATTACCGGCCACCACATCTTTTGGATATTCTACCTCAGTAGTAGTGATAGCATAAGCTTGGCCTTGATCCATTGGCCTTTTCTAAGGTACGTTCCCTTGACGCATAAGACATTCATTTGCATAATGTCCCATATCTCTACAATTATAGCATTCCACATTGACAAAAACTCTCATTCCCTTGCAATCATGAGTTTTGTGGCTATTTTCACCACACTTGTAACAGACACTCATTCCCTTCAAGCAAGTACCAGGGTGTTTCTTCCCACATTTACTGTAGGATGGATAATCAACTTTTCCATTTTTTTCATTTGTATCCATTTCCAGAGTGATCGGTAGATATCTTCTTCTCTTGTTTTTCCTTAAAGTAGTAAGACATAGGGAATTCTTTTTCTATGTTGATAGCACATGAGACAATTTCTTCGTATGAAAAGAAATATTGTGATACTAATTCTCGAAGTAGAAATGGTTTTAACCTATCAAAGAAATGATCAATCATAATTCTTGGGTTAATTTTATAATCTGATGCATGCCTCGCTAGCCTGGTAAAGTTATCCTCATACTTTGTGACATTATCATCCTATTTTTTCCTAAGACTCAGAAATTGAATTTCCATATCTCCTCAATGGTCACGAGGAAAGTATTTTTCTAAGAAAATCTCTATGAACTCCATCCATTCATTATTTGATACTTCATCATCTTCTTTCGTGTTTTGTATCAATGACCACCATTGATCAGTATCTCCAGTGAGGTGGTAAATTACTATGACAGATTTTTCCCTTTCACTACTCCCCAAATCTTGAAATATTTTCTCTAGGGAACTTATCCATTTCTCAGATAATAATGGATTTGTACACCCATTAAATGTTGGTTACTTTTTCCCCATGAAGCTGTCTAACATTGATCCTCCACGCTGCGGATCAGGGTGCTCCATACAGGTAAGGTTATTATTCATAACCTAAGTGAGTTATACCAGTATGCTGATTAGCTGATCAGCACCAGTTGCATCACTAGCTCCACTATAATTATCTTGAGTAGGAGGGAGATCCATACATGGAGTGTGTGCATTGATACAGTTTCTAATCCTTCCACTAGGCGCCATTTCTAAACAATGGAATAAACTAGATTAGTTTGGGAATCAAAATACATAATTCCATAATTGTAAAACACTTTTCATAAATTGAACTATTTATGTATATAATCCATAATCATAAAAAAAAGTTTTCTTGGAGATGTATATACTCATAAACCCTTCATAATGTATTGTAATGGAAATGAGAATTACACTAAGCATATCCCCCAGGACTGTCCTAACCAAGAGTGCAGCAAGGCCTGTTATCATGCACCAGTTCTCGTTCAAATCTAGCTCAAAGCGATATTTTCGGGTTTTACCCCTAAGTACATCTGTGCCAGAGACACCTCTACCCGCTCGTATCCAGACAGGGATGTATTTCTCAGAAAACTCAAAAAATCTCTACAATACCAAAATTCTAGGAAGATCTTCTATACTAATCCTCAAAGTCCATCTTTGTTCTATGTGCTCTAATCAGAGTTTATCTAAATATATATTCCAAGGTTTGTACTAATATTCCTCTAATACCAACTATAACGCCCTGACCCCAGTTACCCAGGGTCTGTGCATTATTAAATAACATTGTCATGATCACAAAAGATCATGTCTCGAAAGATCGATTAGTTTAGTAGCCTTGGAAACACTAGATACATTCATAAAGTTTATATCACATCATAAAATGAAAACTACAACAACATAGTCTCCATATTCCACACTCAATTCACCTCATAATATCCCTACAGGTCATTCATAAAATAATTCTTCACATCCTGGAAAAAATAAAACATAGAAAGGGGTGAGCTGAGATGACTAGTAAGGATAACAATATAGCAGAAACTTTCTTAAATAATAATAAACATTTAAGGTAATGTATAACGAAAACAAAAGCCTTTTAAACCTGATCTTCAGCATAATATGGCAGAAATAAAATGATATAATTCCATTTACATATTCACATAGATATTCTACTAATAGAATAATCACATGCAATATCAATAACCACTTTCATATTGATGGAATTCATAATGCCACACTCTCACAACCACGTATCCAAGGCCTCGTGCCAAGACTAAAAATAATATTTTGTCAAGGCCTTATGCCGAGACACTAGTTTATCTCATGAGAACTACAAATGCATCGAGGGCCAATAATGGGCTCCACCTATCACATATTAAGTCCAATGAATTCCTCATATGCATAGGTTTAAACATAACACAAACATTCGTATTAAAACTAGCATACAAAATGTCAATACATTCTCCATAATCCATGAATGGTATAAAAATAACACATCCACAGTAAAACATATCACAAAACCTTCAATACAATATGGATGTTTTGTATCATAGTAAATCAACTTCAAATAATCATAAAATCCATCAAAAGATATTGACATAGATGAAAACAAAACTATTTGAGAGAAATATATATATTTTTAAATCATTTAAAAGTCACAAAATTATAAAATAAAACATTTAGATTGAAAATATTCTTATAAGTTTATAAGGGATGCTTTGATGAGTTTATAATGGTATAAAATAGTCGCACCATCCATATAAGTTAAAAAAATACATTCTTACCTAAGTTTTGTTGAAAAGGTTAAAACAGACCTTGTTTGGAAAATGACGGAAAGATTCCTTTATAAACATCTTATAAAAAGTAAAAAAGGGTATAAATGACTTTAACCCATATTCTTTAAAATAGTAAGAATTTTATGAAATACATTTTTAGGAAACATGTATGTGGATGATAAATATGTCCCAGTAGATAATTATATATAAACAACATTGTATAATGAAGAGATTGTGAAATAAACCCTTAGTTTGTACTTTTCCTCGATAGAGTGTAGGTTAACCTCATGTATAATAGTTAAATCGTTTTTATAAAATTATACAAGAATAATATACATAAATTTGATATCATATATGATCTTTTAATATTGCTTCATTAATAATATTTTAGTAATATCGTCCTTTCGGGTGTCAACTGGTTCATTTTCCTTTATATGCTTGGTTACGTAAGCCCTGTTTGTTATGGATAGGTTGTATATTATTCATATCCAGAGTGATATCAAGAACTTAAACATTAGTTTTAATCATCAAATTATAATTTGTCTTGAATGGATATGATGGGGAAATGAATCTCATCGTGTTCGTAGAGACGGTAATCCGTACTTACGGACGAGCGCTACTTCCATTTCAATTTTCATTTTAAAAGGAACAAAAACCAAATGATACGTTGTTATATTATTATTCCAGTATAATATAATATCTTATATGTGTTACTTATGTTCATTAACACCATCCTTTATACGTTCCATGTATGGTATGAATGAGTCATATCACTTTGAGGGGGCGGTAATCCGCACTTCCTTAAAAGAAATTATCTTATATATATACAACATGGAACGAATAATGGTATGATATAAAATGGAATTAAAGAATCTTATATATAAAATAAATATCATTAATATAATATTTAATTATAGTGTCATCATAATGGCCCCCATGAGAGGTGGTTGGAGATAATTGAACAATCATCATTTCGTGAGGCGTTTGGTTGCCATCCACACAATGATTATGTTCTTCACCCCTTAGATGGAGGTGTGTTTAAGTGTATTTCAAATAATTCTCATAAAAATATCCTAGTATATTTCGGACACTTTTTTGTTACAAATGAAAATAATAAGAAGAGTTTAGGGGTTGGAGAAGTAAAATAAAAGAAAAGAAGCTAAGAGAAATCGTTACAATTAATTTGGGTAACTCCCTTTGGTTTGAACCCAAAAAGACTATTGAAGTACATTAAGCCTAAGGTATGGATTCTAAGAGGAGGAAAGGGATGTAGAGATATTAATTGGAAAGATTTTGGACGAGACAAAAGGCTTGAAAGGTGTGAGGAATTGGATAGAAGTGGTGTCCTTTTATAAGGGGTAGGATGGGCTCTTTAGGAATAACATAAATTAATAATTTATAATAAATTCATATTCAGTTTCTAATGGATCCAATGTGGATTATTCATAGTCTAAGGTGGGTATGGCTCTAAAAAAACTCAAAAAAATTGATTTTAGATAGGTTTGGGTCACTATAGTAATCTTATCTTTTAGATTTAACTTTTAGTTAAATAGTTTGACATTTACCATGTCTATTTTTATTTTTTTATTATATAGTTAATAAACATACTATATACATTCAAGATACCCTCAAGTGGTCCATTAATGATACAAATATCATTATATAAGTCCTTTTTCAAAACCTTGGATTTTTAGTAATATAATATCAATTAATAATATAATATTTTTTTAAAAAACTCTTTTATGTCAATTTTGAAACTATTGGGTATTTTGTTTTTGATAAATTCATAACAACATTATTACTTCGAATAAAAATCATATAACCAATAATAATATTTCATATTAACCTAGAAAATTATTGGAATTCATAAAAAGTCTCAGATTATATTTATTTGGGTATTTATAATATCAATTATTTTAATATTTCTCTAATAAGGTAATTATGGTATCATCATTGGGTTATAAACAAATTAAATTATTTAATTTCAAAAAATTATAAATAAAATACAATTATGTAGGAAATATTTTTATCTTTCTAATAAATATTCATAATAGAACTTATCTTATGTATAACTTTATATTAAAAATGTATTACTTATTAAACATTGATTTTAACTCTTTTAACTCATCTTTGAATTAAATAATAATAAATGTTCTAATCTATTCCAAGTGGACCAAAGAGGATCATATTATATTCCTAAGGTTGGTTTCGGTCGAATTATATTTATCTAATGGAATTAGGACATGTGTTGGGGTAATAATAATATCATTTTTACCCTTAATTACTCTATTTACTTTTTTACCCTGGTAAATAAAAGAAAAAAGTTACTATTCAACAAAACATATTTTTATCTTATTGAACCACATTTTACTCCTTGATATTAACTGTGTCACTCGGATTTTCGAAATTCCACTCACGTAAGCGGTAAAATTATGTTTTATATGAATTTGCAAATTCTCATAGGAGATGGGTAAAAGTTGGTGAAAAGTTCAATAAAACTTTTATATATATAACATTATTTTAAACTGACTCCAATGAACTAAATTGAACTTATATAGGTATTACGTAGCTATTTTAACCTAAAATAAATTAAAAAACAAATAATTATTAAAAAAATAAGTCGGTTTTAACCAATAACTCAGTGTTTTTCACTATTCATCAAAAATTGAATGTTTTCAAAAAAAAATAACAAAAATTCAATCTAGGATTATTTCTATATTCCGAATCCAAAAATGAAGTCCATTTTGATAGATAAAATTTATAAAATTTCCAAAAGTGGGTATTACTGTTCGTAATGGCTAGTTTGATTTGTCACGATGTTTTAGAATCTCGAAATAGCGTACAATACAAGCTATTGCATTATTCAAAGGTAAACTACCATGGAATATTGGGGTGTTACACATATCCTATATCATGGGTAACTATAGAGACGATAATTTAATTGTCAGTCATGCACCAAAACAAATTCTAGATATCATAATGTATAATTAATTATCACCTTCTTCCCGTAATGGATCAGTAACCCCTATCTATTTATCATTGTTGATCAAGAAATTTGAATGGTTTCCCATAATTATATAAATTTATATAAATTATATCTAATTAATTAGAGTACTATATCATATATTCCCACTCATATAATAATTAAACCCATTTTTTTCATGAAATATGATGAGAATGAATTCATATTATCATCATAAAATATCCCATGAAAAGAGAACGAGTTTCATAAATATTCCTCAAACATATCAGGGCATAACCCATGGAAAAAATTGGTTTCAAAAACATATCATCATCATTATCAAAAATTATATAGAGAATGAATAAGGATGGTATCATTGGATGATATCCCCATTAACACATAATTAACATCAAAGGGTGTTATCATAGTTGAATATTACTTAAAATAACCCTAGAATATATATTTAGAAAAATTACATTTTCATTTTGATATCAATTATATAAAAACCTGGAATATAGAAAAATATTATAGAAAAAAAATTCATTGAATATATAGATATAAACATATGAAGGATGATAAAAATTGATTAGTGGTCACAGAGGAAATAAATTCTATTCATGTTTTGTAAAATAAAGAAATGAATCAATTAACATTTTTAACAAAAAATTGAAAAGTACAAAATTTTAAAATTAAAATATGATTCAGTAAATGTAAATTAATACAAAAAAATATGTGTAAAAATACCTTGTATCATTTATAGGTAAATATTAGAGACTATATTCTTTTTTTATAAGGATTTTGAATATTTCAAGAAATATTTCAAAATCTAGGCGCTAATTCTACATGGAAATATAACACCGAACAAAACATAATTAGGTTATGTTAAAAATATTAAATATAATTCGTCATGAAGGAGTAGTCCTTCAGTTAGTCTTGTATGACTCACATTTGGAGTCTCAAATTAGAAATTTGACATCATTATTGCATTCAATATGTAGAGTTTGCCCTAGGTGCAAAATAATTCTTGTAGCATCAGGTGGACACCTGGAGGTGACTATTTGAATGGTGTTAAAAGTTGGTTTATTAATTTACTAACAGTTAAAAAAATAACCCCCTTTGTTTAATTTTTATAAATAGTGAATGTGAGGTTATCCGAAGGTGAAAAATATACTAAGGAATAACTGAGGGGATGATATTCCACTAGAACACATTTTCTATTCCAATCATCACACGACCACGGTGCCGAAGATATCATAATTTTTTATTTCACAACGAAAAAAATTGTGTTACACCATGAGGTAAGAGGTATTATGATATTTACATGCCAATCCCCATATATTTGTTGTTTTAATACTTTAGTTCTCTTGGATGACTGTTAGGGACCCTTTAAGGGTAGGAATCAGGTGGATCTAGAGAAATAGGTGGTATTAGGTGTATCCCAGGGGGTACTGTTAAGAATTATCAATCAAACGATGTGTAGTACAAGAGTACACACCATGTGTTATTCATGTTTATGGTTGATGGACATTAGGGAATACACATAGAGAATCAGGGGTGTTAGGATGGTATGTGACTGAGTATGATATACTCTATAAAACCAAACGTAGGATTGAAATAAGAATGAGATTATCATATACAAGAGGGGGGTGAATTATACCTTTTAAAATTCCCTAAGGAAATTTTTAGGATGGTTATGTTTAACAAGGTTAAACAAGATAATTCAGAAGACCTCTATAATTTATAAAGACTTTCTAGATTTCAGAAAAGCAATTCCGAAAATGAAACATAACTAAAGTTTACAAAGATTAAGATTCTAACTTAAAGCGTATATAATCTAACTATATCAGAGTACAATGGTGAGGAAGTATAAGATGGTATAATTTATTCAACAATACAAAATGCTGTGAAAAAACATGTAACAAATACATGTAATAAGTAATAAGTCTTATAACCCAAAGTATAGGGTATCCAACAACCTTGGATAAAGGTCCATTGATTTATACATTCACGAAAGTCTGTTTTAGCCAGACTAGGGTAAGCCCTCGATATGAAGATCGTAGTCTGTCTTGCTATCCCTGCAATCCATCAACTATCCGGTAGACAAAACCTCTGTCTTCCTTGGCAGGGAAGCCCTAAACTTCAAGGTGTTGGAACCTTTGTCTTCCTATCCTTAGAAGCCCTCAATTGTACACAGCAACAATCAGAGTCGCACGAAGAAAATATGCACAAGTCATGGTTTGAACAAGCTGTTCAAACTTTCTTTAAGAAGCTTGAGAGATGATAAGAGCCTCTCTCTCTATAAATCATCTTATGAAGTTCTGAGCACCAAAATCCCCAAAGTCCTGAGCATGTTCAAATGAGCTCTTATTTATAGGTCAAACTCTAATGGTCGGATCCCTCCTCCAACGGTCATATTCTTCCTTGAATTTCGAAGGGACCTATAGACATGTCACTCAAAAAACAGCTAGTTAATAATAGAAAGCACAATAACATTTTGTAATAGAACAAGTGTAAGCCTAACTAAAATGATATTTGGAATGGAGTAGAAAATGAATGTTCAGAATGGAAAAGGATAATGTTTGGAATGGAAGTAAAAATAAATTTGAAGCCTATAGTCATAAGAATATTTGGATTTTATTTTGTAGGAATTCGGAACCTTAATTCTATAAGAATATGGAGTCTAAATTTCAAGGAAATTTGGAGTCTGATTTCACTAGAATTCAGATCTAGTACATACAAAGTTTGCAGTCTAAGTTCATCAGAATTCGGAGTCAGACCTCATCAGAGTTCAGAGTCTGAATTTAGTGAACTCAGAGTCCGAACATAGAGAAGTTTGTAATCAGAATTCAGAGTGGAACTTTATGAGAGTTCGTATCCAGAATTCCGAGTGGAACTTCATGATAGTTCGTATCCAGAATTTATAGTGGAACTTCAAGAGAGTTCATATCGATAATTCAGAGTGGAACTTGATGAGAGTTCTTATCCAGAATTCGGATTAGAACTTCATGAGAGTTCATATGAAGAATTCAGAGTGGAATTTCATGAGAGTTCGTATCCAGAATTCGGAGTCGTAAATAGAATACCTCATATCTAAGTATTATACAATTAGGAGGTTTTAGATATTATTCTGATTATTATAGTTAAGAAAAATATTGATATGGACAAAGAAAACAAGGTAGGGGGAAATTTAATTTGGGAGGGAAAATTTCCTTATGGAAGTAAAACAGGGGTAAAATGAAATTTTCTTTAAGAAAAGGTGTTTATGATTTTCAGAACAAGAGGAATGGTAATGTCAAAAGGAAACCTTGATGACTTATCAATCTATCCCATGAATGACGAAATGAAAAAGTCATAAGGATGACCTTACTGACTCAACAATCACCCCCTTTTGGAAATCACAATCATCCTTACAAAAAAGAATGTAATGACATGTAATAAATTTTTAGACTTGTAATTAAAGCTTATCTCCCTTTGTTTATGATCGATGGTGAATACAACTAACTCCCTGTAGGATTTAAAACTATAAGGATCTTATTATTGATTTCCTGAATGAGAGATTTCATTTGAATGAATAATTATTAATGAGAACTCCCCCTCACATAAGGATAATTCATCTTAACATAGAAATTTTTCTTCTCCCTTTTAGATTTTTCCTTCTCCCATTTGAGTTATTTTTCCTTCTCCCCCTTTGTGATTTTCAAAAATAATTTGAGGGAATGTATAAACATTAATGTACCTGAAACATTAGTAAGAAATACAAACAATACAAGCAACCAAAGTTTTCATTATGATTGAAAGGATTTTTACATGGAAATGCAATACAACAAAAGATAGGATTAGTCTATTTGTCTTCTGATTCCTTGGGTATTGGATTATTCAGAAGAATTTTTAGCTTCTTTAACTCTTTTTGGTCCTCCTCAGCTTTCTTTCTAAGGTTTTAATCTTGTCCTCTTGAGCCTTCAGAGCCTCAGACTGAGCCTTAAGAACTTCATCCTTCTTTGTAAGCTTCTCATCGATCTCAATCTGGAGATGTCTTTCCCATTTCCGGCTTTGAGCAACAGATATAAGCTTCCCATTCAGATCCTTCACTTGTTGATTACGAGTATTTTTCACAATGTTCAGCTTTTCCTGAAGATTTCTTATTTTGGCATCCTAGGTATCAAAATATTCCTTTACATCATTCTGAAATGTATCAAGCTCTGTCAAATCCTCATCGATTTTCATTGAAGATAAATACATTTTGCTGCAAGATTTTCTGCGGACCTCATAATTGATAAATTTTTTTTTGTGATCTGCCTCAATCTTCACAAATTTATCCATCACCATGGATATAGATATATCAATAATTTCCCCCTGAGCATTATCTTCGAACATTACTTTTCCTTCTTTTGTTTTGATAAACTTTTCAAAATAGTCTTTATTACCAGTCATATGCCAGGAACATCCACTATACATGTACCATGTATTGTTGTTGGTACTTTCCATATTTTCTTGAAAATAATAAAAAGTTAGGTTTTCAGAATCTTGACATGCTTGGATCTGAAAATTTCAGAATGAAAACTTTTGGGAACCCACATCTTCTTAGAAAAATAATCCTTATAAAATCCTAAAGATTGGGTTTTGTTTAAGGAACAATTCATTGCCTAGTGACCACCAAACTGACATTTAGTATAGAATGGGGCACTTTGGGGAACAAATTAGTTGTTACTAAAAATCGTTTTTGAACTTGTGTAACCAAAACTAGAAGTATTCCTTCGTGGTCAGATTTGTGAATACATTTAATCAAAATTATCTTTACCTAGGGTAATGTTCAACAATAACTTCCTCAAGGAAAATATTTCAGATTTGGTTTTAATAACTATGTTCTTCTCTTCAAAAACATTTTAACTAGAGCTAGGCTTGAAAACTTTTTTCTTAGAAGTTACATTTTTAGTTCTTTAGAATGTTTATTCCTTTCAGAACATACTTTCTCAAAAAATTTTGATATACTTTCAAAATCATCATTTTTCTTATCAATATCTTTAGAAGGATCTAATATTTACATAGTAAGAATAATATTCCTAGAATATTCCTTATCGAGTTTCTTCATGAGTTTTGAATTCTCATTTTCATGATGTTTGGAAAACATATAAACTTTTTCATAGGTAGGTAAAGTATTATCTTCATCAGAAGAAAATTTCTCATGAGAAGAGTTATAATATTTACTATCATTAGAATTCAAAGAAACATTTCATATGTCATTTTCGACATGAACAAGTCAACCCAACCTCAATTCATGGCATAGTGTGGCTGGTATCACTCAAAGTGTCTCTCTATGGTTTCAAATGGATAGTTTTTTTTTGTGGAAATAACAACAGACATAGGTAAATCCAACCAAACGCATTCATATTTTGTCGATACATTAGAGGGATGAACCATGGGTCATTTGTGACATGTCTAAGTCAACCACGCCTCAATCCGAAGCATGATGTGGCTGTTATCACTTATTGTGTCTCTCTTTTGTTTAAAATGGATAGAATATTATGTGGAAACAAAATCTGACATACATAAATCCAACCAAATGCATTAAGATTGTATGGATTAATTAGGGGAATGATCCATTTGTAATTTTTGAAATGTACAAGTTATCCCTGCCTCAATATGAGGCATGGTGTGGCCGGTATCACTCAATGTGTCTCTCATTTGTTCAAAATGTACCGAATTTTAAGTGAAAACAACAACTGACATACGTAAATCAGACCAAATTATTTCAAATTGTTTTGATACTACAGGGGAACTATTAGTTTGAAATTTTTGATGTGTACGAGTCAACCCTGCCTCAATCCGAGGAACAATATGGTCAATATCACTCAAAGTGTCTTTCTTTCATTTAAAATGGACAAAATTTTAAGTGAAAACAAAAATAGACGTACGGAAATATGACCATAGGAATTCAGATTGTGTTTATACTTTATGAGAACAATCAGTGGGTCATTTTTGATGAGTAAAAGTCAACCACTCTTCAATATGAGGCATGGTGTGGTCGGTATCAGTCAATGAGTCCCTTTTGTTTAAAATGGACTTAATTTTCTGTGAAAACAACAATTGACGTATGGAAATATGACCAAATGCATTCAGATTGTGTTGATACATTAGGGGAAATATCCAACAGTCATTATCGTTGTGTACGTGTCAACCACACTTCAATCCAAGGAATGGTGTGGCTGGTATCACTCAAACTATCTCTCTATTGTTTAAAATAGATAGAATTTTAAGTTAAAACCACAACTAATGTAAGGAAGACTGACCAAATCCATTTAGAGAGTGTTGATACATTTGAGGATAGATCCATGGGTCATTTGTGAAATGTTAGAGTAAACCTCGCCTCAATCCGAGGAATGGTGTGGCCGGTATCACTCAAAGTGTCTCTATTCTGTTTAAAATAGATAGAATTTTAAGTGAAAACAACATTGACATACAAAAAACCAACCAAACGCTTTTGGATTTTTTTGATACATTAGGGTAATTATCCATGGCTAATTTTTGATGTGTAAGAGTCAACCCTGCATCATTATGAAGCACGGTGTGGCCGGTATCACTCAATGTATCTCTTTTGTTTAAAATGTACAAAATTTTATGTGATAATAAAACTGACGTATAGAAATCTAACCAAACGCATTCAGACTATGTTGATACTTTAGGGGAACGATCCTTGGGACATTTTTGACGTGTATGAGTCAACCTATCTTCAATAAAGGCACGGTGTGGCTTGTATCACTCGAAGTCTCTCTCTTTTGTTTAAAATGGACATGATTTTAAGTAAAAATAACAACTGACGTACATAAATCCTACCAAACGCATTTAGACTGTGATGATACATTAGTGTAAAGATCCATGGGTCATTTTTTGACGTGTAAAAGTTAACACTCTCTCAATCTGAGGCACAGTGTGGCTGGTATCATGACAAATTTTCTCTATTTTTAGAAAAATGGACAGAATTTTATGTGAAAACAACAACTGACGTATGAAAATATAACCAAACAAATTTTTATTTTGTTGATACTTTAGGGGAATGAGCCATGGGTCATTTTTGATGTGTACGTCTCAACACAACCTCAATCTGAGGCATGGTGTGGCCGGTATCACTCAAAGTATATCTTTTGTTTAAAATGGACAGAATTATAATTGAAAACAACAACTCTCATACAAAAATCCAACTAATCGCATTCAGATTGTGTTGATACATTAGCAGAATGATACATGGGTCATTTGTGATGTGTAAAAGTCAACCCCGCCTAAATATGAGGCATGGTGTGGCCAGTATCACTCAAACTATCTCTCTTTTTTTTTAAATTGGACACCCCATCCCCCTGGACGACCCAACCCACTAGACACCCCAACCCCTAGATGCCCACCCACCCCTCCTAGACCCCACCCCACCACCTTGACACTCATTCCCCCACCCCTAGACACCCCACCCCCATTAACTTCCACCCCAAACCCTTGGAAACCACCCCACCCCCTGGATAGCCCCAATAACCCCCGGGACCCCCACCCCCCAGACACCACCTCACCCTCTGGACAACCCCACCCCTCTAGACACACCGACCAATGGAAATCCCCCCCAACCCCCAGGACACCACCCCACCCCTTGACACCCCCACCCCCCTTGTACAACCACCAACCCCTTGGATGGCACCCCCACCCCTCCTAGACACACCCCACCACCTGGACACCCCCACCCCCATGAACAGCCACCCCCACCCCGTGGACACCAACCCACTCCCTTAGACAGGCCCACCAACCCCCTGGACCTCCCCACACCCCCATGTACACCACCCCACCCTTTGTACACCACCCCTGGAAATCCCCCCACCCCAACACCCCGGACACCACCCCTCCCCCTAAACACCCCCATGGACATCCCTACCCCCATCCTCGGGAACACCCCAGCATCCGACTGGATGCCCCCACCCCTCCTCGACACCACTCCACCACCTTGACACCCCCACCCCTAGAAAACCCCACCACCCCCTGGACACCACCCCACTAACCATGGAAAACGCTTTCCCCCCGAACATCCCAATCCCCCTAGAGACTCCCATCCCCAAGACACCCCATCCCCTGGACACCCCCTACCCCTCACGGACAGCCACCCCAAAACCTTGAATAACCCCAACACCTTAAATTGTGAATTTAATTATATATGTATTTACATAATTTTTTAATTATGTGTTAATGGTGTATGGTTAGACTTTTTATATGGGTATAATTGCAGAAATTACCTTATGAAATATGTGCTAATTTTGTATATGTATACTTGGTGATATACAGTTTTTTTCAGGTCTTGTTTTGTTGTGATGCTACAGATTTTTAGATTACATCAGGAAGGGAATTAATAGCACTAAAAATGTGATGATAATGAAATAATTTATTAACACTTTTTTAGCTCTGATAAGGGAATCATTTATCAGCCCCATTTTAGCACTGATAAATTATCCCTTTATCAGTGCACTTTCAGGGATAATAAAGGTATAATATATCAGTGCTTTTTAGCACTGATAAATTCTACCATTAACAACACTAAAAGAGTAATGTTAAAGGGGACTCCCCCCTATCAGCATTGAGCTTTACAATGCTTTTTTAGCACTGTTAAAACCCAATTTGAGCGCTGATAAAGCCAGTTTTTGTAGTAGTGACTGCCACCTCTTCACCACAGTGTGAGTTGTCCAGAATTAACATGGAATGTATTAATGAAGGGTTTACTAATAATATAATATATATATATATAATAAATAATAATTATTAAAAATTATAATATATATATATATACTTAATTTACAATCTTTATTTCAATTAAACAATAAAACAGAAACTATGTTCATGTGTACATACGACCTACCATCTCCCTGAATATTGTATTCTATTTCATATATCTATATTTTATAAAATATTATAAAACTTTATATACTAAATATATATGAAATAAAAATAATTTTTTAAGTTATTGAAATAAGTAAATCGTGAACTATGTCATGGTATTAAGAATAACAAGTAAAACATGTATGCTAAGAAATCATTTATTCCCTAAAATTTTAATTTAACATGGAATTGTTAATAAAATAGAAATTTAAAAGGATTAATTAAAACACATATGGTATGATATTTAAGAATATTTTTAAATGGTATATTTATTAAAAAATCATATATTTATTATATAGGATGTTTTAATTGGTATGAAAAAATTCAATACGTAAGGTAAGGGTTTTCGAAACTCACTTTTTATATCCATGAGATATATACCGTTTTAACCACATGTTTGTTTTGTGTGGTTTATATAATACCCATAAATGTATTATATAATACATATATTCAAATGTATTCATATTTACATATACATTTATTCATATCACATTCATGGGGTATATGGATTGAAAGTTACCATATATTTTAGGTAATTTTGTCTCAATATTTTTATTTGGGACACATATTATGTTATATATTTATATTATTTTATAAGGTGTAAAAAATTTACCATTGACTTTTTATTTGATGAATATTATTATTTTCATGATTTTACATATTTCATGCAATGTTATTCTCTTAATGGGGATTATTATTTAATGTTACCAATGTAGTAATATCTTATTGTTATATTGTTACTGTTTTTTGAGATTGGTTACAATTAAACATACATATATGAAATTTTATGATCTATATCTCATGAAATATTTTAAATATTATTACTATCTTATTATCCATAATATCTCTATGTATTTGAACTATTTTTACACTTTGTTGTACATAATATAATAATGAATGCTTTGTGAAGAAAGTTAAACTTTTTTCCCTCATTTTTGATAATTTTTTTATTAACAAAACATGGGTTTTAAAAAGTTTTCAATATAATTTTATTATTATGAAAAAAATTAATTTGTACCCATGTATTAAAATATTAATAAAATGGTTTTCAAAAGGAATATACCTCTTATTTTCCAATCATGTCACTTTTCTAAACGTTTTATATTGAAAATGGAATCTTCGGGATGTACGGATTTACCTACCATAATTTCCATTATGATTACTTTTAAAGGTAATATTCAATGAAAATAAATTGATAATATTCCAGATATTATATATTTTAATGTTTGATATTGATAAAGGGTTTAAATAATTTTTTATGTTTTGAAAATTGTTTTAAAATGTTTTCTTGACTTGTTCATATGTTTTAAAAGTAATTTTAATGAAAAATTATTAGAAGATTCATTATATTTAAAAAAATAATTTTTTCAAAGAAGAAAATATATATTCCCCAATAACTACTTTAATTGATATTTTAAAACCCTATTTATAAGAAAATGAATTTTAAATTATTTTATAAAAGGGATTTTAATTGAAATTTTGTTTTCATTGTAAAATTTTCATTGTGATGTTTAAAATTTCCTTCTCCATATTAGATCACATTATTTTTTTATAGATAATTATTTTATAGGGATATGATTCTACAATAAAAATCATATTATTTTTCTTGAATTCATTATATTTTGATGGAATTATATTTATCACACATGTTTCTCTCCCACTGGTTATGTTCTTTTTAAACCTTATTCATTTTACAATTTATTCTTCAATGAAATGATTATGAGAGCTATGTGTTTAAAATATGCAATGATATGATAAAATGTTTATGATTCCCAATTAATATCATGGGTTATGATGTGATTTTAATAAAATCCATTTATTGTTATTGATCATGATTTGATTCATGTTATATTTTTTATGGATCATGTATGTATGATTTTATTATATAACAATTAGGACTTATATATATCTGTGAATAATTGTGTAATGATTTATTTCACAAGAAAAAATGATGGGAAGAAATTAAATTGGATTGATCTACAATGGGAAACTGGTGTTTTTGAATCAAAAAAGGAAAATAGGTATTTACTGATCCAAAATGGGAAACATGTGTGTCCCGATCCACTATGGGAAAAATGTGTTTCCTGATCCTTTATGGGGAATAGGTGTGTCCTGATACGATAAATGGAAATATGTGTGTCCTGATCATTTATTTTTATGGTATTAAAAGTTAAAATTGATACATGAAATGGTTTTCTGTAGTTATAATTGTTCCACACATTTATGACATGATCTTGGGGTTACTTATTTATTTATAATGATTTATCATCCTTTTGATTCATATATTACGAACATACATTCTTTTTTCCCTAACTTGTGATTATGATATTTGAATGTACGGTTTGATCTATTGTTGTTATGATCATCTTGTTATACCCTTATTCTAATATTAAGCTTACATATATCCCTTTTTTACCCTTACTGAGTATCTAAGATCACTCACATCTTCTGATTCTTTTCCCATGGTTATAAGTAAATGGTTTAAGTACGACTAAAAAAGGGGATGTAGTTATGGGATATGTTGAATATATTTCCCCAATATAGAATATTATGGATCCACGTTTCCAAATACACTAAAATATTATTTTCATCAATAATTTACATTTATAATGTGATGGATATTAACCAAAATTGATGTAATTTCAACATTTGTTGTGTTTTTGTTTATATTGTTGTTATCAATGAAAAAAATTTCAACCAGTGGATATTTGGAATAGAAAACATTAGTGAGATGGATCGTGTTATTTCATATTTTATGTCAAGGGATGTATGTTAGGATAATCCTAAGGTGTCATAGATAGAAGTATTTGGTGTTGCGATTTAGATATCATATAAGTATTTTTTCATGATTATGTTTTTCATCAATGATAAGTGATTATAACACAATGATTTATAGTTCTATTCAGTGGTATAAACAATAAGGAATATGGTTTAAAATGTATGATTCATATTTGGAAATTATATGAACTATTACAATAAATCTCTTAAAAATAAATATCGTAAAATGAATCAAGAAGGGGGTATGAGTATTGGTTATATTAATAAAGACAAAGGAATAAAAATTAATTGTGAAAGGTAAAGGACGTTATAATCGTGTTGTTTACATTTAAAAATAATAGAATTATTGTAGTGATGTTGTGGAACGTCAAGAAAATATTCATATTTCATATTTTATGAAAGGGGTATTAATAAATAATATGATCCAAGATGAGTAATGGTTTATAAATAATTTTGTATTTTTGAAGTGTATATGTTTTTAGAATTCAATTATTATGATATATGAATCATGAAATGTAGATGTATTTTCTTTATAACATTTTCATTAAATAATGAAAATGATATGTTGAATGGTTCTAAATTCATAGAAAACTAATTTAATGGAAGTGTGATATTTTGTTTTAGGGAATATATCCCTTAATGAGTTTCTAGTATTAAGAAAATTATGTTTTTTCATGGATAAAGAGATGATTGATAAGGAAGAAATCATGTTTTCCAAAATGATTTAAGGTATTTCAAGTTATTAACATGTTTCAGAAAAATATATAATGAGCATATTAACATATTTATAATTTGTCAATGTAGATCGAATCATTGATATATTGGGGGTTCAATGTTAAACTAATTTCGTGTACATATTTATAACAATTTATTATTATCTGTACGATGGGTTATACAGACCACCATTTATAGAAATGTTATATCAAACATTAAATGAAGTTTTTGATATTAATGTATTATATCACCATAAGATGATTTATGAATATGGGATATATGTTCTAACAACTATGTTATTATGTTATATAACTATTGATAGAATAAAATATAATTTTATTTATGGATCTCAATATCTCATAATTCTTATCGTATATCAACTTTATAATCATTTATTAGAACAAGGGATAATGTCAATATTTATTAATGCACAACAAAGGGAGATATTGTGCATAAATCAAGGAATTATATCTTTGCAAGAAAATTATTTGAGTTTACTACAAGGGTTTTGAAATAAATTTGTACAAAGCTATCAACATTTTTTATTATATGAATTCCCTTTTCAAGCATCATTGATTTTTGGAATTGCAATTGTTAACATTCTAGTTACCATTTTATTTGTCACTCTCCATTATAAATTGATAGTTATGTTTGTCTTCAATGTTTTAGTTTTAACATGAATCATATATTCTTAAATGTGGAAACATATTTATGGGTTCTTTGGTTAATTTTTATAGTTCCAAAATTATTTTTTTATGGTTAATTTTTGTATTGATTTTTATTATTTGGGTCTTTATGAAAATAACATTCAGGTACTAAACCATTTATAACTGACAATAATTTCAAAGTAAAAAAGTTTATTTTTTCGAGGAGGGGGGAGGTTGAATATTACACCTCAATATTTTTATATTTTTTTAATTAAATTAATTTTTTTGGATATTTTTTCATTTAACAGAATATTAAATAAATCTTTTGTTATAATAGAGAACATGTTTTGGTTGTTTCATACAAAACTATAAGTTAATATTACACTACATTCAACATATATATTATATTTTGGAATGCACAACACTATGTTTTCTTTTTATTAAACACAATACCAAGTATCTTCAATAGCATATGTTACATGCATGTCTGAGTTTAACCAGTCTACAATAGACTATTAATATTATTATAGATATTTTATTATTGGTACCACCTAGGTTCTATAATGAATACTATCAATATGATTAACTAAATTGTATTAATATGATTAAATATAGATATAATTAATACTTTGTTGATCAATTATATATAAATGAATGAATCTTGTATTTGGAAATATTGAAATTATATTATTTAAAAAGCCATTTTTCTACATACAAGAATCATTTTATATGAATGACCAAAACAAAGAATTTTTTTTGAATTTATTCAATAAAATTTATATATTATATATTAAATAAATATTTTTATTCTCTTTTAATATATTTTATGTGAAAAATATAAGAATATATCCAATTTTATGATTTAAAATATGTTTTTCCAATAAAGTAATTTTACCGCATTTTAAAGTAGATCCCACCATAAATATAATTTTTCACACATTTATAATTTTAAAATCAAAAAATAATCTTCATGTATTAAAAAATAATATCTAAATTTACTTTGGTTTAATTGTGTGTACCTTTCTAAAATATTAAATTTTGGAATGAAAAGTCAAAATTTTAGATTTTTAGTTGAAAATATATTTTTATTCAAATTTATTTATATATATATATATATATATATTATATATTATATATTATTTTTATTTTTAATTATATCAATAACAAAATAACTAATATAATTATGTTCATATAACCATGTTTAAAATTTAAACTTGATTTAATAATATTTTAAACTTTTAGAAATTTCTACTTTAAAAAATCATAATCTCATCCCATATGTGGGATTAGTTTTAAAATAATTTTTAAAAAATTTGTGCTTATAAATTTGAAAAAAAAATGTTCCATTTTTTATTCAGCATAATTTTTAATTTATAATAATAGAAACTTAGTTTTGAGAAAAAATATTAGTGAATCCAATGAAAATTATTTACATTTAATAAACTAAAAATTGGTTTACTTAATGATACACATTAATCCTAAGGGGAAACATTGCATAGTAACATTTCCAAAATACATTGGATATTTATATTTCAATGATATCCTCCATTTTATAATTTTATTTCCACTATTGGAGCCACTTTATAAGGGATAATGTGGGTGGATTTTGGTTTTCCAACATTTATATGAATTCCACTCCTCCACTGTAAAAATAGTGTCACTCCTCCCACTTATTCTCACATCTCAAGGCCTTTGACAGGTTCCAAATCTGCAGAAATATCCTCACAAAATTACTACATTCATCCAATATTAATTCCTTTGGGAATAATTTCATTTAAGGAATACATTTAATGGATACCAAAATGAGTTACCCAAAGATGATGTAACATTCATCCTCAAGATGTTTTTTATTTTAATAATCTGCCGAAAAACTATTATTAATCAATGATTTTATAATATAATCACAACCCTAAATATTATGTGTTATTTTTTGTATAATATTTTCACCTACACATACACCCACATCCACCATTTTTTGTAACAAACATATCGTTCTTGTGTACAGAGTACTACCAATTCACAAAATAATGTTGTTTGTTTGACTTTACCACATATAATGGATGTGAATTATGATTTAAAATATATTATAGTAGTATATATATGAAATTTATGATGTATTTAATCTGTTTGAATTATTATATAACCTATTCTATCATGCATTCCCTTATTTGATAACATGATAACTTTGTTTGTTTACATGTGGACTACGTCCTCCTCAAAGGGATGTGGTTGATTCACACATTACATGGAATGTATTAATAATGGGTTTTGTAAACATATATGATTTATGTGAATTAATAATGTAAATTTATTATAATATATTTATATATAATTTACTTTATTTCTTTAAATACGACTAGAAAATAGAAACAACGTTCATGATTACTTACAGCCTACTTTATCCATGAACAATGTATTCCATTTTATATATCAATATTTTATATGATGTTATTAATATTTATATACTATATATATATATGATATATAGATATTGGTGTAATGTTTTGAAATAATTAAATTCTAATATGTAAAAGCATAAATATTTCCAAGTCAAAAAAGATATGAAAAACAAATACATTATTACATGAGACATTTCATTAACATGAAATTGTTAATAAATGGTTAATATAAAGTCATAATGGAATCAAAAATGGTTAAATATACAGAAATATGATTATTTTTTAGATTTTTAATAAAATTATATTTATCATATAGGTGGTATGATTTGGTACGTAGAACGTCCAAAAATATGGTAAGGGTTTCTTTATCTCATTTTTTATATATACAAGATGAATTTCATGTTAACCACTCATTTCTTTTTTGTGGTGTATATTCTACCTTGGAATTTATTATATGATACATATATATATTTATGGTAATTTATATATCCATTTCATTATATATTATTCATGGTGTTTATGATATTACTATTACCATATTGGTTAGGTAATTCTGCATTAATTTTCTTTGATTGAGTAAAATGGCATTTTATGAACCCATATTAATGTATAAGGTTCATATAATGTCCATTTGAAATTTTATATCTATAATAATCTTATTTTAAATGAATTAAAAGTTCCATTTATTTTCATTATCTCATGTAGTTTATTATTTAATGTTCCAAATGCTATTATAGTTTATTTCTATAATCTCATTATTCAGCTGGATAGCTTATGACTGTGCTTCCATTTATAAAATAATATGATCCACATCTATGGAAATAATTTGAGGATTATTATTAACTTATTATCCCTGATAAAAATATGTATTGGTTCTGTTTTCTACTCTTCGATACATAAGATAATTAACAACATGATTATATGAAAATACGACAATAATTCCCTCTTATGTCTGAAATTTATTTAATTCAGAAAACAATTTTAACTAAAAATGTTTTAAAAAATATTTTACAAAGGTGTTTAAAATAATTTATTACCCATGTTTTTACCTTTTTATAATTTTTTTTAAAATACATCAATATGTCATTTTCTGATCAAGGATCATTTCTATACTTTTTAAGGTGAAAAAGGAATGTACAAATTGTATGGATTTTCCTTCAATAATTTCCTCAAATAATCCTTATTTTGTTTTAAAATTTTATTTTTAATGTAATTTTTCCAAATAATTTATATATTATTATTTATTATGTATTTTAAAATGAAAATATTTCTAAAATGGATATATTTTTTAAACTGTATTTTAAAATAATTCTAATCATTGTTTATATGTTTTAAAATTAATTTCATTTATTTTTTTCAAAAAAAACAATTTATTTTCTAAAAAACATTATTTCAAAGTGAAAAATATATTTTCCAAATGAAATTATTTAAATTAAATTATAAAAACTTATTTTTATGAAAATTATTTTTTAAATGGGTTTATAAAAATGATTTTGAACGAATGTTTATGTTCCTTAAGAAATGATCCATGATTTCAATAAAAACATTTCCATATAAGATGAAATACATTTTTATTTTATATTCATAACTTGTGATATGAACTAATAATGCCAATAATATTTTTCTTGAGTGGTTTTTGTTTTATGTGAATGATTTTTATAAAACCCATTTCTCTTCCATGGGTTATATTCTTTTGAAATCCACTTTTTTCATGGGTTATGATTTGATGAAATGATTTTGAGAACTATCACTTTTCCATAGGTAATGATGCGATGATATGTTTATGATTCCAACTTCATTTCATAGGTTATGATATGATTTTTATGAATCCCATGTCTTATTATGAGTCATGCTATGATGAATGTTTTATTATCTTATGGATCATGTATGAATTAATTTATTACATGAATGGTGGGACTTATATCTCCCTCAAATGAATTATGTAATGGAATATATCTCATGAGGCTATGTTGGGAAACATGTTTATGGGATTGATCCTCCATGGGAATGAAGTGTGTCCTGATCCAAGATGTGAAATATTTGTGTCTTTGTCCAAAATAAAAAAAGGTCTATTTTGATCCACTATGGGAAATTGGTGTGTCTTAATACATTATGTTATGATGGTTTATACAAATCCAAAAATGGGAAACAGTTGTGTCCTAATCCACCATCATGGTGGTCGTCGTGGTTATCCTTGACACATGAAACAGTTTCTATAGTAATATGAGTGCCACAAATAAACAACATGATATTATTTATTCATTATAAATTTATGAGGATTTATCACCCTTTGGATCAATGTATTATAAATTAAAAATTCTTATATCAGGACTCATAAAAATGATATTTTATATATAAGGTATGATCATTTATTATTATGATCATGTTCTCATATACTAATTCTCATGTTATGCTTGTATTTCTCAATTGATTACCTTATGGATCATTAGAGGACACCTAAAAATTATGATTCATTTCCCAATGTTTTAATGAAATGTTTTAATTATGAGTACTAAGGGGGAAGATATGTAAGAGGTATGTTGAATATCTATCACAATGATAGAATATTATGTTACCATGATTCCAAATACACAAAACTAGTATAGTCTGTGGGCATGTACTTTTTTAATGATATGAATATTCATCTAAATTACAGTTATATTCATGTTTGTTTATCATTTTATGAAATATTAAATGTATAATTTTTTTTACGTTACAATTCTATATTATTAATTTTTTATTTAGGTTTGAGGAACCCATTACTTAACACTTTATGCTCAAGATGAGTCCAGGGTGATACCGTGTGTCGTTGAAGCCATGTATTGTTGATGTTTTACATGGATTCATACTCGCAGGAAAATGGGGGTCATCTTTAACTTAATGAATTTTTTTGATGCAATAAAAATTCTTTTGGGTGGGTAAGTTCTACCAAAATATGATAGTGTCGATGTGTTGAAGCTGAGTTCATTTGGCATGTGTTTGGGTGAGTTTTTTTGTGTAGAGGTGTCACGTAATGCCTAGGTTGGGGTGGATGACCATTCAAGGAATATGGTTATCTTTAGGCAAGAGGGGATTAAATTATGAGGATCATGTTTGGTTCATGTTATGATATATTTCTACACTATTCCAAAAGAAGTTTCATAAATTCATCAATTGATTTTATATAGTGTTTAACTTTTTATGGACATGGTTACAACATCTGATCCTTTTAGAATGTTCATTTATTAAGAGGGAACCTACAATTTTTAATGATTTTTAAGGTAGTTTGAGGTTTTTGGAGGGTTTGTAACACCTAGTATGACTACATGGGAATCCTTGTGTTGATTTTTTAGGAGTTGTAAGAGTTCATTTGGTGGGTTATTATTGACATCTCATGTACGAGTTGACTAACTGGGTAGAGTACCCACACATGATAATTGAATTCAACACAACTAGTATCTAAATGGACGTTGTTTCTCACTGTATGGCCTTAGTTCAGGTTATCACCACCCCCATTTTGAGTAGAGTATGTACTAGAGTTTTATTTCTAAATCCAAAACTGTTATTTGATTTTATGTTGATAACGATCGGCCTATTGGATTCCACATTATTGTTGTCACACTGATGGACTAGATCCCTAACCTAATTTTTATTGGTTCTAGGTAGTTTTCATTGGTGGAATATTATTGTAATCTATATCATGAGTTTCAAATGAGAGACACTATGGGTAGTTTGTGTAATTATCCAATATAATTATCCTTATATAAATCTCTTAATGTATTAGTACAATTACTAGACGGTCCTCCCTCTGAGATGCGTCTTCTTAAATAGAGGAGTGATTGTTGACCTAGGAAAATGTTACGATTGTTCTTTATTTGATCCAATCATGGGTTTGTTTATAGTAATAGATTATTGGAATGATGTTCTCCATCTATATTTAGTGAGTAAACTTGTAAAGTGTTTTACTTCATTGTAGATAATAGTTATAGTTGATGTTAATGAAATGTATATCCAGTAGATATTTTCCCCTCCCTTATTTTATCCTTTTATGGTGTGACAACATGTTTCTTTGTGAGTAATCACTTAATGAGATATCCAATGAGAATTTCATTGAGGGATTTACGGAATGTGGGTATTTGTTTACAGTTCTGAGGATAAAAACTAAAAAAAATTTGAATGGAGAGATGATGTGCTGGGGAAGTTTTTTCCCATGTTAGTTCACCCATGTGAGGGGTGGAAGTGACCACTATAACATCAGAATAGTGCATTTGGAGGTCATGTGCGAGGTACCCCCATAAGTAACTGTTTTACTATTCAGAGATGCTGGGAGACTATTTTTATTGTTCAATAGTTGGTTATAAATATCATTTTTTTGGTACAGTTCATCAAGGTGAAGATGATGACTACTAGGTTACATCAATAACTATTTAGGGTTATGCAGGTGGTGTCTATAGAGACTATATAAATGTAGTTGGACTAGTTTCTTGGTATTTTTTACCAGTCACAAATAGGAATACATGTGCTTGGTTTTTTTCTTGTTTTCAACCAAATTAGAGTTGATTGGTAGGAGCAGTTGGGCCTTTTGAGGTACTGGGTTGTGTTTTTGAACTACCAACTAAAACTCTTTAATGGGTATGTGGTTTCCCTATGTGTGTGTGATTGTTGACAGAACTAGAATATCATGGGGATCATGATAGTGTTGAACATATAGTTGGGAGATCATTTTAATCCCTTGAATGTTGGATATTTCTTTTTGAAATGAAAATCATTGATTTTTGGGAGAGTGTAATGACTTATGTTTTTTCCTATAATAATTTAAGATATTTATATTAGAATATTCTGAAATCCATATATTCAGCCTATGGGTAATTCAAAAGCACAAATATCCTCAATGTGGTGATATAAAAAATATTATTTTTTTTATCACAAATTCACATTATTTTAGCTAATTTGGAATAACTATTGTTTGGACTCCTAGATTAGAAATATATGACCATGGTGTATTTTAAAACATGGGATTCACAAAAGGAATGACATAATGATTCTCAGCATTGGGTTTCTAGTTGAAGGATACCATTGGTGGGGAGTTAAATGGAAGTTTATTATTTTAATAAATATTAAATTAGTAAACCTAGCCACCCCCAATGGGTTTCTCTCAATATATAAGGATAAGGGGAGTTTCTCACATATTTATGGTTGAACGAAGGAAAAAATTTGGAAAGAATTTTCTCAAATAATTTATATTTGAACTCAATTGTCATCGAATCATGGTGTAGAATAATATGGTCATTTCTATTGACTTTCAGCTATATTTATTCACTATAAGGTGTATTTGTGATCATTACATACCTATCACATTAAATGAGTTTTAATGGTTTTAGGGACCTTAGAATACATTTAGAGACCCCATGAGGGCCAATCTGGTGTGGATATGGAGAAATAGGGGGTTCCAAATGGCTCGTAGGGAATTCCAATTCAAATTACCCGATCACACAATGTGTATTATATATGCACATAACGTTTTTATTCCTGTTCAGGGAGGATAACTTTGGGTAATAGAATTCAAGTGTTGGGATTACATACAAAGTAGTGATCGTAGGTTTTTTGGACATGGACAAGTCATGACATGTAATTTCAAGGGAATTTGTCATTTTCCAATACATAGGTAGTGGACATATGAACATATTTCATTAGACAGACATGTCAAATGACACCAGTAAGGTCCCCACCATGATTAATACAACATTTAGTATGTGTAGACACCATGTGGGAATTAATGAGTATTTTATATTGTGCAACATAGGACATGACTATAGGTTTTGATGATTTCACATGCCATGTCTCAAGGGGTAAATTACATATATTTCCCATCATAAAAACTAAGTACCAAGAGGTAACATGACAAGGTGTTGGTTATGAGTGATACAATGTGAACTATGGGTACATTCCAGGTACATCTCTTTGATACCTATTTCTCACACAAAATAATCCTAAAGACTCATATGCTAGTCAATGTGTATCTTATCTTGATTTGTTTTCAACTTATGGTGTGATTGTGTACACGGTTTCTATGTTGGGGAAGTGAAGTGAGGTGATGTCTCAAGTCTCTTATTTTATAAATATATATAATAGTTTTGATTGAGTGAGTTCATTCGGTCTATCCTGATGAATTTTCTCTGGAATCACATACTCAGGAAACAAATTTGACCCCTATATAGCTTCATCAATCATATGTAGTGTGGGTGATTTCCATTATTTTAGAGTAAGTCATTCTTATCCCACTTCTATTATAGTTTAGTATTATATATGGTACCGATCATCGGACATCAAACCACTTTATATATTATTTCATGTGTCTCTCTGAGAGTAATAAACGAATCCTCATTTCTTTTGTTCTCTTTGGGTAGGGTTAATAGAATTTGGGTGACTAAAATTTACACTGAATTATTCCCCTATCTGAAATGAAAAATCTAGTTGGCTAAAGAGTCCCACTAGGTAGCCTTGGGATCTAGCCCTAATCAATGTATTAATCTATTTAGGGTTAAGCCATTTTACATAAGGGTGGGTTTACAGAATCTATGTGTCCCGCAATATATATAGATTTATTCCTTTCATATCAAGTTGTTCCATATTTCAGTTATATTGAAGTATCATTATTTTTGCATAGTGTTTCTAGTATAGTACAATGTCACACTAGTGATATCTATAAATTGTACCCTATCTGTGTATCAATACATGACCATTCTAATGAGGTATTAGTCCATCATATGTGTATCTTGGATGAGTCCTATAAGTTTTCAGTGTGACTTTTCCTGATGGTGTGACTTAATCATAGTTTTATATTAGATGTATGACATATATGATGAGGGGGTGTTTCATTTTCATAGTGATATATGATGAGTGATATCTCGCAACTGTGTTCCCTAAAGGACAATGGGGATTTTGGATTGAGACTGATTAGATTAGTGTTTTCTTTTAAGCCTCAAGTTGTATTTTTTGGTTGTATTTATGGTTAGTACAACGAGTCTTTGAATAAATTACATATAACCTATATATTTTGATAGACAATTTCATATGCTTCATTTTTTGGAATAATAGGTTCTGATGAGATGACATCCCATGTATAACTGAGGATAAATCAAGATAGAGTTTATTTTTCTCACTGTTATGGGTTATCTCCTTTGGATGTGGGTAGAAAAAATTGTTTCCAATCATTTTATCTATTTTACTAAGTTTTTTGGGTTCATAAATGGTATTATTATACTCACCCCTATAATGGATCTACTAAAACATGTCATGTATTATATTAATGACATGACATTAGATGGATTCCTTGGAGGACCTCGAGTTGGACGAGTTTAATGATCCTGATAGACTATGCTTTATAATGGTGGTTTCATTTGATAATATTCCCATATTTATGATATGTTTCGATGCTTTTTTGTTATTCATGGGCTTCTATTCTTTTTATTTTTAGTATTTTAGTACTTTTTTACATACTTTTATTATCGTATTGATTTATGAATTCATTTTTTCACTATAAATATCATCTCTACAATGTCTCATGGAACTATATATATATATATATATATATATATATATATATATCAGTGTGTGTGTGTAGGTATCATAGTCCAAGGCATCCCATTCGTTAGATATTCCGACTCATCATTCGTCATCAGTACATAGCGAATTGAAAGAGGGAATGGGGTAGTAGAAGCTATACCTTCCACCGGCCAGATGCGACCCAATGTGTCACGATGTTGGAAGGATAATCCAAATCATTATTTAACCAAATTTAATGAAACATTTAACCTAGAGGAAAACTATTCCTGGCCAAATTGTAAATCAATTTGTGTTTTCCTTAAATATATCATTCATGTCATTTCTGTACATAATGGGAGGAAACTGAATGAAAAAATTTACTGCCCCATAAATATTGATATTATAAGAAAAATTAAATTGGTATATATAAAAATTATAATATAATTTCTCCAAATAAATTCTTGAATTTATAATCTAAAATAAAATGTTACTGAGCCATAAATACATTAATTCATTTCATAATTCGTAATAATATAATACTTCAATATAATAAATATATATTTATTAGAATTATATTATAGAACAATATTTATACATATTATACCATATATTATTTACTTCTAACATATTATTACCCATTTACTACAATTGTTTGGTTGATATTGTTGTTCTAGGTTATAACTCACCCGTTTTTTATGCATGTTATTGTTCGGAGTCACATTCTTTGTACCTGAAACGTTTTTATATCATATTTTTAATTCTAATAATGAAAGCGATATAAAATACAATAATTATATATCAATATTTATAATAGTTCCTAAAAGGTATAGGTATAAAAAATAGTTACCCCATTCATAGAAATTGTAAGCAGCATATATTCTTGAACGCTGTACTAACTTATAAAAAGATGGAATAAAAGAATGTTTAGTAGTAATTAACATTTCCAAAATAATTTTTATATCATATATATAATTAAAATTTTTCTTAATTACTATTCATGAAAATTATAATTTAATACGATTCACCCAACCTTTTGTAAGTGGTGGTCCATATGTATGTACGAGAAATGTTATCATTTCCAACAAATGGGAAGAAGCTTGAACAAATTTGATACGTAAACATCATAAAAACATGTAAATAAAATATATTGAAATAAATATTTTATAATGAATATTTTATGCCTAGATTCTCTATAATAAAAAATTACATATACAATGCATAGTTATGATTTATGCCTTTTTTATTGATAAACGATCTTCAGCTTACGCATTAATCCCTTAAGGGATAATCATTATTTATGAAAAAAGTTCATAGATATGGTGAAATAATATAAGATGTTATTAAGATAAGGATAGTTATAGCATGAAATCTCAAAAATTCTGAATTATGAATGATATATAATTTCCTTTTATAATTGAAGTGATGTGAACTCTTGGAATTACAAAATGATGAAAATTAATATAAAAAAATTTTGATAAAAATTTATTATAAATTGAATTGATTCAAATATTACATAAGTATGAGTCAAAATCAAGACATATAATTAATTTTTGACATGTTTTGGGTTTCTTTTAACAATTATCTTTTTATTTTATCGATTGTTGGCCCTCTTGACAATTACAAAATATCAATATTTTCAACACTCAAAGCATTAGGAATATTACCATAAAAGTGGAATTGACTCATAAATTTACCATTATTTATATTTTAAACCGTATCACATTCACTTGGTGGAAGATCTTATCTTTCTAAATTTTAAACAATTAATTAATATTTTTTATCACAAATTATAAATAATATTATTTTTTGAACAATTAATTTAATTTGATCTTCAGAATGACATGATAAGAAATGAAGTATATTAAAATTAAAAGATTTTCTAAATATTTTATATTTATCAATAATATTCATTCAATAATATTTTTATTAATGTTTTTTTATATTTTTAAAATAATTTATTTTATTATTTTCTATAATATAGTAAGTATTATGTTGGTGTTTCCTTTGAATTGAAGATAATTTTTATTCAAAAAGTAAAAAAATTACATTTTTAAAAATAAATTTTCAAAAAATAATTTCTAACATAAATTAATGTATTTTTTTCTTTCTAAAATATATAGATAACTTCAAGTCATGATTTGGACATTTTATGGTTATTATTTTAATAAATTTATATAATGGAAATAATCAAAAAAGTAGAACCGTATGGCCATATATTTGAGATCCAAAGGATAATTATTAAATACACTCATATAAAATGATAGAGGAATGTTTTTGACTGAATTTGATGCTTCATCAAAGTATTTTTAAAACTAATTAACACATTTTTGATTTACCTTGTTAAAAACATTTACTATGGTTACTATTTATATTGACCTAAAATAAAAAGAGAACTATTTTAAATAACATTCAATACCAAATTATAAACCTATAAACCGATTTTAATTATTAAATTTCAACAATATATAGATATCTGTTAAATAAAAAAATTCCAAAGACAATGAAAATTTTCTTCCTAAAAAATGTATTTTTAAATATAAATGACTTTTATAAAAAATTATTCTATATAATAGATTAACATTATTTTAATTTGATTATTATTACCATTTGAGATGTAATTTTAAAATTAATCATTTAAAAAACAAAATATAACTATGTAAATGTTTGAATAAAAAATTTAGTTTTCAATAAATATTAGTATTTTTCAAAAATCAGTTGAAAAACTATCTCTTTATAAAATTATAGAAAAATCCCATAATGAAAATATTGAAAATTTTAATTTAGAATTTAGATAATTTTTCATAAATTTAATTTTTCATAATTTATAGAAATTAATTATAATAAACTATCACAAAAAACAAATAAAAAATATCTTTGATAAATAATCCACTTGCATAAAAAGATTACATTACTTAAAATTGATTCCCAATTATTAGGATTTAATTTAAAAAAAATTATTGACTAAATACCTTTTATATAATTCCTAATTTATTCAATATTATCCATTACCACAAATTCAAAGTGTAGTTGCTAAATATCACAATATATAACAATGTTTTAAAATGATATAAATATTTTTTGAACTAGGTAATTCATTTAAAGAATGATATTAAATAAATAATAATTATTTATAGAGAATCATATCATAAAATCTCAGGGTTTTACAATGAATGTAAAATTGTTTTAATTATTTTTAGTATTATAACATTGTAGGGTTAAATTTATTATTAATATAACAAAAATCACCCCCACCCCCCTCTTAGGGTATCTCCCTTGTGAGAGACTAATATAGGAATAATCAAGTGTAATTATAATATAAATTCATACCAGTAATGAGTAAATTATCATAGAATATTCTATTGTGGATGATATACTATATATGATTAATATTATTTCTTATCCTCCAACGGTTGATAAAGGGAATAAATCATATAGAGGATAAAGGATGTAGTATATGGAATTTTATAATTACTTAGCTCAGATGTCTTTATTTTTTTCACAGGACAAGGGGACTGTAATGTTTTTTTGTATTGGTAAATTAATCCATGAATGATATAATTGTCTATATACTCCCCAAATATTTAATTATTGTAGGAAGGTATGATATTTAATGAAATATTATAACTAACTCCAATTAGTGATAAGGGGTGGTTTGTAACATCCCTGGTAAATAAAGAATATAAAATTTGCATCATTATTAATATTTGGGAATTAAATATTATTTTTACTTTTAAGGGGACTCTATGTTCAATGGCGTACCTGATACACAACAATGAGTTTTGTTGAAATCGTATATTGTACACAAAGTTGGGTCATAATGAAAAATAATAATATAATATTACTATAAATGGTAATTAACACCTAGTCATCGTATTGGCGGGAATGGAAAGAACTAACTAAAATATGAAAACACGTGTTGGTTAAATGTTTTTACAATTATCCATATAATTTTAGAGGCTTAAAATAAGAAATACTAAAATTGTAATAAAAAATACTCTAATATTTTTTAAAGGATCAATTATAGTCTTTTGAGGGAGAAACATTTTTAAATCTCATTTTTTCACATTTATATGTTATATTTGTTAAAATAATATTCTTCTTTAATATAGGGAAATCAAAATTTACATTGGATTAAATTTTTGTATTTTTCTAATAAAATTTATTTTTTATGAATAGTGAAAAATACTGTATTTTTATTCAAAACTATCATCCAAACTAATTTATTAATTTCATTAGAATACCTTTATAATTGGTTTTAAAGTATAATTAGATTATATTTTTTTAAATTTACTCTAATTTTGGTAATTGTAAGTAATTGCACTTTGAAATTAGACACAAATAAGTAACAATCTTTTGTTAGTTATTATTTCTTTAAAACACGCATTTTTGTTTTGACAACAGGAATTGATTTTAAATTAATTTATGTCACATCTGTATTTTGAAGATAGAAAAATAGATTCCATATTTGGAATCCAGAGGTCTAAATTGTGTAAATTGGTAATTTTTATATTTATACATTATGAATATTAAAATCGGTAAATATTTTATTTATCATGGTTAAAGTGTAAATCTAGTAAATAAGGGTAAAAAAATATTATCATAATTATAAAAAATTTACCTAACATGTATCTTAATCCTATTTATTTATAAATTCCAAACCATGGGATTTTTTGGGTCAATTTTGGGATCCCATTGAGCCACTTATGAGTGATAATGACAATTTATTTTAATTAATTTAAAGTAAAGACAAAAATGACATAAACATATATCTTTTAGTAAATCAATTTTTAAAAAGGGATATATATTTTATCTCTTTGACTATAAATATTCATTTAAAATAGAAACGAGCTTCCTATATCATGATATTTTTTTATAATTTTTAGATTTCAATTAAACAAATATACAAAACCTGTGAAATTATTATTGGATGATTTTATTTAGAACATGAATCATCGTATCTTATACTTTAAGTAGTTTTTGACATTTAGAAACCGAAAATCATTATAGAATAAAAAATATATTTAAACATTCCTAAATTGCCCCTACTCCCCCCTTATAAAAAATCTTCACTTCATACCCATCCCACACACATCTCAAGCACCTTGGATCATAAAAAAACATCCCAAATAAGCTCCCTACATCCCAATCCTCCTCTTAGTCACCTTCCTCAAGGTAGATGTCAATTCAATTAAACCATTTGGTTCAAACCAAAGGGAGATACCTGATTTAAATGTAACATTTTCTCTTAAGTTATTTGGTTTTATTTTACATCTCCAACCACATAAAATATTTTTATTATATTATTTAATAAAAAACATAGTCCTAAATATACTAGTTTGATGTTATGATATGGATTATAACTACAATTACAAACACCCCCATCTAATGGGTAAATAACATATTGTTTCTGTAGATGGTGAACTAACTCCTCAGGAAATGGTGATTGTTCAATTTTTTCCTACCACCTATTATGGTGTCAATTAATATGGAATTGTATATATTTATATATGATATCTATTACATTTATATTGTTTATATTATTCATTATTTTTCATTTATAGATTAAATTTATAGTTTTCTATAGTGGGTAAATACGATAAATTAATTCGAGGAAGTGCGGACTAGCACCCCCGCAATGTGACATGACTCGTTCATTCCAAGCATGGAACATATAATGGATGGAGTTAATGAAATTATATATGATATAATACTGGATTTATAATATACCTATCTATCATTATGTTTATATTCCATTAAATATGAAATAGAAATGAAAGTAGTGTTCATGTGTACGTACACCATACTATCTCCATGAACGGTGCATTTCATTTCTTATCTCCAAATGTTGTGTACTATTAAAAATACATATATATAATGGATATATATGATAAATAAGATATCTAAATCATTAATATAATTAAGTACATAATAGAATTTCTACGATTTGGGCATTTTATAATTATTACAAGTTCATTTTTAACTCAAGTTCCTAACATCGACCAAATGTCCAATATGAGAACAAAATAAGTAACTAATCATTATAGAATGGTAATAATTGATATAAAATGAATAATAAACAAAAAAAGGTTCTTAAGAAAGTATAAATTAAATTTATTTTATTATTCTAGAGATTAATGAACGATCGAGTCAAGTCGGACACGAGGTAAGGGAATTTGTCTCAATCTTCTTTCATTTAGGCATATTTTGTTTTATACGTGACTTTCAGTTATATGGTGTATACAAACTTTTGAATTATCATTTAATTCAAAAGGAATATTTTTTACAAGGCATTTTACTAAATGCCCAAAATGAATGTTTCTTTTTAATTTAAGTGTTGACAAAGACCTTTTTCATGGCCATGTGTATTATTTTATCATTAACTTCCTTAACAAGCCATAGTGATTTTAAAAGGTAAATAAATACCATATCCACTTCTACGTATTTTGGTATTGAAAATGGTTTCGATAATGGATTTTTTACATCAATATATTTAAATGATATATTTGGATTGAAATGTAGAAATCTTATCTTTCATTTATTTTTTTATGTGTTATGAATATGTTATTGTTCTTGGGAATTGTTTACGTATATGGGTGGTTCCAGGATAATTCTACGGTGGGTGAGCCCAAGATATCTCTTCAATTCATTGGGTAACATGACATAGGTAATTTGATTGATTCTCATAATAGATGTAGAGAATATACAATGATGGGTATTCCAAATGTAACTCCCTATGTAGTTATGAAAGCTACAACATATGTATGTTATGTATACCACAAGATACCTTTATGATTTATTATTTTTTTATATTTCATAAATCTTATGATTTCATGAATTATGTTAAAGCGCTTATTTTATGTATGTATTGATGATCTAATGTTTTTTTTGTTTCATTAAACTTAATGAGATTATTATGCTCATCCGATGTTTTGGAAATGTTTTTCACAAGATATAATGATGAATATAACTGAGGATGGGATCAATAGAATTTCATGTTGTCTAAAAAATAGAACTACACATGACACTTCTTTTCAAGAGTTTTTATTTTATGAAGAAAATGGAAACTGATTATAAATTCCTACCTTGTAAATTTTGAGATATAATGTAATAGTTATGGCCTAATTCCCTAAAGCTCTAAACCTGAAAGGATTCTCAATGTGAATTATCCATTTAATCCAGTTTATGTAATATTTGAAGGTTGGTTCCTTATACCTTGTATCAGAGGTCAGTTTAGACACCACTAAGAGTATGAATTTTTTGAAATTAACATCCATAAATTTTTTTAGTTTATTTAATGATTGAAATGATATATAATTTACATTTTAAAATGTTTCTTCGCATATGATATTTCGGTTTTTAGAATGTATTTCTTTAGAGGAAACAGAGCAGCTATGACGGGACAATATTAAGAGGAAGGCAACCTTCCAAATTAGCAACCTAATTTGGTATGAATCGAAACTGAATAGTTTGTAGCAGTGATGGAAAATTTGAATCAGGCTATAAATTGTGGTGGTATCTATGCATGAGATCATCCAGATCAACCAAAAAAAAGTTAGTAGTGGAGAATTTCTTGAGGCAACATCCCTAATCATTCGAGGGATCATCAGACCCTATGCTAGCTGAATGGTGGATTAATTCAATAGAGATGATTTTTGATGTCCTTGGGGGCATTCAGAACATCAAAAGGTTAGTCTTGTTGTTTAATGTTTTGATGGTCAAGAAGATCAGAGGTGGTTGATGGTGAAAAATATCTGGGTAAGTGAGGAAATTTATTCTCTTGATTTTGATGAATTCAATGGTATGTTTTTTGATATATATTTTCATAAGGTGGTTCATAATAGGATGGAAAAACAATTCATCGAATTGAGGTAGGAGGATGACTTAATGGATTCTTATGAAGCAAAATTCAATCGATTGGCAAGGTATGCTCCACATTTTATATGATATCATGATAGTAAAAACAACAGTGTTTATTCAGGATTAATGGAAAAGTATCAAATAGATTTAGCTTCTCGTGAGTTCAAAAGTTATGAAAAACTTATTTGATGTGCTGAGAAGGTGGAAATCAATTTTTCTGATGATTAGGTGTTCTTTAAAAAAAGATTAAGAGGTTGAGGTGGAATAATAATGGGATGAACTCTTCAAAAAAGTATGATGGTGAGGAACAGAAGTTTATAGTTTGTTAATATTGTGGTAAAAAGCATGTTGGGGAATGTCTTTGTAATTCTATTAAGTGCTACTGATGTGGTAAAATTGGACATAAGGCTCATAATTGCACTGAAGAAGAATAGGGTAATGGTATTAAAAAATCTTATTTACAATCAGTAAAATGTTTTAAGTGTAATGAAATGGGTCATTATGCAAATGAGTGTCCAACAAAAAACCCAACTAAGGGAAAGAAACCAGACTACATGTAAAAAGGGGTGTTTAAATACTTTGAAAACTCTTCAACAGATATAAGGCCATCAAATGAAGTAGTATACGATACATTGTTTGTTTCTTCAGATTATGCCAATGTGTTGTTTGATTCAGGGTCTACACACTCCTTCATTTTCTGAGATGTTTTCTAGTAAATTGGGAATTCCATCTCAAGATATTTATCCTGAACTTATATAAAAAACACCTTGATAGAATGTGGATACAAAAAAAAATTATAAGAACCTTCATGTTCATGTGGGCAGAAAGAATCTACCTGCAAACGTTATTGTTTTTCCTTTAGTAGAGTTTGACGTTATTTTGATTATGGATTGAATTTTCATTTATCATGATATGATTGACTATAGAGCTAAAATAGTTTCTTATCATGATTATTTTCCTTTTGTATACACGAATGAACCCTAACATTTGATATAATTTCAGGATTCTGAGAAACTAGTGAAATATGGAAATGAATTTTACCATGAATATAATGTTGAAAACAAAGAAACTGTTCATATTAATGATTTTCTAGTTCTAAATGAGTACCTTCAGGTTTTTCTTGATGAGTTTCCAGGTATTATACCTGATTGGGAAGTTGAATTTACTATTTACATAGTTCCTGATGATAATCCAATTTCAAACCCCCCTTATTGAATGTCTCAATTTGATATTTTATAGTTAAAGAAGCAATTACATGAGTTATTAGATAAAGTTTTCATTTGACTTATCAAATGACCATGGGGTTCTCATGTCTTGTTTGTTAAAAAGAATGATGATTAAATGATACATTACATTGATTATAGATAATTGAATAACATCACTATTAAAAAAGTGCATCCTTTGACTCATATTGATGATTTTTTTATCAGCTCCATGCAGCTCAGTATTTTCAGAATATTCACATGAGGTAAGGGTACCATCAGAATATTGTAAAGGAAGAAAACATTTCCAATACCATGTTTCATACTAGATATAGCCATTATGAATTTTGGTTATGTGTTTTTAGTCAACCAAATCACCAGATTTAATCATAGATCTTATAAATAGAATTTTCCATGAGTTCTTGGATATGTTTTTGGTTGTGTTCATTGGTGATATTTTTGTTTTTCTAAAATGAAAGAGGAGTGTGAATTTCATTTATGGGTTTTCTTACAAATCTTAAATGGAATGAAAAATATGGTAAATTCTGAAAGTTTGAGTTTTGGTGTCAAAAAATTTCCATCCATTTTCACATTGTTTCAAAAAATTGTATAACCATTGATCCTTCTAAAAAAGTTGTTGAAGAATGGAAAAGACCCACAAATATAATCAAGATTTATATTTGTCCTTGATTAGTAGGATATTTCAGGAGTATTGTCGAACAATTTTCATGGTTATCTATCACAATGACTAAGATAACTCGAAAAGGTGTGAAGTTCAATTGGAAAAAATAATGTGATGATTGTTTTTAGGAATTGAAAAGCAGATTGGTGAATGCTATAGATTTATCACTTCCATCTATAAATGGTGATTTTATTATCTATAGTTATGATTCATTGAAAGGACATGGTTGTGTCCTAATGCATAATGATCAGGTAATTGCTTATGTTTCACGTCAGCTAAAACCTCGTGAGTTATATTACCCTACACATGATTTGGAATTAGATAATGTTGTTTTTTTCTTTAAAAATTTTGAGGAATAATCTATATGGAGTGAAATTAGAATTATATACTATCCACAAATTTTTTAATAATATATTTACGTATAAAGAATTAAACATGAGACATAGGAGTTGGTTGGAATTAATCAAGTATTATGATTGCACGATCTATTACTATAAGTCCCCAGCCTTAAACCTTACTTAATCTTGAGTTATTACAAGATTACACATTGAGGATCTTTTCATGTTTAGATTTTTATAGAATTATATCATAAAACTTGCATTACATTCCACTTTTAAACAAAGTGGTTACATAAAAGATAGTATTCATTTTTCCCATCAACGGAAACATATTTAAAATAAAACATGGATTCTTTCTTGACACTTCCTTGACACTATCATCATATCATGTACCCTTCCCTTGACCTGTGAAAAACATTTCAAAAACTTGGGATGAGCATAAAAAGCTCTGTAAGGGATATAAAAAATTGGAAAGGAAACATGAATACATGTATACATAAGAATGAAATCATTCTTTACCCATAAAACATAAGCACTTTAACATACCTCATAAAATCATGAATAAATAATAGAAATCATAGGAAATAAAGGTAACTTGAGGCATTCATAACATTCTTACGTAGGGAGTAACCCTCTTGGTTACGTTTGGAATACCCATCACAGTATATTCCTTAAATCTCTTCGGAGAAACCTTAACGTTTAACCCCTTCGCGTTACCCAATGCATTGGAGAGCTATATCGAGCTCACCCGCCATTAGTTTATCACAAAACCACCCGTCTTTATAATAATTCCCAAGAACCATAACATAATCGTATCACATAAAACATTCATAAAGGAAACATAACATTTCCACTTTTAAATCACAAGATATCAGTACAAAACATTGATATAAAAACATTATGAAACCCATTTTCAATACCAAAATAAATGAAAAGTAAAACATGGTATTTATTTTTCTTTTACAAAAAAGGTATGTCTTGTAGAGGAAGCCGAAACTCAAATAATGGTCATGGCGGCGGAGAAGTCATTGTCGCCGCATATATACGACGAAAACATTCTCTTTTGTAGTTTAGTAAAACGCTTTGTATATAAAAAGATTCCTTTATGATACACGTAAAAGTCACAAGGGTTTATACACCGTATAAAATAAGGTTGCGTATAAAACAAAATATGCCTCAATGAAAGAAGATTGAGACGAAGTCCCATACAAAGACGATATCCTTGAATTAAGGATAAATCAATTACATAATTATGTGTGACAAACTAATACACCAAATATAAGTGGATATTAATTGTAAAACAATCAAAGGATATTCACACATATTAATAGAATGACATATTCAAGGAGTACAAGCTTATCCCAATGAATCAAAATTGGGTTAATAAATTCCCTTTCAAAAATATGACTGCATGACAACGTCACTACAAAATTCAGAAAATGAGTTGATGAGAGATAAAAAAGGGTATCCCATAACATGGACATAAAATTTAAATCAATAAGGATATATAAGAACATATCCCAACATAACAATATGTAAATTAAAAGACCCAACAAAAGAAGTCTTTTGAAAAGAAGAGGGTGAAAGGTTCCCTTACCGACTTGGGTATCTTTCGAAACATACACCCCATGAAAGAAGGACAATACATCATTGATGTAAATACTCATAAACAAAAGTATATTACAAATAGAGTAGAATAATGGGAAGTATATGCACCACTCAAAGGAAATTGTGGAAAATGTAGCATAAATCTCATGGGACTATAAGTGAGATGAAAAATCCCTTATGAAAATTCGGTAGCCTAACAGTGCCACTTAAAACATCCAAAAATGGATTGATGAGATCAAATAGGGTTTCTCATCATATTAAAATAAAATTTACAGAAAAAGTTATATTAAAGAACATCCCCCATCATAACAAAGAGGAGCTTAAAGGAAGTGACATAAGGGAGAGTACTTAAAAAGAAAGAAAAAGGTTAGACCTCTTACGAAAATTCGGCAGCCTAATGGCGCCACTCAAAACATCCAAAATGGATTGATGAGAGAAAATAGGTTATCTCATCATATGAACATAAAAATTACAGTAGGATTAATATAAAATAACATCCCAATCATAATAAATATGATCTTAAAAGGAATGACATAAAAGAGTGTACTTAAAAAGAAAGAGAGGAGTAGGATCCCTTACCTCGGGTCCGACTTGACTCGATCATTCTTTAACGTCCTGAATAATAAATTTGAGTTAATTTATACTTGCTTAAGAACATTTTTCAAGTTCATTATTCCTTTTATATCACTTATTTCCATGTTATAAACATTATGTAATCATTTAAGTTAATAATGTTTGTTTTGTCGATATTTGGTTCTTAAGTCGAAAGTGGACTTCTTACAATTACACGTTGTTCATGTGGTCAAAGGTTCATTATATCTAGAATGATATTCATGATTTGGATATCATATATATCATATATATCCAGAATATACTTTTATATATAATATTACATAATCATTTAGTGGTAAGAAATGAAATGCACCGTTCATGGAGACGGTAATCCGTACGTATGCATGAACGCTACTTTCATTTCTATCTCATATTAATGGAATTAAAACTAAATGAGAGGTATGTATATTTTAATTCCAGAATTATATTCATCATTTATATTTATCATACATCATATATATATAATAACTTTAAATCCATCTTTTATACATCCCACATATGGCATTAACGAATCAAATCACTTTGAGGGGGCGGAAGTCTGCACTTCCTAAAATGAAATTATCGTGTTTACCCACAATGGAAACCATAATGTTATCCCACAAAAGAAAAATACAGAATCATAAGGAAAACATAAACATATTAAATATCATATAAAAATATAGTGACATCTTAATGTCCACCATTGAAGGTGTTAGAAGAATATTGAACAATCATCGTTTCGTGAGGAAGAAAATCGCTATCCACGGAATCATTATGTTCTTTAACCATTAGATGGAGGTGTGCATAAGTGCAGCTTGAATCATTAACATAACAACATACTAGTATATTGAAGATAATTTTGTTGTTAAAAAATGAAAGAATAAAAAGATTTTAGGGGGTTGGAGAATCAAAATAAAACAAATGGACTCAAGTGAAGACATTACCTTAAAATCGGGTAACTCCCTTTGGTTTGAGCTCAAAGGCTTCCCTGGGAAGACTTCTGACCAAAGTGAGGCTTCTAAGAATTATAGTGGGATGTGGAGAGACAAAATGGGCAGGGGTTGGCCGAGACAAAGGCTTTGGAAGTGTGAGTAAGGAGGTAGAGGTGGGGGCCTTTTATAAGAGGAGAGGGGGGCACTCTTGGAAAGTAAGGAAATATTACTTTATTTTAGAATGAGTTTCGGATTTTAATGGTCCCACATTGATGTGTATCGAGGATAAAGTGATAAGGGTTCAAAATACACCCATACAATAGGTTTTGGACATGTTTAGGTCTTATATTTTACATTATCGATCCATTTTATTTAAATCGTTAAATAATGAGGTCATCACTGCATCATCATGATGTCATAAATAATTTAATTTATTTAATGTCTAAAAATTATAAAAAATATACTATGATTTAGGAAATCTTTTTATCTTTCCAATGTCCATTTATAGTCAAAAATATAACTTTTATAACCCCATGTAAAAATTTCTTTAGTAAAACGTCTCATGTTTGTGTCATTTTTACTTTAACATTAAATAAAAAGGTATTTATGTAATTTTCCAACCAAAGTGGCTCCATGGGGTCCCCAAGCTGACCCATGGATTTTCATGGTAGGTCATGAAACATCCATTGAAGGTAGGACATGTGTCTTGGTCATTACATTTTATTAAAACATTATTATTACCTTAAACTACACTAATTACCTCTAATCGCGATTAAGAACATAAAAGTTAATATTCACCAAAAAATTATTTTAATCCCATTGAACCGCATTTTACTTCCTAATGACAAACATATATGTCGGAATTTTTAAATTCAAAACACAAAGATGGAAAAAATTCATTTAAAGGGAAAATCAGTTTTTATAAGTACCACTTAGTGGTCTCACTATTCATCAAAAATTGAAGTTTTTTAGAAAATTACAAAAAATTCACCATAAGCTATATTTGATATTCCGAATTCAAAAATGATGTCTATTTTACAAAATTAAAATCATATAAGTCAAATTAATTAATTTAATAATTTATTCCTACTATCAAAACAAATATCGTGTTTTTATGAAACAAAATGTATCAAAATATTGACACTAGTTTATGTCCGCTTTCAAAGTGAAATTAATTCCAATGACCACTATTGGATTAAATGGTAAAAATATATTCTAATTTCACTTTAAAACCAATTAAAAAGATAATCTAATCATATAAATAAATTATATTAAAAAGATGTTTTGAATTCAAATACAACATTTTTCACTATTCATTAAAAATTGAACTTTTTCGGAAAAATTCCAAATATTTACACAAAGTAAATTTTGATGTCCCGATTATAAAGAATAATTTTATTTTTTCAAATATAACACATAAAATTGTAAAAAAGTGGATTTAAAAGAGGTTCTCCATCAAAAGGCGGTTAATCGACCTTTTAAATAATATTAGAATGTTTACGCTTAAAATTGGATTCATTCGCATTTTTATTCCTCTAACATTTATTGTAAAAAGTAAAAATATTTGAAAAACATATATAATCATTTTTTATTTAGTTCTGTTCATTCCCGACAATACAATGGCTAGGAGTTAACTACTATTTAAAATAATATTAATTTATTATTAGAGTGCAGAGTCTGATTCCCAAGAAACTCGTTGTTGCGTGTTGGGTACGCCATCGAGCATAGAATCCCCTTTAAAGTGATATTAATATTTTATTCACAAATATGGATAAATGTAAAAATTTCATACTCTTTATTTACCTGGGGTGTTACATCCTTCCCCCCTTTTGGGAATTGCATCCTCGCAATTTTAAAATTGGGCTTGGAAACATCCTTGAAAGTCCCATATCGGAACAAGAGTCGGTAAAACAATCACTTTAAAATAAAGGAAGATAAGTACAGAGGTCACCTGAGTTAACCCATACTAGGATTCCATGTAAGAGAACATGGATATGGAGGAGAAAACATAGGGTCAGGTTCTGATGGAGAGTGATAGAAAACTTGTTTAGGAGAAATTTAACCACAAGAAAATCACAAACTTGTGATGGGTTAAATGGTATTTGATTCCCCAATAGGAAAAGTTAATAGACAACAGTTTTATTGTAAGTTACTTTTTATTGAGGAGTTTATTCATAAGGAAACATAATCAATTATCATGTTGAATTTCAACTTTTATTAGATTCCTTACACAAACTCATATTTTCTCCAAAAGACGAGTATTTAGGAAGACTTGTTCACATTAAGAGTACTATAATCAACTTCTAGAGAATCACCTAATCCAAAAAAGAGAACTATATACTTCCCATGTCTTTAGAATTTAACCAAAACCAAAACCAAAAAGATTAGCACAAGATCAGATAATCCAGAAAAGGATAACCCTTTATAAAAAGAAAATCTATTCTTAATCTCCAAAATTTGTCCAAAAAAACCCAAAGATCAACGAGGACCATTCGATAAACAATTTGTCCATAAAATTATTAAAAGTAAACCAAACTAAGATTGAAACCCAAATATTTGAAGGATTTAGTCACATAGACTTCCAAGTTAAATCATAACATTTATCTCCAAACAACATCAGTTGCTCTTAATGTCTTGTGTTGAAAAGTAATTAACCTAATCACATATCCTCCATGATAGATTAATAAATTTCCATAGATCACCCAAAATCAACTTACTCTTAATTAATAAAATCATCTACCTAAAAATAATTAGTCAAACTAACCAAGGACTTCACGTAGTCCAATGGTAGGAGATAAATACCAGTCGCACTTTGGTTGTGGGTTCGATTCCCGTAGCTTTTTCCAACACGATGGGTTGTCACACGGTCTGTGTGTTGTCCTTTTTCCAAAAATATATAATTCTTTAAACATTACCCATAATGAGATAAAATCTTCAAAAATAATAATAACATAATTTTACCTCAAGTTTATCTCATGCCTTTCATCATGACATAAAATAACCCATAATTACCTAAAAAGTAAGGATCATATAAACTCTAATGGTTACCTTTATAATATTACCTGAACATCCACATCGATTGGTCATCTTGTATATGATGCATTACAGAACATACCAAGGTTCAAGTTGTTGATCATGACTCCTTGATAGTTGGTTTAGAACAACCACGAGTTTCCACAATGAATCCCCTATTTTATCTAGTATCCTAATCAGAGAACCAGCACAGTTTCCTTCAAACCTGTTGTCTCTTTGGTGCCTGCTAGATCCATCCATTCACTAATAACAGAAATGTCAGTGTGATTGTATCAACAAAACCATCATGTACTAATGAGGAAGTTAAACACTAAGATATACTTACTCATTCACTTTATCTAAAAATAGGACTCTTTCTGAAATCTTATCCATTATGGTACTGTCACTTATGCTTAGAGAATACCCTAACCTCTAAAGTTATCTAAACTGACCATTGATACCAAATATAAGGCCACATCCTTAAACCTTACTTAATCTTGAGTTATTACAAGATTACACATTTAGGATCTTTTCAGGTTTAGAGTTTTAGAGAATTATATCATAAAACTTACATTACATTCCACATTTAAACAAAGTGGTTACATAAAAGATAGTATTAATTTTTCCCATCAATAGAAACATATTTCAAATAAAACATGGATTCTTTCTTGACACTTTCTTGAAACTATCATCACATCATGTACCCTTACCTTGACCTATGAAAAACATTTCAAAAACGTGGGATGAGCATAAAAAGCTCAGTAAGGGATATAAAAATATGGAAAGGAAATATGTGTACATGTATACATAAGAACGAAATCATACCTTACCCATAAAACATATTCACTTTAACATACCTCATAAAATCATGAATAAATCAAAAAAATCATAATACATAAAGGTAACTTGAGGAATTCATAACATTCTTATGTAGGGAGTAACCCTCTTGGTTACATTTGGAATACCCATCATAGTATATTCCCTAAATCGCTTCGGAGAAACCTTAACGTTTAACCCCTTCGCATTACCCAATGCATTGGAGAGCTATATTGGGCTCACCCGCCCTTATTTTATCACGGAACCACCCGTCTTCATAATAATGCCCAAGAACCACAACATAATCATATCACACATAACATGCATAAAGGAAACATAACATTTCCACTTTTCAATCACAAGATATCAGTACAACACATTGATATAAAAACATTCTGAACATCATTTTCAATACCAAAATAAAAGAAAAGTAAAACACAGTATATAATTTTCTTTTAAAAAAAATTTATGGCTTGTAGAGGAAGCCGAAACTCAAATAATGGTCACGGCAGCGGAGAAGTAATTGTCGCCGCATACATACGATGAAAATCTGCCCTTTTGTTGTTTAGAAAAACGCTTTGTATAAAAAAAATTTCTTTCAGATAAACGTAAAAGTCAAAGGGGTTTATACACCGTATAAAAGAAGGTTGTGTATAAAACAAAATATGCCTCAATGAAAGGAGATTGAGATGAAGTCCCATACAAAGACGATATCGTTGGATTAAGGATAAATCAATTACATAATTATGTGTGACAAACTAATACACAAAATATAAGTGGATATTAAGTGTAAAACAATCAGAGGATATTCACACATATTCAAAGAACGACATATTCAAGGAGTACAAGCTTATCCCAACGAATCAAAATTGAGTTAAAAAGTTCCCTTGCAAATATTTGACAGCCTAACAGCGTCACTACGAAATTCAGAAAATGAGTTGATGAGAGATAAAAAAGGGTATCTCATCACTTGGACATAAAATTTAAATCAATAAGGATATATAAGAACATATCCCAACAAACACAATATGTAAATTAAAATACCCAACAAAAGAAGTATTTTAAAAAGAGGAGGGTGAAAGGTTCCCTTACCGACTTGGGTATCTTTCGAAACATACAGCCCATGAAAGAAGGACAATACATCATTGATGTAAATACTAATAAATGAAATTATATTACACAAAAAGTAGAATAATGGGAATTACATACACCACTCAAAGGAAATGGTGGAAAATGTAGCATAAATCTCATGGGACTAAAAGTGAGATGAAAAATCCCATATGAAAACTCGGCAGCCTAACAGCACCACTTAAAACTTCCAAAAATGGATTGATGGATAAAATAGGGTCTCTCATCATATTACAATAAAATTTAAAGAAAGATGAATATAAAAGAACATCCCCCATCATAACAAAGAAGAGCTTAAAAGAAGTGACATAAATGTGAGTACTTAAAAAGAAAGAGAGAGGTTAGATCTCTTATGAAAATTCGATATCCTAACAGCGCCACTCAAAACATCCAAAATGGATTGATGAGAGAAAATAGGTTCTCTCATCATATAGACATAAAAAGTACAGTATGAGTAATATAAAAGATCTTCCCAATCATAAGAAAGATGATCTTAAAAGTAATGACATAAAAGAGTGTACTTAAAAAGTCAGAGCGGAGTAGGATCCCTTACCTCTGGTTCGACTTGACTCGATCATTCTTTAACGTCCTGAATAATAAATTTGAGTTAATTTCTACTTGATTAAGAACCTTTTTCAAGTTCATTATTCCTTTTATATAACTTATTTCCATGTTATAAACATTATTTAATTATTTATGTTAATAATGTTTGTTTTGTCGATATTTGGTTCTTAAGTCGAAAGTAGACTTCATACAATTACATGTTGTTCGTGTGGTCAAAGGATCATTTTATCCAGAATGATATTCATGATTTGGATATCATATATATCATATATATCCAGAGTATACATGTATTTATAATATTACATAATCATTTATAGGTAAGAAATGAAATACACCGTTCATGGAGACGGTAAGCCGTATGTATGCATGAAGGCTACATTCATTTCTATGTCATATTAATGGAATTAAAACTAAATGAGAGGTATGTATATTTTAATTCCAGAATTATATTCATCATTTATATGTAATAGACATCATATATATAATAACTTTAAATCCTTCCTTTATACATCCCACATATGTCATTAACGAATCAAATCACTTTGAGGGGGTTGTATCCGCACTTCCTAAAATGAAATTATCGTGTTTACCCACAATGGAAACCATAAAGGTATGCCACAAAAGAAAAATACAGAAGCTTATGGAAAACATAAAAATATTATATATCATATATAAATATAGTGTCATTTTAATGGACACCTTTGAAGGTGTTAGAAGAATATTTAACGATCAACGTTTCATGAGGCAGAAAATCGCCACCCACAGAAACAATATGTTCTTTAACCATTAGATGGAGGTGTGTGTAAGTGTAGCTCGAATAATTAACATAACAACATCCTAGTATATTGAAGATACTGTTTTTGTTAAAAAAATGAAAGAATAAAAATAGGTTAGGGGGTTGGAGAATCAAAATAAAACAAATGGACTCAAGTGAAGACATTACCTTAAAATCGGCTGACACCCTTTGGTTTGAGCTCAAAGGCTTCCTTGGGAAGACTTCTGACCAAAGCGAGGCTTCTAAGAGTTATAGTGGGATGTGGAGAGACAAAATGGGCAGGGGTTGGCCGATCCAAAGGCTTTGGAAGTGTGGGTAAAGAGGTAGAGGTGGGGGCCTTTTATAAGAGGAGAGGGGGGCACTCTTGGAATGTAAGAAAATCTTATTTATTTTAGAATGAGTTTCGGATTTTAATGGCCCCACATTGATGTGTTTCAAGGATAAGGTGATAAGGGTTCGAAATCAACCCATCCAAAATGTTTTGGACATGTGTAGGTCTTAGATTTTACATTATCATTCCATTTTATTTAAATCGTTAAATAATGAGGTCATCGCTGCATCATCATGATGTCAAAAATAATTTAATTTATTTAATGTCTAAAAATTATAAAAAATACTATGATGTAGTAAATATTTTTATATTTCTAATGACTATTTATAGTCAAAAATATGACTTTTATAACCCCATGTAAATATTGTTTTAGTAAAACATCTCATGTTTGTGTCATTTTTACTTTAACATTAAATAAAAAGGAATTTATGTCATTTTCCAACCAAAGTGGCTCCATGGGGTCCCCAAGTTGACCCATGGATTTTCTTGGTCGGCCATGACACATAAATTGAGGCTAGGACATGTTTCTAGGTCATTTACTTTTTTAAAACATTATTCTTATCTTAAACTACACTAATTACCTCTAATCGCGATTAAGAACATAAACGTTACTATTCCCCAAAATATTATTTTAATCCCATTGAACTTCATTTTAATTCATAATGACAACCATTTATGTTGGATTTTTGAAATTCAAAACACAAATATGGAAAAAATTAATTTAAACGGAAAATCAGTTTTTATAAGTACCACTTACTGGTTTCACTATTCATCAAAAATTGATGTTTTTCAGAAAATTACCAAAAATTCACCCTAAGCTATATTTGATATTCCGAATTCAAAAATGATGTCTATTTTACAAAATTCAAAACATATAATTTGCATTAATGAATTTAATAATTAATTCCCGCTATCAAAACAAATACCGTGTTTTTATGAAGCAAAATGTATCAAAAGATTGACACTAGTTTAAGTCCGATTTCAAAGTGAAATTAATTCCAACGACCACTATTGGATTAAATGGTAAAAATATATTCGAATTTTACTTTAAAACCAATTCAAAAGATAATCTAATCATATAAATAAATTATATTAAAAAGTGGTTTTGAATTAAAATACAACATTTTTCACTATTTATTAAAAATTGAACTTTTTCGGAAAAATACAAAAAATTTACACAAAGTAAATTTTGATGTCCCGATTCTAAAGAAGAATTTTATTTTGTCAAATATAAGACATAAAATTGTCAAAAAGTGGATTTAAAAGTGGTTCTCCTTCAAAAGGTAGTTAATCGACCTTTTAGAGAATATTAGAATGTTTACGTTTAAAGTTGGATTCATTCGCATTTTTAATCCTCTAACATTTATTGTAAAAAGTAAAAATATTTGAAAAACATATATAATCATTTTTTAGTTACTTCTGTTCATTCCTGCCATTACAATGGCTAGGCGTTAACTACTATTTAAAATAATATTATTTTATTATTACAGTGAAACGTAAGATTCCCAAGAAACTCATTGTTCCGTGTTGGGTATGCCATCGAGCATAGTGTCCCCTATAAAGTGATAATAATATTTTATTCACAAATATGGATAAATGTGAAAATTGCATACTCTTTATTTACTTGGGGTGTTACAATTACCATCCGGGAAAAGAAAATAATGTAGTCGATGATTTGAGTCAAAAAAGTAATGCTTCATTAAATATACTACGTTTGGAATGAGATCCTTTGGATTTTGATTTGATGACCTTTGGGATAGATGTTGTTGGTGCAAGAAATTCCTCTGTTTTGTTTCAGGTGTTAGTGAAATGTTCTCTATCAGATATAATTAAGAAACTACAGAAGGAAGATAGTGAGTTGTAGAAAAAGGTAGAGTTGGTTTGGAAGGGTATGTTACCTGATTTTCACATTGATAATGATTTTGTTTTGAAGTTTGGGAATAGATTATTTTTTTCTTATGATTCGCAGTTGATGAATAAATGTTATGTGATGCTCATAGTTCTCTTTTTTCTGTTCATCCTGGATGTACTAAGATGTATAGAGATCATCAGGTGTATTAATGGTGGGATAGAATGAAAAGAGATATTGCTGATTTTACTGTGAATTGTTTGACTTGTCAACATGTTAAAGCTGAGTGGCAGTTACCGAAAGGGATCTTTCAGTCATTACTGGTGGAAATGGGAAATTATATATATGGACTTCATTTTGGGATTTTCATATATATCTTGAGGTAATAATGCAATCTGAGTTATGGTTGATCGATTGACAAAATCTTCTCATTTCCTTCTTATTCATGATACTTCTTCTCTAGAACAACATTCTCAGTTCTATGTAAATGAAATAGTCAGGTTACATTGTGTTACGCTCTTCATTGAATCTGATCGTGAACCTAGTTTAACTTATAACTTTTTTAGAAAGGCCTTCAGAAGTTGTTGGGAAATGAAATAAATTTTAGTATAGATTTTCATCCTCAATCAGAAGGGCAGTCCGAATGAACAACTCAGACACTGGAGGATATGTTATGTGCTTCCTCAATGTATTACAAGGGATGTTGAGACCAACATCTTTATTTGGTAGAATTTTCTTATAATAATAGTTTTCATTCCATTATACATATGGATCCATTTCAGGCATTATATGGAAAGTGGAGTCGAACTCCAGATTTTTGGGATGAAGTAGGTGAAACGAAACTGATGGGACTAGAATTTGTAGAAGAGATGGTAGAAAACGTTCTATTGATTCATAAGAACACAAGAACATATCAAAGAATACATAAAAGTTATGTGGAATAGTAGATGAAGGATATTTCTTTTGAGGTATGTGGTCATGTATTTCTTAAAGTTTCTCCATAAAAATGTGTGATGTGTTTTGGTAAGAAGGGAATGTTGAGTATGAGGTTCATTATACCTTATGAGATCCTCTAGAAATTTGGATCAATAGCGTAGAGAGTGGTTTTTATTATATGTTTATCCCAGGTACACAATGTTTTTTTATGTTTCAATGATGAGAAAGTACATTCCAGATCCATCTAATGTTTTGAGTCCAGAGGTAGTTCAGTTGGAAGATAATCTCTCTTATAAGGAACAACCAGACCGAATTCTTAACTGAAGAGGGAATGTGTTGTGGAATAAGCTAATTCATCAGGTGAAGGTTTTGTGGAAAACCATATGGTTGAATAGGAAACATGGGAACCTCAAATTGCTATGAGTGAAAAATACCCCCACTTATTTGAAATGTGAATAGAATTGCGGGGATGCAATTCCCAAAAGGGGGGAAGGATGTAACATCCCATGTAAACTAAAAATATTTCATTCTCATATTTTTTAATATTTATGAATTAAATATTAATTTTACTTTAATGGGGAATTTATGTTTGATGGCGTACCTGATACACCTTAACAAGTTTATTTGAAACCTTACATTTCACACAATGTTGGGTCATACTAAAAAATAATAATATTATATTATATTAAATAGTTGTTAACACATAGCCATTTTATTGGGAGAAATGGAAAAAAATAAATACACTATGAATATAAATGTTTGTTAAATGTTTTTAAATTCATATATTAAATTTTAGTGGCTTTAAATAAGAAAAAATCTAATTTTATGCATAAATACTCTAATATTCATTAAATGATCGATTTGTAACCTTTTGATGGTGAACCATTATTAAATATATTTTTTCACCTTTATATCTTATATTTGACAAAATAATATTCTTCTTTATTATCTAGACATCAAAATTTTCTTTGGATGAAATTTTGGTATTTTTCTGATAAAATTCATTTTTAGTGAATAGTGAAAAATAGTGTATTTTAATTCTAAATTGCCTTTTAATCTAATTTTTTATATGGTTAGATTACCTTTTTAATTGTTTTAAAAGTATAATTAGATTATATTTTCACCATTTAATCCAATTTTGGTCATTGTAATTAATTTTACATTGTAATTGGAAATAAATAAGTGTCAATCTATTGATAGTTATTATTTCTTAAGAACACAATTTTTGTTTTAACAATGGGAAATAATTTTAGATTAATTTATGCCACTTCTGTATTTTGAATTTGGGAAAATGGATTAAATATTTGAATAAGGAGGTATAAATTGTGTAAATAGGTAACTTTTATTTTTAGATATTATGAATATTTATTCAGTAAATATTTAATTTACCATTATTAAAGGGAAAATATGGAAACTAAGGGTAAAAAATATTATTATAATAATATAAAATAATCCTAACATGTGTCCTAATCCTATTGGTTGATACATTTACTACCTTGGGCACCAATGGGTCGATTTTGGGACCCCGTGGAGCCACTTGATAGTGATAATGACACTTTATAGTAAATAATTTAAAGTAATGACCAAAATGACACAAACATATATCTTTTAGTAAATTAATTTTTACATGGGGTTGTATAAGTTATATATTCTACTATAAATTTTCATTTTAACTCTTAATTGATTTCTTACATCATGGAATATTTTTATAATTTTAGACATAAAATAAATAATTTTTTTTGCACAATAATGATGTAGTATTTACCTCATTAATTAATGAATTAAAAAATTATATTATAATGATTCAAAAAATATCAAAAACCTATAAAATTCTTATTGGATGATTTTATTTCGAACAGGAGTCATCTTATATTTTACTTTAAATAATTTTAATCCTTTATAATACCAAAATGATTATATAAGAAAATTATATTTTTAATCATTCTTAAAGAGTCCCTCCTCCCCCACATAAAAATCCCTCACTTATAACCCATTCCAGACACTTATAAAGCCCCTTGGATCATCAAAATTCTACTAAATTAAGCTCCATACATCCCTATCTATCATAATAGAAGCCTTCCCCTAGTCAGAAGGAAATTCAATTAATCCTTTTGATTCAAACCAACGAGAGATACCTGATTTAAATGTAACATATTTTATTATGTTATTATGTTTTCCTTTTCTTCTCCAACCCCATAAACACTTTTTATTATTTTATTTTATAAAAACAATTGTATATGAAATATACTATGTTGTTTTTATGATAAGGATTCATATTAAACTTACACAAACATCCATCTAATGGGTAAAGAACATACTCTTTCTGTGGATGGCGAACTAACGCCTCACGAATTGTTGATTGTTAAATATTCTCATACTACCACTTATGGTGACCACTAAGATAGAAAAGTATTTACATGTGATATATATTATATTTATATTGTTTTTATTATTCAGTTTTTTTCATTTATAGGATACCATTATGGTTTTCAATAGAGGGTTAATATGATAATTTCATTTAAAGAAATGCATAATACCACACCCTCAAAGTTATATGACTCGTTCATGACATACATGGAACATATAAAGGATTTAGTAAATGAAATTATATATGATATTGTTTTAGGATTGAATTTGTAAAGATTAGATGCTCAAATACAAGAGGGGGTGAATTTTATACTTTAAAAAATCCTTTGGAAATTTATATATGGTTATGTTTAACAAGGTTAAACAAGGTAATGCACAAAACCTCTAGATCTATAAACTTTCTTGAATCAGGATATATGATTCCAATAAAATAATTCTGGAAAAGCGATTCTGGAAGTGAAACTTAATGAATGTTTACAAAGAAGATGATTCTACACTAAATCATATAGAATCTAACTAAATCATAATACAAATATATAGAAGTATAAGAATGTTATACTTTCCTGAACAATATAACTGCATTAGAAAACTTTTAACAAAACAAGTAACAAATAGTAAATCTTTTAACCCAAAGAAAAGGGTATCCAACGACCATGGAAAAAAAGGTCCCTTGATTTATAATTTCTAGAATGTTTGTCTTACCCACATCATGGTAAGCCCTCTATATAAAGATCAGGATTTGTTTTACTATCCACACAAGCCCTCAACATCAAGGTTATTGGTACCTCTGTCTTCCTCAGCAATGAATCCCTCATCTTTAAGTTAGTCAGCACCTCTGTGTTCCTATCCCCGGAAGCCCTCAATTTTACACAACAACAATTGGAGTCACACGAAGCAAAACTGAACAAGAAGTTCAGTACGCACAAAGCAATGAAAGAGTCTCTCTAGAAATCACTTCAACTGCATGTAATATCTGGAGTCATCGAAAAGTGTTGATCTCTTTTAAATGAGACTATATTTTTATGCACGGCTTCAACGGTAAACTCCCTCCTCCAACGGTGATATTTTTCATTGAATTTCAGAGAGACATGTACATGTGTCACTCAAATAATCGTTAGATAGTAACTGAATGCATGAAATTGTTTTATAACAAGACAAGTGAAAGCATAACTATAATATGATATTCAGAATGTAGTCAAATGAATGTTCATAGTCTAAAAAATATTAATTAGGAGTCCATAATACAAGTATATTCGGATTCTATTTTCTTGGAATTCAAAACCTGAATTCTATAGAATTCTGGAGTCTGAATTTCAAGGAAATTCGGAGTCTGGATTCACAAGAATTCGAAAACTGAACTCACAATGTTCGGAGTCAGAGTTCATGAGAATTCAGAGTCAGAACTCAGAGAAGTTTGTAAACAGAATTCGTAATAAGAATTCGGAGTCATAACACATAGGAGTTTGTATATGAAATATGTAATTGGAATTCGGAGTCATAACTTACAAGAGTTCGTATCCATAATTCGTAATAAGAATTCGGAGTTATGACATAGAAGAGCTCGTATCCAGAATTCGTAATCAGAATTTAGAGTCAAAACTAATAATTGTTTGTATCTAGTATTCATAATCCAATTTCAGAGTCAGAACATAGAATATTTTGTGGATAAAATTATTAATTAGGATTTGGAGTTATAACTTAAAATATTTCATATCCAGAATTTGTAATCAAAATTTGGATTCAGAACATAGTATAGTTTGTAACCAGAACTCTGAGAATTGGGATCCTAAAATAGAATGCTTCATATCTAGGTATTTATAGGATTCCTAGGATTTAGTTTTCAAACCAAATTTTACATATAGAAAAATTATGATTTGAACAATGAAAACAAGGTAAGGATAAATTTTCTTGGGGAAGGAAATTTTCCATAATGAAGTAAATCAAGTGTAAAAAGAAATTTGCCTTGAGATATGGTGTTTGTGATTTTCAAAACATGAAGGAATCGTGAATCCATAAGGAAAGACATAATGACTTAACAATCATCCCCAGATATGAAGGAATGGAAATTTCATAAGGAAAACCTTGTTGACTCAACAATCTCCCACTTTTTAGAAAGCACAAACATCCTTACAGAAATGAATAAAAGGGCTTGGAAAATATTTTGCAAGACTTTAAAAATAAAACTTATCAACATTTTTACGTTGGAAAAGATGAATATAAAAAACTCCCTCTTAGGATTTGGAATATTAAGGATCATATTCTTGATTTCTGGATTGATAATTTTCATTATCTTGAGTATGGAAATCGTTGTAATGAGAACTCCCCCTTAGATAAACTCCCCCTTAATTTTGGATATTTATTCTTTATAATAAAATCTTATTCCTTTTATGAAATTATTTTTCCTTTCTCCCCATTGTGATTTTCAAAAAGAAATTTAGGGAATGGAAAAAAATATGGTACCTTAAATATTAGTACAAACATCCATGAAAAACAAGTAACCAAAATTTCACTATGATTAGAAGAATTTGTATATGTAAAAGCAGATACAACCAAAGATCATATTTGGATCTATTTTGGTATTTTTTCCTTGGGTATCAGTTTCTTCACGATGGTTTTTAGCTTCTTTAGATCTTTTTGATCCTCCTCTACTTGCTTTTATATAGCTTTGGTTATGTCTTCATGAGTCTTCATAGCCTCTCCCTGATTCTTCAGCAATTCATCTTGCTTCACTAGGTTTTCATGAATCTCAATACGGAGATCCCTTTCTATTTTCATAATTTGGATAACATAACTCAACTTCCCATTTAGATCATTGAGATATCGAATCTGAGTATTTTGTTCAAGATTTATCCTTTTCTAAATTCTATTTTTATGATCATTAATTTTGGTGTCTTTAGAAATAAAATCTTCCGTGACATCGTCTTGAAATTGATAAAGCTCTCTCAAATATTCAACGATCTTCCCCGACCATCTTTTCATATTCATTCATGATTTTCTATGCACTTCATAGATGATAAAAAAAATTCTTATGATCATCCTCAATCATTACACACCTATCCATGACCATGTATACAGAATCTGACTTCTTGATTCATGCTATGATGGAGCATCTTCCATTGAATTCAATTGTTAAAATTATCAAAATGGTGTCCACTAGATTCTTTAGGGATTGGATAAAAAAATCATGTACAAAAGCTGATGACTCTGAATCAGACACTTTATGTGGGGATGGTTCTTCTTCGAACTCAACCATCATCCTATGGGAAGTTCCACCAACTTCCTTCTTCCTCAAAATTTCTTTCACTGGGGTATCAGCAACCAATTGTTTTCCCTTGTCAGTTTTCGGAACAGCTTCTTCATCTGGAGAATCATGCTCACGTCCATAAAACTGTACAATCGTATCTTCATCAATTTTTTTCTTTTTCATCTTCTCCCTCAATGTCTTCATGAAGAATGTTGTCATGATTATGACTCTCTTCCTCATATAACTTTTTTACTTCCTCTTCACCCTTCCTATCTATTCCAGGAGTATCAAGTTTCAATGATCTTGCTTGAGACGTCTGGATTGAAAACTTTTTAGAAGTACATTCCTTTTCATGAAAGTCATCTACTTGCTTTATCAGATCAAAGGTATCTTCAGTGCTTTGAGCTTCCTGAACTTCTTTCGTAGCATTCTTATGAACTTCCTTCTATTTGGATTTTTCCGGAGACATGAACTTCTTTCTCAGAGTCTTAGGTAATTGTTCTACTAAGAAAGAATTCATAACAGGAATTTGTTCTGATGCTATTTCAGTATCCCTTAGAAGCGATTGAAAAACATCAGCCTCATAAATTTTCTTCTTAAGCTACTTTTCCTTAGCCTGCTTCTCAAGCTCATCAACAGCTTTCTCTTTCAATGCCTTGGCCTCTGCAGGGTCTAGACAAAACTGTGGTTCCCCTTTTTTCAGTTCTTCTTATCTTCCCTCCACTTGGCTACTACCTCATCTAGATAGGCTTTCTGCTTTTTGGATTTTGGAGGTGCGGATTGAGTTTCTTTGGCCTTAGGGGTTTCACTTCAGCTTCTACATCCTTCAATTTTCTTTTCTTTCTAGCCTTCTTCGATGGTTCAGTCTCTTCTTCATTTTTTAGATCGGCTTCTATCTCATCCTCTTGTAAATCATAAAATTCACCTGACTACTTAGAGAAACCAACCTTCAACCTCTTGATAGTATCATCATTGATTAGCATTACTTTGTAATTCCTCGTCTTGGAACTGCAAGGGATATTGAAGGATTCAAGGCAACAAACTATGAACATGGAGAGTATAGCATGATACATGATTATCTGTGCTCTTAGAGTCCCATTATTTTTATTCTTTATTGTAATGAGAATATTATTTATCGGATTGATTTTCCTTTGATTTAACAAATACTATAAGATATACATATCACTCTTCTTAAGAGTGTCCTTATCACCCTTTCTCGGTATGATACGACCCTAAACCCATAATTCTATGATCTTATTGTCGGTAGAAAAGTGAGAAATTTTTGTGGTCCTGACCTCAGAGAGTCCAACAAACTATAAAGACCTCACCTTTACAAAACACCCTTGAACATCTGGTAGCTTGTGGGAACAAAATTCTGCTTCCCCTTCATAAGATAGCCCTACCATGCTCACAACCTTAGTATAAGAAAGTGCATAAGTTTTACCAAAACTTTTGCAGGAAAATATTTCCCTTCCATCTTCCATAAATAAACAAGCCGACTCATAAAATTCTATCAGCATATCTGGATGCACAACATCCAGATCTCCTGGCTTTGAAATGGCTACACTTTCACACACATTATGTTTTATATTCTTAGAGAAAATAGAGTCATATTTTATGAAAAATTTCAGATGTACCAACCTCTCCCCGTATATCTGCCATTCCATAATCGGCTTTCCAATATACATTTCTTGAGAGGGTACTTCACCAGACATTTGGAATTGAGCACTTATGAAAATTTCAGAATGGGATTTTGTAGAGGGACAGAGCTTCGACATTCATAATCATTGAAAATAGATGTGGGACAACTATTGGGGTCCCCTTTTATAGGTGTTGATGTGACGGATCAGCTTCCCATCTGAATCCAATGGTTGAGAATTCTTCAAATATAATCTGATGGTTGAAATTATAGCCACAAGGAAAATTTGGTGGGATCCAATTATTTGTGTTTTTAAAGGAAAATATTCGGATTTATGAAAAATAGAATCCGAGAAATTTAAAAACAAAAGAAACTAACAACAAGTAAAAGGTTATTACAAAAACTCAAGAAAGAATCATACCATTCTGATTGTCTGGAGAATTATTCGTATTAGAGATAATTCTTCTTGAAGGATATTAGATTCCAAAATAAAAACTTGAGTATGAAAAGGAAATTGAGCACATAAATCTTCTTTTTGAAAATTTTGCATTATGAAAATCTTCATTATGAAAATCTCATATACGAAAAACATTACTAAGAAAATTTCAAGTAGGAAGATTTCATTATGAAAATTTCAAGTACAAATATTTCATTACCAAAATTATAAGTCCAAAAATCTCCGTTACGAATTTTTGAATTACGAAAAACATTATTATGAAAAATAAAAAAAAATTTCATTACAAAAAATATGAAAAAAATTATTTATGAAAAATGTAAAAAACATCATTATGAAAAAAATGAAAAACCTTCATTACGAAAAATATGAAAAACATCATTACGAAAAATAAGAAAAACATCATTAATAAATATAAAAAACTACATTACGAAATATAGGAAAAACATTATTACGTAAAATATGAAAAAAAATCATTAACAAATGTACTCCCCCCAATGAAAATGAATTTATTACTATTAGGAGATTGGTTCAACAGGATGTTATCGAGGAAGATTACCTTACTGTGATGATTACTAACTTCGGTTTAATGTATTTAAATCTATTGGGGGGAAAAGATTTTATGAAAATATCTGCAAGTTGATCTTGCGTTCTGATATGTTGAAGAATGATATCCTCTTTTAGTGTTTAATAACTAAGAAATTGATGCCTAATATCTATTTCCTTTACACGAGAGTGATGTGTTGGGTTTTTACTAAGGGAACTGGCACATGTATTATCACATAAAATTTTTGTTTTGTTAAAACTCATACCATAGTCTGTGAGTGTGTGTTGAATCCACAACACCTGAGCACAACAACTTCCAGCTGCTACATATTCAGCTTCAGTAGTGGAAAGTGCTACTGAGTGTTGCTTCATGCATGAACAAGAAACTAATTAATCTCCAAAGAAATGACATGTTCTGGATGTACTCTTTCTATCCATTCCACATCCACCAAAGTAATCATCTGACAGAAAATTAGAATAAAAACACTTCCAGAAGAATAGAAGAGCCCTAAATCCATGGGTCCCTTTAAGTAGCGAAAAATTATTTTCATTTCCATTAAATGATATTCCTTAGGATTGGATTGATATATTGCACATAAGCATACTAAAAACATTAATTCTAGATGACTAGTTATCAAGTAAAGTAAACTTCCTATAATACCTCTAAATGATATTTGATCTGCTAGTTTCCTAGCATCATCAAGATCAAGGGTATTTTAGTTACCAATGGGAGTACTTATACTCTTAGTGTAGTCATATCCATACATCTTAATAAGATATTTAATATACTTTTGTTGGTATATATAGAATCATTCTGGTTTTTGAGAAATTTGAAAACCAAGGAAAAATGTTAACTCACCCATCATACTCATTTCAAACTCATATTTCATTAGATCCACAAAGGAATCAGTTAAAGATTACAGAGTTGAACCAAATATAATGTCATCATCATAAATTTAAACAATCAAAACATTTATCTTATCTTTTTTATAAAAATGTTTGGATATTCCTTTCCCTTAACATAGTTATTTTGAAACAAAAATCATGTAAGTCTATCATTCCAAACTTGAGGGGCATGTTTAATGCGATACAAAGCTTTAGTAAGTCTAAAAACACAATCCGGATGTTTTGAATCTTCAAATCCATGAGGTTGTTCAACAAAAACATCCACTTGGACATAACCATTAAGGAAAGCACATTTCACATCAATTTAAAAGAGTTTTCAATTGAATAATGCTGCAAAGGAAAGTAAGATATGAATAGATTCAAGACTAGCTATTAGAGAATAGGTTTATTCGTTGTCTATTGCTTCTTGTTGATTATATTCTTTAGCAACTAAACTAGCTTTATTTCTTACAATGATTTCATTTTCATCACACTTATTTTTGAAGAACCATTTTACACCAATAACAAAAGTTTCCTTAGAAATTTCAACCAAGGTCCACACTTTATTCCATTAGATTTCATTTATTTCATCTTGCATGGATTTTATCCATTCATCACCACCTAAAGATTAATCATTGCTTTTTTGTTCTAATTGGGAAAGGAATTCTAGATGTTCTACATCATTTCTTAGGGTACTTCTAGTCCATACATGTTGATTCACATCTCCAATGATTCTATCAGTAGGATGATTCTTTATAAACAACCAATTTAGGTTGTGTAAAACCTGTCCATCAACATAGGGTAGGGAAGCTTCTAGGGTAAATGCTTTAGAAACATTTTCTTGGGAATTTTCCTTATCAAAAGGATCTTCTATCAAATTTTGATAATAAGTTTTTGAAAACACATCCGAAGATGTAGGTTGGGGTTGTTTAAAAACTAAAAGACCAATTTCATCAAATTTAACATGTACTGTCTCTTCAACAATACAACTGTTTTTATTAAAAACTCTATATGCTTTAAAAGTTGTGGAGTAGCCTATGAAAATTCCTTCATCAAATTTTGGTGATAATTTATGTAGATCATATTTATTATTCATAATGAATACCTTGCAACCAAAAACCTTAATGTAGGAAAGTCTAGGTTTTCTACCATTCCATAAATCATAAAATGTTTTACTAAGATAACGTCTAATAAAAAATCAATTACAGTATAACAAGAAGTACATACATATTCAGCCCAAAAAAGGTTTGGCTACATAATACTCAATCTACATGGTTCTAGTTATCTCTTGAAAAATTCTATTTCTTCTTTCAACAACACCATTTTTTTGATGTCTTATGGGTGATGAAAAGTTGTGAGTAATTCCATTTCTACTACAAAAAAGTTTCAAAATTATTATTTTGAAATTCTCCTCCATGATCACTATGAATAGTTTTCAATGGAAGGATTTTCTCATTTTTAAAAAGTGATCTAAAACTTTTGAAAAAAGAAAAATATTCAGACTTATTTTCTTGAAAATAAACCCACATAAATCTTGTGTAATCATCAACCAGGACAAATACATAATACTTTCCCCCAATGCTTCCGGATTGTGTAGGTCCAATAATATCCATATGCACTAGCTATAATGCATCACTAGTTGAGACATCACCGACTGATTTAAAAATTGATTTATGCTTCATGACATATTGACAAGGGTCACAAACTTTTAAAGAATCAAATATAAGATTTAGTAGATCCTTAACTATTCTCTTCTTTGAATATTTTCATATTTTCCTAAGATTACAGTATTTTAACCTTCGATTCCATAACCAAAAATTATCTTCCATTACATTAAGGAAAATTAGTTCTTGGCTTCTATGGTCTTCTAAGTTTAGTGTATCAAAATTCTATTGCCTATGGGAAGATATGAACAAACTCTTCCTTGGAATTGTGTACTAAGCACTTTTCATTCCTAAAATTCACAAGGTAACCTTCATCACATAATTGGTTTATGCTAATGAGGTTGTGCTTAAGACCCTTAACAAATAAAACATTTGAAATCAATGTTTTTCCAAGACGAACAATGTTACCTATACCAATAATTTCTCTCTAAGCATTATCTTTGAATGATAAATTCCATCCTTTCTTCTTGATAATATTTTCAAAATAGTTTTTGTTACCAATCATATGCCGGGAACATCCACTATCCACGTACAATGTATTTATTTTGGTACCTTCTCTATTTTCCTGAAAATAATAAAATGTTAGGTTTTTGTAATCCAAACTTACTTGGATCCTGAATTCATAGAAAGCAAAATTTTCGGCACCCACATCTTCTTAGAAAAATAGGATTTATGATACCCTAAAGACTGTGTTTTTTGTAGAGAACAATTCTTTGCCCGGTGTCCACCATACTGAAAGATAGTGAAAATAAGAGCACAATGTGGAACAAAGTAATTGTTTCTATATATAGGTTATGAAATAGTATAAACAAAACCAGAAATATTCCTTATAGGTCGGATTTGGGAATACATTTTATCAAAATTTTCCTTACCTAAGGTAAATATTGAGAAAAACTACCTCAAGGAAATGATTTTGGATTTGAGTTTGATAACCAAGGTCCTTTCTTCAAAAATATTTTCTTTTGAATTAGATCTAGGCTTGAAAAAAACATTCTTAGAAATTATGTTTTCTAGATCTTTAAAAAGTTTATTCTTCTCTGAATTTATTTCGTCAATATTTTTTGAAATACTTTCAAAATCATAATTTTTCTAATTATGATCTTTAGAAAGATAGGATATTTCTTTAAAGAAGATTATTCCTAGATTTTTCCTTATCAAGTATTATCATGAGTTTTGAATTTTCAATCTCATGAAGATTTGAAAACCTAAAAACTTATTTATAGGAAGGTAAAATATTATCTTCATCAGAAGAAGATTCTTCATCAAAAGAGTTATAATATTTACTATCATTATAATTAAAATATATATTATCATAGATTCAGAATTGTTCACATTATCCATAAACACAATGATTGTCAATAGGTATTCTAGCTATTAGAACAATATTCTTCTTTCCTGAAGATTCATTATCTGAACATTCATCTGATGAATCTCAACCACTGTCACTCCAGGTGTCATTGGATTTCAAGAATCTCTTATCTTTAGCCTAGTAATACTTGTTTCTATTTTTCTCAAATTGCCTTTCTTTTCTTTATTTACTCTTAAACATAGGAAAATCATGTCTTATGTGTCCATCTCTCTTGCATTCATAACATGTATCTTTGGAATCTTTCTTATATTTCCTTTCGTTCTTATTGTATCTGGATTGAAAGTTCCTCTATCCAGCTATCTTGTTCATCCTTCAGGCAATATTTTCTAAGACATTCTCTAAGGATTCACTTCCACTAGATTCAGATAGGATTACAACTTTCTTAGATTTGGATCTGCTAACTCTCTCAGGAGTCTTAGATTTCATATGATTAGAAGTTGTAGTAAAAGCAACACTTCCATTTCCATTCTTCTTCTTTACATTATCAGCATCTCTCATCATTCTAGTCTCAAGATGAATAATAGTTCCATAGAGTTCATCTATTGAAATATGAGTAACCTTTATTTTCTCATCATTATCAGTCCTCTTGGATTCCCACTCATTATGCATGATGTCTATGATCTTATCAATAAGAGCTTCATCATCTAATCCTTTTTCACCAACGGATTGTAAACTATTTACAATAGTCATGAATCATTATTTCACCATACATATGAGCTCTCAATAAGGAAAATTAAATCCATGGTATTCAGCTCTCAACATAACTCTTATGGTGTCTATAACTTTAGAAGTACCAAAATGTGTAACTTCCAGTTTCTTCCATATATAATATGATTCTTCACAAGATGAAATTTGGATATATATATATTTCTAGTCATGGAGAAATGAAAAGTACTGCGTACTTTATAATTAAGTTGATATTCATGCATTTCTTTATTGGTAAAGGTACTAAATTCTTTGTCTTGGAATTTGTATCTTCTAGTAAGCATAAAAAAATTATCAACACCAATATTGATAATTAAAGTCTTTATTATATCTCTCCAATATTCATAATCATTTCCATCAAAGACAGGTGGTCTAGTTTGATTGAGATTGTCTATTGAACCAACATTGATACCTTACATCTTTAAGAAAATTCTTTCCACACATAAAATGTTAATATAAAAATCTCATAAACTAGAAAGATATTCCTAATCAAGGAAAAATATAGAACAAGAGTTTCTCTATGCAAAAATGATTCCGAAAAATATGATTCCAGAAAAAAAATTCTCTTCTAAATCTAATTATGAGATTAATTAAGTGGTCACCTCCTCTAATACCAAATGTAGGATTTCTTAAATGTATAAGGTAGTCTATCATAGAAAGGAAAAAAATTGAGAAAGGGAAACATATATTTGAATATAAGTATTTCAGTAACCTGCTCTGATACCAATTGTAGGATTGAATATGTAAAGATGAGATGCTAAAAAACAAGAGGGGTGAATTGTATTCTTTAAAAATTCCATTGGAACATTAAATATTGTTATGTTTAATATGGATAAACAAGGTAATTCATAAAACCTCTAGATCTGTAAACATCCTTGAATTAGGAAATATTATTCTGAGAAAGAAATTCCAGAAAAGTGATTCCACAAGTGAAAATTATTGAATGGTTACAAATATGAAGATTCTAAATTAAATCATATATAATCTAACTAAATCAGAATAAAAATATAAGGAAGTATTAGAAAGCTATATTTTCCTCAACAATAAAAATGCAGTGTAAAACTTGTAACAAAATAAGTGACAAATAGTAAATCATTTAACCCAAAGAGAAGGGTATCCAACAACCTTGAAAAAAGGTCCCTTGATTTATACTTTCAAAATGTCTGTCTTACCCACACCAGGGTAAGCCCTCGATACGAAGATCGGAATCTGTCTTGCTATCCCCACAAGCCCTCAACATCAAGGTAGTTGGTACCTCTGTCTTCCTCAACAAAGAATCCCTCAACTTCAAGGTATTCGGCACCACTGTCTTCCTATCCCCGGAAGCCCTCTATTGTACACAACAATAATAGGAGTCGTACGAAGAAAAACTAAAGGAGATGTTCAGTATGTACAATGTAATGAAAGTCTTTCTCTATAAATCACTTCAACTATACGTAATATCTAGAGTTATAGAACAGTGTTAATCTCTTTCAAATGATCCCCTATTTATAGGCACGACTTTAACGGTTAGATCCGTCCTCCAACGATCATATTTTACCATGAATTTCGTTGGGACATGTACACTTTTCACTCAAACAATAGTTAGTTAGTAAATGAATGCAGAACATGGTTTTATAAAAAATATCAAGTGTAAGCATAACTAAAATATGATATTCAGAATGTAAGTAAAAGAATGTTCGGAGTAATTCCAAAAATTAAATTCATAGTCTATAATAGAAGGATATTCAGATTCTGTTTTCTAGGACCTCAAAACCTGAAATCTATAGAATTCCAGAGCCTGAATTTTAAGGAAATTCGGTGTCTGGATTCAAAATAATTCACAACCTGAAATCATAAAGTTCAGAGTTCGAGTTCATGAGAATTCGAAGATAGAACATAGATAAGTTTGTAACCAGAATTTTTAATCAGTATTCGGAGTCAGAACTCAGAAGAGCTCATATCTGGAATTTGTAATCCGAATTCAGAGTCAGAACATAGAAGATTTCATATTCAGAATTCTTAATCAAAATTCGATGTTAGAACATAGAAGATTTTGTATCAAGAATTCTTTATCAGAATTCGAAGTCAGGACTGAGAAGAGTTTGTATCTAGAATTCGTAATCAGAATTCTAAGTCAAAACTTAAAAGAGTTCATATCTAGAATTCGCAATCAGAATTTGGAGTCAAAACAAAGAAGATTTCATAACTAGAATTAGTAATCAAAATTTGGAGTCAGAACTCAGTAGATTTCTTAACTAGAATTCTGAGAATTCGGATCCTAAAAAAGAATGCTTCATATATAGATATTTATAGGATTCCGAGGTTTTTGTTTTTTAACCGAATTTTACACTTAGATAAATTATCATATGAATAATGAAAACAAGGTAAGGATAAATTTCCTTGGGGAATGAAACATTGCATAATGATGTAAATCAAGGGTAAAAATAAATTGTCCTTAACATAAGGTGTTTGTGATTTTTAAAACAAGAAAGAATTATGAAGTCATAAAGAAATCCATAATGACTTAAAAATCACCTCATGTATGAAGGAATGGAAAAGTCATAAGGAAAACCATATTGACTCAACAATTATACTATAATTATAATATAACTATGTATCATTAATTTTTTATTCCATTAAATATATATTAGAAATGAATGAGCGTTCATGAGTACGTACGACTTACCATCTCCATAAATGATGCATTTCATTTATTATCTCCAAATGTTTTGTACTATTATAAATACATATATGTACTGGATATATATGATATATATGAAATCTAAGTCATGATTTTCATTCTGTAGATAATTTAATTTAGACCTCATGGAAAATTTATATTTATAACAAATTCATTTTTAACTCAAGTTCCAAAAATCGACAAAATGTCCAATATAAACTCAAATAATTAAATAATTGTTACAGTAATGAAATAATTGATATTAAAGGAATAATAAAATTAAAAAAAATTAGGCATATATAAATTATCATAAGTTTATTATTATGAAGATTCAAGAATGATCTAGTCAAGTCAAACAAGAGGTAAGGGACTTCGTCTCAACCTCCTTTCATTGAGGCATATTTTGTTTTGTACATGACATTATTTTATAATGTGTTTAGAAACATTTGAATTATAATTTAATTAAAAAATAATATTTATCTACAAATAGTTTTACTAAATGAAAAAATGGAATTTTTTTTAACGTAAGTAGTGACAATGACCTTTTCTGCGGCCACGAGTACGATTTGATCGTTGGATTCCATTACAATACATTATATTTTTAAAAGGATAATAAATACAATTTGGAAATGTTATCTTTCTTTTATATTTGTTTTATGTGTTGTGAATATTTATGGTTCATGGGAATTGTTTACATATATAGGTGGTTCTGAGATAAAACTAGGGCGGGGGAGCTTGTGATAGATTTCCAATTCATTAGGTAATGTGATGGAGGATCACATGAATGTTTCTCCGAAGATATTTAGTGAATATAATGTGATAGATATTCCCAATGTAACTCCCTACGTAGTTGTGAAAGCTACAACGTAAGTATATTATGTATGAAAAAGGTTACCTTTATGAATTATGACTTCTATATATATTACATAAATCTTATGATTTCATGAGGCATGTTAAAGACCTTATGTTATGTATGTATTGATGATCTAATGATTTCTTTCATAGATTTATAACCCTTACTGAGCTTTTTATGATCATCCCATGTTTTTGAAATTTTTTCACAAGACATAAATATGAATAGGGCCAATGATGAGATCATGGTAAAGTCATGCTATCTAAAACATGGAGCTAGACATGAATATTTTTTTCAACAGTTTTTATTTTAGGAAAAAATTGAAACTGAGAAGAATTGTAAAAATTTTAATTTTATAGATGTAATGTAATAGTTATGGTATAATTCTAAAAAACTCTAAACCTGAAAAGATCCTCAATGTGAATTATTCATTTAATTCAAGATTATATAATGTTTTAAGGATGAGTCCTTATATGGTGTATTAGACATAATATAAAAATAAAGGTTACTTATTGATTTATTGAGGTTAGAAAAATCATGGAATAATTTAAAACTATGTAACTACCCTGAATATGAGTGTAAAGTATATTATAAGATTCAGTAGAAAATATTCACTAATAAACAAGAAAAAAATGATTATTCAGTCCATGGAGGGACTACCTGTGATGTAAGGTAACATTCTATCGACATCTATGATAATTTCAGAATTATTTGACATGTTATCATTACATTCAGTTGTCATTACATGATTAGATATCCATTTATTATCGGAAATGGATATATTTTCAAATTATATTATAATATACACAACACATGGAGGGAAAACTGAAAAGTATATTTATATTTTTGTCAAGTTCAATAATGTGTTGAAATGACGAAATATCATGGTAATTTACGTTTCTTGGTATGAAAACATATGACCCAATAATTAAGTAATAATAGTTGAATATGGTTATGTAAAGTCAATGTTTATTGTTATGTTGTCCTGTTTTTTCTTAATATAGAAAAAATTAATAGTTATATGGGATTCTTTTATAATAAGGATAATATGGAATGTAAAATGGATGGTAAAATGTGATCTTTTCCATTTTAGTTGTAATGTATACAAAATAGACAAGTGAAATAAAAAAATTCACATATAAATATATTTATAACAAAAAATATTTATAATAATTTCTAGAATATTTCACTTTCTCCTCAGCTAAGTGTGATGCGTAATTTTCCCTTGACATAGTGATTGGGATGATACTATTTAATTTTCATGCTATGAAATATATACAAAGGAATATGAAAATAGAACATATTATGTAGTTTCCTTTTGATAAAAAAAATCATTCAATAGATTTATTATCATTACGAAAAACAATTATTTTTTATTATGTAGTTTATATATTATGATTATGTATTTACTATCAGATTTTAAAACAATTGGATATAAGATAAAAAAAATTAATTTTTCATAAATTGTTTATTGTTTTCTACTTTAATGGGTCTCGTTTATATTTAAATATTTTACTATGGTATAGAAATCATTAGTGAAATTTAATGTAGATATTATAAAAATATTTTTTTGATATTGGTGCAAGAATTATGAATTTTAAATCATGAATTTTGGAGATATAAGTACGCATGTAGTCATTATAACATTTATCAAATTTTTTTTCTATTACGTAGTTTATTTCTTTGTGGAGATATTTTTGGATAACATTCTTATTTGTTCATTGTTGGACGACGTTCATCAGAATGAAATTGATATTTTTTAAAATATTTCTCAGGTACATAACATTCATTGAATAATATATACAATATATAAATTTGATATGAAAAGATACACTTATATGTTATTTAAATGAATGTAATTTTTTGTCTCGATAATGTTAAAGAGTTAATTTTTTAAAAATTTAATGAATTTACTGGATATACAAGTAATTATATGTTTATTTTTATACTTTATAATATTTATTCTGGAGAATTTGAGTATTACATCACGTATAATGGTCTTGAATTGAATATGGGTAATGTTTAAATTAAATAAAAAATGTCAATACTCATTTAAGAAGTCTAAGACTAGGGTCACTTCAACTTCCATATCAATTCGTTCAAAATCAGTAGTTTAATATGAGTTATTTTATAATATATATTTATTATTTATTAAGATTTGTATGATGAATTGGTGTAATGTTTTAATATATGGTTTTATGCAGTAAAGGCAATATAAGATTAATTAACCTACCAACTAGGTGGAATTGACTTGTAGTTTTAATTTTTTGAAGAGTAGGAGAGATTCCCTTTTTAGTTAAAAATCTATTTTATTTATTGATTTTTCACTCAATGGATCCTAAATTATGATCATTTAAATAAATGATAAATATTTTAACCCTTCATATGGGGCCTTGTATACACCATTAAATAATAATGATATCATGAACACCTTGAGAAAAAAATATAAAATTCTAGCCATGATGAAATTTTGTTTTCACTAAATTTATGAGATTGTTATCAGAACATCTGTTGGATGTGGGAGACGAGTGGAGTTTTATATATAAAGCCTAAATGTCACATCCATGACGAGGGACATGGAGTTATAGTTTATGTTGGCTAATATTTAGTATAAAAGGATTCAAAATTACCTAAAATGTGGGGAGAAAATCATATAATGATCTACTATAGGATATAATATTATTTATTTTAGACGATGGATAGATCTTATTATAGAGTTCAAGAGGAACATTTCATAAACAATATTCTATTATATTTGGGATGGAAAACCTATAGGTACCTTGACTTTTAATGAAATCAAACTAAAATTTGAGTTAACTCACATGATGTTGGATGTTGAAGGTTTTTTATTATTATTTACATTTCAAATTAGTTATGGAATAGAATAAATGGATTAGAGTGTTATTGTAACATTTATATTCTTTCATATAAATGAAAATGTATTAATATATAATTCATTATTGGGATTATGTGGTTATTGGGAAAAAATTGTTTTTTTGTGCTATGCTTGATTAGATTATGAAGCGTATATATTTATTTCCTATATAAGGGAAATTTCACATTGATGAGAAAAGAAATATTTATTTTAGTAAAACAGTGGTACTAAAATTGAATATATATATATATATATATATATTTATTCATTTTTAATTTCATGATTAGTGATAGGACACTTGAACTATTTTGGAATGATGTTGAAGATACGTATGGTGTAACAAATATCAATGGATTAGAAAATGAAACATATTATATAGGTTATGTATAATTTTATTTAGGCATGTGATATTAATTTTGGATTATCATGAGAGTATCGCGATAATATTATGTAATTTTTTATAATAATAGTTATCATTGTTAATTTTATATTGAATGTTTTATAGAATTATATGGTTGGTCATATAAATCACCATTGTGTTATGATGATGAAAATAAAATGATCCAATATAATACCATTTTTTTCTACAAAAGATAGTTCAAGTTGTAATTATTAAAAACGTTTGATAATAATATAGATAATTGAGGTTCATTATTCTAATAATGGATTATTTCAATTTATAATTTGATTAAATATCTGTGTATTTTATAAGGGGACGTTAAGGATGGGAAATTATATACATGGAAATTACGAGATGTTATTTCCTTGATATGTGGGACCTATTAAGATCATGGAACACATATATTATTTTTCATAATATAATTAAATTATAAATATTAATCTGAAATTATATATTTGTTTTCGGACTCACTGTTAAAGAATTATCAATATGTTTTATCTCATTATTTTTTGGTGAGTGGCTACTAAATTAGATATTAGTTATTCTTATGTTGTTGTACTAGATCTATTTGTAAATTTTAAAGAAATATTCTCAATGGAGGAATATAATGTTTTTCATGTGTTATAGAGGTATAACATTTTGACAACATAATATTGATAGAGATTTGTAGAAATAGGGGAGAAATGGATGGTTTTTTCAATTAACAAGAATGATTAGTTACCTTTTAAGCAGAAAAATTATAACAACCCTACTCATTATTACACACAAAAACATAATTTTTTACATATACATGAACTTAAGTCAACTATGAGGGTTTATAGGTATAGTGTTTTAGGAAATTAGGATCATTACATAAAAACATAGATCATAAAACATAACAGATTTATTGAAAACATATTTTACATTACCACAACATTCTTTCATACCTAACGTTGCATGGGATAACCTGGGGACAAGAATATGAAAAGGGTGATTAATAAAGATGTTTAAGGGAGTAAACAAGTAATAACATGATTTATATAGTAAATTTTATAAAATAGTCATATCAATGGATCTTAGAAAAAACATTAACATAAAGGCATTATAGAGCATCATAATCATAATATGGAAATGTGACAATAACATTTAACTATATATTGTAATGAGCCAAGGATCATTGCACATATAGAATGAGTAAACCTCACTGCCCCTGAATTATAATGGATAGAAAGTCATTTAAATTGAATTATTATGAGTAAAATATCATTGCACATGACTTATCCTAATACAAATCTTTACCCAATGCATTGGAGAGCTATACGGTCACACCCTTCCTAATCATTTCATTTCATGCATATTTGTTCCACATAGATCATATGCAGGGAAATTGGATACATTGGCATCCTCATAGCTTCAGATTGAAACTGAATATTGATGGGTCATACTCTATGGGAGTTATGAGGGGAGGGGGAGTGGTTCACAATAATGAAGGGAATGTGGTTCTTGCACTCACTTCATTTTTCGGAAATGGTACACCTATCATGGCCAAGGCCAAAGCCTTGCTCACTTGGCTCTTGCTCTGCACTCAGTATAATCTGGTTCTCTCTCATGTGGAGACTAAAAACATGGTCCTCTATAACTCTATGAATGGAAAAGGTTCCTCTCCTTGGTACATATATTATATTGTCTGAAAATTTCGATCCCTTCTTCGTAATAACATTCAAGTCAACCAATCATTGCAGGAGGGGAATCAAGTGACGGACTATATGGCTTCTCTTGTGGTCCAAAGTTTAAACAATACTTTCCTCCTATCTACTAATTGCCTTACTCTTCACGGTGTCAGCTTGATTAAAGGGGAAACACTTGGTTTGTGTTAATTTTGACCCCCCAAACTCATGAGTCCCACTATTTTCATGTTTCACTATTTTAATTTTTTCCTTTTTTACTCTCATCTAATATAAATATGATTGGGATGGATTGATGGTGTAACTTCTAGTGTATAATGAAGTCAAATTGAAATCGTAAAATGGGTAGATGAGAGAGAAATTGGTATCTCATCATTTATACATGAAATGGACAATAAGGTGATCATGGAACATAATATTCTAAAATATGTAGTTTAATTTATATCCATAATATAAAACAATATATTTAATGTAAATGAGACGAGAGAAATTTCTTATATAATTTAGACATGGAAACATGTGTACATGGGAGGCATTAATGGAGGTAAATAGGTATATCACCATTCAAATATAATTACAGAACTATGATGATGTTTGAAATTATTCCCCCATGATTTTTAATCTAAAATAAAAGGGTATAAAAACATAATTAAATTTGGGAAAAAATGATAATGGAAGATATCCTTTTCTTATAAGTGTGATCCTAATGTCTTGGAAAATGCTTGAGAAAGGCGTCATGGGAGAATGGGTCACCTTGGGAGTGTTGTTGAAAGTGGGGGGAAGAGTTTTATCATGCTTTGTAGGTTTTTAGTAAATAGGAATTGTATATTGAGTGGGTATATACAGGAAAGGAGAGGGAATTATTTATTATTCAGGTATTGGATACTACGTATTAAACTAATTAAAACCAGAAACCATACTATACATTTTGCCAATGATTTTTTTTCAAACAGGAGTGGAAAAAATTATTTTATAAGTACAATGTCCTAAAATATTAAAATATTATGATATATTCTATATAGGTGAGTCACACTCTCAAGAAAAACATTTTAATATGGTAAAATATTATATAAGCCTTAAAGGGTCCACTAAGGAATCATAAAATTAAACAAACAAATATAAAATCACATTATTTTAAGGGTATAAAATATATTGTACTAACATAACTTTTATAGAATTTTATTACATCACTATTTTGTCATTATGTTGTCATAAAAAACATTATATATTTAAATGGTATTTAATTTTTACCCAAAAATTTGATTGCCTCAGAAAATTATGAAAAGTTCAATGTTACGTAATTTCAACATCATGAATCCAAAAATAATATTCATCTTATCTAAATAATTTTATAAATAATTAATTTTTAAATTGTAATATAAAAACTGATATTTAATGAAAATTCATGGGTTTTGAAAAAAATAGTTTTCAAGCCATAAAGAAAATTTCAATTATATTCCAAAAAAATAATAAGACTTGTTATATTTAATTAAAATTAATTTCGTTTTAATATTTTATTAAAATATTATTTAATTACAAAATTCCATTAATTCGTCTAAAAATATTTCTTAATTGAATATTAACTAAAAGTATTATTTATTCTTTAAAAACCATTTACAATGTAACAATAATAAAATGAATGTATATTCATTATTATATGCAAAACTAATACACATAATCATAATGTGTGGGTACTGTTATATAACACCTTATAACAATTGAAAAAGACATAAGTGTAAGGTTTGTGATTATAAAATACTCTCGGGGTGGCTCAGATATCATTTCTCTGTTGGAAATATATATTAACATCCACTTCTCTGATGGGTAGTTTTGTTAAAGATTAATATGCAGAAGCTCATCTTGGGATTGTTCACGAGTGAAGCCCATTGATGCTACCTCCTTTCTAAGCTCTGACAAATGGGTTTTGTATGGATCAATTCTACTCGATGAGGTCATCCCTTCCTTTTGTTGTGTAAATTGGGTTTTCTAAAGTCATATATTTATACTAATAATGTGATCACTATTCAACGACTATATTAGAAATTGTAACAATTAATTACAATATTTGAAAATAAAAAACATAAATCCAAGGAAATTATTTGTCCCAATAAGACATTTAATAATATCAAGAGGAGTTTACATTGATAAATGTTTGGGTCATTACAATCTTCCCCCCTTAAGAAATTTCTCCCATGAAATTTCCTTTCACCACACTAAAATAGATGAGGGTAACTCTACTTCCTCACTTCCCCTAATATCCGCGTTTCTTCTCCAAACATGTGGCTTTTCCATAACACCTTAATGAAGGGCATTGTATTATTTCATAGAACTTTCTCCCTATGATCTAAGATCTTCACCAGTTTTACATAATAGAATAGATTATTCTAAAATGGTACCACCTTTGGATTGGGTACATTCAATATTTCAGGGTTGTACTTACTCAAGGGGGATACAATGAATACATCAGGGACTTTTGATACGTACGGTGGGAGTACTAGTCGATATGCCACTACTAAAAGGTGATAAAAGATATAAAAAGGGAGGATGTACATTGGAATATACATTTCTATCTTCCCAAATATCATAATTCTCTTCCATAGATATATGAAAAATAATACCATATATCCAACCTCCAACCCTAGGTCTCATTGATGATTATCAGCATAGCTCTTTGGTCGATCTGAGAAGCTTTATTGTGTTAGTGGATGGTCATAACCTTATCTTCCATTTCATCGACCATTTATGGACCTAGGAGTTTTTTCTTCCCAACTTCATTCCAACATGATTATGTTCATCACCTCTTCCCACAAAGGGAGTCATAATGAGCAATTTTTATGACTGAGTGGAAACTGCTGTTATAAGAGAACTCAACCAGAGAACGATTTTGATCACATCCTCCTTTGATGTCTATTGAAAAAGATTTCAACATGTACACATGTGTTTGGATATTCTACTCATATTGGACATCATTTTAGGATGAAAATCCACACTAAAAATTATCTTATTATTTAGAATGTGTTGGATTGTATTTTAGAACACAATGATAATTCTTGGTTCTCGATCAGATATAATAGAGAGTGGTAAAACATGATGCCTTACCACATCTCTAATGTATATCTGTGCCTGTTGATCCAATGTAAATCATCTCGAATTGTAATGAAATGTGCCGTCCTTGTAAAATAATCTACAATAACCCACATAGCATTGTTTCCTTTGGATGTCTTCTGGTGTTCGTTGAAAAATTCCATATTCTTGTTCTCCCATTAACATGTTGTAATGGGTATTGGTTGAATCATCCCCTTAAACTTTTTCCTCTCATCCTTCACTTTATAACATACTAGGCACTTTGATGTATACTCATCGATCTCCCTATTCATGTTATCTGACTAATAATGATCCTAGAGATCATGATATATCTTTTTTTCCCTGGTTAAATGGAGAAACTCAAACTATGTGCATCATCCAAAAGTTCTTTCATTAACTCAGGATTTGATGGAATTCATAGTTATGAACCAAATATCATAATTCGTTATTTATTAACATTGTAATCTCAATATTCCCCTTTTAAGATAGTATTTTTTTTAAATTCCCACATCATGATTTTGAGCATCCTTTATCCTTTCCAAAAGAGATATTTGAACAATAATTTGTGAAAGGATTAATTATTTTCACATATTTATGATTCCCATGTCCATCTTCAACGAATCTAAGATGACTTGATTCTTTTCAATTCTCACTAGTGAGAGAATCGATCGGCCCTTTCTAAAAGAGCATTTTCCACCTTCTTCGCTTCCCATGAGTGGTAAGGGATTGATAAGTCACAGTCTTTGATCAGCTCTAACTATCTTCATTGGCACATGTTTAACTCTTTCTTTTTGAATATATACTTGAGGTTTTTGTGATCCGTATATATTTCTCACATCTCCCCAAAGTGGTAATGCTGTGAAATTTTCAATGTAAAGTATACTGCAGCCAACTCCATATAATGTGTTGGATAGTTTTTCTCATGAATATTCAGTTTCCTTGAAGTTTAGGTAATTACTTTTTCATTTTTCACCAACACACTACCCATTCCATTCTTCAAAGAATCATTGAATACCATGAAATATTCTCAACCTATGGGTAGAGTGAGCACGGGTGTAGCGATAAGCATCCTTTAATTCTACATCAAACTCTCTTCAAATTCATCACTCTAAGAAAACATGACTCCCTTCCATGTTATCTTGGTACGAGGGGTTTACAACATGAGAAATTTATAACAAATCGGAGAATATATCCATCCAACCCCAGGATGCTATAGATATCCTTCACTGTTGTTGGCCTCATCCATCCCTTGATTGCTGATATTTGGATGGATCCAGAGATATACTAGTGCTTGTGTTGATATAACCGATGAATGAGACCTCTTTTAACTAGAACTCACAGTTATTGTACTTCACCTAGAGAATATCCATTCACATGGTCTCTAGTACAATGCTTAGATGCTTCTCATTCACCTCTTTGGTTTTGGAGTATATTAAAATATCATCTATAAAGACTACCACAAATATTTTTAGATAATCTCTAAATACTCTATTCATCATGTCCATATAGATTGATATAGAATTAGTGAGTCTTAAATTATTTACTATGAATTCATAGTGATCGTACCTTGAACAAAAATCATTCTGGGGGATATCCACCTTCTTCACCCTTGCATGGTAATATCCTGACTACATGTCCACCTTGGAGAAGTACAGGGATCCACCAAGTTTCTAAAAAAATTCCTAAATTTTCATTAGAGGAAACATGTTCTTTATCGTGATTGTGTTGAAAAAATGATAATCAATGAAAAGGCGCATTGACCCCTCCTTCTTCGTGATGAACATGACTACTGCACCCCGTGGTGAAGCACTTGGGCGTAAAAACCATTTATCTAGATTCTCCAGTAGTTGTTTCTTTAAATGATCAATCCCTATAATTTCCATTATATATGTAGTCTTGGATGTTGGAAATTCCTCCAGAATAAGATCGACTGAGAATTCAACAACTCTTCTTGGGGGAAGACCAGGCAATTCCGCGGGAAACACATCAAAGAATTCCCTTATAATATGTATGTCTTTTGGGATGGTTTCTTCCATAGACTCAATCATCTAAGAAAGGTTTTCATTCTCATAGGGTATTAATATCCACTCTCAATATTATAGTTATATGGAACATTCATCCTCCTCCCTTCACTTGTACAAAATTTGGTGTTGAGTCACCTTATGGAGAGTGAATTCCCTCTCAAGGAAATTTATTGTGGCTCTATATAGGTAAAGTCAATCCATGCCAAGAATTTAATAAAATTCCACCAAAGGGAGTATGAAAAGGTTTTTCAGGAAGTTCAAACCCCAAATAGTGATAGGGGAGGATTTACATTCATGGGTTGCAATGATTGCCCCAATTTCTGTTCTTTCTGAAACTGTTACTTCTAGGATTGGTGGAGGTGTAGAGACTGATCTACTAATCCTTCGGGATATAAACTAATATGTAGAAATAGAATAAAAATTCATGTTATCTATTCATGAATTAATAACTATCTTACCTGTAACCACTTTTTTGGGTTTCTCTTCATTGGTAGTAATGGAAAATCTCCCCCTTGCCACATTAGAGGTTGTTTTTTGCCTCCGATAACCCTTGGAATTAAGAAATTGTTTTAAAAGATCCATGTTTCCTTGTAGTTTAAGAAATTAACAATGTGTTGAGACTCTTAAGGAGGGTTAATCTCATCTATCATAGGAGATGGTTTTTCTTGATGATGGTTAATGGACATGTGACTTTCTCTTCCACACCTAAATTATTTCCTTGTCCCCTTTAGGAAATTTTAATGGTTCTTTTTTTTTCACCTTTGGAAAGTTGGGTGATGTAATTTCATAGTACTATTGTATTAATCCATTAGACTTTTAGATTTTAAGTCAAACATATTTTCCTATCCCAATGATACCCCTGGTATTTACCATTCTCTATTTCAAATTTGAGTGCACATCAGACAAATTCCTCATAGCTCTCGATGTCACGTATCGCTAGGGCTTTCTGTAGACTAGGTTTTAGCACACCAAAGAAGTGGTCAACCATGAATTCAGGGGGTATTGACGATGTCTGAGGCATATAATGAAATCCTTGTGATGTTTTAATGATATTCTCTTATGGATTAATTGTCTTTTTTCATGAGGTAAAGTTAGTCCTATACCATCTTAAGTTAGAGGGAGCAAGGAAAATATTTATCAAAAAACAATTTTCCGAAATCTTTCCATTCCAAATACTTGTACTCCTCCTCAGGCATCGTATTTTTAATCAATGTCCACCATTGAGTAGGTTTACCCACCACACGATAAGATTCCAGAAGTACCTTCTCCTACTTAATACATTGAAGGATGGTGAAGATCTTCTCAATGAAGTTTATCCATTGCATGGTTATTGATGGATCAGATGATTCATTTAATGTATGAGGCCTTTGTCTCATGAAGATATCAATTGTGTATTGTTATTTATTAGGGGGTATTTAACATTCCTCATTACTCATTTTATTGTTAAATACATGAGTTATTTGAGAGATTATTGTGAAAATGTTTGTGACTCCCGCACCAATTGGATTGGACATCTCATTAGAACTGTCAACAAATTGCTCTTCACATCAGTTGTTAGCCAGATTCCTCATTTTTCTGACCATTATATAAAATAAAAGTCAATTTAGGGGTATTATATAAAGGGGAATACAATGAAAAAAGTGATGGATTATAAATTACATTTATTTCCTTTACTTATGAATTTATTGGCTTCCATATATGTTATCCATGATCTACTTCCCAATATATATTCCATGGGGTATTATTTTTATTACCTTATTAATGGTTCATACTAAGATTATTAATTTTCTAAAGAATATCCCTCAAGAGTGTCATCACAAAGAGTTCCGAGAATCTAATTGTTGTGCACCAGTTCATAATCAAGTCTTGCTCAATGCTAGGTTTTCAGGTTTTACACCTAGATATATCTATGTCAGAGCTACCTCTACATGTGCAAATATAGACAATGATGTCATTTTTTGATAAACCACTTACTCTATACTCAAAGAAAATTATTAATGTTTATATTTTTCATATTCATATCCCTAATTATATCTCTATGGGTTTTTAATCCCAATACCATTAATAACTAAACACATCATCTAAAACCAACTATAACAACCCTATTATTTATTACACATGTAAAAACGATTTATTAGATAAAATTGAACTTAATACAACTCTGGGGATCAAGAGTTACAGTTTCTTGTGCAATTAAGAACATTATATAACAACATAGAACATAAAACATAACATTGTTATTGAAAACTTCTTTTACATAACAACAAGATTCTTTCTTACCTTGTATTGCATTGGATAAACTGAGGACATGCATAAGAAAAGGGTGATTATTAAAGGAAATTATGGAATTAAAAAATCCATAACATGAAGGATATACTAAATTTTAGGCAGTAGGAATTTTAATGGAGCATTAGAGAAACCTGAATATAAAGTCATGATATAGAATGATAATCATAACACTGAAATGTGGAAACAAGATTCCCCAAGATATTAGCATAAGACATGGCTCATTGCACATTGAGCACGAGTAAACCCTCATTGAACTGGAATTATCTTGAGTAAACCCTCATTGGTCATGAATTATCAAGATAAAAACCTCATTTTACATGATGTATCATGATACTAATATTTACCAAATGCATTGGAGCGCTATCAAGGTACACCCTTTCTAATCTTTTAATTTCACGCATAAGTGTGCCACATAGATCATACAACATGGATTCATTAGAAGTAATATTTTTTGCACAAAAAATAGATGTGGAATACATAAATGTAAGTCCTCAATCAACATTTAAATGTGCATAAAGGTGAATACCATTGATACAGAAATGGGTATGGTGTTCACTTACACAATGATTTTGGTGTGTAAATTTTTGTGTAAATTTGGCAGCATAACGACATCAAATATAAATCATAAAATGGGTTGATGGGTGATAAATTGGTTTATAATCATTTATACATGATATTAATAGTAAGTGGTTATTTAACATAATATCCCAACATATTTAATGGAATTTATATGCATAATATAAAATAATTTCCTGAATGTAAATAAGATGAGAGGAATTCCTTATGGAAATTCATCATGGTAAAAGGTGTATATGGGAGGAAATAATTATATAAAAATAGGTCAATAATCAATAAAACAATAGGAGGGTAGTATGTTGGAGGTGTGAAATCAATCCCTTAGAATTTTAATTGAATGGAAAAGCGTATAACAACATAAATAAATTTGTAAAAGAAATGAGAAAGAAGAAATCACTTACCTAGAAGTGTGATCCCATTGGCTTGGGAGAGGCTAGAGAGAAGCTTTTGGAGAGACAGGGACACCTTGGAAGGATTTTATAGAAAGGAGGAAATATTTATTTGATATCAAATGGTTTTTTCTGAAGAGGAATTTTAAATTGTGTGGGTTTATATAGGAAAATACAGGTGACTCTTTATTATTTAGGTTTTTGACACTACATATTAAACTAATCCAAACTAAAAACCATACCAATGGTTATGCCCATAGTATTTACCAAAGGAGTGCAGAAAAAAATATATTTTATGAAAAATGAACAAGAATATTAAATTATTATGCTTTCTTATGTGGTAGTGAGTTTCACTCTCCAGGAAAACATTTCAAAAGATTAAAATATTTTATAAGCCTTGGAGGGTCCACTAAAGCATCATAAAAATAATCAAAAAAATATATAATATCATTATTTTAAGGTTAAAACATATATTGTCCTAGAATATCTTTTATATTGTTTTATTATATCAAAATTGGTCCATTTTGATGTCATAAAAAATATTATATATTTAAACAGTATTTAATTTTTCCCTAAAAAATTCACTGTCTCAGAAAATTCTGAAACAATCACCAATAATTATTATTGATGTCCTGAATCCAAAATTAATATTTAATTTATCTATATAATTTTATACAAATTTTAATTTTCAATTTTAAAAAAAACTGACATTTATGGAAAATTCATGTGTTTTGACAAAAACACATTGCAAACCTTAATGAAAATTTAAATTTTATTCATAAAAAACATATAAGATAATTTATTTATAATAAAAATAAATTTAGTAAAAATATGTTATAAAAAACTTATTTAATTCAAAATAATAAATTAATTCATCAAAATAGATTACTTAATTGAATATTAAGTTAAAATACCATTTTTGTTTTAAAATAAATTTACAATGTAACAATAATAAAATGAACGTATATTATTTTTTCTATAAAAAACTAATGCACGTAATCATAGTGCTAGGTTCTTGTTATATAACCCCTTATAAAACCTCCATATGACCTATGGGAATGGTGTGCGATGGTGACAGTCTCTTGGGGTGACTCAGATAACATCCATCGGGTGGTAGTCTCTATTAACATCCACTTATCATGTATGTGGTTCTGTTCCAGATTAACATGTTGATGCTTGGCTTGGGCATTGTCAAGAACAAAGCCCAGTGATGCTGCCTCCTTTCTAATATCAAAAAAATGGGATTCAAATGGTGAAAATATACTGGATGAGGCCATCACATCCTTTCTCTTTATAAATTGGATTTGTTAAAGTCCTATATTTATACTAATAATGTGATCATTGTTCAACAACTATATTGGAAATGGTGAAAACTCATAACAGTATTTGAAAATCATAAAAATAAAACCAAAGAAGTGCATATGTCATTATAATAATTTTAATCAAATCAACTGGAATTCTCATTAATGAATGTTTGGGTAACTATAGAAAATCATGTAGTGGAATGAATATTCATGTGTTAAATTTGATCAAATTTTAGTTTCTAATGTATTTAGGTATATCAAATTAAATTATAAGCTGATAATAGTGTTGTTTTTTTAGGAAAACTATCTACAAAACCATATGAGACAACACAGCTGAAAATCATTCCTGAAGCATTTTCACGATTAAGCACATATATATGCAAAAAAATCGAGATAAATTTTCACCCCAAATGAGAGAATAAATTTTTTTACACAATTACAGAATATATTTTAATAAGGTTTTCATAGTTATTCATATGATAATATATAAAAATAATTTATATAATATTTATTTCATTTCTACAAGAATTATAATTTTAAATTATCTTTTGATATTAGTATATTTATGTTTATCTTGTGAATTAAATTGTACCTTTCTTCATCAATTAATAATAGATATTCTTGAGGATTCATCATATTGATATTGAATCGATGGTAACATTTTTATGATTTCATTGAGTGGTATCTCTCTATCAGTTTCATTACCTATCAAACATTTATTTATGTTTTATCAAATTAATTAATAATATATTTTGTTTGAGGATCATGTTCATCTTGATCAAAATTGGATGGGATTGATTTTCCACACATTTTACGAATTTGTATGTCACAACCCAACCCAATTCGGGGCTCGAGCTGTAACTACCCCATGTCGGCCTCCACATGCCATGTGGTGGGGATAATAATCAATGTAATAACTATCTCATAGAGGATTTTTCCTATGAACATGTACAAATGTGCACAACCAAATCCCTGAAAATTTGTAGAGGGAGAAAGTAGAAGATTCATCACTACTATAAATTAAACATATGATGATTGAACCTATAGATTGTATAAAAGTATAGCATTGTAAAATAAAAGGAAAAATGGGGAAAATACATGCCAAAAAAGAAATATGTGCTAACAAAAAACCTGAAATGAATGTAGAAAAAGGAGATCCCCACTTCAGAATACAAAGCTATAACTATCTTACACCATCCAAGCACATAATATCCATAAGATCCTCTAATGTCACATTTCATATGCCCTTCATTTACCAATATCATGAAATGTGTGGGAAAATACAATGATGGTGTGAGTATATACATACCGAGTAGAATGCCACAAAATTAGAGAAGGGGCACTAAGAGAAACAACTGATGGGGGAAGATGTATGTAGAATAAGGTACAATGAAAGAGTGTATCTCAAACCAATGAAAAAATGAATGTTACATCATCAAATTACAAGGGGAAAACATATTAAGAATATGAACTACCCTTCAAGACTTCACCACCTATAATAGGAGAATGGTCCCATCCAACCAAGATAAACTTTTCACAAAATGCACGTGGAATACACCAAACTTTATCACCTCTCTTGGAAGTAGAATATTCAAATCCAATGTTTGAATCCAAAAAAATAATATATATATATATATATATATGCTCATTTAGAGAATACCAAACCTGAGAGTAAATGTATCTATATCTCACAGCTCATCCCAAAAACATGTGTCACTAACAATTCTAAAATAATACCATAAACAATGTTCAACATCTCATGTTTCTTTACAGAACACTCATAGATAAGGGAATAAATCACCACACCTTGATACCATCATATTTTGGTGGAGCTATCTCACCTACACGGTACTAGGTCATTTCACAAATATGATTCCTGGGGGGAAAGCATCCCTCTTCCCTGTGAGTCCAAATCCACGTCAAACTAAATCTCTTCATAATGTCGCAAAGTCAAGGGGCCAAAAAATTCTAGGTTAGGATACTTTGTATTGGTGTAAACGGAGGGTCCTACTCTGATATTCACCAGAGAACTCCACTGCCTATTCCTACTATAGGATACCACTTGGTAAGGCCATTGAGGAACTCCACTTCCAAATCCTACTAGAGGGTGTGCCTGGAATGTCAAGGATCTCCACTGCAAAACCATGCAGAAGGATTACTCCAAAATATCATTAGGGAATTCCACTGGCCAACCCTACAAGTAGGAATTCTTGGAACGAAGTGAAACTACACTACATGTCCTCGTTGGAGGGTAACTCATAAATATCATCTAAGAATGCCACTTCCTAGCCCTATTTGAGGGTAAAATCATAATTTTTTAGGATCCTACAATATCTCTTCCATCATCATGTGTCACCAAAATTTCTAATAATTGTATTTTTAGGAATCATATCTCAGAATCCACATCAAAGGTAACCACAATATTCTATGTGTATAAAATGATCGATATAGTCGATTCACGTGCCTCAGTCAGTCACCTTGTGAAAAAGTTTCATTACACCTCATCATGCTCGATTGTCGTCACATTGTACCAATCCATGAAACTCAATTAAATAACCAATATTTACCTTAAAATGTCAAGCTAAATTTTATGGTTACTGCATCATTGTTGTTTCATCATTTTGACATCATATGAGGATGATATTTCAGATACCAGATTCCTTAATAATTGTAATTTTATTATTATTGGGTGTTTCATTGACCTAAGGCACATGTTCAAAAAATGTACAAAAATTGTTCCTGAAATAAACATCTCAGTTCTAGAATCATGTTGTCATTGAAAGTTCATCAAACAGATGAATCAGTTAAAATATATAACCAAAAAAAGATATTTTACTTTGATTTATATCTTATATATTATATCTCATTTCTTGTATCTTATATATTTTATCACATTTATCAAATAGTATATAGTTTACCTCATTTAATATATCTCAAATCATGATTCTAAAATCTTATATCTCATATCTCATATAATGTGCCATATATCATATATCATGTATTGTATATCTCATATCATGTATCTTATATATGATATCTTAAACCAACTGATTGAGAGTCGTTGTACCACAATGATTCCATATCTATGCTTCATTTTCCATAATGTTTTTGCATTTTCAATCCACCGTGAATCTGGGGGCCTAATCGAGCTCGGTACCACCTAACAATGTCGAGTTGGGACTGCATGTATCTAATCGGTGAATAATGAAAAGAACAGATGGGTAAATAATGGTAAAATAATGTTTTAAACATCACCATCTATGAATACCTGGTCATCGATCAGTAACAGGGCACCGAGGTTCAGAACATTGATTAAAAATTATGAAATCTGGTACATGGGCTCATTAAAGGGCCATAACAAGACCCAAGTAAAAGAAGAAAAAATGATCTACTAAATATTTTAATACAAAGTCATAAAAGCACTAAAAATAAGAGTCCAATATTTATTTTGGATTAATCATTGATGAATAACATTCCCAAAAATGATTGGAATATTTTGATGCATTCGTTGTGTCCTAATTCTATATGATCTGACGTCATGTCGTCATTCATCTTGATTCTCCAAAGGGAGGATGAATGATCTCTCACTGATAAATTGTAAATTTTTTTAGGAAAACCCTAGATAATTTCCTTAAATGGTATATTTACAGACATAATTTTTTGTCAAATTAATTTAATTTATTATTTTATTTAATTAATTTAATCCACATAGCACACTGCCAATGAGTGAGGGGTCTGACCATCCAACATCGACTCATTTTATGATGCGCCTTAGGAAAAACCGCATTTTGAACCCAACTGTGGTATCATATTTCTAATCCCATCATCATTTTAAGTGTTATCACGTTTTGTTTTACTAAACATGAATGCACAATATAAAATATATTTAATATTTTTATAAAATCATGTTTAGGTACTTCAGGGCTCAGAATCACATGTCATCTCATCACCTAGATCTGTATATTAAAAAAGAAATTTTTTCAAAGAATAATAATAAAATTATTGACTCTCTGCATCATTACATCATTCAAGATTTTCATCCCTCAAAAGAAAAGCTATAAAATAACTGGGGATACTAATCTTGCAAATAGATCACCCAGTCCTAGGAACTCGGTTGCGCGTTCCCATACTACTAGAGCTGGTGTACCATGTTGATGGTCCTTCCACCAAAGGTCCACTTATACCAGTACCCAATCACCAACATGTTCTTCATAATGGTGTCCCCATCCTCGATGTACATCCCTCCCCAATCAATGGTGTGAATATTTTCATGCTTGTATTTCCTCAGTTATGAATTGTGGAAGAAGTTATGCACACTCTCTAACTATGGGGGTATGGTGAGAAGTTAAGAAACCTCACCAACCTATTTCATGATCTTAAATTTCCCAATGGGTCTCACTGATACCTTTCATATCTGGATAAACCTATTAGATCCTTATCATGGTGTGACTCATAAGAAAATATGGTATCCCTACTCAAAATCTAGGCTCCTATTATGGATGTATTCATAGTAATTGTTGCTTCTATGTGCCGAACTCAAAGACACATGGATGTCATGGACTTCATCTCTTCTCACATGTACGAACATTACCCCCTAAGATATTTATCACCAATCCTTGTCCAGTACAAGGGTGACCTACATGGTCACCTATACCGGGTCTCCAATGGCTCCATGTTGATGGTAGATTAGTATCTATTGTTCTATGAAAACTCTAACATGAGACGGTGATCCTCACAACTCCGTCTAAAGAACAACACACAAGCCCTTATCATATCCTCTACCATGTGGATAGTGTGATTTGTTTACCATTAATTTTAGGGTTTAAAATTTGTAGTTATCTTCACCCAGGTCCCAAATTTCCCTTAAATTCTTATCTGAAATCATGACATAAACTGCACATCACGATCGCACAATCATCAATTGTAGCCCATAATGGGGGATGATCTCCCCTATGAATAGATTCTCTAAAATACACACCAGAATCAGATCCCTAGTGGAATGGAAGTGTACCAACATCCTCGGTCATCTATCTATCCCCTAGATAGTGTTGTGGAATTAATCTGTGTGTATAACCCTTGTAAAGATGTCTGTGGAAACATAATCCCACTTCCACTCTAGGATCTCAAGGGTTGTGACAAACCTTCCAGAACATTGTACTAAACCTACACCTACTGATATATGAGGCACCAAAAGATGGACTCATCTATGATTTGTCCCATTATAGACAACTAAAACTTATAATTAAGATGTCCAGTCATCTTCCCAACACTGGGATGTACAAATAGGGTAGATATGTTGAAATCCCACATCACCTACTCCCAAACAATGAGTGGAACAACTATTCACTCTTGGAACAAGATATCATGATTACCTCTTTCAGGATCTTCATGCGGTGTTTTTCTGTTAGTTATTTGATAACATAAGAACTCATAATCTTAGTAACCCAGATTGGACTCTCTCACACACTAATCTAGATAAGGTGGAAAACCCATCGACTAATGGAAAATTTTACCCTATATCTATACCAGGGTTAGATGCAGGGAAGGTAATTCCTCTAAATAATCTTCCAATAAGGGATATTGGGACATCCTAATAAGGGAATCTATTATAATGTTTTTCTTCCCTAAACTATATACTATATCAAACTCATAGTCCAGCAGGATATATATGTAACACCTGAGACTTTTATGTTATATAAATCATCAAAGGAATCTTTTTCTACACAACACTTTCTTGGCTTGCTTTACACGAAATCACGACCTTCCTCGATAGCTTGCATCGTACGCAATACTGAGTTTCACTAAACAACGATATGCTATTAAAATATTATTAAAACTAGCCGTTATGAATAGTAATAACCACTTTTTGAAATTTTATAAATTTTATTTTTCAAAATAGACTTCAATTTTGGATTCAGAATATCGAAATTAGCCTAGGGTGAAAATTTGGTGTTTTTCTGAAAACATTCAATTTTTGATGAATAGTGAAACCACTAAGTTGTAGTTAAAAAACTGAATTTTTCATAAAACATAGTTTTACCGCTTCTGTGAGTGGAATTTCAAAAATCCGAGAGACACGGTTGATGTCAGTAAGTAAAATGTGGTTCAATGAGATGAAAATAATTTTTTGGTGAATAGTAACTTTTTACTTTTTTTTTCCACGGTTAAAAGTAAATAGGGTAATTAAGGGTAATGATGATATTATTATTACCCTAACACATGTCCTAATTCTATTGGATAAGTGTAATTCAACCAAAAACAAACTTAGGAATAAAATATGACCATTTAGGCCCACTTGGATTAGATTAGGACATTTATTATTAATTTATTTAAAGAAGGGTTAAAATAGTTAAAATCAAAGCTTAATAAGTAAATAATTTTTAATATGGGGTTATACATAAGATAAATTCGACTATAAATATTAATTAGAAAGCTAAAAATATTTAATACATAATGGTATTTTATTTGTAATTTTTAGACATTAAATAAGTTAATTTCATTATGACACAATGATGATGCAGTAATTATCTTATTAATGAAATATTGACATAATTGATGTTATAAACACCAAAATAAATGTAATTTGAGACTTTTTATGGCATAAACTAATTTTCTAGGTTAATATGACATGTTATTGTTGATTTAAGTGACTTGGTTTGAACTTATCATTCTGTTATGAATTTCATAAAAATTATATACCAAATAGTGTCAAAATTGACATAAAATAGTTTTTAAAACAAATATTATATTATTAATTGTTATTTTATTCATAAAAATATAAGGTTCAGAAAAATGAATTAGATAATATTATATATATTAATAATAAACAACTTGGGGTTCTTTTGGCTTGATATAGTAAGTTTATTAACCATATAGTGTAAGAAAACAAAAAGACACGGTAAAAGTTAAATTATTTAACTTAGAGTTAAATCTAATTGATAAGGTTAAAATAATAACTTAAACTTGTATAAATCCTATTGGATGAGTGTATTTCGACCCATCCCCACTTTAGCTTCGAAATAAGACTCTTTGGAACCATTATAAACCGAATTTGACCTTAAATATAAAATAATATTTTGAGATTTTCCTAAGGTGCCCCTCTCCTCCCTTATAAAAGGGCACCTCCTCCCTCTCCTCCTCACACCAATTTGAGCATTAAAGCTCGGACAAACACTGCCAAAATCTATTTTCCGCTTCCCTAGTATCATCCTAGTGGTCCTGGTTATCTTCAAATACCATCCTTAGTTCTTTAATTGGAGGTTAAGTGAAGGCGCGTCAAAAAGAGGTAATATCCATTACCGATCTTTTTCAATTTCATTCTTCTTCAACTTATTCTTCTTTAGTTGTTTCATGATAAATTAATAACATCAGTATTTCGTATATACTGATATGTTATTATAAATATGAAACAACTCTAATTAACCTTCTATCCATCCTACGGAAAAAGGAAATCACCACGCGTGCGTACGTATGGAATACCGTCTCCACGCCGTGGTGTAATCTATTTTCTGCCACCACATTAATTGGATGGGTATAATGGTGTAATGAGTAACTTTATATTATTATTATAAAGTGATATTGATACTGAAATAGTATACATATACTTCAACACAACTTCACGATCATGAGAAATGAAAATTATGATATGTGTATTTTTTTCAAAAAAAGATTTCTATGGTGGGAAATGAAAATTATGATATATTTAAATTTATCTGTGCTTTTTGTTTATAATATATATTACATTAGGTTTTTAGTGATTTTTTATTAATTTTGAATGTTTTTTTATATATCAAGGATTTTATCATAAAAAATTTTGATTTTGATTATTTATTAAATTTTCATCATGAAAATTTATCTAGGAAGGATTTAAAATAGAGGAATTGTGGAAATATAGTTGAATTATTAATAAACCAATTCATGTCACATTAAATGGAAATATATTTATATGGCTGGGTATAATGAATCTAAGGAGGAAGAATTGTTCTTTCCCTAGGGTTTTTTTTAGTTCCTTTATAGGGTTATCATGGAAGTGATGAAAGATTAATATTTGGTCATTTATGTTTGATAATTCATAGTCCTATGATTCTATGTTACAATTTTTGGTTTTCTATATAGATTTATTCAAATCAACATTTTTAATATGATTCAATTTGAATGAAATTTTAATTTTGAACAATTCAATTAGTTTTTTTAATGTGGAAAATTCATCTTCAATGATTAGTTTTCCCTCTCAGTTTTAGATATCCAATTGAAATCTAAGGGATTTTTTTTCATAATATAGAATTCTAAGATGACTTTTGGTATTTATTCATTTTCATGATTTTATTAAAAGGAATTCATAGAAATTAGTAATGGTTTTTATTTTATTAAAACATGATGAAGCCTCATTTTTATAACACGGATGGTTCATGTGATGAACTAATAAGTGTAGAAGTATAGGAAAAAAGTTTTCTTTGATTGAGGATAACATTTTAATATTAATATTTAAAAATGATAAGGATGAATCACCCATATAAAAATCCTCACTAGATACTATTCCATAAATAATTGAAGGATGTATGTAAATGTAAAATACACATTTATAAAAAACAATATAGTAAAACTTTTAAGATTTTTTGGTGACCTTATTTGACATTCCAAATGATATAGAACACATTATAATGACTGTTTATCAAAAATAGTGAGATGGAGTTGTCCAATAACACTATATTGTAGTTATATATAGAAACATGATGGATTATACTAGTGAAAAAATAACAATAGAAATTAGTATATCGGTAATGGATCTATCGAATGTTATATGTGTTAAGTGAGTCATAAATTATCTTTTTTAAATGTCATCAAATATTTATATTTTTTTATATATATTCTTCTCATAAAAAATTTCCTCATACGTGTCATATGAAATCATCAATAATGGTTGAGATATATGGGGATACAGATCATGGGAACATCATTCTCTCCATTAATTATGATAAATGTATTATAGTTTATGATGGGATATCACCACTTATGCAATTAATATATCAATAAGAATTAATCAAATTGTGTACTGAAGAATATCATGATGTAAATTAATATACAAGAATTCATAAAAAAATATTTGGTTATAAATATAATTTCAATATGTAAAAGGAATTATAGTGAATAAAACCTCCTATGAATTTTATCACGCACTTCTACGTTCATTCCATAAATATCGATAACGAAAAATTCTGTAGCTAACCTCCAGCCATTAATGATGATTCAATCACCATTTATTCTTTATGAAAGAAAAAAATCTATCCTAAATATAAATATTTTATTAATTAAAAGGATATAATTTTGAAAACCAATATTCCAACAGGTATTTGGATCATTAAGGATACAATAAGAGTGTTGCAATTGAACCTGATATTTTTTTATATAATAAAAAATAAAAATCATTCCTAATGGTTAATATAATCAAATTTAATTTTTATGTTTATTTTCATTCACTCAACATTTCTTTAAATTTAATAAATTAATTTACAAAAACACTAAAATAATAATAATTTCATTAATAATGATTTTCATGGTTCACTGTAAAATGTTAATGAATAAATCATTTATATATTCCAGAAAAATGATTATCAGATGATTCACTATAATTATCATGGACATAAATTATTACGGTATATCAATAATGTTATATTATATTTATAAATTTATTAAATTATGTTTCATAGTCTAACATAAAAAAATTAATTATCTTTAACATATATAATATAAAATTCATTTATTATAAAATAACTATATTTTTTCATCGATGAGTAAAAAAGACACATCACTTTATTATAGTGTATTATTTTAAAAATCAATAACAATAATCTCCCCTTAAAGTTGAAATAACATCAGAACATATTCACTAGGAAATAAGTATCATATAAAATTTAATTAATCATTATTCAATAATAAAAATTTCAAAAGTAATTTTAATAAATTTTAGCATTCCTCATCATCTTTAAGAGGAACATGAATCTTCAAATATCATTATTTCCTCCCAAATAATTGAATTTATAAACACTATTGAAAATCATAAAACACTCTTCAATGACTTACTCCACTTTTTTATACATTACTATCACACACATTCATATAATATACATAAACATGATATAATATAAACTTCCACTATGTATTTTTAACTTCAAAATAAAAAAATCCAATATTAACGAGTGAGTGAATCCCTACAATTGTGAGAAAACAAACTAATCCATACTGTAAATATTTTCTACGAATTATGAATTTTTTATGATAAAATTTTAATGGTCCTATGTGGAACCATCCAATCCATGAAATTAAATACATCAAAATATTGTAATTTTTCTAGTCCTACCTCTGGAACATTATGTTTTATTAAAAGACTAATACATTTAAATATTACTCAAAAAATCTATATGTACCACTGGACATCAGGTTTTAGGAGACAAAAACAGAGGACTTATTCATTTATAAAACTCCCTAAAGATTCATTTCCATTAGAACATCATTATTGTCTGATAAAAAATAGCAATGGTGAATTATTATGCATGGTCTTCACATTCTCTCTTTACCTCCTTCTAGAAATATCAATTACTCTACCAATAATGTTTATCCCCCAAAAAATATTCCACTATATATTTATCAATTTTAAATAATAGTAAAATATTGTAGATATTTTTTCAAAATTTAATTTGGAACATGGTCTCATGAATCAACAAAAATTGTGATCTCAAAAAAAGTCATTTTGAACATCAATATCAATTAATTGCTTCAATAATATCCCAATTTAAATTTTTTAATAATTAACGATATAATAAAAAATATATTTAATTTAATTTGAATGCAGATATCATTTAATCAATTATAATCTTATATGACCATACTTAGTGTATGAAAACAAAAAACTAAATAATTGTCATGTAATTTTCGATAAATAAGAATCACTCTAAATTTAACCTTATATTACATTATTATATCAAATTTTATCATAAATTACCACTATATATATGTTAAGAATGCTTCATGAAAATTTATTCAATAAAACACTATAACATACCTCAATAAAAACACACACACACACACCACTAAAATCCAAGTTTCAACATTTAGAACATTAATTCTCCGAAAAAATGAATACACTATATTAATAAGAAATCGGTCTAATTTATAGAATAATATTTTTATAAATAGTTTTGTTAATTTCTCCTTCAAAAAAATGCACATCCAGTAAATAGAGTGAAATATAATGTATTATAATGAAGAAAACTAAATTTACTTTTTTATCCTCTATGAAATTGTATAGAATATCTACATTGACTCAAAAGTTCGTTGAATATATGATAATGAAATTAAATTGAATATCATAAAAGGATTAATATTCATCATCAAAAAAAATTTAAGATGCGATTACTATAAACTAATTTCCTTGTCCTATACTTCATTTAATATTTTATTCCATAACAGTTATAATATTTTCATGAAATTTCAGAAAATTAATAAATTTTTCTAATACCATTATTCATTGAAATTATAAAAGTTTTCTTAATCCATTCATATAAATAATTATGAATTTATTTTTCAGAAATTATTTAGTCTAAAGACTCTAATGGTTTCTCATCCACTTTTTCTATAAACTAGGAAACACTTTCTTTAAAAAACCTAGTCTCATATATATCTTTCGGAATATTTTTATCTTATGGTGATATCACATGACCCAATGGGTCCCCTCCTAGGTTAGTTGTGTACTATGTGATCTACAACAAGCCTACCACAAATAGGCCATGCCCTACTAAAGAGAAACAAGGAGGTATAAAACGAAAAATTGGAGGACGTAGAATATAATACCTAAAATATAAATAAATATATCACTCAATAAGAAAAAACCACAAAAATAAATAAGAAAAGATATCTAACTAAAATTAATATATGAATTCATACACTTGTTATACATTTTAAGTGTATACCATAAAAAATGTATTAAAAAATGTCTAAAAATAAATTTATTACAAAATAATGAAATACTTATAACATCCAGAATATGGTAGGAAGTTGAATCACTATATCATGTAAAATCCATCCTCTTAATGAAAATATTTGAATCCCATCATGCTCTAACAATACTCTAGCTTCTGGAATCAAAGGGTATTAAATCACCAAGGACATGATCACTGTATGGACAAACCTAACATGCCATCCCATAAAGAACATGTAGGGGTGGGTGTAAAATTACCAATTATGATTTGAAAAAAATTTGAATCAAGTTATAGGTTATATACAAAATAAGGTCCAACCTACACATCTATAAACCTATAGTCCATATTTTAAAATTATTAATAGAGAATAAGTTGAGGATATAAATAAAAATGAACTCTCCATCCAAATTTAAAAGGGAACAAAGTATTACCAAGCATTCTTCTTGTTAGGACCCAATTGAATGGATAATATTTTAAGTGTAAGAATATTTTATTTAGAAGGGTATTGTATTTTGTTACCAAAAAATATAAATCAATTCACTTTTTTAATGTCCGGGAAAACAAGATGATTGTTTGAGGATTAGAATTTCAAAAATATCATATTTTTTGAGTTTTTTGATAACATCCATATTAATAGAACATGGATAAAGGTGTTTCCAGTCATATTTTGGTTTTATTAGAAGAAGATTCTATAAATTATGGTAGTTAAAATAATTTCCTCATAATGTCTGATAATGATAAAGGTGATGAATAAATGACTATATATCATGATATAAAATATTGGTGTTGATAGGAAATATTTTTTGAAGATGTCAGTAGACAGAAAATCATAATGGGTGTAACTAAAAGAGCGATAAATATACCGCATAACATTAATTATTCACAGGAGGATCATAGTTTACGGGAGGTATGCAGTTTTCTAGATGTCAATAGTTCATTATGAAGGCTCTCATATAATGTATAGAGCCAGTGATTTATGCCTCCGTGAAGAAAAAATGTTGTTATGCAGACCACGTGAGGAAAATTGTTTTCTAGATTTCCACAGTACTCTGTGATGACTGTATAACATTGTAAAATTGGTTAAATCAGATTAGTAATATTGGGGGATATATTTTCCTATATAAAAGACCATAATTCCACCATTATGTAATTGTGATTTTGCAAAGATATGATATTCTACCTAAGTTAGAATTTGGCTATATCCCAAAGAGTTTGTGAGGGAGAATTCCCTGATTGAAATAAGTTATCATGGGAGATATTCCGTGATGGATTATGTTTTATAAAAAATAAGAAAAATTCTGTGAAATATGAAGAAGTAGTCCCCAGAAGAAATTAGATATGGTGGTTGGTGGATGAAGTATGTTGAAGTGGTGTGAAAATGTGGTACACATACATGGTTTGTGGAAGTGGTAAATAATGGTTGTAAGTGGAGGTGGTACACAAAAATGTGTACAATAATCGAAGCATAGATAGTTAATGGAATAAGAGGTTCTTCCGAAATCAGTGACACTATGCTATGAATCTCAGTTCGTGGTGGATACATGCTATTTTTGGAGGAATATAGATAGTTCAAGATTGACTCAAGGAAGTTTATACAAGCTTCTAGGTATGAGAGAGATGATTTTTTTTAAAATATCAATGTTTTTAATGAAGATCATGAATCGTAGAGACATGAAATTTTGTCAATTTGTGCTATAATAATCACATGTAGTATTGGACTATTTTAAAAGTTATACAAGAGTGTATGGGAATATCCTACTCATTTTTTACACACAAAATTATTATTTTCTAGTGAATTGTGTCATATTAGATTATATCCAAACTATAGAACGGATGTAGCTACTCTTGTTGAGTAGTGAACCTTGTATATTCTTTGTTTCTTTTGGATGTGTGTATAGTTTATGTTTCGTAAGGAAAGAACCTTTTAACAAGAGAAAGTATTTGTTTCATCTGTAAGGAAACATAAAAGAAAATAATATAACTTATTCACCCCTCCCCCTCTTAGTGAAACATGAATCTTGATTGGGAAACTTAACTTCTTAATTAAATTAATACATATCTTATAAACACAACACATTTCCTTTTGGAAAACACTACACTTTTCATTGTTTTTATAGGTAAATACCACCTTTTATTATGAAATCAATGGAAATGACCACAAATATTATCTACCATTGAGGTGATCAAATCGCATCAATCCACATGTTTGTATTAGGAAACTAAAACACAACATCTTAATTAGAAGATATAATTTTTTATTTTCAAATATGTTGAGACACATTTACCACTATAATATTCTCTTATACTAGCACCATCGCCCACTCATCAAGAAGGGTGAAAAACTGAACTAATCATTGAAGAGAATTTGATTGGTGATGGATATTTCACCCTGAAAATAATAGGATTCCATAAGGGGTTATTATTCACCCACATTAAAGTCAACATGAGTCCAAAAAATTGAGTTTGATCTATGATGGGGCTTACACCTTATGACCAACTAGTTTCAAGGGGGTTACCATAAGTATGAATGAGTGACTCACACCATGTTCTTTGTTGGACTTCCATATCACATTCCAGTAGTAGGAAGTTGCATCCTCAACCATGAATATATGAAAATGGGTTTTCAATAGTAACGATATAGAAAATGTAGATTATAACTATATTTGACGTGAAGCCCAACCTGCTAATCCCAACTCCCCAAGAGTGGCACCCTATATGGGAGTTCCCAAAACCCACATCATCTAATATACCCTAGATTCAACAAAACTAGATGATTGAACAAAATGAATCCACACTGAAAACTCTACAATATCCTGCTAAATCTTCCATCGAAACAAACATTATTTTATATTGGAGAGTAAAACTCCACAAATATTTATGGAACTAATCATGTTTATCATTCGTTCATGTATAGTGTACATATATCTCCAAATAAATTTTACCAAACCACATGGAAATTCTAAATACATGGTCCATAAGAATGAAAGAAATATAATTTTTTTGGTTAAAAAAACCCTTGATATTACTCTTATATATAAAGTGCACAATGGAAGACAAGCCTTCACACTTTCATTCACTAGACTCCATATATAATGGATCTATACTATCTTAAAAAATCCTATGTAATTTCAATATATAAATACATTAAATGGCCGCACACCCCAATTTAAGGATGTTACCAAGGGTTTCACCAACCTAATATAGTCTTTACTTGAATTTCTAGTTCATATTATTGATGATAAAAGGGAAAACACTTGAATATCCCAAAGTCATATTGAAAAGGGGATATGATAATGAAGATACATAACCATCTCAATATATTTGAAATGATTCATTTTATGGAATTTATAATTCCACAAATATAGTTCAAGGGTGAAACAAATAAAATCCCATTAGGTTTAATTTAAAATGAATGTATTAAAGGTTAAATAATGTGCACACACAAATCTACATTTTGGACGTATTCCTCAATAAGAATCAGTTTGAAATTCCAAAAAACCATGGATTCTATAAGGAATGAGTCAAATGTAAGGAAAATAGAGTATCGAGTAATGTAGTGTGTCTTAGATCTTTGGATATAACATAACATGGTTTTTACATATATACATGATGTACATCACCTATTGTGTCTAGTAATTTATATGGTCACACCATGTGTGATATACCAAAAGGTCCAATATTGCATGTCAATGTGGAAAAAATTACATATCACAGCCATATAAAATCTAATATAAACAAAAAATTCACACAATGTGTGATGGTCTTACTACATTCCATGTGTTTAATATATCTATTGATATTCCACTCTATGAACTGTCATATTAACCTGATTCACTTCAAATCACCCCATTTTAGGCCATTTATGGCCCACCTAAAAATAAAAACAACAAAATATAATGGAATATGTAGAAATATTTATAGAAATGATGAAATTTATATGAAAATAAAATCCTTATAGTGAATCACTTAACAATTAATGTTATCAGGACAATGTTATTCACTCAGTTTGTTTTTGAATCTGAATCTAGAATTCATAAGTATCTACATCAGATATCATCACAGCTACTACACTTTTCCCTTAGACTAATTTAGTGTCAATTAATGGATTTATAGATTTTATATTGTGTAAAGAAAATGAGAAATATGGTTAGATCATAAAAAATAAATAAATTAAAACAAACCCCTGACAGTTCTTCGACTGCGAACCTGAAAAAAATGAGTTTATAGTTTTTGTAGTTAAAATCACCAATTCTGAGATGAACCATATAGTCATATTTCTTAAATGGATTCCCTTTTAGGTGATATTGACATTATTATTCTTGAGAATGAATGATTTAGTCTTCATATATACTATTTATATCCTAATTATTCTTATCTAATAATTCTACCAAACTCTTGACCAAATGTAAATGTATCATCCAATGACCAAAGGATGTATAATTTTTTTACAAGTCATTTTGGGGAGGAAATTAAATTTTAATTATAATCATGGCCAGAAGATATAATATTAAAAAATGGAAATTACATCTGAAATAGAATATCGATGTAATTAAATCATTCTTAACGTCATGAATTTTTAATCCTTTTAAAGAAAAAACCTCACATTACACTCTGACTAGGTCATAATATACTGTCATGTGGGAATAAAATACAGCAATTCATGATTACATCAATCCAATGGAAGTCCCTAAATCTATAGACACCTACAATGAATCCCACTCATGAATGCCTCAACATACAATCACTCATATCGGTGAAACCAAAATTAAGATTATTCATCCTCAAATTAAAAATAGCCTCAATCTACTATAGGGGAATATCCCACAAAAATAATGAATCACATATTAAATTCAATCATTGAATTCCACCGAAATCTATTTCATGTAATCTTATGACTCCAATTAAAATCATCACTATGTGGTGCCACAAACCATCAGTATCAGTAATAATTAACCCATATACCATAATATATACCTTTGATAAATTAGGTTACTCACCATAAAAAGGATTACTGAGTGTAGTTTCTTGCATTTATAGTCAAATAATATTATAGGAGGAATTTATGCTTACACTACATATCAATAATATAACCAAGTGAAAATTAATAATATCGGCCTCATGGATTATGTACATCATAAATCATCTAAAAAATTCCATTCTATTAAATTTTATTGAATATTTCCGCACCACATACCTCTATTAGATTGTCATCTATTTTAGATGATTTGATCATCCTGTTTGAGAGTTTTTGGTCAACGTCTACCAAATACTAAAAAAATATTAAACAAAATCATATGAAGATTTATAATTAATCAGAAATCATGGAATCCCATATGGTTTATCCAACTATAACACCTTTTACACTTCTCTAGTGGAATCCTAGATTCCATTATTGTCAATCTATTAGTTAAATACACATGAAACCCAAACTTTCAATGTCTATCCAATCACGACCATAAAAAATTATAGATCCCGACACAAAGGACTTTATAGAGTGAATAACAATTCATTTTTTCCTCTAGTAACATCAATAAATTTGTATAACACTGTTTCTACTTCTACCTCCCAAAAACCCAATAATTTTCCATTACCCTTAGCTCATCATCTGCCTTCATAATCTCAATCTGAGAATCTCCCAAGGAAAATTATCATCCCTTTCTCTATAAATATTGGAAATACTATGTCGAAACAACTATTTAGTATAAATCCATGATAAATATTCAATTATAGAAATAATTCATGTTTTTTAATGGTTTTTACAACTCACTCATAAGGTCTCAATTACCATATAATATATCGCTCAATTTAGCTACACATTCACAAAATACTATATGTAGATAGCCTTCCTCCTAAATTCAAAGATGGGTGACCGTAAATCATAAAAAACAACCTCTCAAGGACATCCAACCAAATAATTAAATCTCTTGTAAATTACTTTGCCAAAATATGTCCTATAATGGGTGTAAAAAGGTTGGAAATTTTCTTCTCTGGTTTGTGTCTCCTATAATAATGCACTGGAATAATGATTCCAAAGTGACATCTTCATCTATGACATCAATGGAGCAATGAGAGTGTGATATAAATTATGGTGCTAATGAACTTAGGTTTGAATGTAAAAATTCCAAATATGACCACTTTGCGACATTTTAAACTTCCCAATATGGGTTACCCATACCTCAAACTAGTATACAATCATCAAATAGATCACAATATATCATCTATCTACCACAAATGAGATAAAATTTATCTATTTTGTGTGCATCACACACATAATTATGATCATATAATCTAACCTATACTCCCAATACTTTTATATATAACCTCATACTAATCATCATTTGTCAGAAAGATCCATAATGTCTAAACCAACACCACATGATGAATTGTCCAAGAGAAATACTACCAAAAAAAAGTTTCTAAAAAACAACTTGTTTCCCTTAAATTTTATTACTCCTATTAAACCATGAATAAAAAACATCCCATAACCTCTATTGAAAATATAACAATCAAGGGTGTACTAACCTTGCCAATGGTGTACCACACAACAAAAACTAGGTGGAGTATCAAACCAAAAGTGTTGAATAATATAACCCCAAATTGCATCAAGAATTAACCTCAACATATTGATAACCCATAAATATTCTATGTAGTATCTCAAACATGCTCACCTCTAAGACAGTGGCTAGACCGATGGGTTACATGACCTCAAGCACATCTCCACGAATGTTAGAGGCTGATGACTAGTAGCGTGGGCCTTTTTCATGTCCCTAGTGGAGATTATGCCCATATAGGTAATAGTTATTATCACAGAATAAGTAAAAAACAATTAATAATATATATCGGAAGTATATAGATGACTAAAATATAGAAGAAGCAATACGAATAATCCAAGTTAATAATATTCAAGTGCATAAGATCACAAGAAAATGTCCTAATATGATGTCTAACAAAACTGAAAGCACGGAAAAAAGAAACCCAAATAAACAATAAACTAAAAAGAAAAGTCACAAATAAAAAACTGCATCATGAATAAGGCTCAGTGCTCTTTTGTAGTCTCGATCCTAACCATCCAGAAACTATAAAGCATCGGGAGTAGCACGCTTCCCTTTTTCATTACTTGTAAGCATGCAATCTACCTGGGTTTCAAAGACGCCCAAGCAGGGAATAAGATAAAATCCCATTAGGTCGGCACCCACTGTGTCTAAACCTTTTCATTTCATTCATTAAATTAATGGAGTGATTCATTATCTAATAAATGAATACAATTAATTACGACCAATAAAATAAATAACTATGCCCAGGTTCCCAAGAGCACTAATCTGTAATCACCAGCTTCAGCCTAATCTGGTAGTCTGAGGGATGTTCTTCTATGTAGAATGCACATGTACATATATATATAAACCTAGAATGAAAGGTAAACAAGGAAGAGGTAAACCCCCAGCAGGTGCATTAACTTTGTGTCTTATTCTTGTGTCAACCACATGTGATTCAACATACCATAAAAATATCAAAACTTTCAAGAGACTCAAATTGACATTAATATAATCGTTCATTTCATCGTTATTAAAGTTCAAATTGAGAGTTGGAGTCTGAGCCTGTCCTGTAGGTATCACTATAGAACATCCTTTAATCTATTTAATACCACCGAGCCCATCCAAGGAAATCTTTTGAAAGACCATGTATCGCTCGAGGAAGGGATTTACAATGAGTCTATTCTAATCTCACCAAAACGGGTCGAGCGTCATCCGATGCTGGCTTAGAAACATTTCCAAAAGATCTATCCCTGATGGGTAGTTTTATAACCTGTGTCACTCATAAGTATTAGAAATCCTGAGGAAGTCTCAGTCTAGTAAATCTAAAGACACCACCCCCTGACACGCAGTAGTAATTAGTCAGGAATGGACAACCGAAGTGTGGTCCTTAATACGAGACCCATCTTTTCCCCACCGTGAATTTAATTAAAATTTAACAACAATAGATACGACATAGAATGCATATGAATTTGAGTTTGAAATCTAACATGATATACCCATACAACCCAAGGTATTAATTTAATATTTCTTCGTAAAAACATAACAAAAAAAGATACCATTTCATCTGAAGCAAATAATGTACATTTTTATAAATAAATAAATCATCACAAACAACTACCAAAGATCCATCAATTCAAGGTTCATAAATATTATATATTATTTATTTAAATTAAATATTAAAAAATATGTTGCACAACACAAGAAATTAAATAAATTGAATGCCTGAAAAAAAATCATCACAAACAACTAGAAATGATCCAATAACTCAAGGTTCATAATTAATCTAAATTAATTAATAAAATTATGAACAAAAAAATAGCTTGTGCAAGAGATTTAATTAATTAAATTGAAAGCCTAAAATTATTCATCACAAAAAACTGCCAACGATCAAACAATTCACGTTTCATAATTAATTTAAATTAATTATTTAAATTGAAATAACAAAAATAGGTTGGTCAACACAAACAGTTCATTAAATTGAAAAGTCAAGATAAAAAAATTAATACCAACCATTTTGGAAGACCCAAAGGGGTTTCTGATGACATTTTAACAATTTAAAATTTCTAATTTAAGAAAATTAGTGATGTAATAATTATTCGGGATAATTAAATTGAAATGATTGGGTGAATTTTCACAATGTTGGTAGGCATCGACAAACGACACAATCACATGTTTTTATAAATTTTAATAAACCATAGGTAAAAAGAGTATACACCCTACCATATACTTGTAGAGGATCTACGCTCCATGGTGATTTTTTATTTGACCAAAAAATGAAGGAAATAAGAAAATTTTAGAAATTCCCTAATTTCTAGTAAAAACCTCAATTGACGTTTCAGTGACAGATAGAAAAGGAGATCGTACGATTCATGGTGTGTGAGGTTAGCGTTGCCGAGATATTTACTACACCACTAAAAACGAAGATAGTGGATGAGAAATAGAGTCACAGTGGGCTTCCGAATGAGGAGAGGATATGAGAGGAGGAGGGGCACCATCACAGGGGGAGCTACATAGGTGATGCACATGGAGATGAAAGAAAAAAATAAAAAATTAATAAAATTAACTAATAAAAATAAAATGATGGAAGAAATGAAGAAACTAATTAAAGTTGGTGTACCCAATTTTAATTATTTATAATTTCTCTCCAAAAAGTTTTATTTTATTTTTTATTAGTTTTTTCCCTCGTTAAATTCCATAAATTTTCATTACATTCTTTTTAATCATTTTTAACTCATTTAAATTATTTTTAGCCCAAATGTAGCACTACTGAGGGATGTAAAAAAATTAACATAAAACACGCTCAATTATTTAATTAATTTTAACAGTTACCTTGGACCTGCAATGGGGTGTGCATGTATGTTCCCTGGGTCACTTTAATTATTTGGACTAAAAACATTAATCGTAAGCCCCTTGATTTATGTTGATATGTTAAAAAAATTGATGTGGGTAATAAATATTGTATTATCTAACCCAACAATAAATATACACCCATAAATATATTATGTGTTATACATATATACATATCTCTACATTCATATATATACACCCTAATATGTGTATATATATATATATATTTAATCCCGTATATATATACAACATATACCTATATATCAATGTTTTAACCAAATATAGTAATATAAAAAATAATTATTATAATTATTATTTAATTCGACCCATCCATGAAACCATTAATATTTTGAAAACAATAACCATTAAAAAAGTATAATAGTTATAAAATTAAAATTTATTGCACATTTGTACTTAATTCGACCAAATAATAATATAATAGTCATTGTATTGGTCAGTTATTATTTACACCGCGACAGAATTTAGTAATTGTGAAAGTGAAATTATTTAATTTGATGTATTCAATTAAAATAATAATATTGACTATAAAATTATTATATTTATTTCTAATTGTGAAAAAAATATTCATAACACAATTAAATTAGCTTTAGGTGAAATCTGACAAAATGATTTATCCTCGACAAAGATATACCTTGCCTAGAGAAAACCTCATGTCCAAAAACAATCAGTGGTCTCTGATTTCTAATACGATGCACCGTCTGAGGGAAGTTAGTAATTTATTATTAAAAAATTGGAATAGTAAATTAATTAAAATTACAGAAGGAATTATCATGTGCATGGGTTCTAAACACCCGATTCACATCAAGGTTATACCCTTCCTAGGGTAAACTTGGCATTCCACACCTAATTGTTGTCTTATATTTCTCATATGATGTGCGGTTTGAGAGTTATTTCAATTTTTTGAAAAGAAATAAATATGTGTATGAATAAAGTAAATATAATATTTTTATTCTATCATCTTTGAGAGACTATGAGTCTCAGAACCCCACACTCACTCACTATTTTACTCTGATAATATTACATAAAATATTCCAATGTTTCAGTAAGGATTTTAAAATTCTCTTAATTTGTTTCTATTTTAGCTTTAGTATAATTAAATTAATAAATTTTATTTAAAAGACACATCGCAGAGCGAGCTATCGGGAAATAAAAAGTTATGATGCTTAGTTTAAAACTAACCTACCCAATTAATAGAGAAATTATATTTCATGTTTTTTTCATTCAGTTCAAAACACAGAACATTGTCACCTTTCCTACTTAGAACTTCTCATCTCTGAGAAGCTTTCGGGATCAATGTAACTGTCACCCGATCAATAGGGTCATGTAGTCTCATACAAATGGTCATGTTGCATTTTGAAATGCTTAATGCGCATTAAAACATTGGATAGGAAAATGACACAAAAGATATTAGGATCTGATCCATTTCCCATTTTCCAACTAAAATTCCGAGATAGTGCCTTTCAAAAAACATTCAACTAGAGATATTATCATGTCATTGTATTATTAACTTTTATCCAACGTTAATTCCCACTATAGGTTTTAATGTTAGAATGTAGAAAATTCTGAGTCACAACACCTTCTAGAATCAAAATTTCCTACAAGGAATGCCCTTATGAATTTTAGTGATGGTTATCATGTGATCTTTGTAATGGATAAAATGGTCAATTCTCAATGACATTGAAACCAAAGTCAAGACTTATTATTATGAGAATCTCTGGCTGACCTAAACAAAATGCCTCCCACACGGCGATATGACATAAAGTTATTCCACTATCCGCTTCGTTGAATAAGAGAGATAACTAGTCAAGCCACTCTGATTGACCATTTCAATAATACATTTATCTTAGCTAGTTGGTGTTTTACAAACTGAACTATGATGTCTTCTTCAAAGGTATCTTATACTTACCGTGAAAACATCCACTAAAGTTCATACATGATCTCTGGTGACATTCCTTTATTTTTTTATCACTTATCCAGACAACAAGTCTAGGGCAATATCAGATTGGCAGAGTAAGAGTTAATGGAACCTACACATGGTTGTACATAATTCATCTCTACGAGTGAGATGTCGGTACAAGGTCAATATTCCAATATCAAAACATTGAATGAGCCGATAGTGGCATTGGACTGACTCTCATGTTAGATAAAGCAGCCAGTGTACAAGAGTTTATCCAAATAATTCATACACAGAAATCATTGGGTCACTCAAGACTGACCAAAGCCAAGATAAGAACGACACGTCATCCAGCAACACTAAGAAAACTACACCAAACTAGACCAACAACATTTAATTCTTTTTCATGGCATAATACTGATACACTCTAAGTGTATCTAGGATGAAGGTAATATAGGGGACACGATCCTCACTTAAGGAAGAGTAAACTAAGATGATTAGAAGATTAACAGAAGGAAAACATTTACACAATTGGCATAAAATCCCAACCGATCTAACCGGTGTGTCAAAACACTGAAGTTTCTATAAGTCATCCTAAGCATTGGGATGGACATGATTTGTTTGATATAGATGTCATTATACTACTTATATGACCTAAAATGTATTTAACATTGCACGACATGACAATTACACTGAACTCAACTAGTTCATCACAACATTAAGAACTCAACAACACCATGTTTAGGAACTCATACTACCCCAAGGTGATACAAAAGCAAAATGACATTTTTACTTAGGGGAAAACATGATGAATAATACATCACTATAGATAATATAGGGTCGAACGACCTATAAAGAATCTTTGCATTCCTAAAGCATGCCTAACCTGGTGGAAATGAGAAATACACAATTCTCAAACCTGAAACAAGTGTCAATGAAAACACGACCACCTGTCTGAACCTGGGTTTCATTATACGAAAGGGGTTCGTCTATGGACAATGACATACGAAAGATTCTTTTACAAAGAAAATCAAGGTGGAACACAAACTACCCTTAAACTTGTGTCCTAAAAAGAAGAAATCACTATAGGTTTAATATCCAAGCCCTTTATATTTAATTGCATTTAATATTTAGTCAACAAAATATTTGATCACAACATAAATTAAAATTTTCATAACAATACATAAGGAATGTGATTTAAACCAATGCCTTAATGGAAAAATAGGGAATCTTTATAAACCCATGTTTTAAAAAATTTTACATTAATTGACCTCATATTTATAATTATGAAATATATTACATAAATTCATTTTAAGGTGATAAAGAAACCTACTAGGGTCCTACTAAGCCAACTTGGTTTAATTATAGTGCAACCCAAAAAAGTGTTTAATTTTTAATAGTCTCAACTCTCATACTGGGTTATCTCATAATTAACATTCACCCACTAGCCTATAAGGTCCTTGTTGTTCCATTATTTATTTAACCAATTCATTTGAAATTATATCATGCTCAAACACATATCATCCAAGATATATAAATGCCTATCAATCTAATAAGGAAATATACTCTTTATAATTTTTGGAATTTGGCTCCAATTCAATGAAAATCAATAAATCTTAGTAGAGCTACAAATTACATAAAAAACAACTTAAGATGCCACTTCAAGAAGATAATAGAGAGAGACATGTTGTAATCATAAAATAATAAATTTTTAATTAAAGAGACATGTAAATAGTCATAGATTCATGATACAAAGAAAACATGGTATTAAAGAGGAAGCATAGAAATATTCAAACATGATAAATATATCAAAGAATCATTATATCTAAAAGGCATGATAAATAATTGCAAGGCCATGCATACATTCAAGGAACACAATTTGAATTTATAGGTAGCCTAAGATACAACTGTATTGCATGACACTATGGATCATATGTGAATTGTTATGTGACTATTATGATGCATTCAGTGCTTCATCCTTACCTTAAAAGGAAAAAGTTAAAATATCATAAATATCATAAATTCATTAGCAGTGGAAATTTCACCAATCACTCGAGATGAAATCATATCAATTGTAACAACAAAAGGCATGAAAAATAATCCCAACCCTATCCACTTGGTCATTTCCCATACATGGGGTGATCAATCCCAAGCACGACTACTGACCATGTGCCGACACATTCATATTCTCCTATCTACCAACCCAAAAAAGTAAGACAAATTAAAAAAGTACCGCCACTGATAATACTTTGAGTGCATATCCCCAAATTCAAGAGGCTCCCAAATTCTAGTGAGGGCCTTTTTCATGTTTTAGAGGGATATTATGCCCTCATAAGTAATATGTATTATCATAGTAGAAGTAAAAAACAATTAATAATAATTTGGGCAAGAATATAAATAATTAATCTGTAGCATAAGCAATATAAATTGTCCAACTGAATAGTAATCATGTGCGGAAGCTCACAAAAAAAGTCATGCTATGATGTCTATAAAAACTGAAAGAATGAAAAATTGAAACCCAAACATACTATCAAATAAAAATAAAAGATACAAAGAAACAACTGCATCACGAGCAAGGCTCAGTCCTCGGTCACAGTCTCTATCCATTGTAGCAAGAGACAATCAAGCAATGGGAGTAGCATGTTTCCCATTGTCAATACATGAAAGATTGTGATCTACTTGGGTGTCAATGATGGTCGATCAGGGTGTGAGATAAAATCCCAGTAGCTTGGTTCCCACTGTGTCTAAACCTTTCTATTTAGTGTTGTTTATAAACATAGTGTATAATTATTTAATAAATAAATACAATTAATTAAGCACAATATGATAAATAACTTGGTTTGGGATCCTAAATACACCCTTCCTTAATCACCTACTTCGGCCTAATCTGGTCGTCTGATGTAAGTACCTATAAGAATAATGAACATTTACATATATATAAACCTAAAAAACAAGGTAAACATGAAATAAATACACCCCCACGCTTGGGAATTAAATTGGGGTCTAAGTATTATGTCAAACAGATGTGGGTCAACATGCCTGAAAAATATAAAAAATCTCAAGATAGTCAAGGAGTCATTAATATAATCCTTCAGTGCATCATTATTAATGTTTAGGTTGATAGTTGAAGTCTGAGCCCATCTCGAAGGTATTTCTATAGAACATCTTTCAATTTATATAACACCACCAATCCCGTACAAGGAAATTTTTTGAAAAACCAAGCATCTCTTGAGGAATGGATATAACATGGGTTTGTTCTGATCTCACAAAAGGGGTTGAGCATCATCTGAGGCTAGCTTCGCCACATTTCCAATCGATCAGTCCTCAATGGGACCTTTTGGAACTATTGTCATTTATAAGTATCATAAATCTTGGGAATGTCTCAGTCTGATAAAGCCAAATACACTGCCCATGATGCATAGTTGTAACTAGTCAAGAACAGTAGTTATAATCATGGTCATTAATACAAGATCCACCATTTTCCCCACCCTAAATTTAATTAATGATTCATGACAACAAATATGACTAACATGGATATTCAATTGAAGTTCGAAATATAAGAAGATACACCCATTAAACAAATGTTATTAATTTAATATTTCTGTTTAAATAATTTACAAGGAATGATACCATATCAGAACAAGCAGATAATGCACTTTTTAATAAATAAACAAATCATCACAAACATATTCCAATTATCAAAAAATTCAACGATCATAATTAATTTAAATTAATTATTTAAATTAAATACAACAAAAATAGTCTATGCAACACCAACAGTTAATTAAATTGAAAGCCTGAAATAAATCATAAAAAACAACTGCCAAAGTTGCAACAATATATGGTTCATAATTATTCAAAATTAAATCTTTAAATTAAACACTACAAAAATAGGCTGCGCAACACATGTAGTTAATGAAATTTTATTCCCAAAATAAATCTTTACAAACAACTGCCAAAATTCCTACAATTCAGGGTTCATAGTTAATCAATATTAATTATTTATATTAAACGCATCAAAAATAGGTTGCAAAACAAATTTAGTTAATTAAATTTAAATTACGAGAAAACATAATTTATACATCCCATGTTGGCACACCCAAAAGGGTGTCTGACCACATTGAATTAATTAAAAAAATTAATATAATATAAATAGGGAAGAAATAATTATGTGTAACAATTAAATTGAAATGATTTGGTGAATGTGCACAACATCGGTAGGCACTGACGAACGACATAATCATGCAATTTTATAAATCAATAAGAAACAGAGGGAATGAGAGGAGACAAAATACCTCATCATCGTAGAGGATTCTATGCTCTATTGGGATCATTCATTTGGCCTAAAACGGAGGATAATAGAAAATTTTAGAAAAGCCCCAATTTTGAATAAACACCTCTACAGTAGATTTCCCAATGGATGTAAAAGGAGATCGTATGATTCTTGGTATTTTAGGTTAACTAAACTGAGATCATTACAACACAACTAATGGAGAAGAAAAAATATGTCAAATTGAGTCATATTAGGATTTTGAAGGAGAAGAGGAGAGGAGAGGAGAGGAGGAGGTGCACCACCATGGGGGCGCTATATGGGGGGCGCACAAGTAGAGGTAGGAAAAAAAATAAAGAAATAATATATATATATATATATAATGATGGTAGAAATTAAATAATTATTTTTAATAGGTTTTCCCCATTTTAATTATTTTTAATTTCTCTCCAGCCATTTTTATTTTATAATTTAATTTTTTATCCTTTGTTAAATTAAATTATTTTTCATAAAATTCATTTCATTCCTTTTTAATATATTTATATTATTTTTAGCCCGAACATAGCTCTAGGGTACGATGTAAAAATTATATTAAAAAGAATGCATAATTGTTTAATTAATTTTAACAGCTACCTAGGACCCAAAACAGGGTGTGCAGGCTCACACCCTAGGACTATTTAATGATTTGGTCTAAAGACCAAAATGGTCCACACATTAATTTATGTTGATATGTTAAAATCATTTATGTTGTTATTTAATAATGTTTTATCTAACCCAAAAATAAATATCCACCATTATATATATATCTGTTATATATATACCTATCTGTATATTCATATATATACACCCGCACATGTATATATAATTTTATATATATTTAATCCCATTTATGTATATATACATCAAATATATATATATATCAATGTTATTGTTCTAATATAACAATATTAAAAATAATTAAAATAATTAATATTTAATTTGACCCATCAATGAAACAATTAATATTTTAAAAACAATAACCATTAAAAAAGTATAACTGTTATTAAATTAATATTTATTGCACATTTGTATGATATTAAATTAATCAATACTATAATATTAATTACATTGCTCAGTTATTATTTAGACAGCAACAAAATTTATTAATTATGGAAGTGCATTTTTTTATTTGTTGTCTTCAATGAAAATAATAATATTAATAATAAAATTATTATTATTATTTCTAATTGTCCAACTTATAAATTTATAACCCAATTAAATTATCTTCAATTGCAATATGACAAAATTCATGTTGTTCCCAAAAGTTATACCCTGCCTAGTGAATACCACACGTCTTATAACTATCGGTGGTCTCAAATTTTTGATACGATGAGGCAGTTTTAAAAAAATTAATTATTTATTATTTAAAAAATCGAAAAATAAATTAATTAAAATTTTGGCGAGTATTATCATTTGCGAGGTTTCTGAACAACCAACGCACATCATGGTTATACCCTGCCCAGGGTAAACCCGATTTTCCGGACGTAACAATGGTCTCAGATTTTTTCAAAATACGTACCGTTTGAGAGTTATTTAAATTTCTTTTAAAGGAAACAAAAAAATATGAATAAAATAAATTTAATATTTTTATTCTCTCAACTCCGAGAGTTTACGGGTCTCAGAACCCTGTGTTGATTCATTCTTTAACTCTGAAAATATTCCATAGATTATTTCAAAGTTTTAATAAGGGGTTTACCCTTCATTTAATGTGTTTCTATTTTAACTTTAATCTAATTAAATTTATAGAAAAAATAGAAGACACGTCTAAATGTCAACTGTTGGGAAATAAATAGTTCCGACTCTCAGTTTTAAAACTGTCCTGCCCAATTAAGAGAAATTTATTTCCTATTCATTTTCATTTGGTTCAAAACATGGAACATTATATTCTCCTATTTACTACAATATAGTATTGGGGACCCAAAATTATTTGTGAATGAGGGATCACCAAAAAACATTCCCAGACAAGGAATAAATGTTACTATGAATAGAAATCCAATATATTATATCTATAGTGAATACAATCTCACATAAAAAAATGATGCACATCCCTTCTCATTATAATACTTGAAGATATAATTATAGGACCCATGATAGATTATACTGTGTTTTTTTATCCCACTATGGTATATAGGACCCACACCACATTAAAATAGAGAGTATATCACACCCCATATGAATAAATTGAGGATCTATACAAGATTGACTTTTTTATACACACTATTATCCAAAAGTAATTACCAAGATCTACAATATCAGAAGTTTTAACAATACCTAATTAGATAAAAAACCATTCAAGGGTCTACTGACCTCTTTCTCTCTAAACATCAAGAACCACTATCATTCATATGACTACACTATAATCAAACCATGCAAATCCTTAATACACCAAAACACTAGGTTATATGTGGAGAATCATGACGACAATCACATCGAATTTATTTGTCCAATTTTTCCCACCATACGTGAAACGACCATCTATCATCACTAGATAAATAAATCATATGATGGAAATAATAATCCTCATCGCAACACAATATCAGCATTGCAGGATATCCTGTCATGAAACAAAAAATGAACTCTACAATATATGATGCATTGAACTAACAATAAGACCATATAACCAATTCCCTTAACAATCAGGATTGTAAAAAAATTATCAATGTCCTTCAATAGAAATGTGAGGGAAGACACAGTATATCTGGGTTCCTTAGTCTATCATTTGATCCTAAGAACCTTGAAACAATTTATACCCATATGCCTTTAATATATCTCAAAAGACACCTACCCCAATACAATGACTTTAGAAAAACCTATCTTTGATAGAAATATGACACATCCAAACCCATTTGGTCTCGTAATTACTCTATGGGGTGATGTGTGTCCCATATAAAAACTAACTACAAAATTCCATGGGTTTGTAACTAACCCTATGAAGTCATAAAGCAAAAATGTGTGGACATCAACTATAAATACCATTTTATATATAAATATCCCATATTGAAAAATATCCACAGCTATAAAATAAAAAAAATATCTAATTAAAGAAAAAAATATGCATATACTTGTTAAATATAAAAATGGAATATAATACAATTTCATGTACAAAGTGCGGGTGGGGGTATTTTGGGCTTGAAACATTGAAATGAATCTAAAAAAACAAAAAATTATGAATGTGAATAACAATTTCGAGAAATAATATATTGATTAAATCCAACTATAAATCCAACTAAGATCCATATGGTATCCGTATCTATGTCTCTACACTCATAAAATCACTACTTACCTAAGTCTTTTCATTGATGACATCAAATTTTTGAGAAAAAGTGTCATACAATGGTGAGTGAAAAATTATCTTTTATAACACAACAAAGATATGAAGGTCCCTAAACTCTCAGTAAGTTCATAAATGGTCGTCAAACTGTATAGATTCACAACACATTAAAAAATGGAAAATACAAGACATTGATGAAGTAATATCCTTACTTATCACTAAAATCTCAACTAAATATTACAAGGTATAATTTACCCTCTAACATTGTACACAATCCATGGAATTGGGATCCCCAAAATACACATCACTTTCTAAGGAAAAACACCTCCATGATATTGTATATAAAAGGTAAACAACTCCCTACCAACTCACTTGATGGAAAAAATCCCTATGAATCCAAATCATGGGAAATCAAACAACATAGGTATATACATGGATAAACCCAATACAGATACCCATGTATCAACCAATGGATCTAATCTGTAATGTCCCAAATTGATGATACAATTCATCCATGATCCACCCCTCTTAAACTGGCATCATTACATACCAATTAACAATGAAAAATAGAGGAACTCATCAGAACCATGCTATTTCAAAAACAAGGACCTGCAGCTATAAGTAACATTAGAATAACACCATAAATATGTTTATAAAAATTAGTCTAACTCATAATGGGGGAATCACCGGAGAAGGATATGATGATCATATAATATATCATACCTATAAATATTTTACTGAAAAAAAACATCACATGTGTAAATTTACAAACATGAAAACCATATGGAAGTCACATATTCATAAATATAAGGATATAAATAAGATTCCTTTTGTATAGATATTCCCCACATGGGAGATAAAGAAAGTTTAATGTGAATCTACACTCCCTCATCCTAGCTCAACCTGAGTGGCACACCCAATGGGTAAATTTGTATAAAAAAATTTACCTAATGTTTTTGATCCCCATGATGATCCTAACATCTTGAATAATACTACAATCAAACAATTTATTCATTGATTCAGTAGGGGAACCATGCATCAATTTTTTTGTACAATTTTAAAGTGAGGTACTACCATCAGAATTTGAACAATTATCATTGTTATTATTCCATAAACATTAGGATTCCACACAAGTAATAACCATCCTATAGCTCTATAATTGGGTTTCTTGAAAACTGTTATAATGAATTGAGGACAGTAACCACATGTATCTTGGGGAGTAATGAATCAATAAATCAATAAGATGAACAATAAATAATACAATAATATAATCTTAATGGAGTACAGAATTCTTATAAATCAACTTATCTCACCATTAAATCACTCAATAAGGTTGAATAGTTAAACAAACACCATCGAGAATGATACAAAAATCCATACTCTTCCGTATGTATAATATAATATTTTTATATGAGTGAGAGTGACTATATCAATTCCACAACATGAACTAGCCATGAAAACTATATCATAAAGTGAATTTATGACTATGTATTCATCCTTTTATATAAAAAATATGCACTAACTCAACAATAAGTTAATAAGAAGGATTAAATTAGTCTTGATTTCTATAACTATAAAATAAACACACTTGGATTCCCTATTATGGAAATGAAACCAACAATGATGAGCCCAAAATCCTACATTCACTATAACAACCATTGTCTTTATTAAAAAATTAATCTTAATTTTTGAAAAAATATTAAACATAATACAACCCAGAATATCGACAATTCTAGTGTCATTGAGAATTAGGTACATTGTGTGGAAACTTATAACATGAAAATACAACATCTTTATTGAAAACATCCATAACATCCTCATACATAAAACTGTATGGGATATTCGGGGGACATTGTCTCGTTCTGGTTTTCGAGCACGAAATACCCAACGGCTCTGTATCCAATGATGGATGGACCTGCATTCCAAAGGCAGGTGTTCACCAGATGGTCTGACCAGTGACTCTTAAGATCTCACATTGGTCGAGAGGATGGAAAGTCGGGCTCATCACACCCATTTTGGGGGGGAATTATTTCCTGTTCCGGGACTCTCTTATAGATTTAAGACATATTCATATGTTCTCGAATCATTGGTTTCTACCCAAACATAGCATCCACGGATTCAACCCTGGTGGGAAACAGTTAACTTGATGTAGGGGTTCGGAATCATTTATGCATGCGGTTTACCATCCCTCGTTGGATTAATGACCCCGAAGGGTTGGAACTCAATTGAGCCAGCACTAGGAGTGGTGTGGTGAACCAATGTGGAGATGATCGGATCGACCAGCCATTGGGCTTAAACCTCAGAAAGGCTTCCTACGTACCCTGATTAGGAGGCAGGGATCAAAGTCCACGTAGTTCGGATATACAGTTTAACATCATGCTGGACGAGGGTAGAACTCGATGTGAAGAAACGACCGAGTGGTGGGCTTGAACCTCATAGAGGCTTCCTACGTACCCTGCCTAGGAGGCTTGGATCAAAGCCCGCGTAGTTCGCTAAGATGTCGGGGAACCGAAATGAAGATAGACCAGGTTGTCTGATGGGTGGCGGGCTTGATCCTCATGGAGGCTTCCTACATACCCTGTCTAGGAGGCAGGGATCAAAGTCCTCATAGTTCACATAGGCTTGGGGATTAAGCTATGGGGCATCCCATATGAAGAATGTCAGGGTCGATGATTACTCTAAGCCCACATGAGTCATGCTCGGTGTGAGAAACAAGAGGCATCAGGGACCAGAGGATCATGTTGCGAACGGTGCATCCGTGAGAAGCAGAGTGGGGCTTACGCATGAAGGGGGACCATGGTGATGGATTGGGGATTACACTTTGAGGAGGCCTAGAGGGTCGGGGATTACTCTGAGATGGATGCCCGTGGAGACTTGCTCATGTCTGTACATGAGGGAATCTCAACCCATTGGTGGGTTGAGGAATATAATGAGGGTCAACGCCTATGCACAAGTGCACAAGCGGTATAACGCCAAGGGCATTAGAATCAGTCCGAACAAAGGGAGATGAAAAGTGTGAATTATATTCCCGGCATTCGGAACACAATGAGGGTGGCATGGTGATGGAGGATAACTGTTGACCATGTTCGAAACACAACATTCATATCACATTAGCCTGAAATGGGGACGAAAAAATGAGGGTCGGCTGCTGACCATATTCGAATCACATGACCAATCTCGAAGTGTTGTCCAAAGTCTTACGGGGTGTTGGCCCAGGATGGTAGGTGAGCTTAGGTGGCATGAGGCCAGGCCGATAGGGGGTTCGTTTAGACATGGAAGTGGATGAGGATCCGAATGAAGGACACGCAAAGCATGGGGTGGAGCGATGGACTGTTTGAATGTATTCCAACGCTCTTGAAATTATGCCACTGTAAACATGGAATGATATATCTTATGATTGGAGCATGAGGAATCTCTTGCATGGAGCAAGAGATATCCAATTATTGAATGATAGGGAATGCTACAATTTATTGTCATGTAGAGATGAATTTATCCATATAGTTTAACGTCATGTGGTCAGGATGAGGTCCATACAGTTTAACGTCACGTGGTCAGGATGAGGACCATACAGTTTAACGTCATGTGGTTAGGACGAGGACCATATAGTTTAACATCATGTGGTCAGGAAGAAATGGTTGGTGTGGGACTTACACAAGGGAGGCCCTTTCTGGATGAACTTAGTAGAAGGAGCTAGGAAATGGGGTTATAGGAGAGTCATGAGGAGTAGCTCGACTCATGGAATGTATATGACAGATGACAGAGCGGCATAAGGGTGCAGTGGAAAATACTGTTGACCCTGCCCGAAAAGTTTGCGGTGTGACTCTCCATTTTTCATGGGGTTTCCCGCATGGGGCGTGCCGTGAAGAGATGGTCACGTGGGACTGGCCTCAGAGGAGATGTCCGTGGTGGAGATGGCTATCTATGAAGGGTGTCCGCAGATGAGATGGCCACGAAGGAAGTTGTCCGCGAAGGAGGATCTCCGTGAAGGATGATTTCGACGGAGGAGGCTGTTCGCGAAGGAGGTTGTCTGCGGATGAGATGGTCGTCCGCGAAGGATGTCTACAAAGGGGTTGGCGCCCATCCTACTTCACGCCTGCGGAGCGGTTCCGCCTCCATTTCGTGAACGAAACTGGTCTGCGGCAGGGGTGGCTACCGAGGGACTATCCTCGACGTAAATGGCCATGATGGGCTAGCCTTGGTGGAGCTGGCCGCATGTGGTTCACTGACTGGTTTCTCCTCTCAGTGGAAGAGTTTATCCGTAGACGTTATGGGGTCTGCGGATGGCCACAGAACACCGCCGGGGTCGATTCCTCTAGCGTCTCCCCACGGGTTTTCACACATCCTTCCTCCTCGATTTTATGTGACCCTCGATCACTATTTATAGAGTCATGAGGAGGATAGGAACACGGCCTTTACGGAAGCCCATGAAGAAATTCCCACATGCGAATGACTCGGTCAACTGGGATATTTGGTGAGTTGCGGTGGGGTTTCATCACGGTGGCACACTAATCCACCTCTATTCCACGGATGACAGTGATCAACGGCCGCATAGGCACTCCACCTCCATTTCGCGAATGACAGTGGATGCGGCGTGGGCCAGTCGGCGGAGTTTGCGGTGGTGGGCCAGTTTGGCGCCCACCAGTCTTCTTGATTTGCGCCCGCGGAGGCGCTCTGCCTCTGCTTTGTGGATGACGCTAGTCCGTGGAATTTCGGGAGGGCAGTTTGTCGGACCTGCCACATGCTATTGTTGGGAGCCGGCACACGGACCAGTTCGGTCCTTTTCCAGGTTTTGTGGTAATTTTATTTCCCACATGCGGAATTTTCAGGACGCTACAGACATATATTAAATTAGGTGATATATAAAGGAAATTATGGGAACTAACTCGTCATAACATGAAGAGTGTAATACATGTTATACAAAATAAATATAAATGGGATATAAGAGTGTGGATAATCATAGACATGAATAATAATATATGATATTACATGATAACATAAGTGTGACCTCGTAAATTTTTCAACAACTTAAAAAAAGACCACATAAATATAGGTCAAGAAAACCCCAAAGGTACCATGATGAAACAATTACCATGGTTTTTTATTTTCACTCAATAATCCCTTGTATGATTTCTCATGAGACTAAAACATCACCCAGTGCATTAGAGTGCAATATGCTTTTTGTTGCAGTAGTTTCTTTCATTTCATTCTCATGATAAATTATGCCACATAGAACACAAAACATGGAAAAATTTATCATTAAATTTAATCCATGATCATGGAGTTTATAATAAATACAAGTATTTCCCTAGTCAAGTAATTATAGGTTTGTATAGGTGAACACCATTGATAGGAAATGTGTATGTTATTCACTTAACAATTATTTTTAAAAGGAAAATTGTGGTGAAATTTAGTTAGTATAACAAGGTAACCTAATGGTTCATAGAGTGGGTCGATGAGAGTTAAATGGGTCCTTTATCATTTAGGAATAATAAGTGATATATTTGGGTATGTGAGAATATATAACAACTTCAATAGATGTAGATAAATGGAATATTAAAATGAATATACTTGAATAATGATGAGAAATAAAAGAACCCTTACCAATGTGTGTCACTCCAAATGCTTGGGAGGATATTATTGAGTGTTTTAGGGAACATTGAGAAAAAATTACAGAGGGTAGGGAAAATTAACGTGGTTCACCATGGGTTTCGAGTTATGAGAAATGGGATCTTTAGTGGGTTTATATAGGAAATGTGAGGGGATTTCATTATTATTTCTCGAACATATGTTTTGGACTCTATAAAATAAAATAACCATAACAAAACATATTTCCTTGGGGGTTTCCCATGATTTATCCCAAATGAGATTAGTTTTTATTATTTTATGAGGCCAATATCTGAGAATTATTAAATTATTTACATTATGGTGTAAATATTAGTCTTACTCATAAATAAATGATTTTAAACCCATAAAATAAATTACTCATTTTGATGGATTCATAAGATATTTATAAAATGAAACAAATAAACATAAAATAATATTATACTAATTTTAAAACAAAGTTTTACTTTTTCATACAATTGATAGAACCCAGTTAAGACCGGGTCGGGCTGGGTCTATCCGACTATATAGGACCATACCTGGACCCACTTTGACCATTTACACCATTTATCCCACATCTACGGTAATACGTGTCCGATCGACGAACTGTCTGTGATGATGGAATTCATGGAGTGATAAGATTCTTTTTTGAATACCCTGTTTGAGGTTTGGACATAGTTGGGGTATGGTCAGTTTGGTTTGATCTTGAAAACTAATCGGGCCCCTGGAACAAAAATGACAATAACTCACTAACTGGGCATCCGAGTGACGCACTGTCTATTGCGTTGAGTTCCTTATGATGAGACAGAACAACGGGATAAATCAACTCAATACATCGTGATAGTCGATGTATTGACACATGGATCGATGAGGAGACCATCCCAGAATCAAGCGTATTGTGTGCGGGAACCCTAGGGCTATCTGTGAATGTGAAGACTTCTGTACAATAATCCTCCATGGTTTCAGCAACGATGACTACTGTACTGAGATCCTCCATGGGTATAACAGTTCTAACTTCTGTTTCTGGATCCTGTGTGTGTCCGACAGAAAAGATGGTCCTGTATCCTGTGTGGGTCCGACCACTTAGCTGGTCTTGTATCCTGTGTGGGTCTGACAGCTCAGATTTGAATAGCTGGTCCTGTATCATGTGAGGGTCCGATAGCTCAGATTAGAATAGTTGGTTCTGTATCCGGTGTGGGTCTGACAGCTTATTTGGTCTTATATCCTGGGTGGGTCTGATAGCTTATACTAATCAGTGACTACATCTAATAATCTCTATCACTCTTCAAAATATTTATACATATCTGAGCTGAGTCTTGAATTTTAGTCAATATCATTGAGATAATTGACTTTGATTCCTTTTTGGAATGGGTTGGGCTTGGGCTCGAGGGATGGAGTCAAACTGTGATTGCTAACATTGGTATATGTATAAGCATATAACTATGTAAAGTGGGTTGATACCTCATGATTGTATCTTACTTTTTGGTTTATCCTTGGTAGATTTTGTGAGACCTTGAGGGTCTAAGGGTCCCTACTGAGTATCGTTATACTCACCCCTACACGGGCTATGCTCGTACCTCATTGTGTTGGTTGAAGACACCAGACAGTGCTAACCGAGGCAGATTGTACAATTATTAGACGGTACTCAGAGGTGGACCTCATGATGAGTTGTTACCCAGAGGAGACGGATAGACATAGAGCACTGATGAGGCTATCTGTACCTACACTTCAGGTAGGATCTATGGTGGATGATCCAGGAGCTTCTAGACACCTTCTAGCTGCGTCCCTTTTTAGTTGTACTTGTTTGTCCTTTCCTTGTAATTTACTATTGGGATTGTATTTCCAGACCCTTTATATTCACCAGACATGTTATACAACTTTTACATTGTGTTTACTTCATATTTTTCTCTGGTTGTTTGTGTTTATGACTTATAAAGGCAATTCCGTCCTATTTTTAGGTAGTGATGACTTTGGAGTTAGTCGCCATCCCCTGTCCTATAGAAGGTGGGCTTGGGGTAGTCACGACACTGGCCCCGGGGAAAGGTTGTGACAAATTGGTATCAGAGGTGTAGGTTCTACCGTAGAACTTAGGAATTTTATATTACTTTTCTGTGAAGTAACAGTGTTAAGGGTACCGAGTGCGTCTTCTGTTCAAGGACTCTAGTGTTTGAGCGGTGACTGATGTATCCATACCCCATGACCCTGACTTTGGATTTCCGACTTAGTGCATGGAAACACTAATTGCGAGTGTGATTTAAAGATTCTTCTGGTGAACTCTTTGAGTCAACTCACCAGGTATAACATGTTGAATGTGGTGCATCTCTTCCTTATCAGGATGTCGATGCGAAGACATCCAACTCGGGTTTCTGAGTGAGTACACGATGACGGCCCACCGAGTGGAGAGGATCTAGTTTAGGGCCCTATTACTATGTTGTCACTTTCGGGTGGTGTACCAGCAGTACAACCACCATTTGGATAGTAGATGCCACAAGCTGCATTAGAGGATGGTGCTTGTCGACTGAGCGTGTTGTACATGTTCCAGCGACAGAGGCGTCCATGGTTTCAAGGCGAGCCAGATTCCCAGGCAGTAGAGGACTAGATGGAGGCGATTACTGGAGTTTTCCGCCAAGTTGAGACACTATTAGAGAAAATGTTGATCTTCTCTACTAATCATCTTCAGTGAGTGACCAATAGTACGGTCCGCATAGTGATGAGGTTTCGGTACTTGGACCGTTATCCGAGATGGTACCTTTGGGCAGTGTCCTACTATATCACTTCCTATAGGTCAGCAGACTCTACCGTTGGTACCGGTAGAGGACACATGTCTTCTTAGTGACTTACATGTGTTTTAGTACAAGATATTCCTAATGTTATGAGGTGATCCCGACCCAGAGGCGGCTGAGGACAGGCTTGAGGAGGCGGCTGAGAGTTTTCTAGAGCTTATATAGCTTCTGCAGGACGATGTGTCGGTAGCTAAGTATTCACCAAGGCATACTGATCATTCCTGGTACATGATGAATATGATACAATCATTCATTTAGATCATGGACTTCTGTGCGAGGTGTGTTTGAGGATATCTGATCCATAACTGTTTACTCTATGCATTCCTACTTATGTTAGGGTGCTTGAGAGAACATTTGTGGTTGAATGTTCATTGGAAGAGCGAATACAACAAGTGATTGTTAGAAAGGTCTCAAGGAATGATTTGAGGTATGGTCTATGTTTACAACTAGTTTCCGTATCAATAGACATAAGTACCAATCATTTCATTCTTCCACGAAGCTTGTCTCAGACCTATAGTTTCCGGTTAAACCATTTACTTGACCCTCCCATCTAGAGATACCTTTGGGAGGATACTTGATAATCACATATATTTCGACTATGTGATTTGACCCTTGAGGTGAGAGTTTTGGTTAGAACCTCTTGGTTGCAGCATCCAGGCCTTAAAAAGCTAGTTTGGGTATGGACTGGGCAACCACAGTTCATACACAGATTGACTGTATTAGGAAAAAAAGTTTGTGGTTTTTCTACAATATTGGGATGAGGTTTCCCTTAGTTAGAAAAAAAGGAAACCCAGATAGCACAGGATGGAATCATGCATAAGAGGGTTCAGTCGATCACGCAGGAGTCAGCCAGACATACCTTTGTGCCAAAATTATCTTGAGTTTCAGCACCATTATCAACATTGGTGAAGAAGGAGAAACCCTCCGTGTGGTCGAAGCGAATCCAGCAGAGCATTCAGTAGCTAAGGAAAAGGCTGACTAGTGCCCCAAATCATAAGGCTTCTAGAGGAAGGTGTTGGGTACGCAGTCTATTGTGATGCATCAGGGTATAGACTTGGGTGTGTCCTAATATAGGAGTGAGCAGTGATCACTTATGGTTCTCAGCAGTTGAGACAGCATGAGCAGAACTACGCTACCCATGACCTGATGTTAGTAGCAGTGGTCTTCGCTATGAAGATGTGGCGACACTATATTATGGTTGAGTGTTTTTTAGTCTACACTGACCACCAGAGTCTTAGGTACATCTTCTTGCAGAAGGATCTGAACCCAAGATAATGGCGGTGGCTCATGTTCCTCCAGGACTATGACATAGAGGTAGTCTATACTCCTAGAAAGGGGAACATTGTAGCATATTCTCTCAGCAGAAGATCAGGCATTCATCTGTTAGGTGAGGCAACGAAGAATCTGGTCGTGTTGCAGATATCCTTTGTGGATAGAGTTGGAGAAACCTTTCATCAGTCTCTTACAATCACTCACCCACTTCTTTAGCGAGTCAGGGAGGCGCATCAGGGAAATAATGGCTGTGAGAAACGATGTGATCAGATATCCACAAGACATACACCTAATGGATTTTTAGAAGGTGGGGAGAACATCATCCTCTTCAGAGAACATACTCTGGTGCCATTGTCACTTCAGGAGAATGTGTTGATTGAGTTTCACACATTCCCTTTAACGGAACATCTAGGAGTGGGGAAGATATACTAGGATCTCCAACGACAGCACTGGTGGCCAAGTATGAAGAAGGCAGTAGCACATTTTGTATCTCGAGGCCTCACTTGTCAGCTAGTGAAGGAAGAGAAACAGGTACCAGTAATCTTGCTTCAACCTTTAGAGGTCACAATGTGGATGAGAGATGAGATATCCATGGAATTTGTGACGGGTCATCCACATACATCCAGGAGATGGAGACCTCTGAAGATTGAGGATGGCGACTATGTCTTTCTACGGGTCTCACCTTGATGAGGTCTATGGAGTGTTGGCCAAGGCAGAAAGTTATCTCTAATGTTCATCCGAACTTTCCATGTACTCCATAGAGTCGGTGAGGTGGCTTACCACTTATCTCTTCCCGCTCAGTTAAACCGGGTGCACGACATCTTCCATGTATCTAGCCTGAAGAGATATGGGCAAGACCCTTCCCACATCATCACCCATGACGAGTTGGATGTTGACGATAGAGCGACATTCATGGAGGTTTCAGTAGAGATTGAATATCGACAGCAGCAGGTCCTATGTGGACGGTCGATACCTCTTGTGCATGTTAGTTGGAAGCACGGGAACCTCTAGAAGAGCACATAGGATTGGGAGGCTCAGATGCAAGATCAGTACCCCCATATGTTCCCTTAGTTTGAGTTGTAATTTACGGGGATGTAAATCCCTATGGTGAGGAGAATGTAAAGACCTATAATTTCAATGGAATTTTTTTTCTTAAATACTTAGGAATTTTTCATGTCCACAGTTTCTAACGGAGCGCGATTCCGAGGCCCGGAGTTCCTGTAATGATCCATCAAAGTTTTGATAAACTTAAATTAACGCGTGCATGAAGTTTTCATGAAAAAGGGGATTAACTATTAAAATTATACTCTGATCAGAAATATGAGGCCATTGTTGCACTCAGGATAGCGGGTTTAATATAGGTGTGACTTAATTATATTCGGCATGGGCCTCCTATGTGAAAACACGAAAATGGTATAACCATAAATAGAATAATTGAATAAAGTTATTTTATTATTCAAATGCTTATTACTCACAAACAGTAAATCAAATTAAAAATCCAATACCACTGCTAAACTCACGAGGATATGATTTCTTTAATCAGATACTAACATGGATCGACAAGGGCCACCAGAGAAATTTAGTTTTGGCCACAAATAAAATAATTATGTGACAATTATTTTACTATAAATTCATAACATTTAAACAGTAACTTGGACTAGAAATATGAGGGTACAATTAGTTCTTTAGGGTGTGTTTTACCTAGGCAGAGCCTAACCTTGACCGTAGTGGGTCAATGGTGGATGTTAGTAATTTTTTGACCATTTTTTCGGGTACGTTCAGTAAATCTGCGAGCAGCATTTCATAACATTTGAACCAGTGCTTGGAATAAAAATCTAAGGACACCGTTGAACATGCAGTTCCAATATTATGTTATGTGGACCTTTACGATAGTTCTGTTTTATCAAGGTTGGATGTTAATTTTTGGTGGCTTTCAAAATAAATTAAATAAAAATATATCCAACATATTTTTATTTGTTTTAGTTAAATCCTCCAAGGGGTGGTTGGCTGTGGGGATCACCCACACATAACATCCCTTGGGAGGATATTATGTGGTGGGGCCCACATGATCTCAAACCCCCCTTAACCCCCCCATAACCCTTTGAACTCCCAATTTATTCCAGGGACTCTTCATTTTTTTAAAAGGTATGACAACACAAATTAAAAAATGGATTAATTAATTAATTTGTATTCATTTAAAATCATTTGGTGAATTCATGGAAACCATAAAAAAATAGCTTATCTATTATTTTATATTGGTTGGTGTTTCTCTGTGGTGGAACTTTGAGGGATGACTTGAGTGATTCTTGGTGGAGCCTTTACTCTCCAATGAAGAACAAAGACCTCTCCAATGAATAACGACATCCTCTCCAACGATGAACAACATAATCTCCATTGAAGAATGATGTACTCTCCAATGAAGAACACACCGTCTCCGATGAAGAATGCGGACGACGGTCGATCATGGGATTGGCAGCATGGGACATGCCCAACATATGAGGGTGTCTTTGAATTCTTTTCCCACTCCTTTGATAACGTTCACCAGAATCGAGGAAGCGAGATTTGATTTTTTAAATTTATGAAGTATACCCTTTTTCCTTGTCGTTATTTTGGTTCTATGATGGCCAAATGTTATCACCTAATATGGAAGGCGCAGGCTGAACAAACACGGCCTTGCATCCCTTCATTGATTCTTGTTTGGATGACATCGGAGGAAGATCGAGAACGGCGCGGTGCCATCGCAACACGCTGGAGAAGAACCACGGTCGGGAGGGTTGGGGCGGATGAAGAAGCATGGTGTCGTCACGCCAAGGGGTAGAGCTGAAGGCCATGACCAAGTCGGGCCATGGCGGTGGAGGGGTGGCTTTGTCGCACCGTGCGGAGAGCAGGATGACAGCGACATCGTCGTGTCGTGGTGGCAGAACGGCGGCGGTCGGCCGGTCTGGTCGTCTTGCAGCCGGACGAGCGGGACGAGTAGGTTCACGCAGCCCCTGAACCGGTGCAGTGCGCTTGTTTTGTTCTTCAAAATGGGAGGGGCGCAGCACCCCTTACCTCACATGGCCGGCCGGGCTACCACGACCAGGCTACCCTTGGTGGGGCCGCCCATGGCCGGCCCCCCCTTGGCCGGGCCCACCAAAGTGGGGCCTCCCTCTTCCGGGCCTCCCCTTGGTTGGCCAACCCTTGGACCGGACCGTCTCTTTAGGTGGGTCCATCCCCACAGCTTGAGTTTCTTCCTCAGACTGGGTCAGACTCATATCCTGGGTCAGACGCTAGTTCAGACCTGGTCGGGCTAGGTCAGTCGGACTAGGTCGGACCGGACCCGAACTCGCTCTGGCCGTTTACACATTTTAGCCAGCATCTAGGGCTACGAGTGTCTGATCGATGAACAGTCTTTGAAGATGGAATTCTTGGAGCGAGTCTATTCTTTTGGAAAACCCCGCTTGAGGTTTGGATGATGTTGGGGTACAGTTGGGTTGGTTTGAGCCTAAAAACCTACTGGGACCTTGGAATTAAAATGCAATAACTCACAGACCGTGCGTCTGATTCATGCACCGTCTATCGCATTGGGTTTTTGAGGATGAGACGGAACTATGGGATACATCAACATAAGACTTCGTGATAGTTGTTGTATCGAAACTTGGTTCAAGTAGCGTACCCTCCCAGAATCAAGTGTGCTGTGTGCGGGAACCCTAAGGCTCGCTACGATTGGGAAGACTTCTGTAATGGAATCCTCCGTGGGTTCGACAATGATGAATACTATACCAGAATCCTATATGGGTCCGATAATTCTAACTTCTATTCCTAGATCCTGTGTGGGTCTGAAAGAATATCTTGTCTTGTATCTTTTATGGGTCAGACAACTTAGCTAGTCATATATCTTGTGTGGGTGCGACAGCTTAGAAGAAAATAGATGGTCCTGTATCTAGTTTTGTTTCGACAGCTCAGATGTGAATAGATGGTCCCATATCATGTGTAGATGTGACAGCTCAGATGAGAATTATTGGTCCTATATCCTATGTGTGTCTGACAGCTTAGCTGGTCCTGTATCCTGTGTGGGTCTGACAGCTTAGATGAATCAATGACTATATCAGATCATCTCCATCACTCTAAAAAATATGTATACATATTTGATTTCACTCTTGACATTTAGTCAATATCATCGCGATTATTTACTATACTTCCTTTGTGGAATGGGTTGTTATTGGGCTCGAGTGTTGGAGATGGACACTGATTGTTAACTTAGGTATATGTATAGGCATATTCCTAAGTAAGGATGGATAATACCTTGTGAATGTATCTTACTTTGTGGTTTATCCATGTTTGATTTTGTGAGACCTTGAGGGTCTTGGGGTCCCTAGTGAGTATCGTTATACTCACCCCGACATGGAATATACATGCACCTTGTTGTGTTGGATGCAAACGTCGGACATCGCTGACCGAGGTGAAGTGTACGAGGACAAGATGGCCCCCAGAGGTGGACCTCACAACGATTTGGTACCCAGAGGAGATGGACGGATGTGGAGCACTGATGAGGATATCTATACATACACTTCAGGTAGGATCTTGTGGTGGATGATACAGGATCTTCTAGACACCTTCCTGTTGCTTCCCTTTTTATTTGTACATGTTTGTCCTTTCCTTGTACTTTACTGTTGTGCTTGTATTTCTGGCCCCTTTACTTTCATCATACTTGTTATATAGCTTTTACTTAGTTTTTTCTTCCACTTGTTCTCTAGTTGTGTGTTTTTACAATTTCTATAGACAATGCCTTTCCAGTTTTAGGGAGTTATGACTTTGGTTCAAGTTGCTAGCCCCTGGCCTATGGAAGGCGGGTTTGGGGTAGTCACGACACGGGCCCCAAGGATGGGTTGTGACACCTACGATTGGTATCATAGGAGAATATCATACTCTATACCAACCTAAACTGTGGAATGAGATTTTTAATCATGAACAAGTCTGAACTACCACCCCCATGAAGAAACATTTTTTTATTTTCACCTTGATTTTCTTTCATCACCTAGAAATATGCAGTCTTGTTCATAATTTTAAATAAATAATCCTAATATCCTTATAATTTTGATATGAAAATATTATTCCATTGTAAATTCATACATGTCCATACTAAATAATATATATAATTTATGTTCATGATTTAGAAACATTATCCGCCTATATGAACGATGCATTAAAATATACTCATAGAGGAAATGGGAAAGAGAATACTTATTATATTATGGTTTAATAAAATAAAAATAATTATCATATTTTTGTGTTAATTTATATGAATTGCATAAAAAGTATGTTTTATATCTTCTTTGATCATTAAAAAAGAACTGATAAAAGGCATTAAAAATTTGGTATTCACACTACATATTAAAAACACTCGTGTACTTAATTTATAAACATTTAAATAAATATAAATTAATATATATATATATATATATATGTATCATAAATTATATATTAATGATAAACATAATATTAAATGGTGAGTATCAATATATAAAATTTCTACCATGTTCAATGTATTTAATGTTATTCACAACTAATAGTAAACATTATCTATTTATAGTTAATGTAATCATGATAAATAATTATTAATGAGGATTATATAGGGTAATATTTATAATTTAGAATATAAAATATTGGATTAAGTTATTTATTTCTTTTTACTAGTCTGTAGAGTGTGATCACTTAAAAATTGAACTAAGGTAAGGGTTTATGGTATTAATTTTTATTCCTTGGGGTATATTTTTTATAATGAAAGAAATTTTATTTTATATCATGTCATTACTGAAATAATTACCTACATTCTAATAATTTTTAGTTGGTTTAATTTGATTTTAATTTTAATTTCAGGATACCTAACTTATAAACAGTGTTTTAAATGTTTTTATATTCATAACGTTTTTTCTATGTCAATTTCCTCTCATTGTTGCATAATGACATGTTTTAAACCTACTGATATTATTGTTGTGTACAATCAATTTCATTTCATTATTTAATAATAAATCACATACAAAATATTATTTTAAAATTAATTTCACAATCTCTTATTCATCACATTTCAATTCATTTTGTAATCAAGGTGCATGATTTTATCATCTAAATATTCTTATATAGAGAATAATTCATGAATAATTATTTTTATAATTTTTATTATTATATACATTATATTATGAAATTATCAGAATATTTATTTTATATAATTTCATTTGGTTTTAAAAATTAATTTCATGATCCAACTTATTCAATTTTTGATTCAATTCTCACCAATGTCATATGAGTTTGATTTTCAACCTTATATTGTGAAAAATCTATATATCTTGAAGATGAAAAACATTATAGATAATTTATATAAATATGACATCATTTATTCTACATTGCTTATCCATGTTTAATTTTATGTTTCGAAAAACATTTATTTTAAAATATTATTTTCAAATATTTTGAAATGACAACGGATTTTCAACAAATGTGTTATTTATATAAACATAAGGGGTACTTATTCCATGCTCATATTTTTTTAAATCCACATCATATTTTTTTGAATAATACATATTTACAATAAAAATATAATAACTACTGATTTAGAATCATTAACTAGTAATGATATTTTTTTAAAATCCACATCATATTTTTTAATGCAACTTTTTCTAAAAGAAAAATATCATTACTAGTTAACATGTGAGATAAACATTTTTTCATCTGTTTATTTTTCAATGAATCTTATTCTATTTATGTTAATGTTTTATAATGTAAATTAGGTGTTACATTTTTTATAAAATGTACCAATTTAACTTTTTGAAATGGACAATGATATTTCTTATTTAAAAATTAACCTCTCTAATGACCATCTAACACTATTGTTCTACTTCCTATAATGAAAATAATATAAATTTTTTTAGAGATTTAATCAGAACCATGAATAAAATATTTCAGTTCATTGATTGAATAATATCACCTATTTACTCATGTATCCAATTTTGGTGGAAAAATTGATTATACCATAAATCCTATACTTAGATAGTGAAAAACCATATGTTTTATTTTCTTCATGAAATGGAATTTTATTCAAATCAAAATAAATTTCATTGTATAAATTTCAATTCATCATGGATTCGTCATGTTGTGGTTGAATTACGAATTTAATTCATTTAAAGGGTATTCGGAACCCAATTCATTTTATTCTGTACTTTAGGATGCGATGATTAATGTAGAATAAATATGCATGTAAGTAATGTGATGGTGGTCAGGAAATGTTGTGTTCTATGAGTCTATTGTAACCCTTGAATAAATATGTAATTTTTAATAACTCATAACATTTTATAAATGGTTAAGGGTAGTTTAACCCAATCATACTACATAATGTTGCATGTGAAGTTTTCCATTAAACAATATTTTATGATGGCCAGCAGCCATAAAATGCCCCGATTATGATGGTAGATTTTCTACATTAGGTTTTATTTTTAATTATCATTGGATTATACGAATGATTTCATTTATATTATCATTTCAATATATTTATAATCTTATGATATAATTTATATATCAAACTATAACATTATTAAGATCATTCTCATTTTTTATATTGTTATGGATATTCACTAATATTTATTATCTCGCAATCATGTGATATATTTATTATTCCCTTAATAATAATTTGAACTCAAATTTTATTATGTTTTCCCTTCCCAAATATAGAAGGCTGTGTATATATTATGGGATATCTAGAAGAGTTTTATTACTGATAAATTATCCGTAAATGTATATAAGGTGGTAAATTATGGGATTGTTTATCTAGTCTTCAATGACTAAAAACCTTTCAGATCTTGTGTTTTATGTGAATATAATGTATTAAAATGTTTCTTTTATTACACTAATTTAAAAAAATGGTATTCATAAATGAGTTTATAGATTTGGAATCAAATAAGAAATTTAGAATTAGTGGAAATTACATTAATTACCCTAATTTATGTTACAAGTAATCTAATGAAAAACAAAATTTTAATCCTATATTTAGGATAACATCATTGAATTTTTTTAAATTATATTATTTGTTTCTAGAAAATATGTCATTTTTTCATACTTTAATGTATAAATGGCTTTTGAATAGATTTCTCTACGGGAATTAATCACCAATAGTGTTTTCCAAGTATATATCATTCATCATTAAGGTATATGTTTAATAGTCCCTTACTATTTACTTGTACAAGAACTCATAGGGGGTTTCTTTAATTATTATTTACTTTATTAAATTAAGAATCATGAATTATTTAATTATAATTTTAATGAGTATGGTTAAAAATCCTCATAAAAAATTACATTGGATAAGATATATAGTCTTATGTGTTTATTAAAATTATTCATTCTTTAAAATAATGGTTTCATTTGAGAATAAATCATTATTAAGAAATTTTCATATTCATATTTATTATGTCATTATAATCATTTTTATTATAGTGTTTGTTGGAAAAATTTTCATGAAAATGAGGCATATAATCGAAATTATCTAGAAATAACATTTCTAAATACATAAAAATTATAATAATAGATTTTAATTGTCCTAATAAATTAGTTAATTACCTAGTCATACCAAATGTAGTGAAGTATATTTTTTAGATAATATTTGATCTTCATTTTCATTTATATATTCATTAGTTAATTTTTATTTATCATTAATTTTATAAATCATCTATGGAGGGATCTTCAGTATAATTTCTTGATTGATTGGAATTAATTTGTTCAATGTATTTATAACCATGAAGTGTTATTTTAAAACATGATCTTACATTTCTAGAAAACTACTACCGTACACATAATTGAGGATGGATAAAAATTAGGTTTAATTTATTCTTAATGATGATATAAATATGATCGTCTAATTTTAAAAGATGATATTTTAGATTTTAATAGTATCATTGGGGATGGTAGTTGATAAAAAAAATTTTTTTTTTAATAGACTTTGAAATTTATCTCATCTGTGAAATTTGGAATATGTTGTCTACACTATGATTTTAATAAGGATTTAAAATTGGATTATTTTTGAAATAATATGTTTTCCTATTTTGTTTATATGTCTTCAATATTTTGAATGTTTTGAGATATAAATTAATTGATGAATATATAGTTATTGAATATATTCTCAAAGGTATATAACTATATAAATATTGTTCTCGGAAAGTTAATTATCATAATATAGATTAATAGTGTAAGGTGTATGTCATATTAGAATTTAAATTTAAAATTGTATTTATGTAAAAAAATATAGTCAAAATTTTCTATAAACATAATAAAATTAAAATTTATAGGATGTTATTTATTTTAGGGGTAGAATGTAATGACCAAATATTTTACTATAGAAATTTCTTTTGATAAACACTATGTTCTATATCATACTTATCTCATAAAAAAATAACAATAGAATGGTAGATTAAATTAATCACATATATAATATTATTATGAAATCAGATAATAAATAAATATGTGGAAATATGTATTAATACTATTTATATTTTAATTAAATAGTCAGAAAAGAAATATTAAAACCATAAAACATTTAAAAATTTCATTATTCAATAAAAATAAATTATCTTAACATATTTAAAATATTACATTAAAATAAAATATATAATATTATTAATTTATATTAGCTAAAATAATTGAATATTTTATTTCAAAATTAAATGAGAATATTTTTTTGGTATTTTTCTAAAATAACTGATTTCTTGGTAAATAGTTTAATAAAACAATTTTTATTTATATAGTCTACTTTATGACATTATGATTTGATGTTTTTTGAATCCCCTCTACAAAATTAATATATATATTATAATATGGTGCGAATCAATTGAAAATTTTGAATGGAATATCAAAAATCATTTAATAATATTTTTTAATATATCGTTATATATATTTTTAAAATATTCTTTATTTATTCATTCAATTAAATTGAAAACTAAGAAAATTGGGATATTATATATTTCACTATAAAATAAATTTCATTTAATAATGAATTTATTTTCAATATCATTATAATCAAAAACATTGATTATTTCTCATTGATGTAATTATTATGCCTAAAAATACACATTTCATTGAAAAGGGTTTTACGTGTTACACATGATAATGTAAAGATTAATTTCTCAACACAAATACTAATATTTTTAAAAAAGTAATCTTATATTTGATATAATATATTTTTCATTATTTAAATTTTTTATTTCATTTTTTGATATAATATTTTGATTGTTAGTATTATTTCTAATTTCCATGACAATGGTGAAAAAATTCTTTTAAAATTACTATTTTTTACTATCATTGAATTATTATCAAATAATTTCAAATTAATAATGAATATAAAATTATTTATAAATAAATAAATTTATATATTATACATCATTTAATTGGGAATAAATAATAAATAATCTTTAGGATCCATAATCATCAAAATGTCATTTTTATTCTAAAATAGTTTTCCTATAGATTCTAATTTCTAATATAAAAGTTTATTTTATAACAAATTCTAATTCTAATTTAATTAAAAAGTGTTTAAATTTAGTTCCATGACACCCATATTTAGTTATATGATTTATTATATGTATTTAATAAAACATAATATCACATAGTTGAAAACTATGTATATAGTTTAAAATTAATAGAGTAAAATGATATAAAAGTTAATTTTAAATACCCAATAACATATATAAAAAATGTTAATAATTCATTTTTATCCTTTATAAACCAATAGATACCCCACACACTATTATTTTGAATCGTTATATCCATTCCTATTTGAATACTGTGGTTGAATTAATAAAATATAAATGGTGTTCCTAAGAAAGGGGGTTACTTAAACCCTTTGAATCATACACATTATATTATAAATTAATAAGACATTACAAAAAATAGCCTTATATATTTCATCAATTTTTAATAAACCAATGTAATACCATTTTCTGTTTAACCCATATTTTACAAATATACATTCAATATAATATTTGAGGCCACATAATATGTAGCACATAATCCTTATCAATTCCAATAAAAATATCTCTTCCAAAACAATAATAAAATTTTTTTAAATACCAAACTAATTTTCATTATTTTATTGATAGGTTATTATCATAATGTTACAAAAATATTTTATTCATTTCCACCATTTAGGAAAAATGAAATAACATTCTAAGTCGGAATGCGTAGACTAACACGTCCACAATGTGATGTGGTATGTTTTTCAATACCACCATTCAAGTTTGGTATTAATGATGGCAATGATTTTAATGATGAAAAAATATCATATATATCATATAATAATTCTAGTAAAATTTCAATTCAATATCCACCTCCACACCCAACTCACACATTAAGTGAGGTCATTGATGATCGTGTGTACATACATACTACCACCTCCATGAATAATATTTTTTCATTTTCATCAATATTTTCATAAAATATGTAAAAAATAGAAAATAATGTCAAAAATGGAAAACAATTTACAATACTATCATTATACATTTTATAAAATATTATTATGTCAAAAAACACCTACACGGTCATACTCACCCCTCGAGATAAAGAATGTCATGTTGTGGATGGTTTGTCAATAAACATGAATAATTCATTAAAATTTGATCATTGAAGAATATGGAAAACAAGATACTGAAATTGATTTAGGTTATTAATAGAGAAATTATTAATATATTTTTATATTTTTGTTTTATAACTTACAGAATTAAAATTTAATATATCATCTTTAATTCTTAGAAAAACTACATATATAAAACATTACTACTGTTTTAAAACATTACTACTATTTTAAAACATTGTACCCATAAAACTAATGGAGTGAATATATAAAATTATAAATCAATAATTAATATATGTATATAGATATACTCTAAATTATATATTATTGATAAAATATGTTTAAAATTATAGGTATCTATATCAATATTATCTAATATGCTCTAAATAGTTAATGTTATTGACACCGAATTGTCAATATATACTATATCTAATTAATTTACTCATGAAAAATAATAATTAATATGAACTAAAAAGGGAAATATTTACCATTCTAGATATAAAATAGTTAATCAATACTGTTATTTTTTATTTATATGACTTTAGATGTGATCAACAAAGAAGAGAAATAAGGTAAGGGATTACAGTATCAATTTTTACTCCTTGAACATATTTCTCATAATTCATCAATTTATTTCATATGGTGCGATTTTATAATTGTTTTCTAATAATTTAATTATTTTAAATTTAATATAATTTTTTTTCAATATACCTTCTTTATAACCATTTTTTTCAAATATTTCCATGTTTTGTAAGGTTATTACTATCTATAATTCCATTCATTGAGGTATAGTGATTTTTTCACACATTACTATTATTATGTAACAACTACCACATTGTATTATTTAATTAATAATCACAAATGAGAAATATATTTATATTTTAATTTTTCAACAAATTCATCAGAGTCTTTCGATTTATTTTCTACAAATCTTGTAAGGATTTATCATCTTCATTTCCTGCCTTTGATAAAAATTTCATAATCACCACATTTTTACATTGTCGTGGAGTGTACTCTATTATATAAATTTTATTCAAAATTATATTCTATAAATTTATGTGGTGCTATAAATTATATTCATTATCTTATCATTTAAATTTATAATTCAATTATCCTCGAAGCTGTATTAGTAAAATTTCAAAAAAAAAAATTAGAAAAATATACATTTCTCAAATATGATAAAAAATTGGGGGAATGTTTATAAAACCAATAAAATTGTATTAACCTCTCATTATCCATGGTGTGTTTTTATTTATTCTAGAATTCTATTTAAAATTAATTTATTTCTTTTTAAAATTGATATTTGTTACACAATAAAAGTTTTTTCCAATTAAAAAAATGGGATTTCATACATTCTTATATTTTTTAACTCGACATCTAATTTTATTGATTAAAACAATCAATAATTTAAAAAAAATTTAATTTTAGATTCAAAATAATTAACCTTATTCTCATGTGATTTTAAATAATTACACATTAATGCTTTTGCATATATTTTCACTGCACAATTTGTTTCCATTTTAACATATTTAATTTGATTTCAATATTTATGATGGAAATTATTTATCACCTTTTTGTCTAAATTATTGTGCCATTTTTAAATGGACATGTATATTTCTTATTTACATGTGTGATATAACTAATGATCACCCAACACTATTTTTTATTTGAAAAAAATGACTAAATTTAAAAACATAATTCATTTTATTTTCTTTCCCCCAAAATATGTAAATTTTGTTCATTAGTTTTGGTTTTTAACACAGTTATAAATGTATCAATTGATTGGGGGGGAGATTTAATGTTCCACAGTTTCTTTAGGATATGATTATTTATGTACTACATATATCCATGAACATATTATGATAATAGTTGGAATAATTTATGATTAGCGGTTCATTATAACCCTATAATTCCCTAGGTAATGTTAGTGTCATATAATATACTATGAATCTTTTAAAGGTAGTTTAAATAAGAAATTCAAATAAGTAGTCTACAAGAATTCATCTATATAAAATACTATTAAGAAGGTGGTTATCCAAAGCATACAATGAGTATGTCAGCAGTTAGACTATGATTGGTTCTCTTGAAAGTTAGCATTAACATATGCTTATAATGATCTTATTTATATTTTTGTAATATGTTTATTATTACAATATACTATATTATCATTTACTTATGTCACTATAAAATTCATAAGATCATTATCTTTATGATATCATGCTATTCCTCATAAATCTTTTTTATTATCTCACCATCATGATATAATTAGAGTTTTAATTAAATATAATTTATTATCTCCTCATCATATGTATTCCCTCTTAAGGATATGAATATGTGTACAGACAATGATATATGAATATTTGTTTAATTAGGTCACCAATGTGATAAAAGTTTAATATGTATGTAAATTAGGTGTTTATATATTTAGTATACATAGAAAACAATTAATTTTTTTCTGATGTTTTGTTTGAATATTATGCAATAAAAATTTTATGTTGTCAAATTATTTAATTAATGAATTTTCTAGCATGACTCTCTATATTACAGTTCATTCACAAGATGAATTTTCCATTCACATTCTGAATAGCATTTTTGGGTTAACATATTCTTTGAATGGGGTTTTTAGGTGAAGGGGTCTGTTAAACTAATGGGTTCATAGACGTTTTATTTCACTGAGTCATTTTATGATCTCCTTATAACTTCTCATTCTTCAGCCTCAATCATTTTCATTGATTTTGGGTTTTCCTTAATGATTCTATGTGGAAACGGTTCTAGAGATTATAATTAATGGATCATTATTTAGTTGTATTTTTCATCCATCTCATAGAGGACATATTTAGCATCTATAAACAACAAATAATTAATTATTACTTGAATAATATATTTTTATTTGAGATTATTTAATGTTTTTCCATTTTTTGTGAACTTTCCCCTTGAATATGGTCTATTATTTTTGGATTTTGTGTATCCTTTTCTTTGGGGAGCGTCGAGAGTAGACTACACCTCATCGCTCCTGATTCCCACATTGTTAGACTTTTTAATGGTTTTGGAGAAGGATATTCCATTTTTTCATATTATTTTCTTAATTAAATAATTAATTTTAATAATAGATGATATTAGTCCCTGTGGACTTAAGGAATGTCAACATGAGTTATGATGGGTTATTGTAATATCAAGTGAGGTAAATGGCATTTTTTATACTATGTCTCATGTTTTATTATTTATATCATATTTTCATGCCTTATGAGTATAATTTATATATGTACTCCCATTTCTGTGTGATTTCTCCATAAAAGTTAGCAAGGTATCATGAAAGCATAAATTTCAACTTGGATGGAATGGTCTCTTAATGGGATTGGTAATTATTACTTTGTTAAATGATTGTTTTCGAAAAATCTATACATTTACATAAATGAATCATTTTTTGAGTAATTTAACAGATTTACTATTTATAATGTATTTTAAAATGGTGATTTGGTTAAATGGAATTTTAATAAAAAATGGTTTCATTCAAAAATGTTATTTTAAAAGAATATTTAACATGGAAGGAAATTTCAATTGAAATTTGTTCATTGTGAATTTATTTTTGAAATGGTATTTCAAATGGGTTTTATAAGGAACATAGATTTTGTCAATGTACTGGTGTAATTATATAAGAATGAATTTCTTTTTAAAAAATAATTGAAAAAAAATCAGATTTGGTTCAGTTTTTAGAGGGTATTTTGAAGGTATTTAATTGGATCTTTTTTGTTCATTAATTTTTTTGGTTCATTCCATATTTTACAAATATTTTCTTCCTAATATGATTAGAATTTGTGAGAATGTATGGAATTTGATTTTTGTCACATTTTGATTCAAGTGTTTTATAGATAATCCCATGATTACATATGTTATGGATATTGTGTGTCCCATGTGAAAACATGTGAGAACATTTCTTGAGGTTTCAATTATAGGTTTAGGCCTAATTGATGTGATGAGAAACATATTAGGTCTTGGTGTGTTTCGAATGTGATTGAGATATGAGACTCTATCCCAAGGGCTTAATTCCTTAAGGATTAATTATTTATAAATATGATGGAATTTTTTCATAATTTTTTGTTTCTTACATTTCATATATTTATTCTCCGTAGTAATTTTTGGGATAGGATTATGTAATTAATTTGTGCAAGAAATAGTTTATAATGATGGTTTACTGTCCCTGAATTTTTCATTGTATGTCTTTTAGAAATGGTAGGGTGTGGTGTGGTATGGCCTCCATATATTAAATGTATATGGATCAACGTGATTGAAAATGGTCTCTGTTGATCCCATAGGGATGTGTTAATGTGATTGAGTTCCTCCTGATTCATTATGGGGAATAGTCTAGGTGTTGTCATACACCTCCATTAGTATATGGAGATGATTCTATTTTCTATACGAGGATGTGAAATTAGAGACATTTATTATCAATAATATTTATTTATTACTTTGTTTTTTATAGACAATCCCTCTATAAATTATATTATGTAATTATAGTAAAGTTTCTTAGTGGCCTGATTAAGACAAAAAAACTTTTCTTAGAGATTTTCTTTGTATTGTGGGTTATATTTAAGGGTGGGTGTCCATCAAAAACTTGAATTACCCTTATACATGTATTACAAATACATATACTTTAAAACAGTTGTATTATTCTTTATAAAACAATTGATTTTTTACTAGTAGATTATTAGACTCACTCTCTAACAGTGTACATAGAATCAGAATAAATATATGTGTGAAAATAATATTTTTTATCCTAGGTCATAAGTTTCATTTGGAGCTGGACACATGGACCACTTACTGTGTCATTAAGGATGTGGATTTTGTAGGATAGTTTTCCAGAGGTATTGGCATATTGTTTAATTCAATATATTCCATTGATTCCTTGTTTATATATTTCTATTTTATGAATTGATTCATCACATAAATTTATTACTAATTCATAATGTTGAAAAAAAGGGCTTCATGTTCTCTTAATATTTCTCCTACATGTTCTTATTTTCGTTAGACCAGTGGTAGTGAATTTTTTTGTAGGTTATAAAAGTGATCCATGGATTTATATAAATATAATATTCACCCCATGAAATTATTTGTATATTTCTTCTAGTATGTAGCCTCTGTAATATGTGTAGGTGATCCAAAAGTCACCTATCATATCTAATTGATAGATCTATTTCTTCAAAATTGATTTTGAATTGGGATCATTTTTCTAGAATATAACCACCAAGGATATGGATTACTATGGTTTTAGTTTTTTCAATAAAAAATATCATTCCCCTAGATTTATTTGAATGATATTTTAGTTTTTTTATTTTCATATGTTTCCAAATGGGTTTATTTAAAATAAGTGACCTATAGCAATTATACTAGACTACTTGGATTTTTGTGTTTTTGACAGGACTGTAATATATGGATGAATTGTTTCATATGTTGTATGTCTTGTTTACATGGAAACCATAGTGTGAAGAAATTAACTGTGTTCTATTGGTTTAATGTGGCAGGCAGAGAAAAACTATTTCAACTATAAGCTAGTTTCTATAATTTCAATTGGCTGACTAAGAGAGTACTAATGGATAGATTGTGAGAACAACTTGTTATCATCCTTTCATTACATGGGCATATTATTATGGCTCTAGATGAATGAATTTTGGGATACACTTATGGTAGTCTCATGTGTTTTGATATCATGATAGTCTAGTTAGATGGTTGTTGGATGGTATAGTGATTGGGACCTTTATTTGAGTTTGTATGTACTTTTAGGGTTGAGAAGTTGATGTGTGATTTAATTAGAATATGGGTATGACCATTTTAATTATGTTTTCTGTGGGAACTTCATTGGGTGGGAGAATGATTTGAATATATATTAAATTATTATAGGATCATAATGGTATGATTTACTATAATAATAGAAGTTATTTTTAACGTTATATCAATTTTCAACGACCAATGGGTTTGGTGTGGACATTTTCAGGGTTCTTAGTATAGAATTATTCATAATGATGGTCTCATATGAGAAATGTAACAACCCCGACACTACTAGGAATTTAAGCTATATCCACGAATCTATAGCCACAGATCGATAGCCAAGGTTTTATAGATCCGTAACTATAGCTTATTTATAGCCATGATTTAGTATATACTACCGTGGCTAAAACTTCGCGATGTCTTTTTTTTTTCAAATCCCGTATGGATCCTCCATTATTCTCCCCTAATATCTTTTTTTTAAATCACGTTGGGATCCTCCATTATCCTCCCACGATCTCGACCCTTCAAAATTTTTCTCTCATGGCAGCATCCATCTGAAACCGGGACGTCTCTCACTGCATGAAACCCTACTTCCCCGACCCACCACGACCTCTCCTCTGCCCGATCCCCCTCCACTGACGGTGCCCCTTGTGACCATCTGAACCGTCGACACCTCTCATAGTGGCACCCTCCTCTCTGATACCCACTGCGCGCGACCCTCCTTCCCAACCCATCGCGACCTCTATTATCCTTGATCCTCCTCTACTAACGGTGCCCCTCACAACAGTTCCCATTACTGACACCGAACAAGGAAAACCCACCGCAAGGCGCTGCCACAGAATACGGGACACCTCACCTCCCCCACTGATGCTACTCCTAGGTGGCCTCCCCACCTCCTCCAGCATGCCTCCGATGCAGCCAACCCCATCCAGGTGATCCTACACCTCCTTGTTATGAAAACATATTTGTTCATTATTTTTTAATCAGTGTGTAGAAGTAAAATGGAATATTTTCACATGTTTCAGTTTGGTAAAGAAGTTTTGAATTGGATACATTATTCTAATTATAATTGATATGCGTGGAGTGAGGGACAAGTGGTTTTCGGTGAAGAACCAATTAGTATTTATTTGTAATCTACATGGAGGAGTTGTTGACAATTGGAATGGATAAAAAGTAATGTTATCGAATTTTTATGGTTAAATTGGGAATCATGGGATCATCCTGGATGCTTCCCAATTATTCCAATACTTATGGTAAGGAGTTTTTAATGATCCACACAAATAGAGGGTTGGTAATTTTACATGAAATTTGATTTTTTTTACTTAAGAAGGGATATTATTGAGAATTGGGATATGAATTGGAATTTCAAGAATTAATACATCTCTAGGATGTGTTTTAATTTTAGGATAATGGTTTCTTAGAGTGTTTGTTTCCAAATCTTAGGGAGGTGATTAACCACAAAAAACAGCAGTAGTTATTGGGTATTCGATTAAGAGGCACTTGGTGCCTCTTAATGGGTATGTAAAAGAACTATAGCCTTTAAAAGGTACCTGATGGAAGGTTACCAGGTACTTGGTGGGTTAGAACGTGTAGCAGACCTTTTATAAGGGCCATCAGGTACACAGTGGAGGTAGATTGGTTACGCAGTAGGGATGGGTGTTGTTATTTAAATGATAAAAAAATAGTTATTCTGGATTCCACCTCTAAAAATGCCTTATTGGGTTCTTCTACTTTAAATAGATAGAGGTAAATATTCCTCTTCTACCTATTTTATTCATTCGTATTTATATATTTTAATATTTAGTTTTTTAGGGAATGGTTAGTGTCAGATTTCCCCATGACATATCGTGGGACATGATAATGTGATGTTTCCATGATTTATTTATCCATTAACGTGTTATAAATATTGTGGCACATGAAAAAATTGTTTTCTTTTTCTCATTATGTTGGATACTTCAATTAATTCTTATTTATTAATGTTATTCTTGATGAAATCATTAAATTTTCACCATTCCATCAATGAATGTGGAGCAACAACATTAAACTTCGATATTCTCATCTTTAACCAAGATTTCATGTGATCTTATTCTTTGTTATATTTTGACATCTTTACCCAAAAAAACATACCAATTGATATAGTATATTTTTACTAGCATGATTATTATTTATCATGGTTGATTCCCTACATAAATATTCACAAAACAATGTTTCTTATAGATTATATTTTAAAACTATTCTAATATTTCTTGGTTTCAGGTATGAGAAAACATGACCAAGATGTATCATGATCAGATTTTGGTGTTATATTTAAAAATATAGGTGTTCTAGAATCATCCCCAAGCTATAGGTGGTCACATGGAATTTACTAATATATCCTATAGTGAAAAATGGAATATTTAACAACTTATTAATCTTTGGTGGTTCATCAATATTAGATTTAAAATTCTCAACAGTGATAATGAATTTACCATCATCAAAGCTACTATGTGATGACATGGGCCAAAAGATATTCTTCCCACTAGGAAAATTTTAAATGTTACATCTTCCTCTTTACCTATAGTTATCAATAATAATATTTATTTAAAAAAATAATAAGTAATTTCATAATTCTGAAACTAAACCTCTAAACATGTCAGAGTGAATTGAGGTTCTTCAACATGTTCAATTTAGTACTTTCATAAATATTATTGAAAGAAAAAATAGTTGAGACACATAATCTACTAACTATACTAATCCTGGGTTCCTCTCCATTCCATGTGTCCAACATTCATAAACCCACGTTTCTTCTTTGCTTGACATTCACAGACCTTCTTCTGGTCAATCCCTTCCTCTCCCTCCATCCCTCTTCGACACGTAGTTTACCTCAGATTCTCCTCCATCTCGGGGTTCATCTCTTATCAACCTGGGGTTCATTGTCTTCCTTTGCATCATACCATTTATTTTTCCTCACTCCCTCTTCTACACATGGTTTCCCTCATTTTCTCCACACACTCACGCTTTTCCTCCTGTCGACCTATGGTCCCCACAGACCACATTCATCGTCTTCCTCCTAATATCAGTTCTCGTCCACTCCTCGGATTCATTTGCACTATTTCTACTATCATACTCCAATACCACTAGTCACATCAATCCATCCTAATTCCTTCTATTGACTGTGACACTTACTTCCTTTTCTGGCTCCAGAATTTGTTCACATCAACGCCAAATATCAATTTCCCTTGGTTTCTCCTCCCACATGATTATAACCTCCTGTCGAGCTAAAGTTCATGTCAACCCCGGTCAACATCTCCCTCCATCACCCAGTTCCCCTATACTCCTCCAAGTTTTCCTGTTATTATCTGTCTCATATGATAATTACCTCAGTGAAGCATGCCTTGTATTCACTTCGTGTTTCCATTCACCATCACCGAAGATTTCTACTTTCTACAAAAATCTATCTTAATATTGGTTCGTAGAAATAGACGAGAGGGTAGAAATTTTCCCAAAGCACAGATTCATCCAGCTCCCGATGAATAATGCTTTTGGTATTTTCGCTTCTATAGTATCTCAGTATCATTTTTCTCTACTCTATAGTTTCACATTTCACAATGTTCATACTAATTTTGTAGGGTGTAATACAATATAGTGCTTCACAAATGGTGGGTTCTCAGAAGTTTTTAGAAAAAGTTTTGGATCTCTCTAATATTTAGTTTTTTGAGCTACATATGGATTTTTCAAACATCAATACAATATATCTCTTGTTTTGATTCACCAATTATGACTTCTACTTCTTTTTCTTGGTCAATATTTCTTCATCTAAAATTTCATCAATTTTTGATCAACATTATAGTTATTAGGATTTTTTCTCAACACTGGATCACTTTTCATTATATCTTAAAAGTGTTTTATTTTCATTGAGCATTCTTATTTCTCACATTCTAAACATTTATGTTGAGGAAACATGGTTTATTTTTTATTCACATTTTTATAATTGTTTTAAAATTGAATATTCCCTTGAGCAATTAGATAACTCTCAATGTTTTTCATTTTTTTTGTTTATCCATTTATAACTCATTAGACTATATGATCTAATATTATTTCTTATCATGGTCAACCTTCTTCATAGGTGTGGAACCATTTTTTGTTATGATATATTCTATTTGATTTGAAATTGTGTCATCTAGTAAACTTTTATTATCAGGTGGGATAAAAACATGTATCGAACATAACCAAATTAAGCTGAAACTCAAGCCAAAATAATTATATACCATTAACAGGAAGAATAATTTTTAATTAATAGGAACATACAATTTGAAAGAATCATTTGGAAACATGGATCTATTTCCCCCTTGTTTGCAGAAACATGATTTGACCCATGGGGAATTGTGGTTATTATATGATGGGCAGTGACATGTATAGTTATAAGAGACAGGTATGTTTTAGTTGAGTTTTTATTTTATTTTCTTTATCGCATTGGCCACTTAAATCTTTTACTTATTTTTGTGGAAAAGGTTAATTATATTCTATGAAGGGGGGAAAATGGGGTTCTAATTGATTCAGTCTGCTGGCTTTGATCTGAGGTAAGATTATATGGTTACAACTTGTCTTGCACCTCTTGTATTTAGGGATTTCAGGGTTTTTGACTCCATATTATGTTTTCAGTAGGGTGTTGGATCATTTCGTGTTGGTTTGGTTGGATTTGGTTCTCCCAATGAGGTAACACTTTAATGTCATTGGTTGGATTCTCACAGGATATGTAGCATCCTTTATGTGTTTCAATGTTTCTAATTTCCTTTGTGTAGTGCATTGATCCCTGCTCGATGGTTTCAAGTAGCCATGTTAAGGGTGACTTGCCTGCATGTGCATAGGTAAGAAATTATATGTATTTGGGTACCCCAGTTACGTTTATAGTCAACCATGGCTGTGAAGATTCATGTATGGGGCTATGTGTGACCATGTATATATATATATATATGCATAAGCAGGTGAGTGGGGACTTGTATATGCATATAAGAATATGTGCAAGGATACCCTTGCACATGCTCATGGCCATGCTGGTGTGTGCATAGTGTCTTGGTGTCCTTGCATGCGTGTGAAAGTGCGTATACCTAGTGGGGGAGATGAAACTTTTAGTTAGAAATCTCCAAGAGCCGAAGTGGATGGTTTTGTTCCACCTTGAGTTAGGATCCATCTTCTAGCCTCTTTAATTCAATAATTCTTAAAATTGAATTTAGATTCTTTCATAATTCTGATTATTTATATTGAATTGCATATCTTGAATAAGTGTTCTTTAATATAATTTTTTCATTTGATACATAAATTCATGTTTTTATAATCAAACCCCTCCAATGGAGGTGCACTGTCTGCGAAAAATCAGAGTGATAGTTATGTTGATGTATTTGCTTAAATTATTGCATCTGATTTTTTCTAATTGTGATTTAGAATGAATGCTAAATATAATTAAATGAATTATGTGATAACGTAATTCCATGATTTTTAATAAAACCCCACCAACAGAGGTTCCCTATCTTTTAAACCAAAGAGTAGTGATAGTTATTTGTATCGTGTTTAGATTTGGTTTGATTCATTCACATGCCTCTTGTTGGTGTTTGTTTTTTGGCTAATTTTTTTTGTTTTCTTTGAAAAATATAAATTGCCTTATCATACTCATTTAACTCAAATGACATTGCCTGAGTAGGCATATGCCTTGACCATGACACATCCCATTTCACGCTTTGAATATTATAAATAAAATTTCCATGTTTAGGCAAACTGTATGAATTTGTAAATGGTTTGTTTAGGGTGTATGATTATATTCAGTCGTTTTGTTGACATTTAGATGTTGCGTTATTGTGTCACTCACTACATCCTTCTTTAGAGATCCCTTGTTATAGAATATTAAATTGTTGATATACTCTATCAGCTTCCGGTGGGGCAATGGCTAGAATGTTTCCCCGCCTGCTCCCACTCCCTTCCCTCCTGGCAGGAAGATGATGCCCCACGGATGTCGCTGGACCGAGCCAACACATCGCGGTCACGCCGCGGTCATGCCGTGATTTGGCCCTGATCCATCCACATCCATCCCACACCACCCCCTTCAACCTTCATATCAGCCCACAACCACCAGCATTCCAGCCCCCAAAAGCTCCCCTGCCACCATCGAATCCACCCGCACCATCCCCCCAGCACCTGCAACAACCCCCCTTCCACCATCATTCCAGCCTCCTCCCACTCCCTTCACTCCTGGACCAAATATGCAGCCTCGCGGATGTCGCTAGACCGGGCCAACACACCGCGGTCATGTCGCGGTCATGCCACTGTCCTGAGGTGGTTACGCAGTGGTCATGCCGCTGTGACGCTATGGTCACGCCGCTGTCACGACGCGGTCATGCCATGGTAATGTTGTGCTTTGGCCCTGCTCCGACCACATCCAGCCGACACTATCCCACTTCCACCTTCATTTCAGCATATTGCCACAGGCATTCCATCTTGCAATATCCCCCCATTCCACCATCAAATCAGCCCATACCATCCCCCCAAGACATGCAACCATCCCCTTCAACCAGCATTCCAGCATCCTCCTACTCCCTTCACGCCTGGTAAAAAGATTCTACCCTGCGGATGTCGCTAGACTGGGCCAACAAGTTGTGGTCACGCCGCGGTCACGCCATGTTCACGCCGCGGTCACGCTGTGGTAATGCCATGATTTGGCCTTTCTCCAGCCACATCCAGCCCACACCAGCCCCTTTCCACCTTCATTTCAACCTGCTGCCACCAGCATTCTAGCCTACAACTGCCCCCTCTTCCACCTTTGAATTAGCATGTACCATCCCCCCATCACCTGCAACCATCCCCCTTCCACCAGTATTACAGCCTCCTCCCATTCCCTTCACTCCTGGCTAGAAGGTACTTCCCCTAGATTTCCCTGGACTGGGCCAACACGATACGGTCACGCTGCAGTCACGCATCGGTCACACATCGGTCATGCCACGGTCACTCCCTGGTAATGCCATGATTTGGCCCTGCTCCAGCCTCATCCAACCCACACCAGCCCACACCAGCCCACTTCCACCATCATTTTATCCCCCCGCCAATAGCATTCTAGCCCGAAACAGCCCCCACATCCACCTTTGAATTAGCCCTCACCATCCCCCCAGTAACTACAACTAGCCCCTTCCCTCAGCATTCCAGCCACCCCTGCTACTTTTTCACCTGGCCGGAATATGCTGCCCCGCGGATGTCTCTAGACCGGGACAACATGCCATAGTCATGCCATGGTAACAATGTGGTAATGCTATGATTTCGCCCTGCTCCAGCCACATCCATCCCACATCAGCCCCCTTCCACCTTCATTTCAGCCTACTCCCACCATCATTATAGCCCGTAACATTCCCCCCGCCATCATCGAATCATCCTGCACCATCCCCCATCACATTCAACCAGCCCCCTTCCACCATCATTCCAGCCTCCTCCCGCTCCCTTCGCTCCTAGCCAGAAGATATTGCCCCGCGTATGTCGTTGGATAGGGATAACATGTCGTGGTCACGCCGTAGTCACGCCTCATTCACACCGATGTCCTATTGCGGTAATGTCGTGATTTAGACCTACTCTAACCACATCCACCTCACACCAGCCCCCTTCCACCATCATTTTAGCTCGCTTCCGCAGGCATTCCAGCATGCAATAGCCCCTCCTGCTAGCTTTGAATTAGCTTGCACTGTCCTACCAGCACATGCAACCAGCCCCCTTCTAGTAGTATTCCAGCACCCTTCCACCAGCATTCGAGCTCGCACCAACCCCTATCCACCTGTATTATATCCTGTACTAGCCACCACACCAGCCACCAGACCTAGACTCTTGTAAAACACTCATTCATGCCATCTTCCACCTACAAAACAGCCCAAGCTACCAGTTCTAGCCCTCACCAGCGCCCAGCCTCTGATATCTCAGCCCGCACCAGCCCCTGCCACATGCCCAATAGCCCCCAGCCACTTGAAATCCATCCCTCACCATCCCCCTTACATTTATTCTAGCCCACACCACCCCCTCCCATCCCCCTGCCACCAGCCACTTTTCCCGCACCAGCCACTCCAGCCCACACCAGCAACGGCACCAGCCCCCAGCCTCCGACATTCCATGATGCGCGAGAAAAACTCCATGCAAATCACAAAAAGGAAATGCGAAATAATATTCCCCTTCCAAAGTCCTATTTTCACTAAAAATTAGCCATGTAAACTTCCATTAATGTTCACCAAGAACATTGGGGTACATACACATCTTTTATCCCAAGACATGAACCTAGGAGGATAGCCGAGCATATCCAAAGCACCCAATAATTAAGGAACACCTAGGAACCCCAGAATCAAGATGGAATCCCCACGATAATTCTTGACTAACAAGATTCGTAGGATGAATTGGTTTTGGTACTGAAGGATGAGGATATTTTTATCCAGGTTTAGATTTATGAGTCTCTTAAGTTTAGTTTTGTAACAATCCTACTAGAGGGACCGAGTTATAAGTGGTGGAAGTCTATTATTCACAGTAAGCCAAACAAAGACTATTCTTGGAAAATTTCTAAGGATTTTTTCATTTATAATTCTTTCATAATGAAGTGAAGGTACTAATGGCTATAGAATTTTCTAGAAGGGGTTGTCCAGGTGGGGTGTCCAAGGGCTGTCTGGGGGAGCGAGGGGGGGGGGGGGTGGTGTCTGCCGGGTAGGGGGAGGGTGTAGGTGGGGTGTCTAGGAGGGGATGTCCAAGGGGTGTATAAGTTCTATCTAGGGGGTTTGGAGGGTAGGGTGCAGGTGGGGTGTCCAAGGGCGGTCTGGGGTATCACGGGGTCTTCAGGGTAGGGTGGAATGTGTAGGTGGGGTGTCTAGGAGAGGCTGTCCAGGGGGGTGTCCATGGGTTGTCCGGGGGGGAGGGGTTCGGGGGGGGGGGGGGGGGGTCTGTCGGGATGGGGGTGTATAGGGGGACTCTCCAGGGGGTGTCCAAGGGATGATTTGAAGAGATAAATCCCCAATAAATGAGACCTAACTTCATAGAAATAATTTTGCTAATGATTTTTGGAAGGGTATTCCCAATAGCAATAGGTCTGAAATCCTTTACATCCACAACATTTTCCTTCATTGGGATTAGGGAAATAAAATTGGAGTTGATTCCATATGGAATTGAGGCATGGTCAAAGAACACTCTCATAGTGTTAAAGAGCTCATCACAAACTATGTCCCAGTAGAACATAATGAATTAAATTGTGAACCCATCATGGCCAGCCACACTCTCAATATTTTGAGAAAAAAGGGCACTCTTAACCTCATTCTAATCAAGAAATGCCACAAGGGAGATTCCTGGATTGGTGTAGCCCAATCCGTTTGGGCCGAATGCTTGTGGCCGGCAACTTTTATGGGTCAAGCTCCATGGTGAACTCGTTGGGGGCTACAGGGGGCAACGCGCACCTGCTCCAGGGGTCTGGGGGCCAGAGGTCCCGACCCAAATTTTTTCTGTACTGTAGTACCAATGAACACTACATCGGAGCTTACTGAACGACACCGACATGCACTGTAGTAGTGTGGAATTCAAAGTCAACAGTACTGTAGTACTTTTGACAAAGGTCCCCACCATTCACTATAGCAACACAGACAAACTTTTTTGGAACAGTGATGGTCTTCTCCATTTTATAGCCCATTTACAGGCTAGGGTTACTAATAAAAAATATATATATTTGTACTCCTGATAGAGTTAATTTTCTACCTCTCCGTGGATATTTGGTTATTCCATAACAACATAAATTTGTGTGTCCCTTGTTTATTTTCCTTTCTGCATTCTTCTTTCGTTTCTCGTTTCTGTCATTGTGACTCCCGACAACTTCACAACATACAGTAGAGTTATACTGTTCAATTTTCCATGCAGAGTACGAGGAGATACACATGATAACTAGGAATGTGGAAATACTGACCTTCACTGGAGAGGATCCAATTGCTTGGATCACTCGTGCTGAGACATATTTTTCTATCCATCATACATGTGAAGAAATGAAGGTGTCATTAACATAGTATAAAAGGGATAAATCAGTGTTTGATTATTTCTCTGATGTTAATTGAACCACAACTCATATGGATGCAGTGCAAGGATTAGATACTCAGTAGATATGGAGATCCAATAGAGGAGGATTCGATGATTTTCTTGAAACTTTTTGCAACAAACTAGGGAAATAGATGACTATATTGATGAGTTCGAGTGGATTACATTGTGTGTACCAGACTTCACTAAAAATGGTATATGAGTATGTTTATTGGTGGTCTTAGACCAGAGATTGGGCTCACTGTGGTGACTCATGAGCCACTGAACAAGGTTCAATTGTTGACCAAATGAATAATTGAACACCCTGAACCACACAACAAGATGAATGCATTTTTTAGATAAGGGAGTATCTAAAATGAAAGTAATGTAAATATTAAGAGATATAGGGAATTAAAATTCCATAGTATATAGATTCGGTCACTGTATAAAACCAATTGAAAATAGGAATTATAGTAGGGAGGAGGGAAAACGGAGAAGATGAAGAAGAAGAGAGAGAGAGAGAGGAACTGCATGGGAAGACCACTTCTCTGAGAGCTAGAAAGAATGTTCCAACGTCCAAGCCCCCAATAACATTAATGAAATTCAAAAAATGAATCCCTACCCCTCCCTAACCTGTTGACCCCTTATTTATTTTCCTACCCACCATCCAAAGACCCCCAACCACTAACTATAAGAAATTACAATGTTTCCCCTGCCAAAAATAACTAAACCAAAATAAAAATATGTCTTGGGAAGTACCCACACTCACCTACAGACATCTCCAGCCAACCCATGCATTCCTAACATTCCCCCACCCTTAAAAACAACCCTTTTCAGGTTGAACTCCAAAGAGCATGACACGACATCCTAAATACTAGAATGGTAGCCCCCTGAAGATGGCTTCACAATTTCAGCATCTTTAACAACAACCTCGCCAACTCTATCTACATTGAAGTCATAAATATTTTGGTCATTTTGTTACTTGAATCCTGTCCGGAGTGCATGTGGAACAAATCTGTTGATCTTTTTATCATGAAGAACAGAAATTACCAGTTGGTTCTGAACCATTCCCCCCTACTCCCATAAGTTTCCCTTGGGAATCCTCTAAGCGTTGGAGACGAACACTCATTTAAACCAATCAAGGAGGCTTGTGATTTTTCTCTAGGTTCACTATGATGATTTACCAGATCTAGTCCATCTTTGTTCCTTTATTACCAAAATGGTGCTGACTGAAAATTTCACTGGACGACAAAATTTTGAAAAAGAGTCTGGACGAAAAGTGTTTGGAAATTCTAAACTAGGGTTCTCTAGAAAAGCTTCATCACAATTTATTTTCCTTTACTATGTTTCATTGTTTGTGATGAATTTCATAGAACACATAAGCAACCCCTTCACATGATTCGAAGTTGTAATGAAAATTGACCAGATGCAGACATAGAGCTTTAGCATTGCTAATAAATTTTCCAACCCCATCACCATGAGCTCGAGTAGGGTAGTTTGTACATGTGATTTCTGGTGTTCCTCTAAGAAAATGTGGTGTGAACGTTGACACACCTACATTTTGATTTTCTTATCCAAAAAACAAGGCATAGGGATGACCATGATGGTAGGGAACCCCATCAAACTGAACTACATTATTCCTCACATCAAACTCTACCAGCAAATTAGATGAAACGTGATGCACCTGGACAGCGATGAGTTCCACATCTTTGAGCTGGTTTGTGAAAATTTGCTACCATGAACGTTAAGACATCACAGTTTCTGCACATATTAAACACAAACCCTAGAGGTAAACCATCATCCTTGGAAGCCCAATTGCTACACTTCCCTTATAGTTATTTTCTTCCTATGTCATAGAATCCATAGGAAACTCTTCCATCATTTATATAATCTATTTTCGTCACTCTTTCAAGGCCCAAGAAAACTTTTACATCACCGTCACTTTCCCAGGCTCCAATGAAAACACATCCACAATGAAAATTGTATCTTTAAAACCTCCATAACTTTTTCCATGTGCTTTCCTCCCTACACTCATTATGATTTGTTCTTCCAGAATCCAGCTACAATTGTTTAAGCAGTTTCCCTTTGCATTATTGTCTGTGCTGCCCAGTTCCCCAGCACCCTCTTTTTGGTGTGACTCTGGGTTCTTGGTGTCGAAGTTTCCCTTTGTGGGATCATTTTGTACCTTTTTCTCCTCAACTCTCTTTCTATCTTTTTGAAATTGTAACAACACCACGATCCAAGAATTTCCTAGTATGATATGTTAAATACCTTAGTAGATGACATTGTTCTTCTTCAGCTAACACACACATCATGTTCCGAAATGAAACTGTGGAAATTACTATTTTGACTCTTAACCTGTTGACCATCAATGCCTACAATGTAGATTTTCCATAGCCACTTGTGCCGCACCACAACACAGTTACAAATTTCTTCTTTCTTTTGATTTGGTAAACAAAAATCTGGTCAACACACTGGTTAGGGCCCAAAAACTTTTATTCAGTAAGAACATCAAAAGAAACATCCTAGAAGCTCTCTATTCTAGCTTCAACTGTCATCCACATCATATTCTATTCATTTTCGCTATTTAGATGCAATGGATTTCCATTTTTCACCCTATTCGCGCCAAAATTAACACATTTTATAACTTACTATTAGTGTTACAGGAGACAGATAGAGTTTCCAATATATTTCCCCAATGTGATATATAGCAACAAAACCATTTGACTCATCTTCACGTATGTGTACACCTTCACCAAAAAAATATATCATCTCTCCATCGCTCCAGATTAATTTCATTTTTCCAACTCTTTGATTTTGTATCCTGGAAAAAAATAGTAAGAATAAAACCCTCCCTTCCAGCATAAATAGGGTGACAAGAAGATATTAACAAAAATTCTTCCCATGGATTCTTCTATTACATTTTTGGTTTTGGAAAACTAAATTTAAATGTTTTGTTGTCATGAAAAACCATCCTTGGGATGAAAACTAGTAGAAAATGGAATACGTTATTTTTGAATTTCATTACATATTTTATGAACCAATAGAGTTACCACTTGAGTTAGAGATCATTTTATTACTTTAATTCATAGTGCAACACCAATGAATATATATGATCATATAAGCTAGATCCTTCCTTGAATGAGGAGGATGAAAAATAATTATCTGGCATGGGAAAACTGATGTGGGGGTGCAGGTGGGGTGTCTAAGAGGTTTGTCCGGGGGGGTTGTAATGTAGGGAGAGGGTGTAGGTATGGTGTATGGGGGGTGTCTAGGTGGGGGGGGGTGCAGGGCAGGGGGAGGGTGCAAGTGCGGTGCAAGGGGGTGTCCAAAAGGGGGGACATGGCAGTGGGATACTGGTGGGTGGGGGAGGGGTGTCTGCAGGGCAGTGGGGAGGGTGCAAGGGGGTTCTTAGAAGGGTGGGACCTGGCAGGGGGGTGCAGGGGGTCTTTAGGACAAGGGGGAGGGTGCTGATGGGGTGTCTAGGAGGGTTGTTGGGGGGTATGAAGGTGTGGGGGTGCATGGGGAGGCTGTGGGTGCGGTGCAAGGGGGTGTCCGGGAGGGGGGCCTGGTAGGGGGGATACTGTTGGGGGTTGTAGGGGGTCTGCAGGGTAGTGGAGAGGGTGCAGGTGCAGTGAAAGGGTGTGTCCAAGAGGGGGGAAGACCAGGTGGGGGGGGGGGGGGTATTGGGGGTTCTGTAGGGTAGGGCGAGGGTGCAGGTGGGGTGTCTAAGAGGGGGTGTCCTGTAGAGTGTAGGTGGAGTGGGGTCTCTTTGGGGGGGTGATGTCTTACATCAATGTCCATCCATCGAGTGATGTGTCAAATTATTAGATATACAGTAATGACACTATTGTTATCATACATGATCAGAACATGTGTATGATTGAAACCATTATCTAAACCTTTGGAAATACCATAGGATTATTTTGTGTTCTTTTTAAACTACAAGGACTCTTCTCAGTTCTCTATCCCTTAGAAGAGACTCTTCAATACATCCCTTTGTTGTCCAATACCAATTCAATAGCTCCTTTCCCGGTCCAAAAGAGATAGTTAACTGGAAATATTTGATGCACCTGGGGGGTGCAGGGGGGTCGGCTTATCCAGGGGCTGTCCAGGGTTTATCTGAGGGGTCCATGGGGCGTGTCTAGGGGGGATGGAGGGGTGTCCAGGGGGTGTCTAGGGGGAGGGGTGTCCAGTGGGGGTGAAAGGGGGGGGGGGCTGTCCAGGGGGGCATGGGGGATGTCCAATGGGGTGCAGGGGGAATGGGGGTTCATGGGGGGAATGGGGTGGAGGGGGTGTTCAAGGGGGATGGTAGGGGGTGCAGGGGGTGCAAGAGGGTTCTCTAGGGGGTCTTCAAGGGGGTTTTCTAGGGGGAATGGGGATCTAGTGGGGGTGCAAGGGGATGTCTGGGGGTTGCAAGGGGGTTTTCCAGTGGGGCATGGGGGTGAGAGGGGATGTTCAAGGGGGTGCAGGGGTCTGTCCAGGCAGTGCGTGGGGGTGTCATGTTTGGTGCAAGGGGATGTCCAGGGGGCTGTCCATTGGGGGTGCAGGGGGGCATGGGGGTGTAGGGGGGCATGGTGGTGCGGGGGGGGGGGGGGGGGGTGCATGGGGGTGCAGGGGGTGTTCAAGGGGGGATGTCCATGTTGGTGAAAGGGGGTATAGGAGGGCTATCCAAGGGGTCTATCCAGGGGCATGGGTGTCGAGTGGGGGTGCAAGGGGGCTGTCCAGGGGGGTGCAAGGGGGTTGTTCGGGGGTCATGGGGGTGCGAGTGGAATGTTCAAGCGGGTGCATGGGGATGTCTAGGCAGTTCATGGTGGTGCGGGATTGATGCTCAAGGTGGTGCAGGGGGGTTGTCCATGTGGGGCATGGGGGTACAGGGTGTGATCAGGGGGGGGGGGGCTATGGATTTTTTATGAAATATCATGGCCTACATCTATGTTTTCAAACCATGGATGTAGGTCAATTTCCACTGTTTTAAACCGAAGCTAAAACCATATGGCCATGGTTCTGAACCATGTAAATAGGACCTGTATGGATTACTATTCTTACACGGTTTCTAACCATAACTATTGTCCTTTATCCAGGGTTTTGAACCATGGCTACAGCCCTTTAGCCACATTTTGAACTGTGGCTATAGGGCTTTCGCCACGATTTAAAACCGTGGCTATAGGTCATTCCCTATAGCCATGCCAATAATAGCCACGATGCATTGAACCGTGCCTATAACCTATAGCCACAATTTTTAGGCATATAGCCACGGTTTGAAACTCTGGTTATAGCCTAAATTTCCAATAGTGCGACCATAGAAGCATAGTGTTAGTGCCTTAATATAATAAATTCTCATGATTAATTGGAATAAAATCCTGAATGAATGAACATTAATTATTTTTGGAGAACATGTTAAAGAGATGATACTAAATTTACATTAGGTAAATAAAATAAAACATAATAAATAACATCATCTAAAAAATTGCATACTTGAAAACACCTTTAAATATCTCTCTTTATCGCCCGAGGAATGGGATAAAATAATCGGGTAAATACCTAGAATTTCCATGTAATTCTTTTAAATATATAGAATTTTTATGAGTCCATGATAATTGATGGCACAAAATTCCATGTCCTAGAGTTCCCGAAATTAATTTCTAAACTTTTGTTCATGTACGTTTAGTAAATGTTCGAGCGAGTATTTTCTACCTTTTGAACCAGTTATCAGAATTGAAATTTGAGGACACCGTCCAACTTGTAGTGCCAGTATTCACATAAAAATAATTTCACCTCAACGATAGTTGGTTGAGAGTGAAAGTTAATTTTTGGGTTTTTTAGTGGAAATAATAAAATAAAATAATCGCATATTTTATTTTATTTATTTAAACCTGCAAGTGGTAGTTGAGATGTGGGGACCAACTAACCTTAACCTCCCATGAGAGGTTAAGTTGGTGGGGATGACCCAAGCCTAACCTCCCATGAGAGGTAATGGTGGTGTGGACCACCCAAGATCAAAAACTCTTCAAATACCTCAATAATATGGGTGAGCCTCTTGAGATTCCTCCATATTAATTACACCATCCCTCCTTAATTAATTTTACAAGCCCTCCCCCACTTAATTATGCTAAGTAATTGATTAAACCGATTTTAACTTTATGCCAACAAACACAATATGTCTCATAATCTATTTTTTCGGAGGCTATCAAATCATATTTGTGGAATTTGGGAGAGGAGGAACTCTTGGAGAAAGAATGTCAATGAAGGACATCTTCTTCAAACAAATAAAATATTCCTCGATCAAAGAACTTCGACCTCAACTTCGACCTTTGTCCTCGAGACATAGTTCATTGGTGTACATCTCCAACAATGAAGAATCACCTCCATCGAAGAACGTAATTTAGACGAACGTGCACAAGATCAGAGGTGTGCGACTGGCGCAATGAATGTCAAAAACTTCAACTTCTCTCTTCATCATCAAGAGAACAAGGTCGGGGTTTATTTGTGTTTGAATATTTTCCCTATTTCATTCCATGATTTATTTAGCAGTTTGGGAATGAATCATTGTGGGAGATTGTGAAGCACGACATTCTTCATTCATGGTGTTGTTGATCCATATTCCACCACCCTAACACGGAGGGTACACACCCAACCAACATATCCTAACCCTTACGAAAGTCATGTAGTGTTCTTCACAAAGGAGGAGGACGGGAACCATACATGGTTGGGCCATGAGAATAGTGGCCGACACCACCGCCGGCAGCGACGAAGGCGACGACGTAAAGGTGCCACCCCACGACCAATGTCACTACCTCGTGGACTATGTGCCTACCGCGGCCACTGCTGAAGTCTGTGGCATCCCACCACATAGCGGTCAATGAGCCTCCCCATGGCTGGACCATCGCCCCGCAGTAGGACTGCCGCACCGCGGCCAGACTGCCACTCGACGGCTGGACCGCCACCCCGCGGCCAGAACGCCGCCTTGCTGCCAGACTGCCGCCCCACGTCCAAGGTGCCTTCCAGTGGCAGGACCGCCGCCCCACGGCTAGACCGCCGCCCTGAGGCCGGACCACCACCCCGCGGCCGGACCGCCGCCCCGAGGTCGGACTGCCGCCCCGTGGCCGGACCGCCGCAATGTCGACAGACTGCCACCCCATGGCTGAACCGACACCAAGTCGTAGATCCTCCCCGCGGACTCACGCCACCCTCGTTTGAGCCACCCCGGGCTAGTCTGAGCCACCTCGTACCCTCACGGTACCCCTCGGTTGAGCTTCCCAGGAGGCACCCTTGCAGCCTCCCGAGTTGGAACCAGGGGCCAGACCGAACCCAACAGGTCAGGCCGCACTGTGGGATGGGCCTGACCCAACGGGTCGGGCCATGTTGGTTTGACTGGGTTGGACTAGATAGGGGATCACTATGCCCCAATTACATTCTTTTTGCCATAAATTTGACACCAGACGTCTATTTGACCAACCGTCAGCAGTGATGGAAATCATGAAGCAAGAATGTCCCTTTGAGTATTTCCCACTGATTTTTTTATTAAGATGGGGAATGATCAGGTTGGATTGAACATGAATCCTACCGGGCCCTCGAGACTAAAAGGATAATAACTCCCAGACCGTGTGTCCGATTAACACGCCCTCTGTTGTGTTGAGACCCCTATGACATGACAGACCTTTGCGATACACCTTCATGGGAATTCGTGGTATTTTGAGTATCAACCAGTAGCTTGTGGAGTGTATCCTCCTGAAGAAGAGTGAGCATAGTGAGGGATCCCATAGGCTGGCTGAGACTTTACGACTGCGGACTGTTTCGACTTGGAGTGACTCGACAGGGACAGTGGTGAGCGTCTTGGTGACACGGAAGACCCACGGTGGGGAGCGTCTTGGTGACACGGTAGACCTACTATACACGACAAGAGTATTACCTCAGTAGGCCATGAGGGGGAGTGTCTTGGTGACGTGGAAGAACCACGGTGTGAGCGCCATGGTGACGCTGCAGACACATGGTACTCGATAGGAGGAGTACCTCAGTTGTCCAAGGTTAGTGGGAAGCGTCTCTATGTGATGTGGCAGGCCCACTATACTCTATTGCGGAGGAGTTCTCCAGCATCTGAGGAGTTAGACATTGTGACAGGGAATGTTTCTTGATATTTCCCCTAGATTAAATCCTAGTCTGAGCTGTGTCAGTACTTATGTGTTCTCCTCATGATTGAGATGGATTACCTGATAACATAGGTATATGTTTGGGCGTACACCTATGTATGGTTGTCTGTTGATTTCATACCTTTTGATTTATCCTTGGTGTATTCTGTGATACATTGAGGGCCTTGGTGTCCCTACTGAGTATCTTTATACTCAACCCTGCACGAGCTACGCCCACACCATGTTGTGTTGGATACAGACAATATACAGCGTGGAAAAAGGCTGAGAGTTCCAGGACTAGATGATGCCCGGAGGTGGACCACATGACGTGTCAATACGCAGAGGAGACAGACATATGTGGTGTGCTGAGGATTCAATTTGTACCTACCCTTCAGAAATGATCCTCATAGGACAACCCAGCAGTTGGCTTTCCCTTTTCTTCAGTTTTATTATATCACAGTTGTAACTGTACTTTCCAGTTGGGCTTGTATTCTAGCCACTTTAACTTACTCAACTCACTTTTTTTACAGATCAGTTTTCTTTTGTTCCTAACTTGTTGTGTGCTTGGTTAAATTTTCTTATAGGTTTTAATGGAAATTCCTTCCCAATTTTATGAAATTCACCTTCGGTGCAAGTCGCCAGCCCCAGACCTATGGAATTTGGTTTTGGGGTAGTCACGAAATAGGCTTTTGGGGACGGTTCGTGACAAATTAGTATCAGAGTAGTCGGTTTTACCGAAGAACTAAGACTCTGATCTTTACTATGAAGTAATAGTGTTAAGGGTAATGAGTGTGGTTTTTAGTTTAGGGAGTCCTGTATTGGTGCGGCGGCCGACGTATCCATAAACCAGGACCCTGACATCTGATTTCTGACTCAGTGCATGATAACATTGATTTCATGTGTGTTTCAAAGATTTTTCTTCGTTATCTATTGAGTCAGCTCACCAGTTATAATTTATTAAACATGGAACAACTGTTTATTTTCTAGATTCCTCCACGCAGACAACCAGCAAGGGTTTTGAGAGTTGTACGCACTGATAGCCCCCCGAGTGACAAGGCCTTAGTGCATGGCCCTTTTCCAGTACATACACCAGTGGTACCACTCCCTGTTGGGCCATCGATTCCACCAACCCTAGCAGCAGATGGTGCATGCTGCTTGAACGTGTTGCATGATTTCTAGCGCCAGAGGTCATCCAGGATCAGTGGAGTGACCAACCCACATGAGGCTAAGGATTGGATGGAGGTTGTAGTGAGAGTCTTCCAACTAGTAGGGACACCAGGTGATCTCTTGGGGATCCTTGCCGCCACCCTTATATAGGTAGAAAGAGGAAGATGGTGGATCTTGATGCTCCAGGTTCACAATGAGGTGACGCATCTCTGGGCAGACTTTCAGAGCCTGTTTCAGGAAGAGTTTGTCCCAGCAACTCTTTGCGCAGTGCGAGTACTGGAGCTTCTTCAGTTGCAACAGGGCATCATGACTGTAGCTCATAACTCAGCAAGGTTCACTGACCTCTCATGTTACTCCACTGATATGGTACGAGACCCTTTCTTAAGGGACTGGACTTTCAAGCAAGGGATCGGGCAGAAGATTAGGGCATTGATGGTCTCTCTCAACATCCCAATGCAGGAAAGGTGTTAGAGAGAGCCCTCTTGTTGGAGAGTTTCCTTGCTGAGCAGTCACCAGTAGCCTGACCCACTACTAGTTGTCTTGTAGTGACGTCTTCTATAGCTGGCAGGTGACATATGTCATAGATGTCCAAGAGGACCAGACATTCAAGTGGATGACTGCATGACTTAGGATTGGTTGTGCAGGTCACCTGAGGTGGAAGAATTTATACCAGGAGTGGGCAACATTTCACATGTTGTGGGCAGGGTCACCTGGCAAGTGACTATCTGATCCGCTGTGCAAATAATCATTAGACGGTTGAAGGACTGTCTAGGAAGAGATAGAGGTTTGATTGAGGAGGTCCATAGGGAGCAATCAGACCTAGCATAGGAGCTAGATGGGCAGTTGCTTATGGGAAACGATTCGAGATTTTTGCACCACCACCACCAGGAGGTCCACCCCGACCGTAGGGAGTAGGTGGACAGGGGAGAGCTTAGCTTTAGGTAGTTGAGGACTACGATCACGACACTCCAGAAATGATAAGAGGTACGATATGTGTCTACTCCACCTTAGCTGCAGTACTCATAGACATAGGTGTTAGTCATTATTTTATATCCACTACCCTCGTTCAGAGATCAGAGAATCTGACAGAGCTATTGGCTTGATCAAAAAGGTAGAGACTCCTACGGGAGAGGATTCGACGATTACGCGCCATTTCTGGTAGTTTGAGCTTAATCTAGGTGGTGAGAGCTTCGTCTGGGATCTTCAAGTAGTGACGTTGAGGCCTTAAAAATTAATCTATGGTATGGACTAGTTATCTATAGTCAATTCTCGTATATACATTATTAGGTGCAAGGTGTGGTGTGTCTATACGGATGGGACCAGGTTTACCTTCACTGGTGCGAATGGAGTCATTATAGCACAGGATTGACTTACCCAGAGGAGAGTGCAGCCGATCACTCATTAGTTGTCTAGCCTTACCTTTAGAGCTTTTGATGTGAGAGTCTGAGATATCCTGTAGTGGTGGACCATTACACGGATGTTTTCTCGGATGATGTCCCAGGTTGACCTCCTTGTAGAGAATCGGACTTTTACATTGACTTGTACCCCGAGATGACACCAATATCTTCACCAGCATATCTAATGTCTCTAGCAGTGCTTCATGAGCTGCGGGTACAGCTTTTGGAATTAAAAGATTAGGGATTCATTCATCTCAGTGTTTCTCCCTGGGCAGCCCCGATTCAGTTTTCCAAGAAGGCGGCTGGGACCATGATACTTTGTGTCGACTACTGGCACCAGAACTAGGTGAATGTGAAGAACATGTACCCACTCCTAAGGATTGACGACCTCTTTGATCAGCTCAAGGGAGCACAATGGTTCTCGAAGATAGATCTCAGATCAAACTATCACTATCTTAGAGTGTGAGACGAGGATGTGTAGAAGATGGTGTTCAGATGTCAGTACAGACATTATGAGTTATTGGTTATGCTATTCAGTATAACTAACGCTCCATTAGTGTTTATGGGACTCATGAATAGGATATTTCAGCCATTCCTTGATCATATCATAGTAGTCTTTATGGATGACATTCTGATCTACTTGACTATTGAGGAGGATCATTCCTATAATTTTCAGATAGTACTAGACACACTCCAAGAGCACCAACTTTATGATAAGCTCCCGAAGATCCAGCTTTGGATCATAGAGGTTCACTTTCTAGGACATGTCATATCGGAGGATGGAGTTGCAATGGATCAAGGTAAGATTGAGGCAGTACTTTTTTGGGAGACACCCAAGAGTGTGATGGAGGTAAAGATTTTACTGGGTTTGGATGGATTCTACTGGAGGATTGTGCCAAATTTCTCCAGAGTTACAGCACCATTATCAGCCTTGTACAAGAAGGGGAAAACTTACTATGGTAGGAGAGATGTTAGTAGAGTGTTCAAGAGCTAAGGCAGAGGCTGACTAGTGCCCCCATCTTGAGGCTTCCAGAGGAGGGCGTATAATATATATTTACAATGACGTATCAGGGACCGGGATCGCACGTGTCCTGATGTAGGACCGAGCAGTAGTCACATATGGTTCTCGAAATATAAGACAACTTATGGACAACTATGCTACCCATGACTTTGAGTTAGCATAAGCTGTATTCGCCATGAAGATATGCCAGCACTATCTGATGGGCAAGCATTTTACCATGTACTCTGATCAAAAGAGTCTCAGTTATATCATCTCCGAGAAGTACATGATCCTAGGATAGCGACATTGGCTTGAGTTCCTTCAGGACTATGTCTTTGATATAGTCTATACTCTTGGGAAGGGGAACATTGTAGAATATGCACTCAACATGAGGTCTGGGATACAGCTACCAGGCAAGGCGACGGAGAAGATGGCTCCTTTACAGATATCCTTTGTGGATAGAGATGGATCATCTTTTATTCAATCTCTTACAGTCACTCCCCAACTTCTTCAGTGATTCAGGGAGGCGCAGCATGGGGACGCTGAATACAAGACATGACGTGCTCAAATATCCACAGGACATGCACCCGATGGATTTTCTAACAGTGGGGAGCACGTCATCCTTTTAAGATGACGTACCATGGAACCATTTTCACTTCAGAAAAAGTGTTGAGGGATTTACACACTTCCCCTCTAGTGGTACATCCAATAGTAGAAAAGACATACCAGGATCTCTGATAACAACACTGGTGGTCGGGAAATAAGAAAGAAGTAGTAGATTTTGTCTCTCGGTGCCTCATTTGTCACTATCTGAAGGTAGATAAGAAAGTAAGAGCAAGCTAGTTTCAGCCTTTAGAAGTCCCAGAGTGGTAGTGGGATTGGATATCCATGGACTACGTGATAGTACTTCCACCTACACCCTGAGGTCATGAATCGATTTTTTTGCTCATCGATCAACTCACAATGTTATCCGACTTCATATCGATCAGATAGCAGGGTTTAGTAGAGAGTTTGGGATTCCTCTATGTGAAGGAGATTGTACAGCTACATGGAGTACCCTCGACAATTGTCTCTGATCGTGATGCATGTTTTACTTCCTGGCTATGGAAGGGGTCGTAGGAGGCTTAGGGATGCAGCTTTGTTTGAGCGCTGCCTTCCACCCTCAGACGAATGGCCAGAATGAGCAGACCATTCTAACCCTCGAGAACATGATGTCTGCATATGTCCTCATCTTCGGTCATAGATAGGAGGATCACTTACCTTTGGTATAGTTTTCATACAACAACATCTATCACTCCACCATTGGGATAGAACCTTTAGAGGCATTGTACGGGCGGCCCTAAAGATCACTCTTGTACTGGACTGACCCAGGTGAGTCAGCACTAGTGGGACCAGAGATGGTTTTGGCTACCACAGAGAAGGTGTAGATTATCCAGGATCAGATAAATACAGAACAGAGTAGGCCGAAGTCGTATGCCGATTGGAGACAGAGACCTCTGGAATTCATGGATGGAGGCCATGCATTTCTACAGGTCTCACCACGATGAGGTTTACTGAGAATTTCTCAAGGTGGCACATAATATCTGAGGTTCATTAGACCTTTTGATGTCCTCAACAGAGTTGGTGAGGTGGAATACCACTTATCTCTTCCACCTTAGTTTCACCGGGTGCACGACGTCTTCCACGTATCCCACCTGAGGAGATACGTGCATGACCCTACTCACATAATCCACATGGAAAGCTGGACGTTGATGATGTAGAGACATTTACAGTGGCTCTAGTAGAGATTGAGGATCTATAGGAGAGGGTCCTTCATGGATGGTCGATACATCTGGTCCACCCTCGATGGAAGTACGAGAACCTCTATGTGATCACATGGGAGAGGGAGGCTTAGATGCAAGCTCAGTACCCCCACATGTTCCCTTAGATTGAGTTATGGATTATGGGAATGTAAATCCCTGAGGTCGGGAGAATGTAAAGAACCAGAACATCTATGCAATTTTTTTAACAAATATGAAAATTTTACGAGTCTGGGAAAATTGACGGTGCATAATTCTGAGGCACGGAGTGTCCGGAATGAATTTCTGATGTTTTGTTCGGGTATGTTCACTAGACATGAAAGCTGGGTTTTTTATCTTTTGAACTGGTGCTCGTAATTGAAATCTGAGGACACCGTTGAACTTGAAGTTCCGATATTCACAAAATAAGACTTTCACATTGACGAAATTTGGTCGTGGTTGAATGTTAATTTTTCAGTTTTTCGTGGAAATAATAAAAATAAAATAATCGCACATTTAATTTTGTTTTTTAAAAACTCCATGTGGATGTTGAGAAGTTGGGAACACCAGACCTTAAACTCCCATGAGAGGTTATGTTTGTGGGTACCACCCTACCCTAACCTACCATGAGGGGTTATGGTGGCGAGGACCACCCGAGGTCTAAACCTCTTCAACTCCCTCATTAATGTGGAGAAGCCTCTTGAGCTTCCTCCAGATTAATTGTGCCAATCCTCATTAATTAATTGTGCCAACCATCCCCCACTTAATTATTCTATGTAATTAGATAACCCGAATTTAATTTTATTCCATAAAACATAATAGATCTCATAATCTATTATTTTGGGGGATATCATTTCATTTTGGTGGAATTGCGGAGAGGAGGAGCTCTTTGATAATGAATGCCAATGAAGAAATTCTTCTTCAGACGAAGAACTTATTCTCCGAAAGAAGAACACCGACCTCGATTTTGATCTTCTTCCTAGAGATATCCTCCGTCAATGGAAATCTTCAATAATGAAGAATAATCTTTATTGAAGAATGTTAATACGATGAATGAGCTCGATATCAGAGGTGTGTGATGGGTGCAACGAACGTCAACAACTTCGACCTCTCTCTTTGTCTTTAACTGAACGAGGTAGTGGTTTATTTGCGTGTGAATATTTTTCTTATTTAATTCCTTGGTTTATTTAGCGGTTTGGGAATACAACGTTGTAAAAGGTTGTAAAGATAGACGTTCTTCATTCATGTTCTTGTTGAGCCATATGCTATCACCCTAACACGTAGGGTACACATCAATCCAACATGGCACAACCCTTTCGTAAATGTTTTGTTGTTCATCATGAATGATGAGGATGGAAACCATACATGGATGGGGCATGAGATTGGTGGTTGGTGCCCCTGCCAACAGTGACAAAGGCGACGGTGCAAAGGCACCGCCCCACAGCCACTGCCGCCACCCCGCTCACACTGCGTCGACCGTGTCCACCGCTGTTGCTTGTGGCTTCTCACCGCCCCACGGCCGAGGCACCTCCCCGCGGACGGACTGTGACCCTGCCGGCCTGACCGCCGCCCTACGGCTGGACCACCGCCCCGCAGCTGGACCGCCACCCCACGGCCGCCCCACCACCCTATGACCAAGCCTCCCCGTGGTTTCATGCCACCCTCAGTTGAGCTGCCCCGGAGCGGGCCGAGGCGCCATGCGCTGTCACAGTACCACTTGGTCAAGCCGCCCTCACGGCACTGTTGCGGCTTGATGGGCCAGGCCCCACTGCGAGTTGGGAAAGACCCAACAGGTTAGGCCGGATCATCCTGAACTGGATCGGCATAGGCTGGGTGGGGCTTAGTCGGTCCGAATGGGTCGGACCGGACCCAGGCCCACTAGGACCCAATTATATTATTTTGGCCATAACTTTGGCACCAGACATGTGTTTGATGAATCATCAGCATCGCTGGAAATATCGGAGTGAGATAGTCCCTTTATTTATACCCCAATGAAGGTTTGGATTAAGATGGGTAATGGTTAGGTTGGATTGAGCATGAATCCAACAGGACCCCAGGACAAAAAGGATAATAAATCACAGACCAGGTGTCCGATTGAAGCTCCATCTGTTACGTTGAGAACCCTATGACATCGCTAACATTTAAGATACTTATTCGTGAGACTTCGTGGCATTTGGAGTGTCGACCCATAAATTGTGGAGCGGATCCTCCCAGATCCGAGCGAGCATAGTGCGGGAACCCACTGGCTAGCTGAGACATGACGACTGATGACTGTTTCAACTCATAGTAACTTTACAAGCCCAGTGGGGAGAGCCTTATTGATGCGGAAGACCCATGATGGGGATCGCCTTGATGACACAACAGAGCCACAATACTCGACAGGAGGAGTACCTCGGTAGGGCACGAGGGGGAGCGCCTTGGTGACACGACAGACAAATGGTGGGGAGCGTCTTGGGGAAGCGGTGGACCCACAATACTCGATAAGAGGAGTACCTCATCTATCCAAGGTTAGTGGGAAGTGACTTTATGGGATACGATAGGACCACTATTCTCAATAGGGGAAGATTTCTCCAGAAGCCGAGTTGTTCGACATTGGGACTGGGAATATTACCTGATACTACCCTCGGAATAAATCTTGGTATGATGTGATTTAGTACCTCTTTGTTTTCCTCTTGATTGAGATGGATTACTTGATAACTTTGGTATATGTATGGGAATATACCAATGTAAGGTTGTATGTTGATTTCATACTTTGTGGTTTATCTTTGGTAGTTTTTTTTAGACCTTGAGGGTCTTAAGGTCCTTACAATGTATCGTTATACTCCCCCCTGCATAGACTATGCTCACACCTTTTTATGTTGGATGCAGATGACACACAACACAAACTGAGGTAGAGAGTACCAGGACTAGATGGTGCCAGGAGGTGGATCATACGATATGTCGATACGTAGAGGAGACAGACAGAAGTGGTGTGCTGAGGGGGAAATATGTACCTACCCTTCGGGTAGGATCCTTTGAGGATGGCCCAACATCTGACTTTCCCATTTCTTTAATTGTATAGTATCATAGTTGTACTTGTACTTTCCAGTTTGACTTGTATTGTAGCCCCTTTTACTTACATCACTCACACTGTTTATAGTTCAGTTTACTTGTGTTCCTATCATATTGTGTGCTTTATTACATGTGCTTACAGGTTTTAAAGGCAATTCCTTCCCAGTTTTAGGAAATTCACCTTCGGTGCTTGTCACCAGCCCCTGGCCTATGGAAGGCGGGCTTGAGATAGACACGACATAGGCCCCGGGGGATGGGTCATGACAAATCGGGTGATAAAATTCATAGTATGGGTTATATATTGATTAATAAAACATGAATCAATTTTTTGACCAAATATAAATACGTTAATAAATTAACACAAGTTAAATATAAATATATGGATAAGAAATAATTAATATGGCAGGGAAAATAAATGAAACTGATGACATTTAATCAATAATTTGGAAATGAAATGAAACCATATATAATTTAATAGAAAAAATAAAATTGGAAATAATAATACATATTTTTTGATTGAATGTAATTCTTTAATATTGGATGGAATGTTTCCCAGGCACATGGAACCTTTACAATCAATACCATTCACAATATGGTTTAAAACATATCGTTTAGAAAAAAATCTGAATTGGAAAACTGGTTTGTCTCATAAGACTATAGATTCATTGAGGGGTATATATTAAATGGTTCCTAACCAATATCATATAATTATAAATCATTCCTTATTATCATGTAATTTATTTAATTTATAAATAATGTTCCCTATAAAATAGCTATATTTTTTATAGGATACAAAATTATGAATTTTTTCCCACATAATAAATATCATTAAAAGTAACACCAATTTGTAAATTATTTATAAAATTTAGGAAATAATAGTATCCACTACACAAGAATAGGGATATTTTGGGAAAATGTAATTTCTAGTAAAAAATAATTATAATAGAGTGTTTGTTTCAAGATAATTGTAGCAGTAAAAAATGAATGTATGGTTATATAATAACTTGTACTATTTGGTAATTTTCAAGTAAAATACACCTAGATGAAAAAATTAAAATTGTATTATAAAATAATAGAATTATTAATCATTATATTATATGACAATTTCTATGTATATGAACCGGATCAAAGTTAGTCAGTTCATAATAACCAATTAGTCTCAATGGAAAGGTAGTTGAGATGAAATCAGTCACCTTACACTACAATATTATTGACCATTCTTTATCAACATGTACATTGGTTTCAGGAATGTTATTAAATCCATCCGAAATAATTTTATTATTTATGATATCATATATAAACCTTTTATAACATATTATTACACTTTCATTAACAATATTTCATTATTATAAATGTTTCGTGTAATAACATGCTTTGTTTTTTATTGTGGTTTGAAATGTAAATTTTTTTCCCCTGGAATAAATAATGATTTCTACATCCCTATAAAATAAATCATTATGTAAATTTCATATATTCTTATTATATATGTATTTATATAAATCTAAACAATTTTGTGATAGGTAATGAAATACATCATTCATCAAGTCGGTAGGTTGAATGTACCGATGAATGATGTTTCTATTTTTTTATCAAATTTAACGAATGAAAAGTAATATATATATATATATATATTATCATTAATGTATGCTTATTATGTCATATATTTCATTTATATATATAGTCAAAATATATTCAAAACATTCCATGTAATGTGTGAATGAATCACATTGTTTCACGAGGTGGTAGCTTATCATACACACGAATGACAATATCACATAACCACAAAATGAAAATCATGAAGGTAACTTTGATATACTAATTATAGAAGAATAATAATATCATAATTAACATATATATAAAATATAAACAATATTACTTTCATTATTCCTAACCTTTATAGCTGATAATGTAAGAAAGAATGACATTTGTTTGCAATACTGTCATTTGTTGGACACATTAACAATGATTGTGTATCCCATTTGGTAGAAGTGTGTGATGTTATATTTAGTAAAAATTTAATAAAATAATATCATCATATATTATAAAATTGTAATATTATTTAATCATGATGTAATAAAAATTAAATTAGGTTTAGAAGGAAATAAAATGAAAATTCTTGTAGAATAACATTACATCATTGTCATGTTCCCTCCTTGAGATTGCACTAAAACATTTAACAATTTTATTTCATCACAATATATTGAATCTAGAATAAAATAAAGTATTTTTAGGATTGATTTTGGATTATATTTTTTTAAAAAAAAGTATTATAAGTGTAAAAAAGTGGGGGGCATGAGTGCATTTTTATAGTTGACGAGGAGTGGAATTGTTATAGTTATTCAAACGTATTCACTATTGAGATGTGTCCCTTACCCAATGTGAATCAAATAAAGATAAATAAAGTTTCTTTAGGATGATATGATAGATTGAAACCTCCACCACACAATATAACATATGTTTTATACTTTTTGATCCTTAACTCCGACATTTCCTTATTTTCCCAATTTCATTTTGTTATTAAATTAAATACTTTTATACCCAAAGAAATTAATATTTTATGAATTATTAAAAATATACATTTTAGTAATTTTTAACCACTAATTATATATATTTCAACAAGTTATAAAACAAAAATCCCATGTACGTCATTTATTAATTTCAACAGATGAATATATAACATGCAGAAACACTAATTTAACCCTAATTGATGTAAAAAAGAATTTACTATTATGGGTCAATATGTACATTATAAATGATAAATTGGATAATGAGTGTAAAATATTTGATATTTAACAACTATTATAAATAACATGTTAGAATATAAAATTTTTATTAATTTTAAATCTTTTAATAAAATATCATTTTTTTTAAAATAATATTTATGGAAATCTTGGAATTATTTATTTAATTTGAATTTGAAATTTTCATGAAAATAATGGGATTTGAATATATTAATTATGAATACGTGTAACATGATATATTAATAATAAAAATTATCTTACGATAATTATTCATGGAATTTTATTTTCTTTAAATATTATTTTTCATTATTTATTTTAGTAATATAATAAGTAATTAATTAGTACATTGGTGTTTCATAAGCATTTCAAGTAAAAAAATTCATCTCCAATTAATTAAAAAAAAAATTTTTGATTTTTTTATATTTCAAGATAATGATTATAACTTAACCTATGTAATTTTTCTCTATTTCAAAAATTGTTATAGATTTTAAAAGGATGAAAAATATCCTTTTTGACATTTTCATTATAGAACATATTATTTTGGTAAAATTAATTTAAGGGAGTCCTAAAAATTATTAAAAATTTATAATAAAGGAATAAATTTATAAATTTGGTTATAATGTTTGTGTTGAAAAATTCATTGGTCATATGGCAACATAAGTTTAATGTTTAGTCCCTTATTAGACTTGTTTATCTCTTAATACTTTTAATTGATTTTATTTAATTTCGTGAACTTTATGGTCAAAAAATAAAATAACCGTATTATACCTTTTAAATTATGAATGTTCCAAATATGTAATTAAAATTGTGAAATTCAATACACAAAAGAACACAAATTAATTAAATATTAATTATTTAAACAAGATAAGAATGCAGGTTTTAATGTGAAAATAGTGAAAAGATTAAAATGTTTTTATATTTAAATTAAATATGATTTTTTTGAATTACCTCAATTTTATAAATAGATGTATAATTGGACTGTTATAACATTAAAACAAATTTATAATATAATTTATCAATATAATTAATTTATATGAAAATTCATTTTTTAGTTATAATATAATATTGATTACTATTTATCAAAAAATTAAACTTGTCAGAAAAATACCTAAAATTAATATATGATAATATTTACATTGCTATTCATAAAATTATTTATTGATTATTCGAACTTAATTTCTCAATTTTACGGAATATAGTTTTGTAACATATTCCATATTAAAAAACTAAAAACTATATTTTTAAAAATACGATATTTTATACATAAAATTATATTTATTTTCATATTATACCTTATAAATATAGTGTATTAATTTTAAAAAAAATTATTTCATATATGATCTATAAATATCATTATGATCATTATATTATATTAATAAAATTAAATTTTCATGATGAAATTACTTTGGAAAATTCTTCTTAAAAAAATCATTTATTTTCTATTAAATTTGTTTTTATAACCATTTCTAATTAATTGGTAAACAATGAATTCAAAATCTATATTCAACAGTTAGTTAATCTTATTCATAAGGAGAAATGTAATGTCTAAGTGATATTTTTAAATTTATATAACTATATTAATAGTATTTTATAATAATATGTCTTACTTATAATGTAAGATGTCATAGAAAATCATTAGTGCGTGTAACACAAGAGAAATCAGTGTTTCATGAATTACAAAATATATCATAAATATTATTTATTTAAATTAATAAATATATTATAAATTCTCAGGATGTTATATTCTATTCAATTCATGGTTTTTTGCATTGTACATCTTTTTGAATAAAATTTTATTATTTTAGAATTTATTGGTGTTACATTCAACCCACCATAAATAAATTACATAATCACATATTAAAAATAACAACGGTATAAAGTGTTTTACATTTGAAAATAGCATTATTTAAATACTAAAATCATTAAATGGTTAATTATATATGTAACACAACAAGATTCCATGGTACGCTTCTCTTTGAATAATACAGTAGCGTTTGGTGTACGCAACATCGAGTTCAAACACACACCATAACCAATCAAACTAGCAGTTATGAATGGTAATACCCACTTTTTAGAATTTTATAAATTTTATCTTTCAAAATGGACTTCATTTTTGGGTTCATAATATCGAAATTAGAAAAGGGTGAATTTTTGGTATTTTTCTGAAAACATTCAATTTTTGATGAACGGTGAAAAAACACTGAGTTATAGCTTAAAACTGAATTTTATTTAAATAATTATTTATTTTATTTAAATTTAATTATAGTCAAAATATATACATAATACCTATATATGTTTAATGTAATTAATTGGAGTTAGTTTTGAATAATTATATATATATTAAATTTTTATTGAACGTTTCACCATCTTTTACCCACCTCCTAGAAGAAATTGGAAATTCACATAAAACATAATTTTACCTCTTCTGTGAGTAGGAATTTCGAAAATCTGAGAGACATGGTTAATATCAAGGAGTAAAATGTTGTTCAATGAGATGAAATTAATTTTTCATGAATAGTAACTTTTTACTTTTATTTACCATGGTTAAAAGTAAATAGGGTAATTAGGGGTAAAAATGATATTAATATTACCCTCACACATGTCCTAATTCTATTATACAAGTGAATATCTATCAAGAACAGCCTTAGGAATAAAATATGGTCATTTAGGTCCACATGGATTAGATTAGGACATTTATTATATTTTAATTCAAAGAAGATTTAAGAGCTAAAATCAAAAGTTAATAACTAAAACATTTTTAATATAGGGTCATATAGAAGTTAAATTCGATTATAAATATTCATTAGAAATATAAAACTATTTCCTACATAATGGTATTTTTTTTATAATTCTTAGACAGTAAATATTTTAATTTATTTATGACACAATGGTGATGCAGTAATTATTTAATTAATTAAATATTAAAATAATTGATATTATAAATATCAAAATAAATGTAATTTTAGACTTTTTATAAATTAAACTAATTATCTAGATTAATATTACTTATTAGGATTGGTAATATAAATTTTTTTCTAAGTAATAATGATGTTATAAATGTATCAAAAACAAAATACCCAACAGTGTCATAATTGACATAAACGAGTTTTTAAAACAAATATTATATTATTAATTTCCATTCTATTCTTAAAAATCTATGGTTTGGCCAAATGTCTTATATAATAATAATTGTATCATTAATGGACCAGATGGGGGTCTCTTGGAGGTATATAGTAATTTATTAACTATATAATATAAAAATACAAAGAGACATGGTAAATGTCAAACTATATAACTAATAGTTAAATATAAATGATAAGGTTAATATTGTGACCCAAAACTGTATAAAATCTATTGGATGAAAGTATTTAGACCAATCCCCAACTTAAACTTTAAATAACATACTTTGTAGGCATTAGAAACCGAATATGAATTTATTATAAAATAATATTTCTAGTATCTCCAAAGGTGCCCCCACCCCTCTTATAAAAAGGTACTCCCCATTCTCTCTAATTTACAACTTCGAAGACCTTTTGTTCGGCTAACCCCTGCCCATGTATTCTATAAACATCCCTAACTTCATCCTTGAGGCCTTAGTTTGATATGAATGCCATCCTATTGTTCCATTTTGATCAAATCAAAAGGAAGAACCAGAAGAAGAGGTAATGTTTTCACAACCCTCATTCAAGTTTCCTTTCTTCATCAACATTTTCATTCTTTGTTATTTACATTCTAAAATAATAACTCCAGTATCTTTTATATACTTGGATACTGTTATAAATATGGTACAATCACATTCATTATTCTATACATCCATTGAGTGACATGTCACCATACGTGCGTATGTACGACCTACCATCTCCACATCGTGGTGTAATTGTTATTCAATACATTATTATTTGGATAGGTATAATAATGTTGTGTAATTCATGTAAATAATAAATATAACATGATAATGATTCTGTATATATGATATAACATCTGATTATATATGATTTTAATATCAAAATAATGATATTATCGCTCGTGCGTACGTACGGACTACTGTCTCCACGAACGCGATGAGATTCATTCCCCATCATATCCATAAAAGTATAATTCTCATTTTATGATTAAAAATAATGTTTAAGGACTTTATATGATTCTATATATGAATAAGATAAAAACTATCAATAACAAACATGACTTATGTAACAAAATATATAAAATAAAATGAGTAAGTTAACACCCAAAACGACGATAATACTAAGATATTATTTAAAAAACAATATTAAAAAATCATATATCATATCATATTAATTTATATGATTATTTTATAATTAAATAAAAATTATATCACCATTATACAAGAGGATAACCTACCCTCTACCGAGGAAAAAGTACAAAGTAAGGGGTTTCTTATCTCACTATTAATTCTGTGAGATTTCTATTATTCAACACTTATTTATTTCATGTGGTCTGTGTAATTCCCATGTTTGTATTCATGGTTTAATATACAATAATTCATGTATATTTACATCATCATTGTATGATCTTTATTTCATGGGTTTATGTTTTGTAAGCTACCAAATCAATAAGGGACTTTGAAATTTCGATTTGCACTCATTCGGCTTTACGCATAATTCATTAATTATTTTATTCAAAGATTATATGTGGAATCACTATTCATTTTTTATGTCATAATTTCCACTCCCATTTATGTGGATATACATTTTGTACACATAATCACTCAATTGATAAATTCTCAAGTCATTGGTATGAACTTGATAAGAGTTATTTTTACTCAATCTCGATTTGTTTCGTTAAACATCTAATTCATTTGTGTTGTTTTTAAAAGAATATGAGTGAATGTCCTTTGACTATTTTACACTGAATATCCAATCATATTGAGTTTATTTATATTTTTCACACATAAATATGTCGTTCATTTATCCATAACCTAAGGATACAACCTTTATGAGAGATTTCATGTCAATTTACATTTCATTGGGACTCCTTTTTTGTTATACACCAAATAACTTTTATATGGCGTATATAATGTACTATGATATAGTATATCATGAATCCCTATATTATCATGATATTACAAAGTTTTTATTACCTCAATTATATGTATTCAAATGTCTCTTTTTTGGTTAATAAATATAACTAAAATACCATTTTAAAATGTTTTAATGATTTATTATTCTAAATCTTTCCCATTAATGTCCATGTTTTAAAAACGGTTTTAAAGATTTATTTATATGGACATTAATGTTTTCAAATAAAAATTCCTTTTAAAATATTCAATGTGGTATAGGATACTTTGATTCAAAAATCTATTTTAAATGGCTTCTTGACAAATAGTGTGACTTTTAAATGTTTTTAAGAAAAAGGGGGATATTTCTCTCAATAGTTCAATGATTATTTTAATCTATGGAAATATCCTTCATTATTATCGATCGAGGTTAAAATGATATAATACAATCTTATCTTAGGGATATGTGCTCTAATCAGAGTTTATAGATTGAGGTTAATATGATATAATACAAACCAATTTGAAGTATTTTAATATAAGATGAGAATAAATGACCTTGGTTAATACTAAGGTGTTTAAAATTGAGAATATGGTGTCATGATATTCTCATAATTATTTTATGACTACTGTTACTCACAACATGTATTATGGTTTTAGTCAATGGATGGAGTTCAAAGAAGTTATAGTGACTTTAAGAATGATGAACAAGGTGGGAATGATGGTGGAAATGAGAAAAAAAGGAATATTGATATGTGTAAAAGATATCGTGTTCATGCCAAATCAATTTTCCAAAAATAAGATCAATAACATATTTATTAACCTTCTCCTAGACTCAAAAAAGAAGAGAAAGGTGATGAATGATAAGAGCTCTATCAGTAGAGACCATAGAAAAAAGAATCCTAAATTTCCATCATGCTGGAAATGTGGAAGGAGACACGTAGGAAAGTGTCTCAACAAAACAAATACATGATTTACATATGAGAGAGAAGTACTTAATGTGAAAAATTTCCGAAGAAAAATGAAGAGTACTATAGAAGAAAATAAAAATTGTCCCAAAAATCCATTTATAGTCATTTTCCATAAATATAGGGGACCTGGCTATTACTCGAGTGAATTACCTATTATATAGGATATTTTTTCTTGGTGAAAGAAGAAGCTCTGTGGAAATAAATGGTTGGAGAAATGTGTAAATTTATTAGTGCTCCTTGTTGATGGGATTAATTTTGAATTATTTTCTCTTGTATTTGTAACCCCACAGTTTTCCATGTGAGAATGATATTTGAGGAAGACTTATCTTTTCCCTTGTGGATATATTTTCAAATAAACATTTTGTTTTATATGATCATTGGGTTTGATGCAATTACATGTTATTATATATTTGGATGAAAATGCAAGGTATGAGATAACTTTTCTGGTTATAATTATGTTATGGTTATTTTGAAGAATTTACATCATTTTGGTAATGTTATAAAATATAATTTTTGAAAAAGAACAACACGCAGACCGTGTGACAACCCGTCGCGTCAGACAAAGCTGTGGGAATCGAACCCACAACAAAAGTGAGATTGGGATTTATCGCCTACCACTAGACTATGTGAAGTCCCTCGTTAGTTTGACTAATTATTTTTAGTTAAATGATTTTATTGATCAATAATAATATGATTTGGAGTCTTATGTCTTATCAAATGAATACCCATAGTATAAGAAATTGATTTGGTGATTAAGTGATAAATTTTATTTTGGAAGATGTTCTCTTTGTTGTTAACACTATATGCCCATGGAAACTAGAATACTATGGGATTTCATTTGAAGAGTAATGGTGGATTTTTATCTACATTTTTATTGTGTATTCATAGTGATTTGGGTTATTTATGGAAATGATTAACCTATAATAGAAAAAAATTGATTAGGTTAATTACTTTTAAGTATGTGACTTTAAGAGTAGTTGATGTCATTTGGATAAACAATTTAATGTGGAAGACTACATAACCAAATTCTTCGATGTTTTGGGTTTGAATATTATTTTGGATTATATTGAAGGATTTTAGGGAAAATTGTTTATTGAATGGTATTTATTTAACTTTTGGGTATTGTTGGTTTAATTCGATAAAATTACGATTAGAGTTTAATTCTATAAAGGAAAATTATTTTGTGGGATCATCAGATATTGTACTAACCATTTTGGTTTTCATTAATCTCTAAATACACGGTAAATATATAGTTTATCCTTTGTGGATCATGTGATTCTATATATGTTTATGCTAGCTCTTCCAGTGTGACCAAGTCTTCTTGAATACTCATCCTTTAAAAAACACGTTTTAGTGGTGGAAATTTATTAAAGATTGAAACTGATCAAAAAAAGTAAGTATATCTCATTATTTTCTTAGTCAATCTCGTGAATGAATTCCTCATCTTTATGTAATGTAACTTAAAAAAAATTGATGTCTGTATACTTTTCCTACCGAGAAACTAATGACCATTTGTACCATCACAAGTTTGTGGCTTTCTTGTTGTGAACTATCTCATGATCATTTTTTCTATCCCTCTCCATCACAACATTACACTTATTTTATCTTTCACATTCATGTTTTCCTACATGGAATCCTAGTATGATTTATCTTGGGTGACCATTGTACTTCTCTTTCATTCTTTTAAGGTGATAGTTTTATTGAATCTTTTTCTGATGTGGGACATTACATTTTATTCCCAAGACCAATTTTAAAAATTTTGATAATGAAATTAGTTTAAGGAGGGGAGAATGTAACACCCCAAGCTTCCACGATATGATTCTCTTTGAATAATACAGTACCGTGTGTTGTATGCAATATCGAGTTCTAAAACACACCACAACCAATCAAACTAGCTGTTATGAATAGTAATACCCACTTTTTGAAATTTTATAAATTTTATCATTCAAAATGGACTTCATTTTTATATTTAGAATGTCGAAATAAGCTTAGGGTCAATTTCTAGTATTTTTCAGAAAACATTTAATTTTTGATGAATAGTGAAAAACACTGAGTTATAGTTTAAAACCGAATTTTTATTTTAATAATTATTTATTTTATTTAAATTTAATTAAGATAAAAATTGATACATAATACCAATATATGTTCAATTTAATTCATTGAAGTTAGTTTAGAATAATTTTAGATATATAAAAATTTTATCGAACTTTTCACCGTCTTTTACCCACCTCCTAGGAGAATTTGGAAATTCCCATAAAACAATATTTTACCATTTCTGTGAGTAGAAATTTCAAAAATACAAGAGAAACGGTTAATATCAAGGAGTAAAATGTGGTTGAATAAGATTAAAATAATTTTTGGTGAATAGTAACTTTTTACTTTTATTTACCACAGTTAAAAGTAAATAGAGTAATTAAGGGTAAAAATGATATTAATATTATCCTAAAATATGTCCTAATTCTTTCTTACAAGTTTATCTCGACCAGAAAAAATCATAGGAATATAATATTATCATTTATTTCCACTTGGATTAGATGAGGACATTTTTTATTAATTAATTCACAGAATATTTAAAAGAGATAAAATCAACGTTTAATAACTAAAACATTTTTAAAATAGGGTTATACATAAGTTAAATTAGATTATAAATTTTCATTATAAAACTAAAAATATTGGCTACATAATGATATTATATTTATAATTCTTATAATTTAAATAATTTATTTTATTTATGACACAATGGTGATGGAGTAATTACCTAATTAATGAAATATTAAAATAATTGATATTATTAATATCAAAATAAATGTAATTTTAGACTTTTATGAATTAAACTAATTTTATAGATTAATATGAAATATTAGGATTGGTTATATAAATTGTTTTCGAAGTAATAATGCTGTTATAAAATTATCAAAAACAAAATACCCAATAGTGTCAAAATTGACATAAAAGAGTTTAAAAAACAAATATATTATTATTAATTGGTATTCTATTCATAAAAATCTCTGGTTCATCCAAATTAATTATATAATGATATGTGTATCATTAATGAACACTTAGGGGTCTCTTGGAGGTATATAGTATGTTTATTAACTATATAATATAAAAATACAAAGAGAAATGGTAAATGTCAAACTATTTAACTAATAGTTAAATATAAATGATAATATTAATATAGTGACCCAAACCTGTCTAAAATAAATTGGAGGAAATTATTACGACCCATACCCTCCTCAAGCTTTAAATAATCCACTTTGGAGGCATTAGAAACAAGATATTAATTTATTATAAAATAATATTTCTAGCTTTTCCAAAGGTGCCCCTCACCCCTCTTTTAAAATGGTACTCCCACTTCTCTCTAATTTACAACTTCAAAGCCTTTTGGCTCGGCCAACCAATGACAAAATATTCTCTCAACTTATTTAACTTCAACCTAGAGGCCTTAGTTTGAACTTAAAGTCTACATAAGGAGCCCTTTTGATCAAATCAAAAGGAAGAACCCGAAGAAGATGTAATGTTTTCACAACCCTCTTTCAAATTCCTTTCTTCTTTAACGTCTCATTTCTTTGTTATTTACAATATAAAACAATAACTCCAGTAATTTTATATAATATTATATTATTATAAATATGGAATGACCATATTCTGTTTTCTATCCATCCTTTGAATGAAATGTCACCATACGTGCGTACGTAAGGCCTACCGTTTCCACATCGTTGTGTAATTGTTATTCAATACATTATTATTTGTATGGGTATAATAATGATGTGTGATTCATGTAAATAATAAGTATAACATGATAATGATTTTTTATATATGATATAACATCCAATTATATATTATTTTAATATCAAAATAATGATATTATCGCTTGTGCGTACGTACGGACTACCGTCTCCACGAACGCGATGAGATTCATTCCCCATCATATCCATACAATTATAATTATCATTTTATTATTAAAAATAATGTTTACTAACTTGATATCATTATTTATATGAATAATATACATCCTATCCATAACAAACATGACTTATGTAAGAAAACATATAAAAGAAAATGAGTAAGTTAACACCAGAAACGACGATAATACTAAGATATTATTAACAAAACAATTTTAAAAGATCATATATGATATAATATTAATGTTTATGATTCTCGTATAATTCAATAACAATTATTTCACCATTATATAGGAGGATAACCTACCCTCTATGAAATAAAAAGTACAAAGTAAGGGGTTTCTTATCTCACTTTTAATTCTGTGAGATTTCTATTGTTCACCATTTATTTATAGCATATGGTGTGTGTACTTCCCATGATTGTATTAATTGTGTAATATAATTTAATTCATGTATATTTAAATCATCATTTTATGATCCTTCTTTCATGGTTTTATGTATTTTAAGTTACCAAATCAATAAGGGAATTTGAAATTTCAATTTCTACTCATTCGGCTTTATGCATACTTTATTGATTATTTTACTCCACGATTATGTATGGAAAAACTATTTATTTTATTATGTCATAATTTCCACCCCCCCCCCCCCCCCATTCTATTGATATACTTTTGATACACATAATCACTCCATTGATAAATTCTCAAGTCATCGGTATGGACTTGATAAGAGTAATTTTTACTCAATCTCGTTTTGTTTAGTTAAACATCCAATTCATTGGTGTTGTTTTTACAAGAATATGTGTGAATGTCCTTTGATTGTTTTACACTGAATATCCAATCATATTGAGTTTATTTATATGTGTCACACATAATTATGTCATTAATTTATCCTTAACCTATGGATACAGCCTTTATGAGAGATTTCATCTCAATTTACATTCCAATGTGATTCTTTTGTTGTTATACACCAAATCAATTTTATATGCAGTATATAATGTACTTTGACATAGTATATCATGAATCCTTTTATTCTAAGGAAATTATAGTGTTTTTATTACCTCAATTATTTTTATTCAAGTGTCTCTTTTTTGGTTAGGAACTCTAACTAGAATACTATTTTAAAATGTTTTAAATATTTATTATCCTAAATCATTCTTATTAATGTCCATGGTTTAAAAATGGTTTTAAGGATTTATTTATATGGACATTAAACTTTTCAAATCAAAATTCTTTTTAAATGATTCAAAGTGGTATGGGAAACTTTGATTGAAAAATATATTTTGAATGTCTTCTTGACAATTAGTGTGACTTTTAAATGTTTTCATGAAAAAAGGGGATAATTAAATCAATAGTTTGATGATTATTTTAATCTATGTAAATATCCTCATTTTTATCAATTGAGGTTAATATGATATAATAAAATCTTCTATATTGTATCGAATGAGTTATGTTTGACTGTGGATGTGCTATTTTTATACCATTAATAGTTTATGGTTAAAGTATTGAAATTTTGTATGCTACTTTTAATATGAATGTTTATGTTATGTTTAAAAAATTTCATATGAGGAATACATTGGACTTAGTAAGTGATGAGTGGAGCCCGATATAGTTCCTCGATGCATCGGTAGGTCTTATAAGACAAACTAGTGTCTTGGAACAAGGCCTTGAAAAAATCTTTTCTATAGTCTTGGAACGATGCCTTTACTATGTTCTTATGATAGTCTGGAATTATACATTCAATAATTATGAATTTGGTTATTTATATTACATATTGTTATTCTACTAGTAGAATATCAATGTGATTAAGTAAATGGCATTATTTCATTTTATCATTGACGTATTATGCTGAAGTTCAAGTTTAAAAGGCTTCTGTTTTAGTTATACATTGCCTTAAATGTTTATGCTTATTTATGAAAGTTTCCGCTATATTTTTATCCTTACTGAGCATCTAAGCTCACTCCTTTCAATGTTTTATTTTTTCCAGGATGTGATGATGTAATTTATGAATGACCTGCAGGTATAGTATGAGGAGATATGGAGACAAGATGTTGTTGTAGTTTGTTTACTTTCTGATGTAATGTAAGACTTATTAATATATCTAGTGTTTCCAATACTACTAAACTAATCGGTCTTTTGAGACTTGATCTTTTTTTATCATGCCAATGTTATGTAATAATGCACTGAAATTTGGGTAACTGGGGTCGGGGAATTACAATATATCCCCAAAAAATGAGATAATGTGATTTAAAAAATCATCTAGAATAATTACATTATTATGTTTCTAGATAGGAGAACATATTTGGGAAATGAAAATATGAATAGCGAAGGGAAAACTATCATTAAAATACTGAGAAATAGTAATAGAGAACATATTCAAGATAAATTTATCCACCATAAATCCATAATATAGATTATTAAATGAATTTATTGATAAAATAAAAAATATGAAAATATGAAAATATTTTTGTTTTATTAAAAATTATATTATTGTTGAGAAATTATGTGACTCGATAAGAATATAGTAAACTAAATATAGTTGATATATTTCTATTTCATATGCAAAATATTTTCCTTTTGTTCTTCCTTGATCGATTTCAATTTATTCTCATAGAAAAAGATTCAATTATTGATGATGAAATACATTGATCTATAAAACCATGTATAAAAATCAATTTAATCCATTTAACAAATGACAATACTTATATACCATTTAAAATATCAAGATCTAAAAAATTAGAAGGTCTCTAAATTTTCAAAATAAAATTATCATTAATCCAAGAAACATGATGTTTCCCTAAATCACGACAAACCAAAAATTTGAACACATTCATTGTGTATTATCTTGATATATAATAATAACCTGAATTACCATAAAAACCTATAAAAAATTTCATAATTACACATTATATAAATAAAACACATATTATTATAAATAATCCTTAAATTAAAAAATTCTATAAACTGCATATACGATAAAATAAACTAGTTTTTCAATAAATAATTAATTATCTCCCTGGTATTCAGTACTATAAAATTTAGTTTATCTATATCAATAATATGTTTATACAAATATCCTTAACTCAACATAGTGAACATATTTGCGGTTATTTTTTCCTCGATCATATCATTTCCATGAAGTTCAATTTTCCACTGATTTTTTTTCATATTCATCCATACCATTAATCATACACTTTCATATCTATAATGAAATAGTACTATATTAAAATAAATATATAATCAAAAAAAATGTATATTGAGAATAAAATCAATAAAATACTTCTACATCATTTTTCCTGCATCCAAATGGAAAATAACATTAATATTTATTATTATTTTTTTGTCTATAACATATACTTAACCATGATCCCATAGTTTTTTAATATTTATAGTCACTTAAACCTTGGGGATTCATTTTAATAGTGTCTAATATATTTATGGTTGAATAATTCTAGATTGAAAAAATCATTCATTCCCTTTAAATCATAATCATTGTGACCATATTCCCTAAACATGAAGAAAACTCTTTTTACTATTAATTATATACCACAGTGGTACTTTCAAAATTTATCAAATGTGGGAAAAAACTTTTTTTCTTCTTCTTTTATCCATATTTTATTCAGTTATAAAATTCTGATATTTCTTCTATTTTAATCAATAAGTCTTGGAGAATTATTTCCCCATCTAGTTAGAACCTCATATTATGTCATCAAGTGATGATAATGTTTTGGAGAATACTTCTATTCAAAAGATTTTCATAAAACCGTCAATGATGTGATCATTCATACTCTTTGGATCCTATGCATTTGTGGGGTTGTAATTAAATCTACTATATTCCATTAAATAGTGATTAAATCCACATTATTATATCATATTACTATGTAACACAATGCATAATCCAAAATCATTTTAAAAACATAGGATAATTTGTAAATATAATTTTTATTTCATTTCATAATAATTGACACAGTTTAGTTAGGGTGTTATTATATACTTTTTAGAATAGTCTATCTTAGGTTTAACTTCCATAAACTATGTTTTCCTAAATACTTTTTCCAAGTTTGATACTAAACATCCTCTAATACTAGCTAAAATGACTACGACCCTAGAATACTAGAATTGACGACTTAAATTATTACATTGGAATTATTACAAGGAATAACATGTTAAGGGACTTATAAAAATAGAATTTTCTAAGATCTAGATATATATACAACACTTATTTTACATTGGAAAATAAAAATAAAACATAATACATCGCAAAAGCATATAAAATGCATCACTGAAAAGACATTCAATCATCTCTTCTTCAAAACCTATGGAAATGGGAAAAAATAACTATGATATTAAATAGCCATTATGAGTTTCAAATAGTGGAATAAAAAATTAATTAAAATGAATAATAAATATGGTTAGGTAGATAACCTGACATACATGTCCCATATATACCTAGATAATGCACAATCAAAATGGAATAGTATATAACTGTAACACGCCATTTAATAAATAAAATAAGAATAAAATTATTCTATAGATAATTAAATAGAAACAATACCATGGGTAGTAATAATAGATAGATTATGAATTTAGGAAATGAATAAAAGTTGTATGGAATGTTTCATAGTAATATGGTGCCATTTCTATTAAAAAGATTCACAAGATGGTTTAAAATATTCAATGTAGAAACCTATCTTGTGTGGCCAAAAAAATTCATCTCATGATACTACCTATCCATCGAGGGGCTTACATTAAATATTCCCCCAACCCAGGTCATACCATTAAAAATTATTCCACCTAAATAAATTAATATATTTATTTCTTAAACAATGTTCTTTATCAAATATCCATATTGAGTGGAGGATTCAGCTATAAACATATTTATATAATTAATCAATGTATTTCAATGTGAATACAAAATGTAAAACTAGTATAAGGTTAAAGAAAAATCACATCCATTAAAAAAGAGTTTGGATACTCATGGTAAATGTAATGCCTAATAAAAAAATTATAATAATGTAATTGATTTAAGAGAATGATAAATATCACAAAATAAATTGAGATTCCATAATAGCTATGACCACGTATTAATTTTCAAGTAAAATATACTTTGATTAAATAATTTAAATTGGAAAATAAAATACCATGAATTATGATTCATGATATTAAATTTCAAAGTGGATTTATATACATATTAAAAAAATAGAGTTGGTGAATAAAAACCAATAAGTAGCAATATAATGTAAATTTATATGAGATCCCTTACCATACACTTTCTTTTGTAAGAATTATCTTTAACCAATTATATTGATATATTAAACATGTTGTTAAATTATTACTGAACAATATTAATTTTTTTATATCATATATGATATATTCATAACATATTATTATTCGTTAAGTAATAATCATTCATTATTTTCATTATTTAGGGAAATAAGTAGCATTTTTATGAGAATGTCTTGACTTATTATTTGTTTGTTCCTCTCACATAGATCATGGTTTGATCAAAAATACAATTTAAACAATTATATAAATACAATATATATTTAGTATATGTGTATTTATAGTAATATGTTCTATTTGGTGATTTGGAATGCAATACATCATTCTTGGAGAGAGTAGGCATTAATTATGCTAGAAGATTGTTTAAATTTTTTGTCATATTATATGAAATAAAATTTAATTATATATATATATTACATTAAAATATCATTATTGTGACCTATATACCACATGTTCTTATAGTAAAAAAATCATGAATACATTCTATTTAATTCGCGAATGAATTGCATCACCTCGTGAGGTCGCAGTCCTCCATACACACGAATGATGATATTGTTTTCCCAAGAAATGGAATGAATGAAAATACGTGTGTAGTGATAATTAAATATAAATAATAATATCATAAATATATTATATATTATATATAAATACTACGTATATCACAATTACAAAAAATTGAGAGGGGGTGATCTAAGAAAAAATGGCATCAATTCATGAGCCGGTAGTCTTCCTTACAAAGGAATGATGACTGCATGTCACATTAAATGAAAGTGTGTGAATTTTTAGGTAATAACCATAAAATAAAATATTACAATTATATTAATTATACTGTGTATATTATATAATCCTAATATTATATAAATTCAAGGTGGTCCCCAAAAATAAAATTAAAATGAATTTAGATTAATGTTATCTCTTCTTCAATTATCCAGCTTAGGTATGGCATAAAACATTAAAATAGTTGATTTTTTCCAAAAATAATTCTAATAAAATGATGGTAGGTATGTTGGGGAGGTAATTAGGATGATATGTGGCGAGAAAAATATATGTAGAGGTGTGAATTAGTGGGGGGAGTGAGTTCAATTTAATAGTGGAAGATGACTGACAATCGAGTAAATACACAAATATTTTCACAATTTGGAGTACTCCATATCCTCATGTGGATATTTTGAAAAAACTTAATGGGGTGTAAGAATAATATGGTGAATAATAACCTTCTAAAAACAATATAACAAAGTGTTAAAATATTTTTTTCCTTAACTCATAAGTTTTCATATTTCACTATTTTGGATTTTTTTCCTTATGTTAACTAGTTTTATAACAACTGTAATTTTTACATTAATTAAAATATTAATTGATTTTTTTTAAATTATTTGTACCCAATAATTCCAAATATTATTAAATATCTAAAAATTAAAAATCTTATATTTTTTGTAAATTAATATTAATAGAAGTACATGTAACATGGAAAAACACTACTTTTACTATAACCAGGATAAAAATTATTTTTCTGTTAAGGTTAAATATGATCAATATAAAATATAAATTTCATTATTAATGGAATATATTTTAGATTTATTAAAATAATTATTTACTTGAAGAATATGTGATTTTTTTATCATTTAATATTTAAATTCAATATCATTTGTTAAAAATATCATTGTTGTCATCTTTGGAACAATTTATATAATTTTAATTTATTAATATTAAGTAAAATTTGGAATAAAAATATATTAATTTCAAAATATTGTCACCTGATATATTCATCTAAATTTATTTTATTAAAACAATTCAATCACTTTATATTACTAATAATATATTTAGTAAAAATTTCAATAATTAATGGTTAACTAACTAACTAAAACATTGGGGTTTTATTAGAATTTTACATACCAAATTTATTTATTAAAATTAAATAAAATTTATTATGATATAAAAACATATTTTTACTTCCGAATAATGTTTATAACTACACATATATAGTTTTTATCCCTTTACCAAAGCCTTATATATATAAAAATAATGAAAAATTGTCTTTTTTTTTGCATATGTCATTTTCTTAAAGAATTATATTGTTCACTATCATAGAAAAGTGTCTGAAAAAATCATAAAATATTTCCATGTGTTCCTAATTTTGTATATATTTCCACCCAAAGGGGGTTTTAAAAAATTGGTAGGTCATTTGTCCACATAAGTTAAAATTATAGTCCCATAGTAAACTCGTTTTTCTCTACAAAATTGTAATATATTTTATTTTGATTCCCTAATGGTTATGGTAAAAGTTTAATTTTAACTTGTTAAAATTATAAATTATTTTTATTCCATATATTGAATACCTTTTTCCAAATTCAATTCACATAGTTAGAAAAAATTAATTTAATATTATTCTGGTTGAAGTTATAAAAATATGGGTTTTTAAATTGAAAAAAATATTCAAATGTACACAAAGATTTTATACCAAAATTATAATTTCCAATGATTAAAATGAATTAAAATTAATTAATATATGTATAATATGTCTACAATAACATTAAAAACAATAAAAATATTATCATTCACTATAAATTTTTTAGAAAAAATCATTGTTTTCAATTGAAATTCATTATTGTTCATTATTTTTAAAAAATTAATATTCTTATAAAAATACAAAAACATAACCATGATCTAGTTTTATGACACCTATTTCAAAAATAAATTATATTTTTTCAAATAATATTTGTTAAATTGAAAAAATTTAGTTCTAAAATAGTTTTTTCCTTGAAAGGTGGAATATGTACTTAGAAAAAACACAACATTTTAACACTGAAATTATTATTATTTTTTATCTTATGTCTATTAATTCTATTCGACTACTATCATAAAATATTTTTTATTATATAATATAATAATTTTATTAATATAATCAACTTACAAAACATAATTTCTTTTATATTGGTAAAATTCGTTTGGGTTTAGGGATATATTTTTATTTAAACATGTAAGTTATATTCAATTTATTTTTGGATTAATTCATAATTGATAAGTAAAAAATTAATTTATCAAAATAATTTCTTATTTTATTTAATAATATTTCTAATGGACAATTTTTTTCATGTAGATAACTTTTACTTAAATAATATTATTAATTGTATTCCATAAAACACAGTATTTCATGGAATACAAGCAATCGATGAAATACATTGTATCATATAATAAAAGATTACTCAATGTTGTGAGGATTTTATTATTTAAAATATATTTTGTTTATTTAATATAGTAAATATATTATAGTTTCTTGAGTTATTATATTACCTTCTATAATTGGTGTTTCATGTCGTCCAAGCTATTGAATAAAATTTTAATTTTTTTATAATTTCAGGGTGATACAACAAAAAGGTCATTCCCAGTCATTAGAAGTGATAATAAAAAATCATTGGGTGGTGGATATTGGGATATTGTTAATATCATGTTAAAAATAATGATACATTTATACTTGGGATCATCAAATCAATCATAGGTGTCTGGCCTTTTTATCAGAAAGGTTATTAGAAATGTGAAAATAGTTAATGGTTGGATATAACATATTTGGAAATCATTGAGTTGAAAGAATCATATTGATTATATTATTTATCAAAATGGAAGAATCAATAACCTAAGATGAGTAAAATTAAAAATGACTAATTTATTAGTAGTAAACAATGATGTTTTATGGATTGGTTGAGGAACCAATTGAGATATTACAATGAGAGTCGGGGTTACGTATCAATTATTATGTAGGTGTGATTTTTGGTGTGAACCATGATTCATGAAATGTTTTATATATTCATCCAAGAATTTTGCACTGGCAAATGAGTGAAATTGATTCGTTGTGTTATTCGGGGTTGGGAGAATGTTGTTATTTAGCATAATGAATATATTGTTTTAGCGTGTCAGTGAATCTAGAGTCAATAGAAGATAATATCATGGATTGGGATAAGATAAATTCATTTATGTTTGTTGTATTAATAATTTATATATTCCTTCATTTATTACATAACCATAGATAGAATGGTGGTGTCACATCGAGAGTTTTGGTAAAGTATATTCGAGAATAGTTATTAGGAAACAGACTGACAAGTGCTATAACAAAAAATACATGTTGTGGGGGGGGGGGACCACATTAGTGAGATCATTCAGTACATGGTTGTAATGTTATTGAAAATCTAATATTATGGTTTTGTGAGAAGATAAAGTATCATAATTTTCTATAGAGTTTACCAGTGAATGATTTTTGGGAGTTATAAAATGAAATGTATATAGTCAATATGTTTTGAAGACAATGGTATGTCGGGATTCATGTTATGATAACTAATATGGATTATCATGAATTTGAAGAAATATTGTGAAGATATTTTAACAAATTGTGTCATTATGGTATAGGAATTCCTAAGACGAATTTCATTTTCTATTGTTTTTTTGTTTTTTTGAGAATAAGAGCTCACAATATGTTATTGATAGTTAAATCATCCTTAAAATGTTTTTTATGGATATTAAAGATATAGTATCATAATAGTGGATTCAACGGGTTTTTGGGAAGATATGGGTTGTTACTATACTATAAAATAATATTGGAAGGACATTATTTATGGAGAGGGGTCATTTACACTATGAATTTCATTCATAAGACAAATACATAAAATAAAAGGGGTAGTCGAGTGAATGGGGTCATAACCCAAAAAAATCATTATATGAACTTAAATTTTATATAATAAATGATGTTCCATATTTTTGTATAAATTGTCATTCATTGTATTTAGTATAATAACATGTTTTCACCAGATACATGTACTTTTATAGATAAAATGTTGAATTATAGGGTTCATGATAGTTTTCAGGTATTTTCTAACCAAATTCACCAATATGGAAAACCGGATGAAATTTTAAACTATACATGAAATTTTTTTTATAAACACATGCGTTATAACATTTCCTAGACACTAATCAGTTCGACTATGTACACGCCCATATAGCTGGTCAGATTTCACATGTCATGTACTAAACATTCCCACATTGTGTCCTACTTTCTAGATGTTGTAGGTGGATTATGTCTATATCACATGAAATGTGGGGTGGTTCTACATTACATGTAACCCCACCAACTGACCCCCAACAGATTCAATGTCAAGGAGTGCTACACATATCACATGCCAGTGATGAAATCAAAGCAACAAGTTGTTGGCATAACTACACATTGTGTGTATTGTTATACATTCTGGGTAGTGATCTTCTCTATAAATTAGTATTCATGTCTTTGGGTTTTTTATAGAAATTTTGGGAGAGGTTTCGCCACTCTTATATTAATCAATCCTCATATCCATGTTTAGTTTTTCCATACCCTAATAAATTTTTATTTTAAAGAAATTATTCCCTTCTCAATCTACATCTCATATTAATCATAGGGATTGAGTTTTTTCTCAATATGCACACCTTGAACATGGTCATAAGAGGATATTTTCCCCATGTTGACGGTTATAATAATGACTGAGAGTGACTTGTAATTGAAATCGAACGATTTTGTTTCACTATTATATTTTTCAACTTCTTCGAAGAATTCAATGACTTATTTACCACTGTTGTTGTATCAGTCCAAGAATAAAACCAATGGAGAAAAACAACAGAGTTTAAATGAGGTAATCCATGGGAATTATGTTAGCCAATTGCATCAGTAAAATGAACTTGTCCCGACAGGCCCCACAGGCCCTAGACATGACTATCCCAATCCCGCCATCTGTAGGCCATGGGTTGGTGACTAGAACATGAAGTCTATTCCAGAAAAAAGAAGGAATTTCCAAAGATATCAATAAACTCTCAAAAAGGTAAACTGAAGTAGGAAAAGAACAAAAGTAAGGTATAATCATGAGGGTAATGCACAACCACACGTACAATTGTAAACTGAAAATTGTGGGCCATAATCCAATCCCTAGAAACTATAATGAAAGTAAAAAGTTGTTACATCTTCCCTGAAGCTCTACCTAGAGGGTAGTAGCTCTAAGACTGAAGTCAAATAAGAGGATTTCAACTGCTCCAGTTGCACCAAGCTCCACTAAGTCCCAAACATCCAAAGTCTTACACGGAGTGTCAACACTCTGTACCAGAAACACAAGTGCGGGCGGAACCCGTACAAGTGTGAGTATAAAAACTGAGTAGGGGACCCATATACACCCAAAGGCCTCTTAGTAATCCAAAAATGAAAACATCACAAGAAATAACAAAAAGGTAATATCAAAATCATGATCTAAATCCTGATTCACAAATAAGAAAATATAACTCATTATAACAGTATAACATCATGGTTACTGAGATATGGATGACTAGTCATAAAGAAAGATCATCCTATCAATAGTAACTATACTACTGACCCATATAAGTCCCTATATGCTCACCTTTATTGGTTGAACAATGATGAACCGTATTGTTCCCTAGTGCTGACTCGTATTGGTCGATGGTGGTCACCCGTATTGATCACTAGTGCTGACCAGTATGGGTCCCTCGTGCTGACCCATATTGGTCACTGGTGCTTCCCGTACTGGTCCTTGGTGCTGACCCATATTGGTCATGGGTGATGAACTGTATTGGTCACTCGTGATGACCCATATTGGTCACTGATGCTCTCCCAAATTGGTCACTAGAATAGAGGTAGGGATGATTAGTCGTATAGCTAAATCATCCCATTCTGTTGTTTCTAATGCTGGCCTGTATTGCTTTCCCTTCTTCTTAATGTCACAGCCATCCACTGGAATCCAACACGAAGCACACCTGATATCTAAAATATTCTACTCCTAAATCCATCAGTCATATTTCAACAAGTATAAAGTCTAGAAAAAATCATACCAAAGGGACATCCCTGTCATTGAGGTCCCAATGTGACAGACGATGCATCGATCGGAAGCCTGCCCTATGAGATATGGAAACATTTTTAAAAAGGGTCTGGTTGTATTTAAGACTAATCCAACCTAGGTCACACGTAAATATGTATCAAAACTCACTTAGAGTATCTCCAAAGGATCACCATGTCACATGGGGTATTATGCCACAGATGGTGCGTCGATCGAACGCTCGGTCTGTTAGTCACACCCATTTCTGTGAAATGGGGTGATCTCACTTCACTCGATCCATCCTCAGTCGGGCCTGCTGGAATATTCCAAATAGACCACTTCCCAAAAGGGGTCCCAATGCCTCTGATGGCATTTCAAATAGACACCAGGATCATTAGTTACGGGTGTTCCTTTTTTCGGGGGCCAGTTGGGTCTGGGCTCAGTCTGAATCGGTCATGCCAACCCGACACAATGGGTCCTGGGGTCTACCAGACCCCACCCAGTTTATGCCCGTTAAGGGTTGGCCCAGTTCATTGGGTCTGATTCGTTGGGGTTAGTCCGACTGTTTTGTTAGACTGGGCCACGGTTGGCCTAGCCCGCCATGTGGGGCTCGACACACCTGTGCTAACCCGCTGAGCTGTGGGTTCTACTCCTTCATCCAAACCACGTCCATCCCAGTCCTCCTGAAGGTAGTTTGTTTCAGTAGCTGGCCCTGCAGACGAGGGTCAATTTTGTACAGCTGGTGGAGTGCTGCCCCACCGCGTGCAACTGTCATCAAGATGGTCGACTGGTCTCCCGCAGATGCGGCATGATGCAGTGATGTGCCACCCCTTCGTGCCATGGGCTACTATTGCAGAAACTTTCATCAACTGCGCCTTTGGGCGCCACCCTTCTCATGGACACTTGGCTCAGGCCGACCTCCTCTGGAAGCTGCAGCGTACGATGGCACGCCACCTTCCGACCGACCATGGCTAGTTGATGTGGGCCTCCTTAGGCCACCGCTAGCTAGTACCAGCATGGCACGCTGGCGACACCTTCCGCGGGCCACCGGCCATGCTCCGGTGGTATGTTCTTTCTATCCTCTATTCCAACAAGCCTCTCTAGTCACCACTGCCTCTGTGTGACCCATATATCTACCTTAATGCCACATTTCCCAGCCACGCATGGGAATCAGAATAACAATATTATTAGAAATGGGTTCAGGACTTGTTAGAATAGGATCGTGCCCTCTGTGTTAGCATTTTAACACGGGGTGTTTGAAAAAATAATAAAACATAGAAATAACTCTTGAATTTTAACCCTACATCAACCTCCTATGTTTAAAGAAATATTTGAGGATCAACCCATTGGTTGATTCAATCACATTCTTTGTATAATTCAAGAACAGGGAAGGAGGAATATTATAATATAAAAAAAACCTTAACTTGTTGTGATGTTTGATATCAAAGATAAATAGAACATCCTTAATTATTGTCCTTATTTTGTGATTCGGTAGTGCTTGCCACCACTCGCTGAATCCGGTTTCATCCCCTAGTTGTAGTTTTCAGCGAGACATCTCCAGAGATTACTCACTTGAGGAAGTCATGCCAAAACTCACCCAGAGATCTATTTAAATAGGAGTTGGAAAAGGTGAGTATTTCATTGAGTAATTAATGCGGTTTATTGATTGAATTAATGAACCACATTAAATTCAAAATAGTAGAGTTATGTAGTTCATGATTCAATCCATTAAATGGAATGAAAAGTCACCAGTCTCACCACAGTCACACATCTGTTGGAGAAAAAGAACATAAAATAACAAGTACATATTATTTTACTTTTCTTTAAAAAGTATAAAAAACTATCATATTATACCAACCTACTATGGTTGAAGTGAAGCCTCACTTATGCAAATCATGGCACTATGGATTAAACGGTGTCCTCAGATTTTTTATCTGAGCATCTGTTCAAAAGATAGAAAATTTGTCTTGCACGTTTACTGAACGTACCATAAAAATGTTATAAAAAATACATTCAGGGCATACCGAGCCTTGGAATCATGCGCCATCTAATTTCATAGACTCATAATAATCCTAAATAACAAAAAATATTACATTGAATTTTTTGGGCTTGTACATTCTCCCAACCATGGGGATTTATGTCCCCAAAATCCAAACAAGGAAACACATTCAAAGAGGGGTAATGGGCAGGCATATGAGCATCTCACTCCCATGTTCTCTCCTAGAGCTTCCCATGCAACCAAAAAACGTGCCCCAGGGGTATCGAACACCAAAGAAGGATCCACTTCATTTGATCCTCTATCTCTATTGGAAAATCCAAAAAATTCATCAAGTTGTCAATCTCTAGCTCACCACTATCAATGACATGATATGGTTTGTCCACTTATCTCCTCAGTTATGATACATGGAAGACGTCGTTAACTCTATCTAACTGCAGTGGAAGTTCCAAGTGGTACACCACCTCTCTAATCATCCCGAGTATCAGGAATGATCCAATAATCCTCAGTGTGAGTTTGTGCATCAGCCAAATCTACATAGTCCCCATCGAGGGGAGACTCGCAAGAATACATAGTCCCCATCTCGGTAACCTATCATTATAGTACTTATGTCAACTCTGTCCAGTCTTCATCAGATCTTGGATTACCTACACCTTCTCGTGGTATCCTATACCATCTGCGGGCCCACGAGTGTTGGCTCTCTGTGATCTGTCCATCACCAGGGCAATCTACACGGTCATCCATAAAATGCCTCAAAAGGGGCCATACTAATGGTGGATTGATAGTTGTTACGGTACGTGAACATCTTCAAGGGAGGGCGGTCCTCCCAAATATGACCATAATCTAGGACACATGCATGAATCATGTACTATATGGTCTGGATGGTCTGCTTAGTTTAACTAACTATTTGCAGGTGAAAAGTTGTGTTTAAGTGAAGCTGAGTCCTGAAAGAATCCTAAAATCCTTTCCATAACCAAGATGTGAAGCATATATCACGGTCTGAGAGTATCATCAAAGGAACCCCATGAAGTTGTATGATCTCCTGAACATAGATAATTCTCGTCCTCTCCACCAAATCCTACTCTTGAATAACAAGGAAGTGGGATTACTTTGTCAGTCTTTCAACGATCACCCAGATCATATCTTGCCCTCTCGACATACGTGGAAACCCCATCACGAAGTCCATCGATATCCCTTTCTACTTCCTCTCTGGTATCATGAGAGGTAGGTTCAGGCCTGCTGGTACCTGGTGCATGGCCTTCACACACTGGAATGCGAGACATCTAGAAACAAACTTCTCCATAGCGTTCTTCATCATTGGCCACCAGTACTAACGCTGGAGGTCCTGATACATCTTCATCACACATGGATGTATTTCCAAGGGGTATGTATGTAACTACCTTAGAACCTCTTCTCATAGTTCCATTGGAAAAACAATAAATCATCTGAAAATGATAGTGTGCTCCCCACATTCATAATATCCATCAGTGGAATGGCCTAAGGATATCTGCGCATGTGTAGTCTCGCAGCTATTGTCTCTGAGTTGCACCTCCCTGAATCTCTGAAGGAGTGGAGGAGCAACTACCATTGGATGGATGTAGACTTTCTCATCTATATTTATATAAGATATCAGAAGCAAAGCAAAATGCTCTGAATCATTGTTCAGTAGCTGTGAAATCAATCTCTGACTAAGTGAAACTACCACTCCGCTCTCTTTCTTAGGTGTATAGACTGTCTCAAAGTTGTAGTCCTAAAGGAACACTATCAAACATTGATGTCTCAGATTTATATATTTATGTGTGATGATATTTCTGAGACTCTTCTGGCCTAAGTAAATAATGAACTGCTCGCCCAAAAAGTAGTGTCACCGCATATTTAGTTCAAGGACTACTTCTGCGATCTATGTCGTGAGTCACATAATTCTACTCCTGAGGACTTAGCTATTGTGAGCCACAAACAATAACTGTATCAACCTGCATTAGGATGAAATTGAGTCCAGTACATCATGCATCACAATAAACCACGTAGTTAGTTCCCTCCTTTGGCAAACTTTGGATGGGAGTGATGGTCATGTTATACCTCAGATGTTGAAAGCTCTGCTAGCATGTCTCTAACCATAAGATGGGTTTCCCCCTCTTCATCAAGGTAGTCATAAGTGCTTCTACTCTAGAGAGATTAGGTAAAAACCTCTGATATTATCCTACTAATCAAATGATTCTTTGCACATTAGTAAAAATTTAGGTGGGTCTCACGAATGTACTGAATCGACCTTCACAGGATCCACTACAACTCCTTCATCTGATATGATGTGTCCAATGAATTGGACCTTCCATATTCAATACTCACACATTGAGAGATTCCAATATAACTAGTTCTCTCGGAGTGTGTCTGGAACTATCCTGAGGTGTACAACATACTCTTACTTGGATCCTGAGCACACAAAAATGTCATCTTCTCGTACCCTAAGATGATGATAGCCTGATCTGAGGTCTATCATGGAAAACTGACAAGCTTGATCTAGGTGGTCAAAGTGATCATAGATCCTCATAAGAGGATACTTTTTCTTCGTGGTCACCTGGTTTATGTTCCAGAAGTCCACACATAGCCTCAATCTTCTGTATGCCTTCTAAAAAAATAATACTTCGGATGACCATAGAAAATCACTGGCCCTTATGAATCCCTTCCTTTTAAAGTCCTCCAATTGTACCCTCAGCTCCTGGAGCTCCATAGGGGCCATCCATTATTCTAGGGTATATATTGATGTAGTTACTAAGTACAAGTCCATGGAGAAGTGTACCACTCTATGAGAAGGTAGTCCTGGGACATCCTCTGGAATGACGTCCACATACTCGTCCACCACCACTGGGATCTTTGGGCACACCTCATCCACCATGTTGAAGGTCATGAATTCCAGATGATATGTAATAGGTTTCACCCTCCTGTGTGCAAGTCCATATCATGATGCTTTGTTTTCCTTCTCACCATCAAAGGAAATGTGACTCCATCTATGTGGGTACATCACACTATATATCTAAAGCAGTCAATCTGTTTATGAACTATTGACTGGCAGTCCATGCCTATAATGACTTCATTGGGCCTCAATGCTGCTACTAGAATATCACAACTAAATCTCTCTCATCTCAGAGTAATATCACACTATCAGTACAAGTGTCTGACCTCAAGATCCCCTCCCGTATGATTATCCAAAAGAAAAGGTCGAGCTAAGTGATTAGTTGGAATCTCAGATCCCCTAACTAAGTCCGTAACAATTCAATAATGGATATAACCTATATTTAAAAGCACTACTTCTAATGTAGAGAATATACAGATCATACCCCATATCATCTCATTGAAGTCAGGATTATGAGACTCTACTTCCTATAGGTGGGCCTGTCCCTATCCACATGATCCTTGAGCTCATGGTGGACAACCTGGGGGTGTTGGTGTTAGTTCCTGGTGACCCCGACCACCTCCATCTATGTTTCATGCTCCCCTACCTTGTTTTCCTCCTGGATGACGCTCATTTTTCTACCACTTCTACTGTGTCGGTGGTCCCTCCAACATCTTCTGATCATTCACATGGGGAGTTAGACCATCACGACCACTGTGAACCTTTCCCCTAAATGAAAAATATATTCAGCCATGATGGTGGCTCCCTTGGCCTCTCCGGCCTCACACCTCTGACATTATGTCCCTAGGTCTCCCTCTAGAAGTTATGACCCCCTTGGGCTTCTATATCGTATGTCTACTGCCAACTACAGATGACTCTACTACCTATAATCAGGTAGGGGCTCTCACGGTTGGTTCCTGCTCTGTAAGGAAGCCTCTCATCATAAAATCTCTCTCTAGCACCCCAGCCTACATCAGGATGATGAGAATAATTTTCACTACATGAATATCTTTTCATAGATTCTACTCAAGGGACTCGGCCCTAATGTAAGGGTCATGTACCCTATCATTAGAGTATCAATAGAGGTCAAAAAATTTCCCCATGTACTGAGCCACAATGTGTCTTCTGTACTGCAGATGCAGTTGATCATGAATATGCACAGAGCATAGTGTCACTGGCATAAAATCCACCCAGAAAAGGATCTCAAAGTCAAGACCAATGAGGGTCATCTCCTCACGCACCTGGAGTGTCAAGATGAACCATTTTCCTACCAAAACCAGAATAAGGCTAGTCTCCAAGATCACCACATTCTCGGTGGGTGTCACTACTAATAAAAAACCCCCCCAAATAACATCAAGACGGTCCTTTTCTACCTAGAGGTTGGCCTTTTATCGAACCCTTAGAGTACAATGTCTATTGAACTCAAGAAATGATCTTAGCTTCTGTTCATGATCAACTAGTATCATCTACTACTCCATGGGAATTGGTGAGGCTTGTACCCCACCTAAATGTTCCATCATTGTGAGTGGTACATGTACTGACACCTTGTTGCTCAGTGGGCCACAGTCAAGATCTCTAACCAGAATTTAGGCTTTTTTCCTTCATGGAGGCATCCTGCAAGAAACAGATACACCATGGAAAATAAATTATACCTGGTGAGATAATTCAAGAATGATCAAGAAAACTTTTTAAAACATTAGTAAGCAGTGTATTCATGTACCAAGTCAGAAAACGTAATTTAGGGTCATGGTGTATGGATACGCTGATTGCCACCCGAATACTAGACTCCCTGTACATAAAACCAAACTAAAGACACTTTACACCATTGCCTAATTAATAAAAGAGTCATAGTTATTCTGGTAGAACTAGCCTCCCTCTGATAACACGTTGTCATGACCTATCCCACGGGGCCTGGATTTTACTACCCCATGCCTGCCTTCCAGGGGCCAGGGGTTGGTGACTAGCACCTGAAGCATTTTCAAAAATAGGGAAGGAATTGATTTATAGATATATACACACTAAAAAATTGAAACTGAAGTAAACAACCAAAAAAAGTAAGGTAGAACCATGAGTGTAATGTACAACCACTAGAACAATTGTAAACTAAAATCAATGGGCTAGAATATAAGCCATAGAAACTGAAAAGTAAGTGAACAGTTCTCGTATCTGCCCCATAGTTCTTCATGGTTGGTAGTAGCTATAAGTATAAAGTCTAAGAAGAGGATCTCGACATCTCCAATCACAACAAGCTCTACCATGTCCTGAACCACCAAATTCTACCTCAGAGCGTTAGTATTCTGCAGCAGACACACACATGTGGGTGGAGCCTGTGCAGGGGTGAGTATAACAACTCAGTAGGGGATCCCGACCCCTCCTAAAGGTCTCTTAGAAATCCACTAATGAAAACATCACAATAAATACCAAAAATTCAATATCAAAAGAATGATCTAAATCATGAAGCACCAAGCTAAATCAACAGCTCACTCTTACTCAATAACATCAAGGTTTCTGGGGTAGGGATGATAGAAATAATGGTGGATCATCCTAACCATAGTAACTCCACTGATGACCTGTATAGGCACCTATATGCTGACCCATATTGGTCACTAGATGTTGACCAGTATTGGGCGCTGGTGTAGACTCGTTTTGGATAGTGGTAATGACCCCTATTGGTCTCTAATGCTGACCCGTATTGGTCACTGGTGCTAACCCGTATTGGTTGTTGGTACTGAATTTTATTGGTCGATGGTACAAAGGGTGGGATGATTATTCATACTGCTATATCATCCCACTATGGAGTTTGTGATGTTAACCTATATTGGATGCATTTCATCTTAATGTCACAGCCTGCCACTGGATTCCCACACGAACCATGCCTGATATCCAGAAGATTCTTCTCCTCAAGCCATTGGTCATATTTTAACCGGTACGAAGTCTCTCAAAGAATACCCAAGGGACCGCCCCCTTATAGGGGTCCCAATGTGATAGACGATGTGTCTATCGGACGACCGCCTGTGAGATATGGGCACTTTTGTAGGAAGGGACCAGTTAGATTCATGTTTAATCCAACCTATGTTTCAAGTAAAACTACAAAAAAACTCATTTAGAGTATATCAAAAATACCACCTTGTCACAAGGGTCCTTACACCATATACAATGCATCGATTAGGCACCCGGTCTATAAGTTACAAAAATTTCCATGAAACGGGGGTGATCGCACCTCGGTCCAGCTCGGCTCGAGCGACCCCACTGGAAAATTCCAAAGGGGTTGCATCGCAAATGGGATCCCAAGGCCTCTGACTTCATGTGAAAAAGGAACATGGTTGATCAGTGATGGGTATTCCATTATTTTGCATCTAGTTGGTGTTGGGCCCTGTCCGACTCGGTCAGGCCAGCCCGACCCAACAGGTCCCAGGATCTACCTGACACCATCTGTGCCCAACCCGTTAAGGATTAGGCCGGTTCAATGGGTCTGGCCCGTTGGGGTCAGCCTGGCTGGTTCATGGGCCCAGGCCATCTTTGCCTTAGACCTCTTGGTAGTGCTCAGCCCACCCGTGCTGGCCCGCAGGGTTGGTTGCCCCCCCTGTCTCCCCTGTTCCACTAGAAGGCGGATCGTTTCTCTAGCTCGCACGACGGACGTAAGGGCATTTTGTATAGCTGGTGGGACTATACCCCACCGCCTTCAGTGGTCACCTAGATAGTCGACCTGTCTCTAGCCAACACAACATGGTGTGGGGTCGCGCTGCCCCTTCCTTCCATGGCTCGATGGTCATGGCTGTTGTCGCTAGCAGTGCCTACGGGAATCGCCCTTCTCTTGCACGGCTGGTTCGGGCCAACCACTATAGGAAATAGTGGTGCGCGATGGTGCCCCACCTTCCCACCACCCGTGGCTCGTTTTTGTGTGCCTCCTCTGGCCACCAATGGTTTCCGTGGGCATGGTGCACCAGAAGTTTTTTCCACGGACCACCGGACGTGCTCCGGTAGTCCGTTCATGGTGTCGTCTACGCCTATGATCCTCTCGGGTCACCGTCACCTCTACATGACCCCTATCTCTGCCATCTCATCACATTGCCTTTCCACACATAAGACACACAAGAACAAAAAGATAATCGGAAGGTCTGGGCCTTGTTCTGATTGTTCCACGCCCTCCGCATTAGCATTTTAACAAAGGGTGTTAGGAACAATCAAAATGTATAGAAATAACCCCTAACTTGTAACACCACATCATCCTCCCACATTTAGAGAATGATCTGATGATAAACTCGTTGGTCGGTTGATCCAAATTCTTCATATAAATCATGAATAGGGAAAATGGTATATTATAATATAAAAAACAAAAAACCCTACCTGTCTGTGACATCCAATGATGACAATCGGCGAAACATCCTTCATCATGGTCATCGGTTCGTGATTCTGTGGTGCTCGTCACTACTCAATAAATCTGGTATTGTCCTCCTGGTGTATGTTGTTGCATGACTTTACCATATTTTCCTCTCTTGAAGAATCCATTACAAAACCACACCCACAGATCCATTTAAATAGGAGGGGGGAAAGGTGAGTAATACATTGAAGAATTAATGAGTTTAATTAAATGAATTATTGAACCTCTTTTAATTCACAAAAATGGGGTTACGTATTTGAGGAGTCAATCCATTAAATGGATTGACAAGTAATCAGTCCCACCACCACTCCTAATCGATTGGGGAAAAATAAAATAAAATAACAATTACATGTTATTTTAATTTTCTTTAAAAAGTCCAAAAACAATCTTTTTCTCCTAAAATACTGCTTTCGATGTGAAGCCTCCCTTAAACAAATCTGGGTTATAGGGTTTCAATTTTGTCCTCATATTTTTAATCTGAGTAATGGTTCAAATTATAGAAAATGACACCCACTCGTTTACATAATGTACCATTAAAAAATTTCAACAAATAAATAAATTTCGGGGACACCCGACCTAAGAATCTTGCACCGTCAAATTTCACAAATTCGTAATAGTCCAAACCAATTAAAGAATTACATAAAATTATCTAGGTCTTTACGGAACCTATAAATGTTTTAGATGGTTAGTTACTAATAGACTAATTACCCTTTAGAATTGTAATATTTTTTGTACCACGAGATGATGACATTTTTGAATCCCCATGGTAAATTACTATCATAAATAACTCTAATTCAAATGAATGATGATTGCATTACACCCTGATTAGAATTAAAACCCTCACAAGACTATTCTTCTATTTTTTCTATTTTTAATTTATTTTAATTTTGATTATTTTCACTTATACATTCATTGTTTATTCATATTCCCATCACCATTTCTGTCAAGATAGTCAACCAAGACTCATCAGGCAGGTACTAATTTATTTCTTCTCCTCTTACCCATGATATTGTCCCTGAGTTCCACTATATTCCTAGTAAGTTATTTTAGAATGGATCTTTTTATTATAATTTGGAACTATCCTTATGATGGGAGTGGGTAACAAATTATAGAATTATTTCTAGAAAAAAATACAGAAATAAATGGTGTGAGTCATAGTTAAGGTTGGCCTCCCCATATCCTTCTTTTTCTTTTTCTTCATCTCTTAATTTTTTCATGGAATCTTAGACCCCACATCTAATGGATTCTTATTTCGATCAGGGAGTGGTGTGATTTACATGTAAAGTATTTTTATCTGTATGATCCATTGTTATTGTACCCATACCTGGATGAATAATATGAATACATGGAAGATCAGTTACAAAACGAGGAAAACCTGTATAGATTCTTCAACTTTCACTTCTCTTATTCTACTCCAATACCATATTTTTGTAATACATAATGGTTATTATCAATTATAGCAGACTTTAACATATTCTATATGGGCCAAATTTAATGTTTGTGATTACTAGGAATAATGGTAATGAAGATACCTGAGATAATTTTCAATCTAGATCCTTCGGTTGAGTTTGATTATGGGTGTTAATATTTATTTTAAACTGAGGAGACATGTTGTGATCTGGGACCAACCTATAAATAAAAAAAATATAAAAAATTAATTTTCAAAAATAATATTTTGAATATAAAGACATGTCATGACAAGTTCAAAATGTATAAGATGGTAAATTTATTACAGAACCCTCAGCATATTACACACATATTCTCGAAGAATCCTATTATTTCATTCATATATTAGGAATTACAATGACCTACAATTATGAAATCGAGGAAGTAAATAATAAAACCAATAACCAGGTTTGCCTTTGGATTCTACTAGCCATATAGTAGTTCTACTGCAAGACACTACCTAGAACAACTGGAGGCCAAAAATCATGGAAAATAAATGAAGAATCCAAACACATGAGGTGGTTCACACTACAATAGCTACATCCTTCTTCTAGTTAAGGATAAGTCCCTTATGTAAGGTCGACCCATTGGCATTAAACTGGGGAACATTGAATGAGGCAATCGAACCATTCCTTTCTCCTATCATTCTTCATATTCAATATTTAATAACATCATAGTGCTTACTTATTCTCAACAAATTGTTTACTCCCTCCTCTTTTTTCGACTATTTAAATAAGAGAAATATGATAGAAGACATTATGTGTGTCTTAATACAGGGCATGTAATTATATTTTTAGTAAATATTATTAATGAAATATTTTTATAAGTAATTATAAAATAATATAATAACAATGATGTGGCATGTGTCGATGGAAATGTTACTAGAATGTATTTGTGCCTTCCCTGGTTTGAATCACTCCACTTCTACCTTTGGTACAATGATCATTATTTATTGAACCATTTTTTTACATGAAGTTTGGGGTTATTTTTGTCAAATTAATAAAATCATTTAAAAAAAGAAAACACAAGGAAAAGCTAAATCTTTTTGCAAGGTTGTAACCCATGGATCCAAAAAGTCTTGAAATCGTATCCAAAAAATAGACCGAGTTCCATCATTTTTTCATTTTAATAAAACCACACATCAGGGATTGTGATACATGTGGTGTGAGTCATGTTTTCAAAATAACATAAATTCTTTTCAAAAATATGAAATCATAGAGTATGATGTAGGTTGATCTGTAGAGATGAAGCCGAGGATCTAAAGGAACCGGGTTGGAACTTTGATAATCTCTTTACTCCATCCAATTCATTCGATAATTAAAACCACATGGATTACATTGTTATTTTAACCATGTAGTGATACAGTTATACATTAAAAATATATAATTAATAAAAATGTTCATCACTACAACCACCACTCTAGAGGATGAGGGTTACCAATTGGATCGACTGATTTCTGATTCGAATTTCAACCCAAGCACTGGAAACAAGTTTGTAGTTTTATTTTTCAAATTTTATGAAACACGAGGTGTACAGTTCTAATAAAATTATATATAATATATATTTCATTAATATTTCATTAAAAAATATAAATAATAAATATCATATATTTTATTATATTAATTATTCTTCTAATGTTATATATTTAGTTTCAAAAAATCACATGTTGTATATATGGGAGGAAACGCCGTGTTGTCCAACTTTAAATAAGCAGAACCCTATCCGAGTAGACCTCATGTCGCGAACCCCCCAAATTTTACCTTTCAAGGCATAAACCATATGTTACTCCAACCCCTATAAAATAGTAGATTTTATTGTGATTCTGGCCCCCAAATCACCCTCATTTTTATACTCATAAAAAGTATATGGTTCTGTTGCCTTAATTTACATTTTTTTACCACAATTTAGGGTGATTTTGAGATCGGCCGACCATTCAGGTCCAAGCACTCAATTCACTATTTCTTCAATGAAAAAACACTATATACAATGATTAGACTATCACACACTCCCTGATTTTTGTATTTCAAAAAACAATGTCATTTACATTTGGTATAGGTAATGTATAGTGCCTTTGTTTTTCCTTCAAGAGAAACCTATTTAATTGGACCACATGACACCACTTCCATTTATCCATACACGATGCATATGTTTGGTGCACACCATGTACCTTATTAATCAAGAGTAGTCCTTTTAAAGTGAATATACATATTGAATGCCTTTTTCTGACACAATTATTTTATTTCCTAACATGATGTTTATAAATGTTGTACGACCCCTACAATGCTATGTTCGTGTATGGAGACTTACTTGGTCACCACCCAATGTTATCAATCACGGTTTGTAAAAATTAATAAACTGTTTGGTATCCATTTAATAAATATAATCCCACTAGACATTTTAATCTAGAGTACAATGGTTCTTAACCATCTCACACTACACACCATGTACACTAGCCACATGTTGTGTACTTTTGTTTTTCTAATTTATCACTTCTCTTCATTATTTTTAGTCTCCATTTATTTTTATGTATTTATTCCATATGATTTAAACTATGTAAGGTGCAGATAAAATGACTTAGAAGTGGCCTATGGACACTACTTCTAATGATACTCCGCGTCATATTTGACATTAGAGAATGATCATGCCTTTTTCCATCGAGAATATTCTAGTATCCTAGCCACCAGCCTTAGCGTTGTTTCATTCTCTTCTACCAGAACCCCAAAATTCTATATTTTATAGTAAAACTGCCACCATGGCACCATCTTCATCAAGAGTTTCATCACCAACATCCACATTCTCATCATCTTCCCCTTCAAGGGATCCAGTACATCAGCTCCCAAGTCCAATGTGGCACGTTCTGTACAATCTACGACATTGGTGGACCATACTATTCACACACCAACAACCACTATAGGCATGACCACATAGCCATATCTCGCATCATCAGATCCTCCACCCAGTGAAACCATAGGTGGAACCTTCACATCGATAGTTGCAGTCCCATGATCGCCTGACCAGATGTCTAATCAACTTTCACCACACCCCTGCTTGATCATTGCTGACAGGCATCCTATGACAGATTGGCTAAGAAATCTATACCACCACATGATCCAGCAAAGTATTTGTTTCTTGGATATCATAGTTCCCCATCATATCTATATTTGAGAGGAGATATATGACCATTTTGGGCATAGACATCTGCTGGACAAACTCTAGGTCAGCACTCCTACATTTTGAGATTTATTTATTGAGTTCATAAGGACCTTGGAGTTCGAAGGTCCCATGTACCACTAGAATCCCACTAATATGGCTACCCTAGTACATTTTAATCAACTCATGCTCCATTTATCATTTCCTAAGGCTATGTTTGGCCGGTGGTGGGAATTTTACCCCCAACTGACCATACAACCCCTTGTATCGACTCTCACCCTCCCGGAGCGATCTGACCCCATTTCATTGTGGTGGGAGATTGTTGGTCCTAACCACAGGAATAACTCCACTTCATAGAATTGAACACTCAACATTTCCCATACCAATTGTTTCATGAGTATTTTTTTCAGTTCCGTTTTGTTTCCCCACCATGAGGACATGGGTTTCATGTTCAGATGAGACATCAACTGTCTCTTTTATATTTTCTGACATGGATATATTTACCTCCCTTGTCTTTTGACCTCATATTTTCACTCCATTATCCAATGTAATCATGGAATCCCGAAAAATATCTTCTATTCCACCAAGTTTGCACATAACATCATATTTTTTGAGATATGAATCCCTAATTATCACTTTGGATCTTCACGACATGTTTATTTCACCATGATTATTATCATGATAATGGTTGAGAATCTAGGATAAATATTTGTACTCGTGAAGGATGCTAATTCACTATTTGGGGGAGTTATGAACCACCTTCTCCCACTGGTGTTGTTGATCCAATCCCACCCCATCCCCTAGAGGATGGTCCTCCACCACTCCACCCCACCCCCCCTCCTTCGTATTGCACGATCCTTTATTCTTATCAACCCTCCACACCCCCAAATTCAAATGATACCTTAGATGACCCCCCGGTTTCCCACAGAATTGTTGTGATGGAACACCATCTGAATCTTCTTGAGCATCACCAGAACACAATGGTGCAATACCAGTCACAGATCAAGGAGCTATTGAGTTATCTTATTCGACATCATGACAATCTATTTCTCCTAACACCAACTCATCTAACTTTTCTTCCTTCAGCAACACACCCCTTATTGATATCTAAGACCACCAATTATATTCAAAGATTCCACTATAAGTCTAGATAATATAACCCATGGGACATATTTACCTAATACTACTACCAAACAAGGCATTCCAATTGATCCTGTTAACAATAACATTGATCTGGTGCGTCCAACATATACTACTTGTACTGTAATGATGGATGTACCCGATGTGGCCACCACAATGATCATGGATCCCAGGCCTCATGCTTCCTCTATGACTACCCCAACCCTTATGGATCACCCTATTACATATGATACCTTCTATATGGTAACCCAATGACCCATTTTTTTAAACTTCTCATTATAAATATATATATATTGTGATATTCTTATGATGTGATTATCTATGTGCATGAATATTTATTTTACCATTTCTTTTCATGTCGCAGGTACTCTTGAGTGACATTGACATATCTATTCAACTGCCTTCCATATTTTGATCACACCATGAGGGGAGTATTATTTCACTGTTTAATTTTTTTTATTCAAGAATTACTTATTTCCTTGATTCACTTCATTCTATCCTACTTATGTGATTCCATGTCCTATTCTCTTCCTTATTGTTTCACATGGGAAGCCATAATAAATGTTAATTGTGGGGTAGAGTCTCAAACTATTACAGTTATCTCCCATAAAATGATCTAGGAGACATCATTAATAGATGAAATAATTTAAAAATTGAATTTTTTTTATTCAATATAATTATATATAATAAAGAAATAGTTGATAATTTTAGAAGTGACATGATTATTCTAATTTTTGGGTAATTTAAAATGATTTCTGTTATAGTTTTATTTTAGCATTAAATTCTTGGACATTTGCATTTATTATACTACTCATTAGTATTCATGTCATGACCTGATAAACCCTTTATTAATCTCATTCTAGATAGTTATTCTAAAAAATTATAAATAATCATTCTTATTGGATCTTTCGTGAGTGATTCATGGGATAGGCATAACTACTATAACTTGTGAGTTCTTTTATTCAAAACATGAATATTTTTTAATCACTCCAAAATGATTGAGGGATTTGACTTTTTTTATACCTTTGGACTTTGAGAGCATATCTACATCTGATATTCATAAAACACTTAAAACCCATGAACTACCTTTATAGGAAGCCATGTTACAAAAATATTTACCCTTCCTACACTACTTCATTGATAATATTGCATGATTAATTATTTTAGACTTAGAGAGGTATCCTGGCTATTCAAGGTCTATTTTGGTGAGAAACCATGAAAATAAATGCTAGGGAGAGTGCTTATTGATCATTTGGGAATATGGGTTCCAAAATCACTATTCATTGTAATCGTAGTGGTCACCATTCAAAAAAACTGTGTGAATTGAAAAATTCAAAAGAGGGCCTAGACTCATTCACTACACTATATCAGTTGGTTTATAGACTCATGATGGAAAGTTTATTATCATAGTGATAATACAATTTGATATATAATGATTTGGTAATGCACTTTTCATTGACATTTATTGTTGAATATCATGCATTGTTAATTAAAAATTCAGCCTCCTTTTCCATGTCTCTATGATTATTTTTCATATCATTACCTACACACCAGAAACCATAGAATCATTTGGACCTTATTTAAATACCTCATTATTATTGTGACTTGATTTCTTATTTAGTGAATAACTATAATATCGTTCCAATGGATATATTGAATATACTATTGAATGAGAATAGTAGTAATTTAAATAATCTTGGGTGATGATTGTGATAATTTTTAGTGGGGGTAAATCATCATGTGACATGTGTATTTTTTAAATGTTGAACAATGAGACTAACATATGATTAAAATATTTACTTGAATTATATAGGGGCTTTATAAGAATATCTTTAAATATTAAATATGTTTGTTGCCTTTTAAAATCCATTTCAATCGCTATAATATTTATATGTTCAATTTGATTAATGCATTCATGTATATAGTATAGACTTTATTAATTATATGTTGAGATTTTTCATGTTGGAAACCAAAACACAATGTATAGGGGAGTTGGTTGTGCCTATTTTCTGTATACATTTTCATACATTTTATTAAATATAAACAATTTTTTTCACTGGATACACGTTGCATTAAAGATAAAATGCTATATTTCTATGTTTGTGATAATTTTTAGGTATTTTCTAACCACAATCACAAATTAGAAAAGATAAAAAAAAAATTTAACAATATATGGTGTGTACTTTATAAACACACACGGTGTCACATTGCCTAGACATGGATCAGTCAGACTGAGTTCACTCCCATATAGCTAGACTGACTTTAGACACCGTGTACTACCGATTCACACATCGCGTCCTACCATCTAGATGGTATTCGTAGCCGTAGTTGATAAAAAATTCCTTGTGGGGAAACACAACATTCCATGTACCCCCACCAACAAACCACTGATGCATTCAATGTTATGGAGAGGTTCATAACTCACCTTGTGGCAGAAAAATAAAAGCCACATATAGTTGACCTAACAACATACTGTGTAATTCCTTGAATACATCATGTAGTCTAGTTTTCTATAAATAAGAGGGTATCCATCTGGATTTTTGTTCAATATTAAGGGATAGGTTTTTCCACTTTTTCATTTGGGCCTCCCTTAGATCAATTTGTAGCTTTACCTTACTTTTTTCAATTACGATTTTAATGCAATTCTTCCCTTCGTCGTCTTCCTCTCGTATCCATGGTAGGGATCGAGGTTTAGCTCAATCCAAACACTATAACCATGGTAACAAGATGATAGTTTCCACATATTAGGGGTTTTATTTAAAATTGTTATCGAATATTTAATGAAATCCTAAAGTGATGTTTTATTATTATCTGTTGATTATAACTTGTTCAAAGAATTCAATGCCTTATTTAAAATTGTTGTTCTATTAGAAAAAGAAAGACACCAATGGTAAAAACTGAAGGGCTTTCAACGAGCGACTCCATGAAAATATTTTGAGCCTATTACCACTTGTTTAAGGGGTAAAGAACCTAAACATGTTTTAAATAGTTTCTTATATAACCAACAAATTAACCTTTAAATATGTAATTATCTGTTTTCAAATAGAGACAATGATATTTTTGAATGCACATGTAAAATGACTCTCTTGAATAACTCTAATTCCAGCAAATAATTATTTCATAAAACCATACTCAGGAATAAAACCCACATCATGATTCTTTTTGGATTATTATGTTTTTATTTTATTTTAATATCAATTATTTTCACAGATCCTTTCAATGTTCATTCATGTTACCTTCACCATTTCTTTTTGGATGATTTACTATGATTCCTCCAACTTGGACAAGTTTGTTTCATCTTCATCATCCATAGAGGATTGACTCTGAAATCCACTAACAAACTAGTCAGTTGTTTCAGAATGGACCGTGTAATTATAATTTGGCCCTCACCTTGTGAAGGGAGCTGTTATCAATGAACTATTATCGTGGGAGTTTTTTTAATAACCCAAGGGTGTTATAAAATAGACACCCCTCATGGGATTTCTCTTAATGGTTTTGTGAGTAAAGTGGAGAATGACTGACACCACACCCCCTTTTCCTTCCCCATAGATCTATGTTGGTTCTTAGTGGTTTGATAATCTATGTAAACCGTGTATGTAATAATCCCATCTCATTTTCTTCCTCCACTATTTACTTTTGATTACTAATTTCCTGTAAGTGTTTCGGGAGGAATGATTCCACAAGATCATATAAAACCATAATGATTCATTGGTTATGAAAACAATATTTGAAGGACATGATTAGATTCTATAAGAAAGATTTAAGTCAATATTTTATCAAATGTATGTTGTTATGATAATTTAATAATTGTTTTCAGTTATTTGAGTGATGTTTCTCATCACATTTGGATCATAAATTTGTAATTTTTATTTTTATAAATTTTAGGGAGAAACAATATTATATCCCCAACTTTCACTTCTGATTTTAGAATTATTGAATTTCAAAGTGTTTTTTGTGTTGGATTTTCCATTTTGAGGTTTTTGTTTTAATTCGTTAATTAATTTGAATAATTTTTTTATCTATGAAATAGGGATCATGGTTTTGGTGGAGTTAATTATGATTGAGGATGGATTATTGGACTGCCTATTGAGGTAGGAAAATTAACACACTATTTCTCTCTATTTTCTAATTAATTTATATTTTCATTCCCCATTATTATTATGTACCTAGATTGTTTTTTCCTTCTGTGGTTTTACCCGTATGTTTGGGGCAAACCCACATCAACCAAATACTCAACATTGACCATATATCCTACAAAAAAATTTTATACTGGAATCATTCTTGACCCTATTATGGGGTTTTTAATTATGATTTTTTGGGGGGAATGATTGGTTTTTACAGAAATAAAATAGATCACATTTTTTTGTATGAATTTGTAGAATTTTTTTTGGTTAAATTAAATTTCCATTCTATGATTATTTCTTTTTAAAATAAAATATTATTTAGTAGATTAGAATATGTTGAAAATTTCTCAATAAATTGGTGAATTTGGATGTGAGTATTCAAATGGTATTTCAAATGTGATTTAGAGCATTCATGGATTCTGGTGAAGGGAATATCCATTAAAATGAACTAAAATTCTTCATTGTGAAATGGATTGAAATGGGGACATTTAACATTGTTTTTAAAGAGGTGTTGGAAGGGCTTGAAATTATTTTTTGGTATGCATTATAATTTGAGGGAGGATCCATATTTTATAAACCATTTTTTCCTGTTGTGCTTCAAATTAATTTTTATTATAGAAGATGTATGTTGAATTATTTTTTTGTATAATGAATTGTGAAAAATACTATGGATGATGATTTGTGTGGATTCTACAAACATATTTGAGATTTAATTATTTTACCAAGATGATGGTTCAACCAAATAGATGTGACAGACCCCTTGGAGGGTCAATATTCTCTTTATATCTATTTGAGACATGGTAATAAGTCATAATGGACTAGTTACCTAGTGATGAGGAAGTGTATTATCACATTGTTTGTGTGCCCTATTTTCTATTATAAACATTTTCTTTTTGTGGATCCCAATAGTCTATTGTTATAGGACAATTTCATTGATGAGGCCACACTGTTTTCAATGGATATGGTCTAGTGTGCTATAATTTTCCTACCTAGAGTATTTTGTTACGGGTCAGATTGCTACCCAAACTAATCCTTGATTCTATTGGGAAGGACTGGAATGATGGAAAATAACATACATAGAACGAAAATGGATGGTTCAGTGTGTTTAGTGACCTCACCAATGGACACGTGGATTGGTCAAGGTATGTTAATAGACCTATATATATTACCAAAGATGGAACAAGGCCAGGAAAATGTGATGACATTATCGATGGGGTCTAAACATGGGATGTTTGAGTTAATTTTTTTTCATGCATAAATTATTTTTTTTATATAGCCAATTAAGGTAAGATTAATTAGGTTTGTGGCCTTATAATCACTTGATGAGAATAATTATATGATTATATGTTAAAAGTGTGTTTTTTCTTGTCTGTGTTTAATAAACATAACAACACCATATACATGAGTTTCTTACTCATCCACTTCATTACAATAGTTCTCATTATGGATGAAGAATTATGTACTATTAATAGTTATTTGGAAACACACATGACCTATTCACATTTAATGGGATTCAATGTACATGGGTAGATCCACATTTCTTCTCATATTTCATATGTAACTCTTGGTGTTGGAAATTTGGTTAAAACACAATATCTTGTATGTTGTGGATTCATCTTGAAGGAATGTGTGTCAAACTGACCAATGTTCAAATTTTTTATTTAATGATTTAATGTTTATATACCAATCGGATATGTTTATCTCCATAAAATATATTGTTTCGTAATTCCTAATATGGACTACTGGGGCTCAATTTTCTCCTAACTTTATGTATAATTTCTTGGAGAAATTTATATATATATATATATATACATTTCTTACTGAAATTTTGATAGAATTTTATAATGACCCAAGAGATCATTTAAAAGGTATTGTCCCCCCATTACAATGTTAGTCCCTTTATAATGGTCAAAAAACACAAAAATAAGGGGAGGAATGCCTAAGGCCATATATCATCCCCACTTAGGAATCATATAGGAAGACTACGGTACGATGTTCAAAAGGTCAAAATGATGAACCTATATAAATAAAATATAAAATACAAAATAATTTTATGTTATAGGTTTTAAAACACCAAAAACAACTCAAAATTACCATGAATATAATACTCTTATGGATCAATAAAAGTACTACTATAGTATAATAGTTTTTTATGATACTAAGAGAGAGGAAGGTTAATTTTGTAATTAGAAATGCTATAATTATTTATTAATTGATCCCTGAGTTATATAGTTATGAAAGGAGAATATCCAATGATTGGGAAAATAATATATATATATATATACATGATGATGGAGAAGTAGGTAAAAACACTAATGATAATTGAGTAAGTGATTTGAATGACTAAGTTTAATACAAATTATTATGATTCTACATATGATAACTATTAAAATAATATAAATTTTTTTAATACCTCTATAATTTAATTCTAGAATAAAAACACAAGTATCTTTCTAGTATTAATTATTTATAACCTATACAGTCCTAGGAAATCTTATATAAAACTTATTTATATTTATTTCAAATGTATGATTTTTGTGACTTAATTATACCATAATATATATTTACAAATTTTCAAACTACAACATGGTTTTACTAAAATATATTATATATCATAATTGAATTGAATAATTATAATGGTTATCTATATAAATATAATTATATATATGATTAACTAATGAAAATGTTGATTACAAAGTAAATTCATGATTTAAAGGTACCTGTTAAAAATTAAATTACAAATTTAAAATTATTGGATGTTCTATGGGATATCTCATGTATTGAATTATAAGGATCAATACTTTTTTGCTTCTACCATATTTTTTAAAGCAGTCAATGTTAATTATAGAGTAAAAATATTTTAAACAAATTAATAGGGGGATGGTTTCAGTGAATTATATTAAATACATTATTGATGTGTGACAATTATTACACTAATCTATAAGGGAGATTTTTTCCAATAATTGTGCTTTGATAAAATGTTGTATTTTATCAAATCTTCTTCAAGAGAAATATTTTATACACATATGTTTATAATGATTTAATATTATATAATTTATTAATTTAATTCCATTCATTAATTATATTAGTTAAATATTTTATAGTTGATTGATATAGAAGTTCATTTTTTTATTAAAGTGAAAACATATTTACTATTATTGTCACTTTATAACCATTTCGTTTTATAAATTCTAATTAATAAATTTATATTTATTGAAAATATATATTATTAATTATGTTTTATAATTTTTGTGTATTATGTAATTATAAAATGTAGTTGGTCTCCACACAAACATTAGATGTCACTTTATTATGAGTAATTGGGGATTTTAAAATATTTGTGCCTGGTGTTATTTATTCTATGGCATGTGCTTGTCATGTTTCCATGGTAGTTTCAAATTAATTTTTCAAGATGTTTCCCAATTATTATCCTATATAGACAAACCATGTTGGTTATCATCATTTTTCTAGTTCCAGTCATATAGTTATCTCACAATTTACAAAACTAGGAGGCGATATAATGAAATCTTTCAAAATTTAACATAAAAGAAAAATTACCCACATTTCCCTTTTTTATATAAAGAATACATCCTCATTTCCAACCCTCCATAATGTTATGTCAACTCTAATGTTCCATAGGAAGAGCATCACTCTCCTCCATCATTGCCTTGTAGCCATTTTCCTTAAAATTTAAATTTTTTCATGGTATACACCCTTTGACCCACTTTTCAATTATGCCTTCATCCTATATCTATTTATCCACGATAAATATTACATTGAGAAACCTTAAGACCTATGTATGATGATTTATGGAATTTAATTTTTAACCAAGATTCTTGGGTTCATATTATCAACAGTGGTTGGTTATTTATTTCTAAAGTGCTCACAATGTTAAGAGACACGATGCAACTTGATTTCCACCAGTTGAAGATATATGTTTCTATATTCTTACTTTTTATTAAATCATATAGTGATTAAGATCTATAAATTCATTTATTATTACGGTTTAATTATGTACTATTTCTTCAATTAAATGATAAATGGTTTTCATGAATCCCATGTTTGTTATAAAAAGGTTTTATAATGGAATGTGGGTTTTTATAATTAAATATTCATACCTATTGTGTATTATTAATGTAACACCATTAATGATTTAAAAGGATTTTTTCCCATTAGGGTTTCATCTGGGTCTTGTTTTTTGTTTTCTAAATATGTAATTATGTTTTCAAATAATTTTTTATACATAAAAAGGAAAGTGTGGATTTGGGTGTTTTAATGATTTTAAATGATGATATTTTAAATAATAGAAAATGAATCATCATAAAAAATTATATTTCATATAATGTAATGATGAATACTATAATAGAAATGGGTTTATATTTCTTGAAAACTATATCAAATTCACAATATATTTATTTTTATGTTGTGGGTTTTTATTATTTTCGAAAGAATGCATAAAATAAAATTCTAAGTCCAACATGTGATTGTTGGAGGTGAGTTATATAATTTGGGTAATTATCAATTTATATTGTTATCTTGATTTATTAATCACCTAAATGTTTGGAATGAAAATGATAATTATTGGAAAATAACTAGAGACTTTGATAAGTTGAACAAATTGAGTGAATTTTTCAATTTCAATGGGGTCATTATCAGTGAATATTGAGTTCTCTATTGAAGAATAATATACCAATTATATCTTTAGGATCTTATCATAGTTATAGAGATGAAATATATCAATATGTATATATAGATGGAAAAGTTATATAATGTACTCCTAGGGTTCATGTCGCTATGATTTGGTTAAATTACTGAAGTACCAAGGTTTATATCATCTAATTGTTGTTTTATGTTCTGTGGTTCAATATATGAAACCTCATTTTCTTCATTACTATATCATTATTTATAATTGGTTACTCATGTTTTATTATTTATTTTATTTTCATATATGATCATGCAGTACTAATTTGATTATGCCCTTTTATATGTTGTGGGTGTTCACTTGAAATGGTTTTCAAGTTTTTTTAATATGTTTTTGATATATACAAATCACCAGTTCTGTTTTAAATTAATATATGAGAATATATTTAAAAATAGAATTTCATGACACTATAGAATAGGAAATGTGTTTGGTTTTGGATCTTTAATATTTTAATTTGGATGGATTGAAAAGTAGAAACGTTTTTACCTTCATTAAATATGAATTATTTCTTGTTTACATAATGAATTATAAAATCAATGTACTTATTTTATTTATTTAATTTGAAATAAGAATTCTGAAAATGTATAATTAAAATTACATCAAAAACTCCTTGTTGATATCTTATTAGGCTAGTTATCTCACAAGATACCTATATAGTCATGTGTGGGCATATAGTTCGCATGTCTTATATTAAATAATATTAAGTTTCTTAAATGTGATATACTTTTTGGGCCATTTCTATTGATTTAATTTGTTTACAACCATCATGGGTTTCATAGAATTACTTATGTGTCCTGATCTGAGTTCTATTTTTTTAGGATATGATATATCCGCTAAGATGTGCTTCATTTATTAGTATTTATTCAATTTTATTTACCATTAATTTTTTTTATTAATATTATACATTCATTTAAATATTTAGTGGATGACTCATTATTTTTATTGGTGACTAATTTCATTTGTTAATTCATTCTATCTATTATTATTAATGATGTAGGGACATCCAATGTATTAAAAATCCATGATAGATATTAAATTATGATCCATAGTGTCATTAAGTCTAATTTGAGGGTGAAATAATTCCATTATGTTCTTTAGTGATTCCTAGTAACTAGTTTTTATCCGTTGGGGATCAATAATTTGTTTGAGTCTCAGTAAACTACCTCCTTAGGAGACCAGTATCATCATCAAGCCTAGTTCATTAAAAATTGTATGAAAGTATAGGTTCATTTTGGGGCTCGGTTCTATTTATATTTTTTCTTTATATATCAGACTCTATCTTTTATACATTGATATAGAAATATGGAGACTCAATGAGTATATTAATGGTGGGTCTTTATAGCCCATTACCTAACAGAGACCTCCAGTTTCCATAGATTTTTCTGAATTTTATTTTGAATTAGACTATTTTATTAAAATAATAATAGTGGAGGTTTGATCCTCATTAAATATATATGAATTTATATTGATATTTTAATAATGATTTTGTAGTGAAAATAAATAACAATCAGATATATGTGGCTATATTACATGTATTGAAAAACCAAGTAGTGACGAGCAGGGCGATTTTTATAAGTTTTTTGGATCAATTATATAATTTGAACATGGTCTTTCAAGTCATTTTCCCAATTAATTCATATTAACTAATATTTTATCATTATATTATATATAACTCTTTACTATAGAAAAATTCTTGAGTTACTCATCATAATTGAAAATGAATTAATCTGATTTTTTAATTTTTTTTAATAATTAGATAGAATATAAGTTTTTAATTTTGGAGTGCCTCCCTTTTATAGGACTATTGAGAAATTATAAATGCATGATAAGGATTATTTAATATAAAATATATTGGTTTCAATGTAATTATTTTTGATTATTTATTAAATGATTTTGGGATTCAAAGAATTTTTTTGGATGTGGTCGATTTCATTATAACATTTATGAAGCATTATTATTTAGGAACAAATTGACAATAAGAAATTAAATCCATGATATGTACTAAAACAATGTAATGGAATGAATGTTTTGATAAGTAAAATTGATTTCAAATAATTTATCAAAGGAATGAAATTAGAATTTTAATGTTGATATTTTAATTTTGAAGGTAGTTTCTTAATATTTTCCCAAAAGTGGTAGTATTTTCTAATACAGTTTTCATCATTTAAATAATGTAAATTTGTTTATTAATGAGAAATGTGATTTAAAATGACTTATTTCATTCACTAAATTTAATGTTTTAATTTATATCATGTTTATAATTAGAACTAATTATACATTTTTAGGATACTCGATCGAGTTCATTTCATGTATCATATTATATAAAGTATTCATTCTAGAAATTACTTTCTAAATGGTACAATGCTTATATCATGGGTAGGTCCCTCTATTTTCATCACCAATTTCTAGACACTGAATATGGTGGTAGGGGTTTTTCCACTATAGAGGGTGTAGGGTTGATATGTCGATTAATTATTTAGGATGATAGGGTTCCACTAATTTTTATATGGAAGCCACGTTTGTTGGGTTAATTATATTGGACAATGAACCATGTTTAGATGATTGAATTGATATTGGAAATTTTTTTGAAATTTATGTTATATGTTTTAATGTATTGTGACAACCCATTTTAATATTATTGGGTGATTATTGTAGAGAAATTATAGTCAAACTGATTGAATTTTTATTCCTTTATGGTTTATCTTTTGAAAGTGGTGGTTCCTCAGGGATGAATATGCTACATTTAGTTGTGTGTTGTACAACTGTTTTGTGATATTAACTTCAAATTGAATGTTATTTATTAGTTTTGGATTAGATATTTGAACACGGGGAATCCTTTGGAGTGTGTAATGGTAATTACAGTGTCATACTCATTGAAGGATTGGACCTAGGGTTCCTCCAGTGTAATATTTTCCCCTGTGAACACCCTAAAACAATTTTATATGAACTTAGACACAAGTTAACCACTAACTTAGATTCAAATCCAAAATTTAGTACCATGTAGATTTGTAGGATGTGTGTCTTGAGTTTATTCTATCTTTTAATTATATTGTGTTGTAAATAAAATTTAAATCCAACCTTTTTATGTATGGATGATCTTATCTATAATGTTATGTATATAGAAATGGACCAATGTCATAGTTGTTGGGTTCTGTAGATTGTGTTTCATGGAATCATTTGATAATTTGATTATTTGGGACTGTTTCAGTGAAATATGTAATCATAATTGTTTCTTTAATTAATTATGTTATTTAATATTGTCATAAAATGGTGGGGAGAAATTCAAATTTATTTTTATTCTAATAGATATTTCTTAATGTGGTCCAATTATTTCAATATTTTGTTCAACACATTTAAGGATTCCTTAAATTTTATATGGAATTTGAATTTTAGAGATTTCATTCATAAATATTATTGTAGTTAATGTGGTATAGCTTTTTATATTTCCTTCTACTTTTACCGAAACAATTATTGGAAAAAATTCCTCATAGTGGGGAAAATTCTAACACTTAAATGTTTTAGTTTTTTTAATAAATTATGAAAATATAGGGTATTATAAAATTTTTATGCTTTTTTATAATTCGTCATTTTATACATAAAAATCAAGATTCATGGATAATGATCATCATTTTATTGAAACCATTAAAAAATACTTATAATGGAGTATTTTTCAATTCAAATTTTTTTCAGTGAATAGTTTGTATGTGTGGAAAAATCTTGGCACCATCCAAACGACATGAATCTTAATTGAAATTGTTTGGGACCCTTGTGATATAGTGGTCTACTACATATTTCTCGCATAGTCCTAAGAAACCATGTAGAGTCTAGAAAAATAGAGATATAGTATTTATAAAGTCTTTTTAAGGGTCATTTATGGTTTGTAAACCATGCATCAAAAACATGTGTGAGCCCATTTCTTATCACATTCTAATCACGTTGTTCTTTCACAGATTAACAACCATGTGGTAAAAGAATGTGACATGCAATGATTTTATGTAAATGTTAAATTACCATCATTTACCTATTTTATGTCATATTATTCATTTCCCCTACAAGTTATATGACTATCCCTCTTATGCTCAATTGGGAGATTACCTATCCTTAACCATTGATGTATGGAATTTGTAAATAAAATTTCTAGTTTTTTTCAATATATGTTTCCAACTATCTCCCAAATTCTCTTTATTATTCAATAAATAACTTATTTCCATAGGTTTTCCTTCTTACCAATAACATTAAATTAATGTGAATGATGAATAATTGGTTTTTTTAAGTAATAACCAAGGTTTATGGTTTTCATAGTGAGGTGACCCAAGCATATCATACATAAATATTGCATAATTTTAGATGTGTATTAAATAATAATAATAATAATAGTAATCACCCTAGAACTATGATGGTTTATTCACATTAGAGACTAGATACATACACAACATATTTTATTAATGATATTAAACATATCTCATAATTTTCATCTCACATAGTTCCTTTCTTATATGTACCCTACATAAAAACATTCATAACAACCTAATGAATGGAATCATAAAAAAATGGCGAGCTCACATTATCAATAAGGGTAAACATTTTATATATAATTTAATTACCATATATATTCATAGTATAAGAATAACTGAATGTGTTCACCTTCATTTATTTCAAATATTACACCAATCTGTAATAAATCATAAACCCTAGTCCTGGAATTAAAAATTAACATTTAAATAGACATGATTAATAATATTGATTAATAATTATAAATCAATAATGAACCATGATAAAAGAAAATAGTAATTTGAAAATGACATAAATATTTTGGGCCTCAATCATGAAAAAATATTTTGGAGTCATATATTCATAAATGATTTCCCTAAACTGTATAATTACAACATTCTCTTAGGTGTAACCTATATATATTTATCTCTATTATCACTTTGGTGTTTAAAAACATCATTATCTCAGAGGTATATCATAATTCCATAATCATTACCCAATAATTTAATGGTAAATATAATTTTATGTGCATTATTTACATCATCATAAACAATACTTATATATGATATAATATCATAAAATATTAATTATATCATCGTAGCATAACCCATAAAAATTAAATGATTATTAAAAACATCTCACAATAATAAACATAACCCATATAAAGAAATAATCTGGATGTTTTCAATTTATTATATTTCCATGAAATAAAATGTAGAATGAAATTATTTTATGATATAAGATAAATTCAAATAAAATATCATAGTATTATTTCATAAGAAAAATTATTTTTTAATATGAAAATAATTTAATAAAAATATAATAATTTTAAAAATATTATGAAAAAAATTTCCCTAAAAGGCACAATATTGGCATATAAAAGAATCTTCATTTCAATGATTATTCATAATAGAATGAAATTTAATTTCATGATGTTGTAATTAATAGTTATTAGATTGTTTAATCCTTAAATAAAAAATGATCTCTCTTTGGAAAAGGAAATATGATTTGGTTAAAAAAATTATTGAATTAAACACTTTGTAAAAGAAGACATTAAAAATAATTGGATCATATTAATGTATTCTAAAAAATATATATGAGAAAATGGATATATAAATGAAATAATACAATATAAAATAGAATAAATAAGGTTGAATTTTCTTAAAAACAATTTAATAACCATTATGTCTAAAAAAGTGTGAAAAATCATACTTATCTATAAAATTTAAACAAATAACCATATTAGAAAAAAATAAAATGAAATTATCATGTTAGGATCATATAATTAAGAAAAATATAAATTAATAAATGAATTATTTCAATTAAAATTAAATTGACAGATAAATCTATTACACAGTCTCTCTTTATGCATTGTAGGTGTTTGAAAATACTATAAAACTAATATAAGTTTATACTAAATATATTTCAAAACCATAATCATAAATAAAATAAAAAATATACTTTACATTTATTGTTTTATCAATAATTTATTAACAATTAATTTTTGATGTCACTTTACCAAGTGATTTATACTTCATTTTTCATACATGTATTTTATCATAAGGCTTAGTCATTATACATTGATTTTGGATCAATAATCTGTATATTATTTTCATGATTATTATATGTAATAATTTTATATTCTTTTCTATCAAATAATTTTATGATGAGATTAAAATTGATTTACATGAATTTGTTTTGATGGTACATTATATGTATACATGAGTAATGACGCTACATTTGGATTGATTAATAAAGTGAAATATATATAATAATCCAACTTTATTTAACTATAACTATATCATAGAATTATTTATATTTAGTAAATACATAGTTATAAGCACAAAATTGAAGTGGTGATACAAATACAAATGCATCACACTGTGATGATGGTAGTCTATTTTGACAAACGAGCAACATGTTCTCTTCACAAACAGTGGAATAGAAATGTATAATGGTTATTCCATAATTAGAATAAAAATTATGTATATTGGAGATATTGTGATTTTAATTTTAAATATTACCTAACATCAAATTATTTTGTAAAAAAATATATTTTAATCTTTTTGATATTTTAAATTTAATGTAACACAATGTTTCACATTGGTAATATACATAAGTGATTTTGGATTGCGTTAAAGGAATCAAAGAGTCTAATATAATCATGAAATTCTATTAAAATAATAATATTAAATATTATATTTATATACTATATAATGGAATTGATTATATGAGTATGATTAATTAAGTTTAAAAAAATATATCATTTACGCATATATAAATAAAAATAAAAAATATTTTAATAAAAATGAAATAATTTTCACAGAAACTAGTTTTATTCAAACAAACATCATTCCTCAATAAATTTAAAAATTAACATATAATGAATAATTTAAATCAAATTAAATATTATATATTCAGTACATTTTTTAACATTCGCCAAATGTGATTTCTAGAAAAGAGATAAGAATTAATCTAATTTCACAAATAAAATGCATTTTTTTATAAAAAAGAAATTTTGTTTCCTTTAGGGGACATATTATAAAATTAACTTTTACCACATTTAGAAAATTAATTTTATATAATTAAAAAAACAAAATTACATAATAATATACAAATTATAAAGTCGTTATATTTTTATGAAATGATTCATTTTTTTAATAATAGTAAAATATATTAAAATTTTATTTCAAACTAAATTTTGATTAAATAATTTAAAAATATGGATTATATTTTTGATTTTTCTATTAAATTTTACATCGATTAATATAATTCTGGTCATTTAATTTAATTTAGTTATGAAATTGGTAATAATTATATTTAAAATGCTTGATCATTTTTTCATTAATAACCAACATTCTCATTACATAAATGGGATTAAATTTAAATTATATTTCACCAATTATGTGAATATAATTTTGAAAAATAAATTACAAATTAGAAATTGAAATAATTTATATTTTATAATTAGTTCAACATAATTTTTTGCCAAAATTAATAATGAATATAAAAAAATTATTTAAAATGATTTAGAAAAAAATGGGTTTGCATGGGGTGAATAAAAAAAGATAAGGGTAAAAATGACATAAAATTTTTAACACCCAATTTACATCCATATTTTTACCCTAATTACCATTGGATATTTTATATGATTTTTTGACACTTTTGTATGACTGTGAACTATATAACAGGGTATGAAAAAAAGAACCATCATTTCTTTCAATATCTATAAAGCATTGTGATAAAGAAAAAAGCCTATATTTGGTTAAAATAATAGTTTTAAAGACAAATTATTTTGTATGATGATAATTAATTTTTGTGTTTATAAAGATAAATAAAATTACATTAAATGCTTATGAAATGCTAAAACGCGAACTATTTAGTTAATAATTAAATAAAATATGTAATACTAAAAATATTTAAAGGAATTAATTTATTTAATTATTGTGTTAAATTATTTTTTAGAGGAATATATCATGTTATATAGGTCTTAAAATATTATATTATAATATCATATTTTAATTAATATTTTTTTTAATTTCAAATCTAATGAATAATTTCAAAATTTTTATTAATGTTAGTATGTAATAAATGATATTTTATTAAATAATTAAAAAAATCCTACATTATTATATATAATTTTAAAATAAGAAATATATAAACTATTTTTCACAAATTGGGAAATTTTTTTAAAATTACTATATAGAAAATTAAATTTTATAAGCACTATTTTCATGGTCATGGTTAAAATAATATTCATTCACATTACTTGGACTAGTGATTTCAGTAAATTTAAACAAATAAAAGGTAATTATTTGATTAAATTTATATATTATTTATGATTAGTTGTTAAAAATTATATAATGAATTTTATTTTATATTCTTCTTTAATGGATAATTTAAGAAGCTAGAAAAATTAGTTATCGAGGTAAAAAAACTATAATGGTAATCTTAACAAAAAATAATGACTAAAGAAAAAAAATGAAACAAATTATATTTCTCCTCTATGGTCGATATGTTCAAATACAAAATCATCCATAAAATCCATTATTATTCTATTTTTCAAGAACATCATTTAATTATGACCTCTTAATTGTAAAAACATTTACGTATTTAGAAGACTAGCACCTCGCAATGATAAAAGGACACTCACTACCCTCAATTATTCACACATCAAATGCCATTTATATAGGAAAAATAGAGACAAATCAGTTCAATAATTCAATCACATCAACCTAGAATTCTTAATTTTTAAACAAATTTGACAAATAAAGTATTTTTGTATAACCCTAAAGAGGATACCTGAAGATGACATAATATTGAACACACTTTTTTTTGTTTTATTTATTCCTCCACCACCATCAATTGATATTATACCATGATAATATTATAAATACAAAATATTCCATATATTATGATGTTTTTATTTTTTGGAAATGACCTATGACCATCTCAAATTTCATCAAATGGGCTATGAAATCATCATTTGTTTTTACGATGGACAACGGACTCACGAACTGATGTCAAATGTTTTTCCACTACCACCTTTCATAGATAGAAATAATGATCGATTTATTATTTCTCTATTATATTTAACATATTATTTATCATAATGTATTATTATATCAAACATTAATTCCTTGTTTTAATTTCTTGGAATACGATAATGTCGCTCATTGTTATGGAAAACAACCTCTCCGGGAAGCAATGTGAATTGGTTTGGATTAATAATGAAGTTATTAATGATTATTAAAATGATAACATATGATATATATGACATAAATATAATTAAATAATGATTTTATATCATTTATTTTTCTTTCAATCAATCCTATAGTAAAATGTAAACAACTTTAATGTGTATATATGACCTACATTACCCATTAACGATGTAATTCATTTCACATCAATAATATTTGTGGATTAATCCAATTACATATATATGGAAAATATATATTATTTTTATAATTTTTAACATTATTTATATGATAAAACCATAGTCTATGTAATATTAAAAAATAGTCAAAACTTATAAAAACCAAAGTGGTTATCACCCAAAACAGTACTTTAACAAGGAAATGTTAATAAACAGGTAATAAAAGGTCATAAGAAAATCATATATGGAATGATATTAGAAATATATTTCATGAATATAAGTTTAATAAAATTTAACATGTCTGACAGATTTCAATACTTAATGTTAGGGGATTTCCTGTCTCTCTTTTATTTATAGAAGACATATACAAGTTCAACACTTGTTACATTAATGTGGAACATGTACGGCCCCATTGACATATTATATCAAAAATATAGTTATTTTCCTGATATTTTGTGTTCTATTTGAGGTTTCTATATATTGTGTATTATAAATAAAAATGATGCTAATGTATTATAGCATTCCGCTCAATCTTTTCACTTCCAAGAGACACATTCCATATTCACCACCTATTTCATTTATGTGGTGTATATGGTACCCAATACTATAGTTTCAAATTAATATATGTATAATTAATATAATTTACATATCTACTTTTTTGTATCTCTTTCATATGTGTTATAATTAAAATATTACAATATGGTAATGATTTTATTTTATAATCTCATTATTTGTCAGGAATGATTATAATTATGTATCGAACAGTGAAATAATATGATCTACCTCTTACGAAATGTGTGTAATTTTTCATTATATGTTTATTTCATAATAATACAGTTTTCCATTAAGTTTACTATGTTCATGCACTCAAGAGATCAAAACAATTTTTTTAGAGGAATTGCCTTTTCAGTCAGAAACCATTTTTCATCAAAAACAATGATTTATAAAACATCCCTCAAAGTGGTTTATATTTAAAAATTTATATTAAAAATGGGTAAGGATATATTCCTCCCAAAATGTTTAGAATTATTTTCTAAGCTTCCATTATAATTTAATATTTTTTTAAAAGTTTCCAATATGTCTGATATTTTAAAAAAATAAGTCAAAAAAGATTTTTCCCTAATAAGATGATATATGTAGTAATTAAAAGTATTTCTTAACATAATATGACTTCAATTGATATTATATATGTCTTAATGGGGATATTATACAAGGATTACATTCTTATCCTCACTCTAAATTGATTATCTTGGTGATGACATGATGTTTATGAAAACTGTTTCTCTTCTATGAATTATACAATGATAAAATTATTATGAAACCAGATTCTATTACAAAAAATATTCAAAGATGAAATGATGACATAGAAAAAATTTTACTATTTATCAGTTTTTATGATAGGATAAAACTTCTATGAAATCCATTTTTCATGGTGTATGATATGATGACTGTTTTAAGATACTTATGGACTCATACATATGTATTTCATTATATGATAGACGGTATCCCTATCTACCTCCAATAAATTGTGTAATTGTAATTATTCAATAAAATAAAATGGTTACATGGGTGGTTATCAATATCCTAAAAAATTAGGGTACATGAGTGCTTATATAAAGGCCGAACAATAGGGTACAAATATGGTGATCACAAGCCTAAAGCAGGTTAATAAGTTGTAAGCCTAATAAAAACATGTTATTAATGAATTGTTTTGAGTCCTTGAGAAAATATTTTTTTGTGAATATTTATATTCTAGAATTACATAACTTACTCTTATGTTATAATCTCGTCAATCATGATCATTGTTTCCCATATGATTGAGGTCTTACGAGTAATGAATATTTATCCTATGACATAAGATTATGTTTTCTATTATGTTAGGTACAGTTTTAAAATTTCACTATCATGTTCCTGAACCATTATTATCAAGTAATGAATATGTATACCCTCTTACAATTAATAAAGATATAATATAAACCATTATTATATTTTATTTCCCCATGTAATGGAAATTTTTAGTACGTATTAGAACCAAAGGGGATGTTTTTCAAGGGGAAACTGAAGATCTTCGATGAATTAATAAGATTGTGTTCTATGTTTTCAAAAAAACTAAAAGATTATGGTCCTTAGGAATGTTATTCTGTAAGTTATTAGTATTAAAATAGTAAACTTTTATATCCATTTATAATAATATTGGATCTCTATAGTTGTTATCAGAGGGCAATTTAAATATCCTTTTCAAACTAGGATGAAAAAACATTAGTGTGACCCCTTTTGATATTTTTATGTATATTAATGTGTATATATCTAATAATAAGAATAAGTATGAGTTAATTTTTTGTAAAATATACTTGAATTTTGGTAATTTATAGAGAGTGTGTTTTCGAAAAAATTACATCCTCGCCTTGATACTACAATTGGATGTTTCTCAGACAGATAGGTACCTATCATTAATAAAATTGAAAATGTCACATTAAGATGAAATAAATTATATCTAGATGTACTGAAATGGGGATTTCTTCAAAAATTGTATGAAACTCTTACGGTATATTCTTTGGAAACTCACAATTTATTTATTAAACCATATTGAAGGATTTAAATAAAATATGACTATGTCAGACCTTGAATAAACCTAAAATGCCATGAGTTAAATATGGTTTCATGTTTTTGAAATTTGATAAGTGATATTACATGACTATGTGGTTTCCCAATATTATTATTTTTCTCACACTACGTATTTTGTTTTAGTTTATGGTTCAAACCATAAGGAATAACATTGACATTGAATCTGAGGGACAATTGAGTGATAATGAGAAACCAAATTGGATGATGACTAGAGATATATAATGTGATTATTCTTAATCAATTTTTATTATATATTACTAAAATTTTATTATTTATGGTATTAAATAATATTCAAATAAGATGAATTTTGATGTTTTATGAATGTTTGACTAGTGACAAACACAATGAAAATTAGTTTTAGTTTTCTAAAGGCTCAGAATATGTTACGATGAAATAAGAAGAATATAAAAAATGGAGGGGAAGATGTTATATTTGTTGAAAATAATGACATTGTGTAAATATATATTATGGGTTCAATGTCTTCTATGTAAGAGAAATGGGTGTTATCCAACTCTATTATTTAACACAATAATTAACTTCTAGATCAAGGAATAAGATATTCCATTCAAATCATAAAATTTCATGGATTCAGTATTTATGTATTAGGATTCATGAATCATGAAACATATAAGGATTGTGCATTATAATTTTGTCATTATGTATTTGAAATAATACTTTGAAATATAATTATAACCTAAAAAAGTGGTTTAATGGAAAGGTTATAGTCATCGACAAAATGTGATTAATTAAAAGACAGTCCTTAATGTATTAATGATATTGGGAAAATTATTTTGTGATAAAGAGGTGATTGATATGAATATCTTAAATTGGATAATAATAATTTAAATGGAAGTAATATTTTTATACGGGAAGATTAGTTTATTCTTTAATTAATAGAATTTGTAACACTATTGGATCTATTGATTATGGTAAAAAATATATGGTTTTATTCATAGAATTTTGAGGCATTCATGTTTTTGTTTATATTTTATGGTGATTCTAGTTATTAACTATATTAATAAGAATATATCACTATGGTATAAACTTATTTATCAAATGATCATTAAGACATGTTGAACGATATTTTTAAGATTACTATTGAGTTTGGGAAATTTGGTGAACCTATTTATAAACATTTAATTTCTAAATAGTAACATGGTAAATTATTTATGTAATGTTTTGGGTATTTATTTTTGGAGGTATCTAGAGATTAATGAATTATATCACCATATGAAAAATTTTAAATATTGGGTAACCTATGGTAGGTATTTTTATTTGTGATTATAATGAATTATGTATGGAATGACTAATCATTCTATTTTTGTATCTTATGATATGTTAGTGCATTAATCAAAAATATCTCACCTTCATTTCATGGAAAATTAGATGAAGTGTAAATTGATTAAAAAAAATAGAGTGATATTATTCTTATAAAATAAAAAAATACCAGGTATGTATTTTTCCTTATATTTTCAGATAAATAAATCATTCCACAGAAATAGTTAAGATAAATTGAATGAAATTAATATCCTAATACAATTATTTTTGTTGAATTGATGTTATAATAAATCATAATTTATTTTATGTTTTAAGGCCTTTAATGTTCCACTAATCATTCACATTTTTATGATTAATGTTCTTTATCACAATCCATTAGTATTTAGGTTTAATTTTCCTCTTCTGTGTCCAATTATATACTTCCTACCTATGTTATCCTTTATAGAAACCTTGTTATGATTTACTTTAGTTTACCATTATTCCACCAACATTAAAATTTTAAGGTAATTATTATTATTTTTTCATGATTTGTGTTTTTGGGAAGTAATTTTCAATTGTTTAACCTCTAATGATTTTAATGAATTTGGAGGGTAAAAATCATTTTAAGTGGGATGAATGTTACATGCATAGATTATTTTATTTTTTTGAAATTTGATTAATATTTTTGATATTTATCATTTTCAAATATGAGTCAGTTTGTCTGGAAATACACAGAATATTGAGCTTGTATTATGTTAAATTCAACAATCATTTAAAACAAAACATAAAATATTAGAATAATATAAATATATAATATTATAGTTTACACATAGATTTTTTAAATGAGGATATTAATAGGATTAACTAAAAAATGATGTTATATTGTTTATGTATGTATATATTAAAATATAAAACTATTTAAAAATTATGTAAATCATTTTATTGAAAAATAATAATGTATAGAAACTTCTTTTACATCAATAAATTAATCCAACAAATTTTGTTGATGAATTTAAATGGAATTTATATATTATATATTACATATAATATTTCACAATAATATTATGTTATCTCAAAGAATGTGATAAAAATAACCCAATGGTATACTTAGAAATTATTTTTCTTGTAAATATTATATTTTTTGGCTTTTAGCATACTTAGTTTGAAATTAATTTATACCAATATTAGAATTTAATCTCATGAAAGAAATATAATTTTTTTAAAAAAATATCCAAATTAAATTAGGTTAAATTGTTTTGATTTCTTTTTGAAATTTAATTTTATAATTAATAATGAATTATACTAAATTTCCTTTGATAATAGTAATTTTTATTACATAATTGATATTGATGTGATCAATTTTTAATTTAAATAAAATAAAAATCAGTTCAATTTTTTAATAGTACAATTTATTTTCTTCATTAGAGTCAATTTTATTTTAAAATTAGAAATTAGAAACATTGATAAATTTTGATCATTTTCTTCTTTAAAAACCCTATTTTTCATCATGACTACCTGATTAATTTTAATATAAAATTTCCAAATTAATTAAATTGAGGTTAGTTGGTCCTACCAATATTACATTATTCTGGGTACTTACAAAAATATCACCCCACCTAAATAATGAATGAGAACTCCTCCCTTCACTTTTTTACACATATAAATCAATTTATATGGTCTAAACCCTACCCTAATCTCATCAAAAAAACCATAAACTCATTCTAGAATATGTAATGTGAATGTAAATAAGAAATAGTATGTTTTTATTGAAAACATAAGTTGAATGAACAAATAAGTGGTAATATTAATCAATGATCATTTTTGTGTATTTTGTTCCTTTGTATAATTAAATTTTCATTATAACATTATTTTATTATAAATCCATAATAATATAAAAAATTAGAAGTTGTTACAATAATCTTATGACTTCAAATCATCTCAACTGACAAAAAATGTGATACAAATTCATTGTTCATGTGTATAGTGGACTTCATCCTCATGAAATAATATCATTTGGTTTTATATTACCATATCTCAATGATAGATACAATAATGTATTTATAGTTTATATATTATATGTATGATATTATTATAATTATTATTCAATTAATATATCATTCATTTTTTCATGTTTTCTATTATTTATGAATATGAAAACATTTCTCATGCATATGACAGACTATTGTCCAGCAAAGTGTTGTAATTAATGAATGCATTGTATGTAATTTATTTAGTATGGTTTTAATGAAAATATTTTATATACAAGATATAAAATCAAATATATAATGTTAAATTTTTTATAATTATATTTCATTCAATAATTAAATAAAATTTAAAAAATGTTCATATGAATGTATGACCAACCTACGATATGAATAATGAATTTCATTTCCTAGAATTAAATATTATCTTTTACTATTACAACATATAATCATAATATATATGATATTAATATCATTTTTTAAAATATTTAGATTATGAGACCATTATCTATGTAATAGGACAAGAAATAACACATCAAAACATATAATATCAACAACATGGTTATTACCTATAATGTAACATTAATAGTGAAGTGTTATTTAATGGGAAATAAAAGGCCATAAGACAGTAATATATGGTATGATATGTATAAATATTATTCATTAATAGGTTTATAATAAAATAATATTTATTATAAGGGATGTAATAATGTGTATGGTGGATGTCAAGACATAATTTAATGAGATTTCTTGTCTCTTTTTTAATTCAAAGAGACATATGGAAATTCACCACCTATTTCTTTTGGGAAATATTTATACTAAAACTCATACATATTCTATGAATAATTTATTTATTTTAATGATATTTATTGTTTCATTTTATTTAATGATTTATTAGTGCATACAATTTACAATGCTACTACATTTGTAAGGGATTATTTTCTAACTTTTTATATCCACGAGACACATTCCATATTCACCATCAAACTATTTTATATAGTGTGAATAATTTGAATGACGGGTTTTTCTTATTGTTATACTGATAATTATTTGTATTTAAATATCCATTTCAATATCTCGCTTTTATGTGGCTTAATATAGAAATATAAAAAATCTTTATGATTTTTAAGTAGTTTATCATAATTGTTAAAAATTATGATTTTAATGATGAAATATTGGGATCTAAATTGTAGAAAATGGGATAAAATTTACATTATATGGATATTTCCGGAGAAACAATGCGTTGGTATATTCTTTATCTACTAATTTAATCGTAATTTCAAATAAAATATTTTAATAGATAGTTGTCTTTTTTGTAAAAAACAATTTTTATTTAGAAATCATGTTTTGTATAAATGTTATCAAAATGCTTTATAAAAAACATTTGTTTTTTGAAAAAAAAATATATCATTCATAGGAAATGTTTTAAACGACTTTTAAATATTTTTTTATATGTTTTCAAGGATCTTTTTATAGAAATTCATTTTCAAAATGTATTATTTTTTAAAACGTTTTTTCAAAGAATAACGGATATTTTATGGAAAAAAGTTATTAATGATTATTCAAAATCAATTTTCATAAAATATGACATATTTTTATATATCCAATTTCTTATTGGGGATATGTTCAAAGCATACCATTCATACAATTAATTTTAGAGGTTTTTTCTTATGATTATATGTTCTTTATGAAGACAATTCCTCATACATGGGTTATAACATGAAAAAATTATTATCTAACCTACTTATGTTCCATGACTTATGTTATGATAAAATGATGAATTATAAAATAATATAGATATTTTCTATAGGTTATGATATTATTAAATAACATTGAAACACTATTTATTTTTATGGGTTATGATATGAAAAATTTTAATGAACTTGTGAAACACAAAAATATAATTCCATTTTGTGATGGGTGGGAGTTATACTACAATAAAATTAATTGGGTAATGAAAAATGATCTATGAGACCAAAAGAGAATATGGGTGGTTATCATAATCTTGAAAAGTGTGTTGCATATGTGATTATCCAATGACTAAAAAATAGGTTACATGGGTATTTATCCCAAACAATAGTAGGTATACATGTGGTTAGAAAAGTATTAACATGTTATGAATGACTTGGTGGGTATCCTTAACATATGATTTTCTATGATTTTTTATATTCCACAATTACATGCCTTATTCAAAAGAAATAATTTCGTGGATCATGTCACTCGATTCCCTTATGATTAATTTCTTCTAAAATCAAAATCATTATTCCATGACTCAATATTATGATCCTTGATATGCATGACAAGGTTTTAAAATGTTATGTTCAGGTTTTCATACCATTATGATCATGTTATCTTTTTTTACCCTTATTGAGCATCTAATTTATCCCTTTATTAGGATTTCGTTACCCTTATTATGAATAAATATTTTTATGTATGTGTACTAATGGGGAAGAACATAGGGGAATATATTAAAGATATTCAATTAATTAAGATGATTTTGTTCAACACATCTAAAGGGACTAAATTATTAGAATTGTCTTGTGTTTGTTTCTTTAATATAATATTTATTAATCTATAAAGGTTTAATATACATATATGATAAACATGAGTTTCTATATTTGATACCTTATTATTAGATTTGTTATAATAGGAAATAAAATAGAAATTACATAGTTATGATTTATAAAAAATCATTGGAAAATTCCACTTGTGTTATAACTTAAACATATAAAGGATAATTTTTTTATATAATGGATTATCTATGATCTATTGAATAAAGATAATATTTTTTATGTAGTATTTAGATCATATAGAAGGATCATGATTTGGGAATAAATAATATAAAGATGTGAATATATGAAAATTATATAAAGGAAAAATAACTTATTATAATTTGTTCATATAATATAAACCACATAAAATCACATTAAGAACACAATACCAAATTAATCAATGACAAATGAATAATATAATATGTATTTCATGAAATTAATGGACTTATACTAAAGGAATACTAACATGATTGTTGGAATAATAATATTACAATTATGAATTTTAAAATAGAAAATTGAATAGTAACATCACCTATAAAATTATATATAAAATTTAGGTATCTCATAAATGAAAATATGATATAATTATATCACATATTAAGTAGATAAATTTTATAAAAATGGCAAAGTATGTATAGGTATTTTTGTGAATCCAAAATTTTTATTTAAAAGTTTATAATTCATATAATGATTTAAATGAAAATTTATTCATTTATTAATAATTCATTGTATAATAATTAATGGATAATTTTTTGATATATTAATTAATTTTTAGACGTGTTATATAATAAGTTATAATTTTAAAACTCTTATTCTATCAATAAATGATGATTTTATTTAAAAATTAAATTTTGATATTTAGAAAATTAATTTTATTAAATGGAGTATATTTTTGAAATATAAATATCTAAAAATTGTTAGAAATAATTTTTGTAATTTTTTTAAAATAGTTGACTTTTTAGAAAATAGGGAAATTTGATAATTTACAATTTGAGAAAAATACATTAATATTTTAGTTATTCATGATGAATCAATGATATACACTCATAATACTGAACTCCAATTAATTGTGTATTATATATTTATATGGTTCATCCCTATTGATTTTATTCATCAAAAATAATAAAATATTGACTAAATTAATCAAAAAAACACCCCCACTCCTCCCTTATAAATATCACCCCTCACAACCTCTTCTCTACGCATCTCTAAATCCTTGAAGATTTTCAAAACTATTCCCATTATACTTCTCATGACTCACCCCACAAATAGAATATTTTTCCTCAAAAATAATTTGAACTATAGTACCTTCAGGAGGCCCTCAAGGAGAATAGATTCAAGATGTAAATCCTTTTTGTTGACATTTAATTTGCTTAATTTATTTTATTTTCCCATACACTCATTAAATAATCTATCCAAAGATGAATTATAACAATAATATCCTATATATACTATAATATAATTATTTTAATGGAATATCCATTGTATAACCCATTCCCCTTTCCCTTTTATTCAAAAAATGAAAACATCATATGTGATTTGTCGATTTACTCCAATCGTGGATGATGTGTTTTCATTTTCAATTACCTGGTTCAAAGTGGTTCATAAAAACATTATTATCGCTATATAAAATTTTATCAAATATAGTATAAGTTTTATAATGATTTGGAAACGATATATAAACATGTTATTAAATAAAATGATATAAGTTCTGCATGGTCAGAAAACCCACCAATATAAACTAACTCATTTTAATTTACGTTTTATTTGATGAATCACCCGCAAAACATAAAAAAAATGATATATAATATTTTATTAAAATTATGTATGTTCTTGAATAACATATAATATCAATTTTCCAAGTTATTATCATTTTACATGAACATACATACATGTATTCAAGAGAACCGGTCATTAAAACCAATAAAATGAAATCTCTGAGAACAATGAAATTGAATATTTTAACTCATCAAATAGACCATAAATGAGCATATATAATTATAATTAATTATATATATATATATTATTTTATGAATTAAATAATTAAAGTATTTAATTTTATTATCAAGGTCATTAATTACAATTTCTCAATACGTTCAATGATAAGTTAAGGGATTCTTCACAATCCTCCATATTTCCTCCGGGTTACACTTTCTATTAATGAACCGTAATGTTATTCTTAATTATTCCTATGAATTCTATAAAAAATTATATTTCAATTTACCAAAAATATATACATAGTTAAATTATTCTATCATTTATGGGAAAATATATGTTTTATAACGTTCTTATCAAAATTCCCCTGGTAAACAAGCTCGGTTAAAGGTTACTTCATAATTTCATATCAATTTTCAAGTAACATACTTTATATGTTATAATACATATTTATTTTGATAAAATAACTTATTTTATCAAGAAAAAATATATTATTTCATTTATAACATTATGAAAAAAATTATTCCTTTCTGTTCATTAAATACACTTTTATATTTTGACCATAACAACGCCATGGTGGATAATTTCTAACATTTCATAAACACCCATTTTAAAGGATTTCAATTCAGGTGGAAATAATTTATAATGATCTATGGATATTTTCATTTATTAATTTTGATTAAAGATTTTAATTTATTCTTTCATGGCCTCCATTATGATATTTTGTTTGTTTATGTGTAATGACATGATTTTGATACACATTTCATTACATGGGTAACCATTTTGTTTATTCCTTGTGACTGATTCTTCTCATGGAATACATATTCATGAACATTTTATGATAGTTGAACCGGTATTATTATATAACTCATTGGGTAATGTTCAGTATAATGAGACATCATGTCGGGATAGTGAGTAAATCTAATTCCTTTATAATGATTTTTCCACCATCTGCAATGGTCTTGGAAGATAGCCTTCACTCGTAATTTTTTTCATATTGTAAATTTTTTTTGCATTCCTATGATGAAATTATTACATGTTACCATGTACGAAATTTTATTTTTCCTCATTATTATTCATGTTCTAGCCCTTTTATTCCAATATGTTTTTCCTTCTAACACATATTTTATTAATTATTTCTCTGTTTATTACCTTACTCGGCTTTTTCAGCTCATTCCTTTTATCATGTATTACCAATTCTATCCAACATAGATGTAAGGGATATAAATAATTTATGATATCATTATGGATTATTGGTATAAATATTTTTTATTATATTTTCATGTTTTAAATTTTATGTACCTAATCATCCCAATATGATAGACATTATTAAACTCAAATTTTATTTAGTTGTGACGTCTAAATAAAATAATTTAATAATATTTGTAGAAGGATAGAGTCATTATAGTTTATATCAGATCAAAATTTTTACTTTTTGATATTTGGATATTAAAACATTAGCAAAAACCTAGGGGATAATTATACAACTATAGATGAAATATAGTGAATCTTAAGAAATCAAAAGATAGGATACAATTTTTATTTACATGTTTACCCTTCAATTTTCAAATTTCCATTTTTAAATGCTTACTATCTATGTATTCTATGCACCTACCTATAAATTCATTTTCATAGATAATTATTTGAAATATGAGATCATGTTCCACAATCAATGTGATAGGAAATTTTTTGACTACCCTATTGATATTCATAACATATTTTACGATGGAGTAACATATACAGAGTTTATTCCAATACAATTATCATATGTTACAATTAATAATAGAAACATTGTTAAATTTATGACCACACAATAGAAAATAAGTATGATGTTTCATAGAAGCTTAGGAAATTAAAAATAATAAAGAAAATAATAATCAATTCACTACATCACAATAATGTAGGAAGAAGCATCTTGGATGTTTCCTAACGAGGGTTGTGATATATTTGAAATGTGGAAATGAATGTCATACAACTGGAAATTGTTAATGGAAAACAATGATTAATCTAAAATGATGAAGGGATATAAATATAAAAATAGTGTACCATATAGATTTCTATTTCATATATGTGGAGTTGTTGGGTATTATCTAAGTCAATGTTATCTTCTAATGGTTGAAAACAATAATGAGCACCAAAAAATACCATGACTATTCGAATGAGAAAGACCATATGCTGAGATGGATCAAGGTGTTTGATGTACAAATAAATTCTACACCAGAGTTTTTTTTTCCCTATTTTGATTCCATTCATTTCATATTAGCATATCTTAATTGTTTTCTATGTAAAATAAAATAACCACCACAAATGAATTAATTAAATTGGGGAATAATTCTGTGAATATAGTATCATATGACTATTTTTGTAGAAATGGACTTCTTGAAACTCATATTAGACTTCCTTGTGTGAATTTACATGTTATATTAGACATGAATTGGGTATCCATATATAAATCCAACAAAAATTATCAGTAATGGTAAATCACTCTTTAAATCGCAAGGCATCCTCCAATTCATTACATGTGTTAGTAGGAGGATAAATATCCTATAGAATCATCATCTCAATTTTGGATATTATTACCTTATGATATAGAATATATATCTCAAATTATAAAGACAAAGAAGAGAATCATGATCAATGACATTCCCATTATGAGGGATTAAACTCATGTGTTACCTGATGAATTGGTTGGTTTTCCTGGTAACTGAGAAGTTTAGTTCTCAATTGAACTCATTCAAATATCTATGACATTGTCAAATAAATCATAGTTAATGGCCACCATACAGTTGGAATAATTGGAGAAGTTGATACTGGATAATATACAGAAGGGTTTTATATACCAAATGGATTCATCATGGGGTTCACAAATCAACTTCATTAAGAAGAAGGATACAACAATGACCACAATTTTTATTATCATGAGCTCAAAATAGTCATGATAATGAAAATGAATTAACTTTTAGGGGTACATTACTTGTTCGGTCATCTATGTAGGTCTACTTATTTTTCTATGGTGGACCTTCCTTCGTGATATCACTAACTAATATTGAAGAAGAATGATATTCACAATACACCCATTCAAATTATATATGAAGCCTATGAGTTCATAGGGATTCCCTTCAGACTCACCAAAGGAACCTATATTTTCATATACATAATGAATAATTTCATTAGAGATAACATAAAAAAATCTGAGACACTCTTTATCGATGACATTATGATATACTCCAATAGAATGGAGGAACGCATGGAGAATAAGAATACTATGATAATGAATTTAAGAAGGGAGAAACTATGTGCAATGCATAGTAAATGTGAGTTTTTAATAGATTAAGTACCATTATTGGATCATGTTATCACCATAAATGGATATATTTAGACCCTTCCATGAAAAAAGAAACCAAAAGTGGCCCAGACTGACATATATAATATAAATCTATGGTCTCATAGATCTATCTGGGTATTCTTTAAAATTGTTGTGTTTTTTAAACCCATTAAATAACTTGACATAGGAGGGAGTAATATTTATCTAGGCTAGTGAATGTGAATAATGCTTTAAGGAGTTGAAAATGGGGCTTATCACTGAAGCAATACTCACACTACCAACAAGTGGGGAATTCATTGTGTTATGTAGTGACAGTTCAAAGAAGGGGATACACTATGTAGTTATGAAAAACTAAAAATCCATGTTATATACCTTAATAATGTTTCAAATTAAGATTAAAACTATCTCACACATGATCTAGGTTTTTATGAAGTGATATTTAAATTGAAAATATGGTAAAATTATATCTATAGGGAGATTTTTGAGATACATATTGATTATAAGAGCCTAAAATATATATTCACATATATGGATGTTAATACGTGCCATTAAATGTGGTTAGATTAAATCAAGGATTATGACAAATAAATTCACTAAAATCATAGTAAATAAAATTATCTGGCATATACTAAAAGTAGAAAGTATCCTATAATATTATCTATGATAATGGTTGATAAGGATCCAATATTCATCGTCCAGCAAATAATGGACATGGGAATAATTTTTTAAGGAACATCATAAATACATTCTTAAATGATTTCTCAACTATACATTATTTATTAAAAAATGGATTCTAAAATAAATAATGAAAGTAGTTGGAGAAATGTGAAAGCTGTCAAAAATGATAAATAATTAAATTTCAAAACTCACAAGAAATGATTCATAATATTTGGTCCATGACAATGTTTACAATATAATCTAGATATAGTGAAATAGATTATGAATGATGCACACATCTCAAAATTCTCAATTCAACCAAGGAGCACAAATATATTTTAAGATCTATGCTAGAACTATTTGTGGGATAATATGAATAAGGATATCACTGAATATACATCAATGTCCTTAATATGTCAACAAGTAAAGGCTATGAGTAAAATGTCAAATTGTATGATGGAACCATTACCCATACCAAAATGGAAATGGGAACACATCACCATGTACTTTTTTGTTTTATTTATAAATACATCTAGAGGAAACAATTCTATATGGGTTGTTGTGGGTATTCATAAAAATACATATCCCTTTATCAAAATTAGAGTGGATGTCTCACTAGATTAACATTCACGAATATAGATAAGAGAATTGAAAAGGATATATAGAGTACCACTTTCAATTATATCTGATCAATATTTAATATTTACCTCCATTTTTTTGGAAGGCCTTTATCATGCTCTAAACCTTGATCCAAACCTCCATACAACCCATCATCCTCAAAATGTCATCCAATAGGAGTAAAATATTTATACATTGGATGACATGTTGAGAGAATGGTACATAGACATCAAAGGAGGATGGTTCCAATATCTACCTTTTGTGCACTTCTTTTAAAAAATTGTTTCCACTCGAGTATCCAAATAAATCCATATGAAACCATGTGTGGGAAAAGATGTAGAACAATGAACAGATGGGATGAATTTGGTGAATGTGTGCTAATAGCACCCGAAATGGTAAAATAAGTGGTATAAAATTACAAAACAATTCAGCATCACAACTAGGCATCCCAAAAAAAATATATGATCTATGCTGACAATCATATATGTGGCCAAGAGTTTGAGGTTAGAGACATGGTATTCCTCCACATATCTCTACGTAAGAGGATCATGAGATTTAGGATGACAATTAAGCTATACCTTAGACACAAATGTCTCATGTATTTTTTTATCATGTTAGAGTTCTAGCATATATACCAGAATATCCATGTTCCATGTACAGAGTACATGATACGTTCTTCATATCCCTCTTTAGGAAGTAAAAACTAGATCACTCGCTTATCCTAAATCCAAAGATGGTACAACTGGAGAAAGACATATTATACGAAGAGAAGCTAGTGAAGGTTTCATACGATGGAGACAAACTTCCATGAAACATGTCTAGTCATATGCTGAAAGTAACATAGAAGAACCATACGTATGAATGGAAATCATGAAAACTAGATAAAGAAATGAAGGAGAAGTACCCTCAATATCTTTAACTTTAGAATGTAAAAATGAAATATCAAGGGTGAAATTTCATCAGGCGGGAAGAATTCAACAATCCCTAATTCTATCAATGTAAATTCCATTATTATAATTATTTAATATAATATAAATACCATATAATCACATTTAGAACACAATACAAACATTATTAATTAGGATTTAATTAAATAATGGGTATTTGTAGATATTAAGGCACCAATGTATGTGTAATAGTAACATAGACATTAGAGTAGTAATGTAAAAATTAGACACTGTAAACTGGCCAATAGAATAGTTACATCACAAATGATATAATAAAATAATTTGGATACCTTTAAATGAAAATATTATATAACTATATCAAACTGTAAGTAAATAAATGTTTTAAAATTTTAAACTATGTATTGCTATTTTTTAAACAAAAAATGTCTATTTAATGATTAATAATTAATATAAAGATTTACATGAATTTTTTTTCATAAATTAATATTCTGTTTTCTCATTATATTTGGATAATATTATTATACCTCAACTAGTTTGAAAACTGTTATAAAATCATTTATAATATTATAAGTTATATTCTATGATTAATAGATGGTATTATTTTAAAATTTAATTTATCATATTTAGAAATTAATTTTCATAAAATCGATTCAATTTTTGAACATTTCGTGTCTATAAATGGTTAGAGTGATTTTTGGTAATTTTTTAAAATAGTTTCGTTTTTTGTGATTAGTGAAATACGATAATTTATGATACAATCTAAATACTTGAATTTTTGAGTTACGGATTATGTATGGAAGATATACACCAAAATTCTAGAGAATCTATTTATTAATGAATATATTTAGTTATATGGTTCTAAACTATTTTTATCCTTGATCCAATGTAACAAAAAAATAAATATAATATTAATCATATTCCCCTCACATACAATATAAATACAACCCTCACCACCTATTCTCCTCACACCAACAAAGCCTTTACTCATGACCAAATTATCATGAATAATATTTCCAATTCTATACACCATATCCAGTTTCTTATATTCTAAAAATCATACCAATCCCATTTTTCTTAATGATTGTCTTAAGGAGATGAAATTATAGAGTTAAAATCCTCTTTCCCTATGTTTTAATTTATTTTAGTTTCATTAATTTTCATATGCTTTTCTTATATCCTTTATAGAAATATTAATGATTCCTATAGTATATTACTAATAATTCATTTTTTGTTAGTGGGATTTACATCAAAAAACCCCTTATCATCTCCATTTTATTCTAAAACAAAAACATCATCTGTGATGTGTTGATTTACTATAATCATGTACGATGTGTTTTGGTTTTACATTACCGCCAAAAACGATGGTTATAAAACCCGTAATATGGTTTTGTAAAATTTTATCATACATATAATATGTTAAGTAATGCTTTGTAAACAATATATAAAAAAATATTAAGTTAAATTTTATTTGTTCAGGATGGTCCTAAAACCCACCAAAATTAATTAAATCATTTTTATTAATGTTTTATATGATGAATCATCCAAAATCCATATAAAAAATGATATATAAGATCATATAATATTATTTATTTTTATTAATTTCCTACTATTTCAAATTTCGGAGAATTTTTCCCATTTTATATGAATATACAGACATATATTCAAGAGAACCGATCTGGAAAACCAAGAAAATGAATGCTCCCATAGTGACAAAATTGAATACTATAACTCCAAAAAAAGTACATATATTAACATTTTGAAATTTTAATAAATCAAATATGCATATATTAGGTTTTAAATTAATTAATTTGGGGATTTAATATGATTATATTTTAAATTATGTAGTATTGAAACCACTTTTGAACAAAAGGTAAGAAATTATCTCCGTACCTCCATCTTTCATTCTGTTTTTGTTTTCTCTATCTTTATAGTAATGTAATTTTTTAATTTATATTTACACATTCATATTTATTTTCTTATGTCCCAAAAATATTTAATGTGTTTAATTTATAATTCTTTATTTCCAAATGACATTTTTTATAATGTTCCCTTCTAAATTCCTCTAGTTAAGTAAGCCTGATTAAAGGGAACTTTAAAATTTAATTAATATTTTGAAGTAACATAAATTATATGTTTTAAGTATAACCTATTTTTATAAAATACCTCATGCTATCATGAAAAAATATATTAGTTCATTTTTTGTATTATGAAAGTAATTATGACTTTTTCTTCATTATTGACACTTTTATATTTCCCCCTTAATGGTACCGAAGATGACCATTTATAAAGAATCTTAAACACAATTTTTACATGTTATCCATTATGTTGGACATAATTTATCATTAGATTTATATATATTCCCTTATTAATGAAATTGTATTATTATTTTCCATTTTTTCATGGCCACCATTATGATATCCCATTTTGTTATGGTGTATGACATGATTACAATACCCATTTCTTACCATGTGTTACCATTATGTTTATTCCTTATGATTGATTATTAATTTGGATAAAACATTCATGATCCTATAATGGTGGATGAAACTAGACAGTTCTCTAATGCATTGGGTAATTTTGAGTCTCATAACACATTATGATGGGATAGGGAGTAAACCTGATTACATTATAGAACTTTGTCCACCACATGAAATGGTCTTGGTAGTTAGCCTTCACTTGTGCTTATATTATATTGAATGTCATTTCCATGTTCTAGTTATTACATTATTACATTAAAACATGTAATACATGTTAGTATCCTAATAATTATTAGTGTTCCATGACTTTTTATGTCATCATGTTATTTGTTTTAATCCTAGTGTTCTTCTTTATTCCTATGTTTTTTCCATTAGTGGACTTCTCACCTAACCCATTTGGCTAACGTATTCCATAGGTTATCCTATGTAGATATAAGGGATAAGAATAAGTTAGAATATAATAAGGGATTATTAACATAATTATTTTTCAATATATTTTAATGTTTTCAATTTTATGAATCAATTCATCCAACAACACTAGACTTTCTTATCCTTGGTTTGTATTTCATGGTTAATTTTTCCTAAAATCATGTAACAATATGTGTAAAAAGATATTGATTTTATAGGAGGTTATCATTATATGTAAATAATGGGTCACCTATGGAATTAACTAAATTATTAAATGTATATAAATTAATTTTCATATTTTTCTTGAAACAAGTTGATATGTTAACGAGTTAGTAAGTGGATGAGTGAAAATCTGAAAATTCAAAAATATTTATGTATTTATAAACGAGGAATCAACCATATTATAGTTATTTTACACACCAAAACATCCCATCCACAAACACACCCATTTACCCTTTTGGTGATTACAATGATATCAATGTTTTTTACCAACTCATGTGTCCAAAGATAAAATTTAAATAAATTTTAAAATATTTAATAAAATATTGTTTAATAAAAGATACAATTAAAATCATTTTCCGAACAGTTATTATTTTTATCATAAATATATATATATAAATGGAATTAAAATAATTTTTTAAAACATCAATATATTAATATATTTATTTATAAAATTAATGGAACTAAATAATTCATCCAAAATATATTATGTTTTATATTTAAAAAATCATATATTTTTAATTTCAATTATTTGAAAAGGAAATGTTTAAGTGTTTTATATTAATTTTTGTACCTAAATCATTTATAAAATTTAAATATTAATTAACATACTTGAAAAAAAACATTTATTATTAATATTAATATTTTAAACTGAAAATAAACTCTCCCTGTCGTTATGGAAAAATAATAGACATATAAAATTAAATTGAGTGGCATTTTTTTGTTAAGAATTTACATAAAATGATATTAAGTTCATTTTCTATGTACAATGAGTATAAATTTAAAATCATTCAATAAAATAGTATTATGTTATAAGAACACATTACAATGAAAAGAATCCATGTTTTTATAGATATATTGGCCATATATCATATTTGTTATCATGTTTTCCCCATTTTTACCTTACCAATTTCAAAATTAATTACTATTCTAACTATTCATAATGAAATAATAAAAAGTTAATATTTAACTAATTTAACACCCTTATTAAAAAATATGGAATCTTACTTTGGAGATTAAATTTACTGAATTGGTAGAATGACATTATAAAAAATTCATGGATAATTCAATTAAAAGCATTTTATAAAAATGACTTATTTAATATAAAATTGTTTTTATTATTTTCCAATTCATAGTAAAAACCATTAGATGAATATAATAAAAATTATATGAATATATAATCTATAAGTTTATTAGAATTTAGTAATTAATATTGATTAAAATAATTAATAAATGTAACCACACATCCCCCAAATAAATATAATTTTTTAAATAACACCACTTTTTTCTAGGAAATCAATTAATCAATTAATAAAAATTTAATTTTTCTTACACATGTGTACAAAAATATTTATACCCAATAATAAAATTTATATGTGATAGATATAACATTAAATTATTATTAATCTACAGTATAGCATGGTTCATTTGAAAAAGTCGATGCATGTAAAGAATGCTATTAGAGATATTATAATTATTTAAAAAATAAATATATAAAAACTTTTGGGTGTTATATTCTAAACCCCTTATAAAAATTCCACTTGTGTAATTCCATCAATAATATAAAAAAACTATTCATCCATCTTCTTCATCATATCCTTTGATTCCAATGTGAAGCCACAAATTTATGTTTCCACCACTAAACATTGACTATGTGAGTGTGCTTGTTCTATAAAAATTTAATTAATCAAAGGAAAATATATTATAGTTATGCCTAATTAGTGAGATATTTCTCTAGTTTCTTGAACTCATGGTTCAATACATGTAAAGGATAAAGTATGTGCTTCCTAAATAGATATAGGATGAATAAATCATGATATTTAATGATATAATGTGGGAAATTCCATTTGATATGCTATAGTCACAAAAAGATCTAGAATTTTATACAGACAATTATGCATATGGAATTTGTTTTCCTTATTTAAAAATATCATACCTTATTAAAAACATATCAATATGAATACATTATCATTATCCTTAAAATAAAAATTCGATGTATATTTTTAAGGATAATGTTTTTGTATACAATGAAATCCCCTAATGTTCTACGAATAACTCTAAAATATCAATGGGATTTAATTAGAGTATGTCTAAATAGATTTCTTTATACAAATTTATTTTTCAGGATTCAGTTATAAAATTATTTTCATATAGGGGATCATATTTATCAATATGAATTATTAAATAAACAATATTTTTCAATGAAAAATAAACTATAGGAATAAATATATCAATGAAACCATTCAAATCGATAAAAAAGGATCTCTACATGTCTTTTAAATATTCAATTTCCCTATGAGATTTAAAAAAAATGTCTCACACAATAATAAAAATATAATAATAATATCATTCATAAGGGTTTCACTTTTTTAAATCTACATGATGAATTTTGTTTGGAGTTTTATAAAATTTTAAAAATCATTACATTACAATGAGAAGACTACCACACAATGTATTATTTTTATTAAAAAATAATTATTAATTTTACACTCATATTTAATTCATCAAACACATAATTTATTCAAGTCTAGTTTTTTTCTCATCTGGACATCAAAATAGTTCATACTCATCTTTAGGTCCTATAAATATCTTTTCAAACATGGGACAAGAGATAATAATAGTAACAAATATTAAATTATAGGATACCATTTGTCAAATCAAAAATATTAAAAACCAAATATTTTTCACTCTTCCATATTACTAATTGATTTTGAAAAATAAAGAAGGTCCAAATTTTAAAATTGCATGCATCTCAATGAAATCTTTTTAAAACATAGAAAGAAATAGAAACCCAAAAAGTTATTAAGAACATTATATTAATGTATAATTTTTAACTATTTCAAGAATAACTAAATTCCAATTAAATAAATTTTATAATCCTCTATATATAAATCCCTCTATCTTACTTTTGATAATGATAAACATTACCCAGTTTATTTTAGATCAATACCTAGTGTTCTCACCATATAAGCTATGTTGGGATAGCCACATTTCAAATTCGTACTGAGGTCACTGATAATTATATATAATTCCACAGTGACATATAATTAAAATAATTTTTTTATATTTCACATTTTATTATAATTTAATTAAAATTAATTTTAATTTTTAAGGATGTGATTTTCTCTTTTTATATAAAATTTCAAAATATCCCATTTTTTGAACAAATCAAAAAATAAAGGGAAAAATTAATAATTTAATTATAAAGACATTATTTTTGGATAAAAATTAAAAGATACATCCCTGAGGTAGCTTATACACCAAACAAAATAAAACATAAATTATGTCTCTAAAATTTGAATTGAGACTAGAAGTAACTAATATTAAATATCATCTACTGTCATACATTATTTATGTCCTGAATAAAACAAATATTAGTTTTTTAATTTCATAACTTCCATTTTTTTGTTAATTAAATTATAGTTATGGATATTTTCATTTATGGGTCTGTTTTATTTAGTTTCATAATTAGTAATGTTGACATTTGATGTTATAAGGATGTTTAGTTCATGATCCCAACACAACATTTGTAGGATAAAAATGGTAAAATGGGGCATAGTTCCTTCATCACTAGAATGATAACCATGATAATATTATCATTTATATACATTTAATAAAATTTATAGATCAACCTATGAATGAATTAAATGAAAAATGATTCCCATGGCTTCGTGGGAGTGGTAGTCCACTTGTGAACATAAATTAAATTTTTAATTTTTTATGGTTGTAATGGTTTTAAAATAGTTGAAATCTTAACATTCAAGAATAATCTCTTCTCATGAATATAAATATATTAATTAAATACACTTTAAAAAACCTCCATCTGACATAACGATGATAAATTAAAGACATCCCTTCATAGAGCTTTTAATCCATAAATACCCACAAGTGATGTTTTTATTTCTATAATGATATTAATGGGAAATAATTGGGTTTCCAAATAATAATAACAACAATTAAGTACATGTAATAATATAATGTTAATATTATATAATGGTTAAATGTTACTCGAATATGGTATATGAATAAATAAACATAAAATATTTTGGTTAGGATATATACCTTTTTTGTATGTATCTTCATCTAGCTTAAACATTTCGACTTATAAGATTGGTATATTGGAAAGACCAAGACCTCTAGGACATGAAAAAGGTTATTTATTTATATTTTAGATGTTAATTTTTTAATTATAGCGCTAAAAATGTTGATAAATGAGTTGAGGTTATATTTTATAATTAATTGTTGTGGAACCCTTACAATTACATAATGTATTAAAATAATTTAAATTAATTTTCAAGTTAAAGTGGAAGAAAATTAAAATATTATGAATCTAGATTATATATTGTTTTAAAATATCCCATCCTATAATATTTTGACAAGAATAGTTCATTTTTTCACCCATATCTATTAGTTTTAACCCCATGTTTCTATTTATTATAAATCCCATTATATAATTGTTTTTTATTATATAATATTTAGAAAAAATAAATTAAAATTATAATAGAACCATGTCTCTAAAATGGTATATACTCCACACAATATCCCATTCATTTTTCCAAATATATCATATTTTCATTTAAATCATTATAAGAATTTTTATTTGACATAATATACCATTAATGTTATTTTTGGGACAACATATGTCAGTTTACATTAATTATCACAATATAGAAACTGAATTACAATATAATAGTTTAAAAGAAAAAAACATGCTATATTGATTTAAAAAATACATAGAACACAATAATTCATATATATTTCATTAATATTTTTTTAAAATATTATTTAATTTATTTTTCTATTACTTGAACATGAAATGAGTTTATGTTATTTACAAACTAAGGTCATTATTTCATCCCGTAAATTATAAAATTAAATTACCATGATAAAACAATTCATTGAAATTAAAATGAACATCTATAACTAAACATATCCTATATTCAATATGAAAAACATATCAGAGATATTTAATTAATGAGAGGGAAATTTTGTTTTTATTCTTTACATAAAATCTTAATATAGTCCATATTAATGATTAATGGAATGAAATTTCCAAAATGAGAAACATGAATGGTTCTGGATGAAAATAAAATTTTAAAATGAAATAAATACAAGTTTTGTGGATATTTTAGGGCTTTGTCTCTTAGTTTTAAACATTTTTTACACTTTTACCCATACTATGTTGAGAAATATTTAACAAGATAAAAATTAATAGAGACCAATGGTCCTCTTTGTAACATTTATAATCTTCTAGATTATATATATTCGATTGTGGATTAGTATTGTTGGTACCCTACGGGTAATTTTTGGGCATGCGAGCCTGATGTAATACTAATTATAACCTCCAAAAGATTTTATAATCACTTTATTGGTAGCTGAATTTACTTGAATGAATTGATAACCTACAAAGAATGTTTTTAAGGCCATACCAGTTTATTCTTTCATGGATGTTGGTTCACAAATAAATACTAACTGATTAATTTCTACATTTATGTGATATTTCACTTTGCTCCTTCGTACTTTTTTCTTTTAGCATAGAGAAGATGTGGAAATCCTTTTTCTTAGTTGTGCTTCGGCTTCGGAAATGTGGATGGCCTTTTATGATATGTTTGAAGTAACTATGCCTTTTTAAACTCAATTGGTGATTTCATAAAGAGCTAGAGATCTTTGCACTTGTCCCCACTACTCCAGAATCTTTTTCACGCTTCTGTAGTGGAGGCTGTTCATATGACATGGATAGCAAGAAATATGTTAAGACATGACTTGCAGCCTTTTCAAATAGGTGCTTCTCTTCCAGGGATTCTCACAGCTATATGAGAGGTAGAAACATCGAAATGGGTGTTTTTCTCAATCTCAATTCATGATTTTTCTATGATTAATTGGATTGGGGTGAAAGGAAACTTTCATATTCTTCTTGGTACAATGGAAGTCATTTGGGAGGCCCCTTTTCATGGGTGGATTAAATTAAAATCTGATGGTGCTTCAAGGGGAAATCTGGGTCCCTCTGGCTTTGGTGTTGCCTGCAAGGACTATCAGGGAAATGTTCTTGGGTGAATCTATAGATCATAAAGTATTTCTTATATTCTTGAATGAGAAATGGTTGGTGTTATAATTGTAGTAGAGAAGCTGGAAGGTGAGGTTGGAACATGCTTTGGATTAATTGTGACTCCACTATTTTAGTTTCTTCTATTCAATCTGGGGATTTCCATCATTCTTGGAAGCTCACTAATCACTGGACTAGATGTATGAATCTCTCTACTCAGGATACCACTATTTTACCCATTCATAAATGTGACTCCAAAAAGGCATGAATGGTAATTTTTTTCATTAGGCTGATCATGTGCCAGATGATCCCCTTCATTTTTTATAGGAAGGATTTTTATAAATCTTCTTCATTCATAATTGTTTAATATTTTTTTTGATAAAAAAATTGAGACAAAAATCAAGGGGACCTTTTTACCAAATATCATCCACCTGACTCAAAATATTGAATAAATTTGAAAATATTAATATAATGAAAGTGTAAAAAAATAATAATAAATTTATAAAATGAAACAAACAACACACCTGAGATATATACATTTTTAAGTATCAAAATGAACTTATACCCAAGTCAACTATATTTTTTATTCCTATCGAATTAATTATATTATATATACTTAAATTAGACTTATGATAATTTATTATCAAAATAAAAATATAATGGGACTTTTTATTTAATCAATTTAATGAAAATAATTAGTAGTGTTACAATAGAAGTATTTTTCCCTTTCCATATAAAAATAAATATTTTTCAAGATTTGATTAAATTTCCCCACAAGATAATATTATAATAATGATTTAAAATTTTATGTTAACTTACTAAAATAAAATTTATAAAAATGGTATAAATTAATTTTAATTTATACACATAAATTAAAATTAAGAATTATAATTGATGAAAGCATATTTTTTATTCATAAAATCTCTTTTATAAAAATATAATTCTTATAAATTAATAATTATAAAATATAAAAACATTATACCTATTTTTAAAAATTTTGTTATTAATATTCATTTCTCTAATTTAATGTCTAGGATATAATGATCGCATATAAATATTAATTATTTTTATTGAATATCAAAATTTTATTATGCTTGGGTTTTATTCGAATAATTATTTCAAGTATTATATTATTTTAATCTAGTTTTTATGGGGTTTAAATTATAACCTCCACCCTTCATGAAATTTTGTCGTATAAATTTATCTTTATTATTGACTAAAAATGTTTTGGATGTTTTTTAAAATAAAAAATATTTTGTTGAAGATAAATCCTAAAAGAATGAAATGAAAATCATTTTTATTATTAAAAAATAAATCTCTTGAAAACTATCATTTTATAAATGGATAACAAAACCTCTTAAAAAATACAGAAAAAGTAAAACATGAATTTCACTTATAATAACATAGAATTGGGTGCTCAGATATAGAGTTCATTAGAGAGAAGTAAAAATAGGGACATGGGGAAAAATAATGTCTTTGTTATAATTGATAATGATTTAAAAGAGGGTCATGATAGATTTAGTAAACTCAAAAAAATTAATTATGCGATAATTAACAACATCAAATCCTCCTAAATCAATGAAATATGATACCTTTTTTAGTTTTATATCTTTTTCCTATAGTTGAGGGATTTAATCATTGTCAATATAGAAAAAAATGAGAAATTATAATTTATTTATCCTCATTCATAAATGTATGATTACAACATTTGGTTGTTCATTGAGAACATTTCCCATATATATGAGATCTATTACACTATGAAATTAGTATTAAAAAATCATTCCTAAAGGATCAACATTGATTTCTAATTGATCAAAATATCCACATAAGGATAATATGATTTTCCTCTTAACAAAATACATTAATCAAAAAGATAATTATTAGAACAAGATCGTTTCAAAAATCTTTAATCCTTTATATGAATATTTATAAATTATTTTCAAATTACTCAATAATAACACCTAGAGTTAGACTAAAATCATCTTATAAATATCTAAGCTAATAAATATTCAAAATAGGGTTTTAAAAAGTTGAAACAATATAGCTAAATTTATTTGGTCTCATATTATTCCATTATAAAAATTATAGTTATCTCTAAATAATTACAAACACTAATAATGTTATTATAAGGATCCATCCATAATGATAATTTATTATATTTCCATTAACTGAGAATTCGCATTATTGAGGTACCAAATATCTTGTAGTTTTAGAGTTTTATTGAATTAATTCATCAAATTACATGATAAATTACATATCAATAGGTGGAAACTTCAACCCCAAATTAATGTTTATATCATATTAATATTCTTTTAATAAAACCTGATTAGTTTTCATGAAACTTCTCCCTCCCTCTCAACATGAAGTCTTATTTTATCATCCACATATATAAACTCAATGAAAAACATATTAAAACTTTGGATAAGAATAAAAATTTCATTATGGTAAATAAAAATAAATAAATCTTCAAGTATAGTTAAAGTTATGAAAACCCATAAAACATGTACTTTTATAGAAATATTTTTTTGAGGTGATGTAATAAATATTTTCTCGTGAAGAAAAAATAAAAATATTTCACCAATAAACCATTAAACCCATATATATAATAGAAAAAAATTATGAAACATGAGGAATCATTTTCATATCACTCTAACATATGGAGTAACCCACAGATCTAAACATGTAATATCCATCTAAATTATATTTGGAGCAACCATAATAAATACAATGTAAATACAATCAAATTTATAATTTGAATAACCATTATAGTCACACATTAAATTACAATCATGTTTATACATTTAATATCCCTCATTATGAACTTCAAAACAAAAATAATCATACATAATGTATTGAGGATAATAATGGGGATAAACATTTGAATAAACTATATCTGGCTAAACCATTTTTATTGAACCATCATGGTGATAAAGCAATGGTATATGCTATATTAGGCTCAGTAATTTATCATATATAATGTTCTATTACCATATCATTAGTAATTTTAGTTGGGGTTTGTCTTAGTGGTAACCCCCCATAATCCTACATGAAAATTTGGGGTTCAAACCCCATGGGGAGCAGGATACTATAGCAGTGTTGTAGAGTATTGCAGGTGTGGAGGAACTATAGCAACGGCGAGCACAGTAAAGGTGACAGGTCACTTTAGCAGCTTTAGGATACTACAGTAGTGGTAGGTACTGTGCAATAATCTGGAAGGCGAGACTGTAGTATTACTATTCACAGAATGAGCCTTAGGCTAAAAATTTGGGCATACAGGCCATGTAATGGGATAAAAACCTACTGGGCCTTCAAGCTATGTAATGTGTCTCCCCTACCCAGTTAAAAGACATGATTTCATTTCTTTAATTATATATGAGGCGTTACCAAAAACATTTTAAAAAAACCCATATCATTTGTAATAAATTTTATTCTATCACATTTTATTAAAAAATCAATTATAATACAATTTTGAGACCATATGAAATCACTTTTAGATACTAAAATTTTCATTCTATAAAAAATGATTACCAAATTATCTAGAAAATTTTAAATAGGGTTTCCAATTAGATAAAAATAAAATAATTAAAAGAAATCAAAAAACACAATGATTGTTATGATAGTAGGAAAATTCATTTTCGTTGTATATGTTAATATATAATGATACTTTTCTCATTTTTTCAAAACGTTACATATAAAAAAAAATTCCTTTTGAGTCATCTTTAATGAATATAAAAAACCCCTTTATAAAATTAACATTGTAGTTCATTAATATCCATTTAAATTCAATCAATTTTTTTGGGGAAAACATAGAACTTGAATAAAATGTGTGTTTGCAGTGAAACTATAAAAGGGTTTCTAAATAAAATTCCCATTACTTCATCCAAAATCATCAAGAATGGTTCATAACATCCTAAATCACAATATTTATTTTAAATATTTACATTATTAAGAAATATTTTAATTATTATTATTCATTTTATTCCACTCATTACCTTGTTATAAACATTTACATAATCATTTATTTCCATGATGGATGTTTTGATGATATTGGATTCATATGTCCAAAATGATTATGTAGGATAACTACATTCAAAGTGTCCGTTATTACATCATATCTAGTATAATAATAATGAAATAATTTTTAGTTATATATATCAATGATAATTTAAAACCCAAAATATATAAGGTTGTGAAAAATGAACTACATTATAATCATGGACTTGGTAGGTCATATGTCCTCGTGAGGTATGTTTCCAATCATCAACCATTACTAGGGAAATAAGGTAAGTATTATTTTATCATTATATTTTTAACAATATATAATAAATTGAATTTTAATTTTTTAAAAATTATTTATAAATATCATCCATGATATTTAGTGATGAAAAACAAATCACATCCTTTCTTGGAGGTTGTTATCTAGACATACAAATGAACGAGGTTATTAGTCTTTAGTGAATGAAATGGTTTGAAATAAAAGATTTATTTTAGGTTTGGAAATATAAATATTTCATTATTATCATATATAAACGTGAATTCCATGACTAGGTTTTATTTTTAGAGATAATGATGTAAAATGAATAACATTTGCGAGTGAGGCGGTGACCCATTGTACACACGTATGAAATTTTTTGTTTCCCAATTGAGAGAATATGATATGGATATAGATTATCACATTAACCTAATTAAATATATATATATATATATATGATACATTTTTTATCATTTTATCGTTACCGGATAATATTTTAATGAGGTTTTATAATATATAAATCTAAAACATTTTGTTAAAAAGTATATCTATACTTTGGAAAATATCCTTCGATTAGCATATTAAGATCTCTATGATTGATAATGTGTCCAATATATGTCTTATATAAATTACCTATATATTTTAAGAATTTATTTGGGTTAATATTATCTAATTAAAATTATTTTTTAAGTGTGGAGAAATAAAATAATGTAGTTCCATTTAATAAGAAATTCAAGGTGTGATTTTGAAATTTCATAAAATAATAAATTAAAATATATTAAATGAGGAGAAAAATTGATCAAAATTTTTAAAATTATAATAAGAGTTGTTTGTTATAGTAGATAATCTCTTAAAATAGAATTATTATGTTTTTCATTTATATTTTTACCCTTTTCCGTTTTGTCCTTACCCTTGTTTAACCCCTTCAATCTTAACTTGATTTCAATGTTTTTTATAACTTCTACATCATGATAGTTTCCATAAATATAAAAAAATACATAGATGGAATATATATAATATTTCTAACTATATATTAATCAATTGTATCATATTTAATTTTTTGTATTATTATATACTTTTATATAATATTATGTTCATAAATTATCAATACAATCAATTATATAAATATTTATCTACATTGACATTCAAAACATTCTAAAAAATAAATTTGATTAAAATATTTTAATATATCCCTAACATCATATTTTTTCGTTCAAATTCATATGTTAAATTAATTAGTCATTTTATACTGATTTTTATATTTTTTAATATAATTTATTTTATTATTAAATTAACTAAAATGTTATTCTCTTTCCAGTGTGAAAACATTTATATTAATTATTTATTCAATAGAATTTTAAAATAAATTATTTTCATGACAGAAAATAATTTATATTGAAAATTAATATTTATAAAAAATATCATTTGTTTACACACATCATAAAAATATACAGTAGTTAGTAAAAATAACTGTGTAACATTTTTTACTATTCCTTACATAAAATATTATAAATGATCTAATAATATCTAAATTGATAAAGAATATCATTTATTATTAATTGGGACTATTTTAGATGATATATAATCCTCTAATAAAATTTATTCAAGTGTTAGGGTAATTTTATAGTTCTTATAATTTTATTTTTAGCATTAATTACATGATTTACCCTTTACCACAGTAAAAAAACCACTATGGTTATAATTAATATGTATCAAAAAAATAAAGGGGTTCATTTGAAAAAAGATTGAACACATAATTACAAATATAGAATTCATTATTTATGATTTTAAATAAATAAGTGATAAAAAATAAAACAAAATTAAATCAATAAAATGTATAAATACAGTACTTATGAAAAATTACTTTTAAAAATATCAATATGATATCATAAGAAATAAAAAATTTAAATTTATTCCAAAAATAATTATTATCTTTTATAATAAAAATGAAAAATTATAGTTTTAAAAAAAATCGAAATTTATTTTAATTTTGTAAAAATATGAAAAGTTAATTTAATTATCAATAATTTTTTTTATTATTCACTATTCATTGAAGAATACATTGTTTTAGAAAAATCTAAAAACATATCCTCAACTAATTTTAAATAATGAGTAAAAATTAAATTTCACTAAAACTAGTTAAATTTTATAATATTTAAATAAATATTAAAAAAACATGTAATATGTGAAATAAAAATTTGGTAAAGATAAAAAATTTCCCATGTAAATGAAAAATTTCATAATATTATTATAATAAATATAAATAAAAAAATTAAAACAATGGAATTTTTTTTCTAAAATTACCTTCTGGGTTACTGTTAGGAAAAAATCATTCAAGGTGTCCTCTAAGTATTTTTTTGGGTGTCTTTTGATTATTTGACAAAAGCCAAATGATAGTGAAGGAGTATGGTTTGTGTTTATCAACGAAATGTTTTTAAGGTTGTGCAATTTTCTAGTGTATTCCAAATTATTGGGCCTCAAAATTGGGAATTGGTTTGAAGCATGGAATAAAATTGAAAAGGAAGAGAAATGATGATTCTAGGACATGGATCGCATACCAGGTCTGATAAGATTATGTGATCGCATACCATGAAGCATGAAAGGTATGTGAGTGTGGTTTGCGAAACTAAAAACTTTTCATGGAAGAATGTGGTGTGGTACATGGATTGATAGTGGTTATTGGAGGAGATACATCTCATGGGATCCATGTAAATACATGGAGGGAATTTGAAAAGCACTTCGCAAGAAGTTTTGCGGATTACGGTGGTAGAAATTATAGTATGTGGTAGATGTTGGAACGAAGATTTGGAAAATCATGGGTTATCAGAATTTTTGGATATCATTCCTTATATAAAAATTGTTAATCGTACTAATTATTTTTAAGATTGAATATTTTTATAGAACTCATTTTTTCTCTGAGAATTTGGAAAAGTACGAAGGATATTCATGAGCGATAATCTCGCGAAGGCTGAAGTGGTTCACACAGAAGAGATTCTATCAAATGTTTTTGCCTAGAACTATAACATGAAAATGAAGCGGTAAGCGACTGTAGTTCATGAAGGAAGTCCATGAATATAGAATAGTTTGTAGATATAGGGTAGCTCGTCGAGGAGGTTCATGGAGTCAGTATATAGAGGTGGTAGGTGACAGTAAAAGAATATGATGTTTGCAAACATAAGAGGCTCACGGAAGAGGGAGCAGTACACGGAGAAGGTGGTTCGCGTACCCTTCTCAGTGCACAGTATGTAGAGGAAAAGGTGGGTAACGGTTTCCACATGGAAGCTTGAGAAATCTTCAATTCAGTTTGTGAAAGTATTTTCTAATACCTAGTAATATTTGAGAAGGTTGAAGTCATCTACGGGTGTAGAAGGGACTTCAGCAGGGCATTTCCCTAGAGTTGTGGATGTTGGAATTCATGAAAATGAAGTGACCTACGTGCCTATAAAATGTGTTTGACATACAAGTCGATAAACTATTTGTATATTACTTTCCAAGAGAAGTGAGCAAAGGAAGAGGAATATGGTGACACTCTCTACTCAAAATGAGGCAAAGAATGTTGCATCATGAGTGACCCTTGGGAATGCTATTAGAATACTCAAAACATTGTTAAAGTAGTGATCCAAGACATTGAAGATTTATCTCGAACATTTTACTTTTTATTATCCAGGAGCCTTAGTGAATTTGGTACATTTATAAATAGCCATTGTATGCTCATTGGACATTGTGGAGTGAGGTTGAAAGAAGTAAAAATTGATGTGTCTTTTTTATGATATCATATCTGGTTATATATTTCAATAGTAGGAAGAAGGAATTGAGTTTTTTCTAACTACGAAACTAGATACTAAAGGGAGAATGTTTTAAAATTCCATACATTAATTCACCACACCCCCTTCTCAGGGTATTAGATCTAGTGGACCTAACAATTTGTATCCTAGAGAAAGGTTAAAAGTCAGTGGGTTTCTCTCAAGAAGAAGAAATGGAGGTGGTAAATAATAAATGAATTTAAACCTTTGAGGGAAATAATTTTCAACAATGTAATAATCAGATGCAGCAGTACATCCAATCCATAGGGATGGATGTCTTCATATCCACTATGCATGGAATAGTAGCTGACATTAATAGTGGTTCTTTATTAGAAGCTAAAACAAATAAATTGGATACTGAAACTAAAGGGATCAATGCTTTAGGGGGATCCCTATCAAATGAAATTTATATAAAGGTGATGTCCTGTAAAACATTACATGAAATGTGGTAACGTTTCATAAACTTTAATGAGGGTGACACAAAAGTCTGAGAAAAAAAGATGTATGATATATGGAATAAGTATGAGGATCTCAAAATAGATCCTAATGAGACTTTTGATATGTTCTTCAAAAGGATAAATATTATCTTGAATGATATGTGAGGTCTATGAGAAGTCATTGAAGATATAGATATTGTGAAATGTATATTGAGGAATCTTTCACCAATGTTCAATCAAAAAGTTTCAGTATTGTAAGACAATGACCAGAAATAACTGACACAAGACTACCTAAATATTACCCTTGAAGCATAAGAAATGAGAAATACTGAGGACAATGTATTGGAAAAAGGGAAGTTTATTGAAGTTGAATTTATGGCCATTAAGAATATCTTTATTGAAGACAGTCCTGAGGATGTCAATAAGGATGATGTCATGTCATTTATCTCCTAAACTATGCAAAGTGGAAAAGGTAACTTCAAAGGTAAACATCCACTTTCATGCTTTCGATGTGAAAATATTGGTCAATTTCCACAAATGTTTGCTAAGATTTTTCATCATAAAAATGAAGAGAATGATGAATTTACCCAAAATAAGTATTCAAAAAATGAGAAAGGGAGGACAAGTACAAAGAGAAAGTTTATAAAAAAATAATAATATGCTTTCAAAAGATGATGAATGTTCAAAATAATTTGAAGAAGAAGTGTTGGAGGACTGCAATGATCATAATATAGATTCTTTGGTGGAAATTGTTAGAAATTATTTAACAATAGTTGAATGTGACAATGAAGAAGGAGAAATTGAAGGAAGGGTTGATCTTTAGGCTGAATTATAATCTTCACTGGAAGAGGTAGATATTTTGATAGCCATAACAATGAAATCTAACTATTTTTTGTGATTCCAAACTCATTATAAAATAGCAATAAGAATAGAATTCTGAGCTAAATTAAGAAAATGAAAAGATGAGGTCTTTAATACCAGAAAGCTCAGATATGGTCATTGAGTACAAACTCAAAATTGAACAACATAAAACAGAAATAGATGGTTTAAATGAAACTCAAAAAGGTTAAATCAAACGTGTCAAACAACTAGAAGAAGAAGTTGTCCGTCTACAATGATTAATAGATGATCAGGATAAAATTTTAATTGTTGGTTCAACATTAGAAAACAAGATCAAACATAAAAAAATAAAGATGATATTTGAGTAGAGTGGTCTATCAAAACAGAAATAACAATCAATTATAAATGATAAGCCCGATATAGGGATTGATATAAAGCATAATATAATTATAATTCAAGTAATACCACAAGAATACACTCCATGATTGATGATCTATTTGGGCATGAAAAGAATAAGAAGATTCAGAAAACCCATGGCACAACTAGTGATGCATCATTTCCACATTGGAATATATCTCAAATAATATGATATTGTTGTGGTATGATGGGACACTGTCCAAATATATGTTCCACAACATAGAGGTATCAAAGGGAACTTGACTAATAGAGGTGGTAGTACAAAGCTTAACTTCCTGGTCAACATTTGATGCTCATTATTTCAGGTGTAAAGGACTCTGACATATGAAAATATATTGCTCATAAACTATGCATTGAAATGTGCTGAGGCAGACTGAATTTGTTCCCAAAAACTAGGAAAATGTATCATCAAGAGCACTAAAAATTCCAAATTGATTTACATCCCTACAATATGATGATGGATCATCGTATACATATAAATATCAAGTCTATCATTCAATGCATGTTATGAAGTGAAATACATAGGTCAAGAAGAAGAGGAAAGAGAAGGAAGTGGTTGAAGAAATTACATTCAAGGCATTAGATCGCCCTTGTATATAGATAATTGACATTGTATTCACATCCCATTTGATGGGAAATAAGGATCTACTTACCTGAATTAAGTATTGTAATATATGGTAATGATGAGGGGAGGAAAATTATTAGTTTAGGAAAAGCTATGTTTAGATGAAAACACATGATACGAGAAGATTTTTTGGTTATAGAGGGGCTTAGTCCCAACTTGCTAAGTTTCAATCAATTTTCTGACTCAAGCCTTGCCATATGTTATTCCATGAAATTATGTATCACCATGGAAAAGGATGGTGATGTTGTGTTGCAAGGAAATCATATGAAAGGGAATCTATACAATGTGAGTAGAGAAGAGTATATGTGCATTTTTACAAGGATGAAGAAAAGAAGTTATGGCATAAGCATCATGGCCACATAAGAATCGGTTCCATGGAAGATTATGTGAAATATTATGCATCTTTAAATATTCCTAGATTATCACATGATCATACTAATACATGCGATTTCTGCCAATAGGGGAATTTCTTTCGAAAGACATATATGAATAAGTAGAAAAAGTCAACAAGACTACATTATTTCGTGCATATTGATGTGTGTGGGCAAATTTCACTTAGTAATACTGATGGGATGATATATTATGTTATATTCATTAATGAAAATAGTATAATGGAAATAGATTCAATAATCTCCCACAAATCTGAAGTGTTCACTTGCATTAGAATATATAAAAGGGAATGTGAAAAGATGTTTGGTTGGAAAATATTAACTATTCGAACAGATAATGGAACAGGGTTCGCAAATAGCCAAGTGGATGATTATCTAGAAAAACATGTGATAAGGAATCATGTTTTAACAGTATGAACTCCATAACACAATGGAGTAGTTTAGAGAAGAAATCATATTTTCAACTACATGGAAAAAAAATGCTCGATGAGTAAGGCCAACCAGAAATTTTTTAGAAATATGTAGTGAGGACAGGAGTATACTCTTCAAATTAATATTTACATTGTCCAAAAAGGGATAAAACTCCATACGAGTTATGGAATGGAAAAAAGAAATCATTAAAGTACTTTTAAATATTCAGAAATAAATGATTCATTCCCAATAAAGAGAAACATTGAAAATATGATTCTCGTGGGGATAATGGGATATTTTTTGCCTTCTCAAATAAATGAAATGAATATAAATTCTTAAATAAATGGTTGGGAATGATAGTTAAAAGTCATGATGTGACTATACTAGAAAATGAACAGAATCATCATAAAATACATTAGTAGACTCATTAGAATAATGATGAAGATATGAAAATATCATGAGATATTCTAGATTAGTAGATTGATTCAAAAGAAAACTCATATGATGATAATAAATCTGTCACTTTCTATTGACCAACATGAAGATCTAAAATTGATTTACATAACATAATTGGTGATCCGGTAACACTAGTGCAGACAATATGAATGACATCTCTAAAGAAGTCATCGTACATATCACAATTGGGGCCTAAATGCTTTTATGAAGCAGTTGGGGATGAGAATCGGGTTCAGGCAATGTATGTAGGGCTTGACCAAATTGATAAAAATCAAACATGGGAAATTGTTTCCAGAAGAGAAAACAGAATGTCATATAGAAACAATGGGTATTTTGAAAAAAAGTTAATGAACATGATGTTGTTATTCAAAATAAAGCATGAATTTTGTGCCAAGGGTACACCCAAATAGAGGGTATTGATTTTGATAAGACATTTTCACATGTAGCCTAGCTAGAGACAATTAGATTATTCCTAGCCATAACTTGCAACAAAAGATTAATGTTTTTTAGAAGGGTGTTATGTAAGCATTTCTAAATGGATTTCTAGAATAAGAAGTCTATATTGAGAAACCAAAGGGTTTTATCACTCATGAAGAGGAGAATGGAGTTTTTCAGCTAAATAACTCTTGATATGTATTGACCTAATAAACAAGAACATGGTATTCAAGGCTTGATAAATTTCTAAAGAAGCTCAGTATCTAGTTTGGTGGAGTTGATTACAATCTGCCTTTCAAAAATGGAAATAGTTAAAGGAAGATGGTTCCAGTATATGAAAATGAAATACTATTTAGTGGATCAGATGAATCAAAATGAAGATAGTTTTTTGAGTTAATGAAAAGTGAGTTTGAAATGTCGATGATAGGTGAGATTACATTTTTCCTTATCTTACTTGTGATGAAAGGAAGTAATTCCACATTTAATTCTCAATATAAATATTCCATGGAGGTTTTGAGAAGATTTACATTGGATAATTCCAGAGAGATGAAGAATTTTTTTGCTACCTGGATGAAACTTTCATGAGATAATGAAGGCTAGGCAATTAATATCATGTAATAAAGGAAAATCATGGGATGTTTGTTGTACCTGACTACGAGTAAGGCCTAATATTATATTTTCCACATGCCAAGCTGTGAGTTATAAAAGAAATCCCATGTAGATTCACATGATTGAAACAAAAATAATTCTTCGGTATAACAAAGGAATAATAAATTTTGGCCAAATGTATAATGACAAATCTCAACAAATGTTATTGGGATATAAAGATTTGGATTTGGTTGGTTTATATATGAATGAAAATAATTATTGGGAGGGGCCTTTTATATTAGACGGTAGTGTGTTTCTTGGTTAAGCAAGAAACAAGATTTCATTTCATTGTGCACCGTAGAATTTGAATACATTGCAACTACATAAGCTTGCACACAATTATTATGGATGAAGCAGAAACTAGAAGATGTGGGACTTGAAGTGGTATATCTAATTAGGAAACATTGTGATAATTCATCTCTTATAAATTTTCAAAAAAATATATTCCATCACTTAAGGACAAATCAAAATGAAATAAAATATCATTTTATCAATGAGAAAAATAGCAATGTTTTTGTGAAATTAATGTATGTGCCTACAGAACAACAGGTTGCGGACATTATGATAAAGTCCTAGCCCAATGAATCATTTTAAAGGAATCAAATGGTTTTGCGAGTCTATTCAACTTCCCGAACTTAAAAAAGTTTGAATTTGGGTCTCCCTCCCCCAAAGCTATGATGTGTCTTTCCCTAATGTGATGATATGTGTTCTTCACCATGTTAAAGAAAACCTTGATGTACCCTTTGGATTTGATGAAAAATGGGGAGAAAATGTGACTATTAAAGGGGAAGAAAAGACACAGCTCTAGGTGAGAACAAACACGCAATGATGATGTTAATTGGATAAGTGAGATACGGGAGTTGAAGCTGAGCTCAAGCCAGTTAGAGGAGTTAGAACATAGGGGAGCATTATGTCTGACGATGATAGAAGTGATCAATCCATTATTACATATCACGATGGATGATCATTTTTATGATAAGAGTTATCAACAAACCCAAGGGGGGTATTGATGGGAAAAATATCTCAAGGTTTCCTCTCTATTTGATTTTGGGGTTTTTGTGTTTTTCGACAATTCCAAATGACTTCAAATGAGTAAGGTTGGTGTTTGTCGATGACCAATTTTTAAGGTAGCATTATTTCCCAATGTTTGCAAAATATTGGGGCCTAAAAATATGTAATTAGTTTTAATAATGGAAAAAGAAATCAGAAATGGAAGATAATTGAGAATCCCATGATAAGAATCGTTTACCATGTATGAGAAAAGTACATGGTCGCATACCAGCCAATGGCAACGGTACATGGGTGCGGTTTGCAAAACTGAGAATGGTTCGCGATAGAAGGTGTTGCGGTATACAGAATTATTTTCATCAGCGGAGGATATTGATCGCACAGGAGAAAAGGAAGTACACTAATTGTATATTAAAATATGTTCTCTATAAGGGTTTCAGTTCTTGGTGACAAAATTATTGGCATGCGATAGAAGTTGGATAGATTATTTCGAAAATCATGGGTTAGCAGATTTTGTGGATATCAATGCCTGTATAAGACTTTCTAATATCACCAATTACTGTGGACATTAAATATCATTAGAGAACACATTTTTTCTTAGGAAATTTGGAAATTTTTGAAGGAAGATCATGAGGGATAATCTCATGAAGGCAGAAGTGGTTCACGTGAAAAAGATAACACCAAATGTTTTTTCCATGAATTGTAACCCACAAATGATGTGGTATGTAGAAGTAGAAGGCACGCTACATGATAGTGGTTCATTAAGGTATTCCAATAATAGAGAGTAATTTATGAACATAGGGTAGTCTGCTAAGGAGGTTTATGGAGTCGTTATGCGAGGAGGTACATGACATCGAATGTAGAGACATTCCATAGATAGAGGTGGTTTACAGAAGAGGTAGCTGTATGTTGAGCTGGCAGTTCACGTTGCATACAAGATACACAGTAAACAAAGGAGAGAAGGATCGAGTGGTTCATAGTGTTTCACACAGAATCTTGAGAATGCTTCAAATAAGTTTGCGAATGTTTTCTCAAACACTTAGCAGTAGTCTGGAAGGTGAAATTTATCTACGGGTGAATAAGGGACTTCAATAGAGCTTCTACATATAGTTGAGGAAGCTAGAATTCATTAAAATTAAGGTACATATATGTCCATAAAATTTTCTTGACCTACAAGTCTACAAACTATGTGTGTATTCCATTCTAAGAGAAGTCAGCAAAGAAGAGGAATATGGTGACCCTTTATATAGGTAGTGAGCAAGATAAAGAGGCATAGGGAGTGACCCTTGGGAATGCAGTGAGAAGAATCTAAACATTGTAAAGGTAGTGAGCCTAGGAATATAAGATCTAGAGTGAACATTTTACTTATTATTGGATGTGATACTTAATGAATTTTGTACATCAGTACATCCTCTTTGTATGCTCCTTGTACATAGCCCAGTTAGGGTGAACCAAGTAAAAAATGTTGTGTCATGTGCATGATTTCATATCTATTTATATATTTATATGGGATGAAAAGAGAATTGAGTTTTTTCTATAAAAAAACAATATCCAAAAGAGATAATGTTTTAATCATCGATACCTTGATTCACCCCCGCCCCTCTCTTAGGGTATTCAACCTAGAACACCCAACAGTTAAATTCTTCCCCCTTTTATGAAATTACTACATTGCAAGTTTATTATCATTTTAATATTATGTGGTTAAATTTCCTTCGTAATAATTTTAGATTCACATTTTGATTCCCTATCCTTCTGATTTCACCACAGAATTATATCTGTGTGAATTTACATTTTTTCTCATGTCATAATGAAATTCATAAATTTAGTCTATCGATAAAAAAACCGGAATTTCACTTTTACCACAAGAAACCTAGAATAATCCATTTATAAAGTCAATGGATTTTTTTTTAATTCAAATATTTCATTAGAAAATAATGAAGAATCCATTCATGTAATTTTCATTATTTATTAACCTATTGACATGTAAAACATTTCACAGTAATGTCTATAATATGTAATTTTATCCCTTTCCACCTATAATATTCATGAATTTCCTTACTTATCATAGTGCTAACAGGATGACATAAAATTGGATCTATATGATTCACCCTACAAATACCAATTTTTTATAGAATCATAAGGAAAATATAATATCTTTTCACATATTATAATTGTTCATTTATCATCATTAAATTCAAGATACATAAAATTCATAAATGATTTGGCATTTTCTTGTAAAAAAAATACCCTTACACTATTATTTATTAATAATATTTGATATATATGATTGTATTAAAACATAAAACAAAATAAGTGAAGATCATATATCGACAAATCCTAGGCCAAAATTCATCTAATCATTAATCAAATGCGATGTTCTAAATATAACATGGATAATATCCTACTATTATTCGAACTCAATGTATCATATTATTATTTTTAATTTACCATGATGGTAATGAATCATGAAATAATAATCCATGATCAAATATAACCATCTTTTTTGTCTCTTGATTAACTCTTTCTAAATTAATATATACTTCAAACAATTGTGACCTGTATTTATTTCCCACGTGGTTCCATATAAAGGATGCCTCTATATTTTATGGAGAAATTTGTAAAATAGTTATGTATAAATAATGTATGGGTTAATTTCACTCATGAGGTTTCATTTTACATGAAGCATAAAAAATTGACTATTTATTTTCCATTAGTACGTGGCCATGACCATTAAAAAGCCTTAAAATTGAGGAAAACACATCATTTCGAGTGGGAAAGGAAAAAACATAAACTTTATCCAATATTATATTTTGTTCCTCATAAAATTCATCATATTATTTTATATTGGAAAATTTAACTACTTTTTTAGTTAATATATTCTATGGGCTAAAAACCCATGAAATTTTTTCAAAAAACAAAAAAATATAGATTTTAACCCAAAGAAATATAAGAATATTAGATTCATTTTTAGGCCTTGGACATTCCTAAATCATTTATCTCATTGAATAATCTATAGTTATTCTATGTTTACTCACAATTCAACCAGGGAGAAAAATATTCATTAAAATCATATTTTATAAATTTTCATAGGTATCTTCATTTATTTTATGGGTTTGAAGAACATTAATCGATTTATTTTTCATTATAATCATATTAATTTCAAAAAATCAAGATACCATTAATAAACAACAACCACAAACATATCAAAATAGTGATGGAATACTCTATTCATAAGAACTATAAATATAATAGGTTTGTTTATATAGATAAATTTAATAACCAAAAAATCATAATGACAATATATATTATGAAATGGTTTTTTTAATTCCATCCGCATTAAGCTTTTTTAGATTGTATATGAAAATTATGTTAAACTTATTAAAATAATTATCTTATATGATATTATAAAAAATATCATCGGTATGTTTAAAAGTGTACATGTTTTTAATAGAAATGTTATTTGAACCTCTATAATCAAAGTGAAGTTTCATTGATCCATCATGATTTAAATACAACATAACATATGAACCCCATAGTGAAGCGCAATAATGAAAGGAAAACACAATATAAACCCAATTTATTTAGTATTTTACTATCGGTACATTATTAATCTATATAGATCCCTTTTTTTCCACAATATATTCATGATAAACTTTACTTTTGTCTATTAACTATTTATCCGCTTATTGATATCTTGTCATAGTTAGGGATTAATTTGAAAAAAATTGTTTAAAAATGAAATATTTATCTCTTCAATATATCTTAGTCAGATAAATATAGAGATAATCGATACAAAAATATGGAATGAAATAATTATAGTGGATATAAAACAATGTTTTTTTGGTAATGTATTTATATAGATAAATAAAAGAATATTCCTAAAAATTTTCCCTTAATACAGACCCTTGATGTTTTTACCATAACATCTAGATTCATTTCTTGAGGTGAAAAATCGAATTTACAAGAAACATTCTATTTATTATTTTCAATCACAAATCAAACATTATATTATCTTAATTTGAATTAAAAAGTAATGTATTTGTTTCTAATACATTTTATGTCCCAAATTCTACTAAATTATTTGAAAAAAAATTCATCTCACCCTTATTTGTATAGTCTTTTATTATCACCATTTATTTTTTTTATTTGGAAACTGTGATGTTTAAAGACCCATCTCTCTAAATTTAAACTAAATTACATTATTCATATCAAAATTTGTCTTACCTCATCATTAATGTAATTACCGCTATGAGAAACCATTCTAGGAAAATAAAGTTCATATTACGATACCTGGTCATGGTTAAATTCTATTACATTTCAACATAAAAATAATGTGTAATTGTCAAATGTGAACTATTAACACTATACCGTAATCTATTGTTATCTAAACCTTTTTATTATACTAATTTAATGAAACTAGACTTAATCACTACATGTTCTCGTGACTTTAAATGGAAATTCTATTTCATGGAATCAAAAGTATTTTTTGGTTTATTGTTTTAGAGAATGAATTAATACCTCTTAAATACAACCCAAATATCAAAAGGTGGAAAATAACACTCTGTGTCAATTTTTTTATAAAAATAAACTTTTAAAATTAGGCATGTTTTATTTTCTGAAAATGTATTCACATCATTAAACAAGAATTATATTTTTAACTTAACCATATTTTAACCCAATGAATCTTTTTTAAGAAACATGGTACGAAAAAAAATTAAATAAGGTAAATAAAAGGAAATAAATACATTAGTCATGTGAAATTCTAGAATACCCATGAAACATTTAGCTTTATCTGAATATTCATTGAGTAGATGTAATAAATAAATTCACAATAAAATAACACATAAATTTTATAAATGAAAACCATTAATCTTATAATACGAAAAATAATAAATATATAAATCTTTGTCCCAAATTTCATATCACTCTTACATTTGGGGTAACCCTCACTATTACACATGGAATAACTTATATAGTCATTTTTTGAGTAACCATCAATGTTACACTTGAAATAAAAAACATGATTATAATTGGAATAACCATACTTGTTACACATAAAATAAAAATCATAATAATTCTTTAAATAACTATCGTGGTCAAATTTAAAATATAAATTGTATATAATAAAACGAAGATTTATAATGGGTATGACCATTCACATAATCTATATCAGGGTCATCCTTCTTTGAGGAATGATAATGGTGATCGACTGAAATTTTAATATATTGAGAAAGTGTTGTTTTAAAAAATACTCTATCTTTTCATGATGATTTTGATGTTCACAAATACCCTTATTTGTTTTTATAATGATTTTACTTTTAGTATATTTCAAGAAATTAATATTATTTATTTCTCTGTTTTGAAATAAATTTTAGCATTTTAATCTGCGTGGAATATTTCTCAATGTGTTTGGAAATTACCATTGCATGTTATAGAAACATTGTTCAAACTCAATGTGTTCGAAAATCCCTTTAGCATGTTCGGGAAACACTGTTCATACCCTACCATGAAGAGTGTCGTGTAAGGATTAAAACTGTCTCTTATGGGTTATTAATAAAGTATGGTAAAGAAACCATACGTTGTCAGAAAAGTATGGATGAAAAAACCCTATATTTGGAAGGAAAATTATGTTTTTAATATTAAAAAAGTATGGAAGAAGATTCATATGGTAATATAGAACGTCATGTTTGTTTCTCAAAAGTATGGTTCATCAACTTTCTTATTGTAAACAACCTTATGTTGGATCATTTACCTTTAGTTTTGAAGCTGATAAAATTATGGATTTTGTATTGTTCATTTGAGAGCATAAAAAAAAGTATGGATGATAAACCTTACATTTGAGATCAACCATACATTTTAAACCTTACGTTTAGATAATATATACTATACAGTTCAACCCTACATTTGGCGTCGAATATTTAAATCATGACTTTGTTAATGCTATAGTCATCAGGCTTATTTAAATCCAGATTAAAAGCCCAAATCTAAAGAGTGTCCTTGACTAAATCAATGCTATTTATTTAGGATTCAAATGATCAATTTGAGAGGATCTTTTCAGGTTGAATTTTAAGGGGTGTTAAGACTGCTCTGGTTATTCAAATATTTGAATATCGTGATTCTAAAGGTGAATTTTTTGGATATAAATTTAAATGGAGAATGCAAATATTTATTCTATATATACCTGTATTATTTTTTATTATAGATAAATAAATGAATTATTAAAAAAATTAAATATCAAGCCATTGAGTTTTTTACTTCCATAGTTTACAGAGACAGTCAAGACTTACCAATATTCTGTTACGAAGAGAGACAAAGATCTTTTTTCTGAAGATAAAGAAAATCTATTGATGATCCACTGATTCTACATCAAAATTATTTTTTAAATTTACCACTGTTAAATTTTAGAATTATATTTCAAGATCTACTGAAACCGAATCAATTTAGAACTACTCTATACCTAAAGAATGTAATTTTCGATATTGAAGGTCCATCGACTATCAATTGCATGTTGTTGCATTAGTAAAGAACAAGTGGAAAGTATTTCAAAGATCAAATACTATTTTACTTGAGTGAACAACTTCTCTTAATATGTTGTGTGTTTGAAACTATGTAAGAACCAGAAGGCTCTGTTTTTCCTTAAAAATTTAGTGGTGTTAACTACCTGCACTTAGTTGTGGAACAGTCTATTTATAAGAGGACCAGATAGTGAAAATCACCATTCTCATGGAGTAGAGAGTTCGTGGAGTGTACTAGGGGCCTTCTATTCCCCGAACCACTATACATCGTCCATCCTTTGCTATTTATTTTCTTCTGCTTAATCTATTTGATAAATTTGAAAGGATAGATCATGATCATGCGAAGAAATTGTAAAAGACACAATTCACCCCCCCCCCCTCTTGTGTATATTTGGTATAACCCCATCCAACAATTGGTATCAGAGGAAGAGCTTTTATCAAAGCTGTAACAAGCAGAGTGTTTTTGGAATATACAATCTAATGGCTGATACACAAGAGGGTATGTCAATTGTTCGAGCACTCTACTTAAATGGTGAATATTATGGTTGCTAGAAATTAAGGATGATAATTTATTTAATGAATCTTGGATAGACAGTCTACTTGAAAATTCTAAATCCCTTTGTGATTCCATAGAATCCTGAAACATGGATTACAGATATAGAAGCATAGTACGACATAATCTTGAATGCAATGAATTCTATCATCTGTCTTCGTGGAATAGATGACTTCAATAAAATATCCCACTTCCCCACGACTTATGAAATGTGGAAGACAATTACAGTTTTATATGAAGGAAGTGACAATGTCTGAAAAATGAGGTATATTACTACTAAACTAAAATACAATACATTTAGATGTTTGAAGGAGAAAGCATCACCCAATAGAACTAAAGGTTGATAGAGATGGTCAACAATATCACTGCCATGGGAGATCGGATCAAAAAAGATGATCAATCCCTGAATGTACTGAGAGTACTACCACCAAAATGGAATGGAATTTCTACTGCTATATAAAAATATGCACCATTGAATGATTTAACAATGAGAGAGTTAGTTGTAACTCTAATGATGTATGCGGCTAAGATGCAGGATAAAGCAAACAAGATTAAGGTTCCGATAAAGAAATAAGACACTACAATACGATGTCATCTCAATGAAAAAGCCTAAAGATAAGGAAAATCGAAATAAATATGAAATTAGAATTTTCTGATACATCTAATTCATATGTGGAACTGCCTCCAATATCCAAAAAATTCAATAAGTTTTTTCGAAAGAAAACATGTTTTAGATAGTCTTTTAAAAAGGATTTAAAGGAAGACAGATGTTATCTGTGCAAGAAACATCGTCATATCAGACCTGACTATCCACAATTAAATGAATACATCAAGAAGAGATTATTTAAGAGAAATTATAATTAAAAAAAGATAGGAAGTTAATGAAATATATTTGGAATGTGTCTGAAGAATCCAACAACTCCTCAGAGTCTGATTCAATAAAAGTGGAATCAAACCTAAAAGACAATATGTGGTTTATGACAGAAACTGATGACGTACAATCCAATTACATATCTTCCTCTAATTCCGACTCTAATTCATATTCAAGATATTCAATGGAAAAACTTAAAACCTACAACAACATGTTTGATGAAAAATATGAATATTTATTTAAGAAACAGAAGTCCTTAAAGAATATTCATAATACCAATTTAGGAGAGAGATATACTCTGCTAAACCAACATCAGGAATTACTTGAAAAATATAACTTAATTAAAACTTATTTTACATATAATGGAATTAAAATTAAAACCCTACAAATAGAAGTAGAAACATATGAAAGTGATTCTCTTATTTTTACAAAAGGAGAAAATAAACTAAATGAAATACTGAGAAAAAATGTGGTTAAAATGAAGATATAGATTAGGCAGTAAAGGTGAAGACCCTAAAATATATAAAAATTACTTTGTTCTATGTACTAGAAAATTAATCTGTAATTATTGTGGAACAAGATGACACATATCTAAAAAAATTATTTAAGGAAACCACAAATAATTGGGATTAATAAATCATTTTTTAGAAGTAGTTTAATTTGATTCTATTGATTATACAAAAATAATGCAAGTCTTGATTCCCATATCTCTGCTAACTAACACTACTGGACCCAACATAATATGAGTACAAAAACAAATACTTTTTTAAATACCATTCCTAGAAGAAGTTCACAAATGGAAAACTAAAATATGGAATATGGATAGTGGGAAATCTAGGAATATGATTAGAAACTCTTCAAATTTCAGAACTCTAAGTCAAAAGGATGGTGATCAAGTCACATTTTGTGACAATGCCAATGGAAATATTATTTGAATCAGAATAGCTGGATATCTTGAAGTAGTCTCAATCAATAATGTATTCTATAAATGGATTGAAACACAACCTGATAAGTATCTCTCAACTCTGTGATTATGGTTACTTTGTTGATTTTTTAATAAATTTTGTTCCATTTTAAAATAGAAATTGCATAAATTTTGAGCACCATGAACTAGTTATGATTGCACACTGGACGTAAATTCCATGTCTAAAAAAAGTAAAATGCTTAACTACTAATCTAAATTAGACTTTCATCGGGCATATACGACTTGGACATTGAAATATATATTATTTACATAAGTTATATAACAAAAAATTAGTTTCTACTTTGCCTAGTCACAAAATTAAAAGAGATAGATTCTATTATGTATATCAACTTGGAAAACAGAAAAAATCATCCTTCAAATATGTTAACAAAATTTCTACCTCTAATCCTCTAGAGCTTATCCATATGGATTTGTTTGAAAAATCATCAATTGCATGCTTCGATGGAAACTTATATGTATATGTTTTAGTTGATTACTATTCTTTATTTACTTAGATTTATTTTCTAATGTATAAAAATAAATCATTTAAAATATTTGAATGTTTTTTAAAATCTATTCAAAATGAACTAGATTCTAAAATAATTTCATTAAGAAGTCATGATGGTTGAGTGTCTGAGAATATGGAATTTAATTCCTTCTACTCAAATATATGTATTAATCACACCTTCTCTATACCAAGAACACATCAACAAAATGGAATTGTTGAATGAATAAAAAGGACTATTCATGAAATGGCTATGACTATGCTAATTGAATATAGTATTCCAACCTATTTCTGGGCAGAATCTATTACCACAACCAGATATATAATGAATAGAGTTTTAATCTGGCTTATTTTCATAAAGACAACCTTTGTACTCTGTAATAAAAGAAAACCCAAAGTAAATTACATTATTGTTTTTTGATGCAAGGTTTAAAACTTAAACACAAAGGAAAATTACAGTATGTTTGATCTAAAATCTGATGAATGCATTTTCATAGGATATTTTGCAACTTCCAAAGCTTATCGAGTTTTTAAGAAAAAGTCTTGGATTGTTGAAAAATCAGTTCATGTGAATATTGATGAATCAGATAACATTGTGAAAACAAAAGACCAAATTGATGAATCTGACTCTAATAATTACATGAGATTTGAGAACATAAAAGTTGATATTGAAATATATATAAATGTAATTCAGTTTAGTTCAGAACATGACAGTGAATAAGGTAACATTGTACTACCTAGACAATCTAGAACCCTAAAGAATCACCCATTACAAACTATTATAGGAGACCTAGATAATAGAATAAAAACCTGAAGAAATTTATGAAATATTTTTTAATTCTTTGATTTTATATCCCAATTAGAACCTAATACCTTAGAAGAAGCTTTATTTGATGAATGTTGGATGATAGAAATGCATGTAGAACTGAACTAGTTAAAGATAAATTATGTTTGGATTTTAGTTGAATGACCTCAAAACAATCCAGTTATAGGATTCCAATAAGTTTTTAGAAATAAACAAGATGATCAAGGAATAATAACATGAAATAAAGTAAGACTTGTAGATAAGGGTGATAATTAAGAAGAAGGTATAGATTATAATGATACCTTGGCACTTTTATCTAAATTAGAATCAATTAGAATTTTTTATCATATGAATCTCAGATGAACATTAAATTATTTCAGATGGATGTTATGTCTTCCTTTTTAATTGGTTATTTAATGGAGGAAGTTAATGTTGAGAAACCACCTGGTTTTGAAAATTCACAAAAACTAGATTCCGTTTTTAAACATACTAAATCACTTTATGTCCTTAAGCAAGAACCAAGATATTTGTATGAATGATTAAGTTATTTAATATTAAAAAACAATTTTACTATTGGAATGGGAGATCCCACACTTTTTAAGAAAACTGTAGATTCTAAAGTATTACTAGATCAAATTTATGTTGTTGATGAAATTTTTGGTTCAAGAAACAAAAAAGTGTGGTAATGATTTCTCAATTTTAATGAAAAATGATTATAAAATTGGTATTATTGGAGAATTAAATTTCTTTTTAGGACTAAAAATTTATCAAATGGATTTTGGAAATGTTTTGAATCAACGAAAATACATTACTGATATACTTATGAAATTTGGACTTGAAAACAGAAAAATATTTGCAACTCATATGAGTACTAATATAAAACATGACATGGATGCTATCAGAAAATCAGTTGAGAACATGTTATATAGAGGTATGATTGACAGTTTATTATATCATGTTGCTAGCAGTCAAGATATAATGTACTCAGTATGTCTTTGTTCTATATTTTAATCTAATCAAAAAGAATCTAATTTAAGTGCTTTCAAAATAATTTTTAGATATTTAAAGGGAATATTTTTTAAATCTATACTCTATCCAATACATCAGATTTTAATTTAATTTCATATTCAAATGCACACTGTGGAAGTTTTAATTTAGATAGAAAATATACCTTAGGGACTTGTAACTTTTTAGGAAAATCCATAAAGTCATGGTCTAGTAAGAAACAACACTCATTTTCTCTGTTAATAGTAGAAGTAGAATATGTATCTAGTAGTAGTTGCGGTGCACAATTTTTGTGGCTGAAAAAGCATTTAATGGAATTTAGACTAAATTTTAATACTACTCCTATTTTATGTGATAATACTTGCTCTATAAATATTTCTTAGAATCCTATTAATCACTCTAGAACTAAGAATATTGATAGAAGACATCAATTTATAAGAGTTCATGTTCTTAAAAAAGATATATTCATAGAATTTTTAAGCATTAAAATTCGATTAGCTAATAATTTTACTAAAACACATACCACTGCTATGTTTTATTTTATTAAGGGGGGATCATGTTTTATTTATTTTTAAATGAATTTTGTTTGAAATTTATTTATTTTTCTTGTCTTTATTAATTTAAAAATTTTATCAGTTCTATTTTAAACATTTGTTGGTTATGTTTTTACTTTTAAATAATGTAATAATTACTATGTGTATAATGACATGGGATTTAAGATTTCTGGAAATAGTTTCCTATTCCAAAACCCTTCATCTTCTCCAAACCCTTTGAAACCCTGTGAACTTCTACCATACTTCTCTATCTGCAACATATCCTTCAAAACCCTAGATTTTCGAACCATTAGAAATATGTGACAACAATGACCAAAATAGAAAGGACTAATGAGCAAGAAACCAGCAACGCCAAGCTGCTAGGCTCGGCAGCATGAAAGATTTTAGAAGTACTGGTGATTGACCTGGAATGGTTATAACAGATAGATCTAATGTTGACGCAAGCTCTATCATTTCAAAAACTCTAGAAAACATTAAATTGGGACTATATGGAGTTTATATATAAGGTATTACTTCATCACTTATTAAATCTGTTCATTTCAGTCCATGAGAAGATAAAGATTCAATAATAGAAATGATCAAGGATATAGATTTTTCAATATCGTCTATAGAGATAGAAAAAATTCATCACTTCTCTCATTAGGGAGTATTTTAATTTGATTTAATAAATATTGGTGTTAATTTCAATAAGTCTGAGGATATTATGTCTTTTTTTTCTTTACGAATATAAGGAAGATGTTAGTGAAATATCTAGAGCCTGGCTAGAAGATTTTAGTTAAATTTTTGCAAACATGTATGGCACTGAGAATTTCAGAGATGGTAAAAATATTGTTCCCTAATATGTACATAATGTTTCTATTAATGAGTGATATAATCATAAATTTTCCAAGATTTATGATTAGATATATCAACTAAATCTTCCAACCAAAAGCAACGATGACCCTTTACCGATTTAAAATATTTATTTCAAAGATCTTATTTAAGATAGGTTTGATAAGGCTGATCGATGTCCGAGTGAAATTTCACCATTGCAATATTTTCAATACTGGCACACTAAGGAAGATTGGTTTCCTTCAGAGAACAATAAAAGGAAAAATAAAGCCTGTTCGAGTAGAAGAATAATAGGAGAGTGCTCAAGAACTACCTACAAATTCAGTAAAAGTAGTAGATAAATAAATAACAAGTGGATTATTAGGGAGGATATGGATTAAGATAGTTGATACACCTGGTGATGAGGAATGTCAAGAAGGTTTTCAGATTAAAAGTTCAAGAGTAGATCTTGATGATGGGGAACATGTTTAATAAAATATTGGAACAACTTAACCTCTCAAAAGCTACAACTTTATTACAGAAACTATATTACAACAATTTGATCAACCAACTGTTTCTCAGATTGAGGTGACTCCTCATGATGAAAAAGAAATTGTGCAACCAGTTTTTGAAAATCCTGGAGATGTTGGAGTGGATAGATCTGAAAATTTATATCCTACTGAAATTATCCAAGAAAAATTATCTCATGAGGAACCTATATTAGAGGAACCTGTCTATGAGGAAATCAATGAAGAAGATTCTCATAATGTGAAAGAATCTAACCTTGCAGAGAAACCTTATGAAATTCACACTGAAATTATAAGTGTTGATTTGTTTATTGATGAGTCGGGAATGGACTCAAAGGAAGAATCCGTGGAGAAGCCAGTACATAGGAACGATGAAGAAAAGTCAGATGTTGAATCCCTACCTCTATAAATGATAAATCCAGTGAAAACTCAGAAAGAGAATCCATCCCAAGGTGCCTCTGATTTTGATAATTATTATTTTGGAGGAAATGATCTGTAAATTTAATAATGTTCATGATGAAAATTATTTGTTTAAGAAGAGCATTATAATAGGAGAATCTGAAATTTCTGAGACCGAAATCTAGACCCACTTCTAAGAAATAAGGTGAAAATTTCAAGAAGGAAATGTTGGCTGAAGTTTAAAATCTAAAATATGAAATGGTGATGAATTCAGATTTACTACAGTTTAAATCATTCTTGTAGGAAAAATTCAAAGGTGTCATGAATTGTGAAGCCAGTACATCAGGTACTTCACCTGATTTGATCAGAAGATTTCAGGCCATTACAGCAGATATAAGCAATATGAATGATAAACTACAGGATCTACAATGTAATTTTACTCCTTTATCTTTGTTGTTGGACAATCAGAAGTTTCTTATTTACTAATTTACATTGATTGAACCTAGAATTATAGTTTTCTGAATTAGTTAACTGATAAGTTAACCCTTTTATAGAAATATAAGAGAGATTAGATGAGTATTTTAGAGTCAATTTGATTGAAGACATTCATCTGACTCAAGAAGGAATAGTTCTCATTGTCCAGTTCGGCCATAGACTGATGAATAGATTGAGACTATAGCTATCAGAGCTCAAAGAAATCATTCAAAGGTGCTAAAGCCCATTTTCCAAACCTTAATAGCCCAAACATGATTCTCATCATCATTTCTGAACTTTTAATTATGTTTTCGATAATATATATTTGATTCACATGTTTACCTACCGTTAATTTGTTTTATTGTATTGTCTCTAATATAATACCAATAATATAGATTCAAATATTGTTAACTATTTTACCATGGAATTTACATATGATCCATGCTATATTAAAATGTTTTATATTCCTTATTACGTCATTGTTTTTTATATCAAAAAACGGGGAGAAATATGGATAAGCACAACATATTTTATTAAGAGAATTATTTTTTTATAATGGAAATGATAATATGATAATTTCTACAAAATTTCTTTATAATGTGGGAGAAAATGTAAAAATTAGAAAATAATTTTTTTTAAATAAATTATTTCTTTTATCTTTACAAAAATCTAATTTATATACAATTAATTATATATGATGCTTTTATTGGTTAATTCATGAGTTTTGTGATGATCAAAAAGCGGGAGATTGTTGATCAATTGTTGTATTAAAAAATAATCTGTCTTTTTATGATGATTTTGAAGTTCATAAATACTATTTTTTGTTATTCTAATGATTTTAATTTGGGTATTTTTTTATAAATTAATATTATTAATTTCTCTATATTGAAATAATATATAATCATTTTAATCCTTGTGGAATATTTCTCAATGTGTTCCAAAATCACTTTAGCATGTTTTGGAAGCACTGTTCATACACAATGTGTTCGGAATTCACCTTAGCAGGTTCTGGAAACACTGTTCATACCATATGTTGAGAAGCATAGTGTAAGGATGAAAACTGTCACTTATAGGATATCTGTAAAGTATGGTTAAGCCACCATATGTTGTCAGAGAAATATGGAAGAAGGAACCCTACGTTTGGAAGGAACCATATGTTTGGAATATCATAAAATTATGGAAGAAAAATCCTATGTTAAAATGGAACATCATGTTTGTTTCTCAAAATTACGGATCATCAACATTACTTTTGGAAAAAACATTATGTTGGATCAATTACATTTCGTTTTGAAGCTGATAAAAGTATGGAATATATATTGTTCGATTGATAGTTAAAGAGAAAGTATAAGTGATCAACCATATGTTTGAGATCACCCATATGTTTTGAGCCTTATATTTAGTGAATGTATTCTATGCAGTTCAACTCTACGTTTGGCCTCAGAGATATAAATTAAGACTTTATTAAAGCAATGTTCATTATGCTGATTATTATGATGATTTAAAGCCAGATTAAAGGAAAAAAATTAAACCACATATTTGACTGATTCAAAGATGTTTATTTATGATTCAAAGTATTGATTGAAGAGGATCTTGTTATGGTGTATATTAAGGGGAGTTACAACTACTTTGGTTATTTAAATATTTTAATATCTTGATTATGAAGGTAGATTTTTTGGATATAAATTTAAAATGAGAATACTAATATTTATTCTATATATACCTCTATTATTTTTTATTATAGATACATAGGAGAATCATTATGTAAATATCAAGCTCTTGAGATTTTGACTGCTATAGTTTACATATACAATCAAGACTTACAGATCTTCTGTTACGAAGAGATAAAAATATCTATTTTCAGAACAATAAGAAAATAGATTAAAGATTCATCGATACTACATCGAATATCCATTGTGAATCTACAACTATTATAGTTGTGATTTATATTTTAAGATATTCTGTAGCCGGATCGACTCAGAATTACTCTTTACCTGAAGAACATCATTTCATAATTTGATGATCTATTGACTGTTAATCGCGTGCTATTGCATTTGTAAAGAAACACATGAAAGTATTTCAAAGATCAAATACTATTTTACTTTGACTGACCGACTTCTTATACTAAACTATGTTTTTTTTGGTTCTTTGTATGAACCAGAAGGCTTTGTTTTCCATAAATATGTAAAGGTGTCAAATGCCTACACTCTGTTGTGGAATGGTCTGTTGATTAGAGGACCAGATAGAGAAAATCACCAAGATCATGGAGTAGAGCATTGGTGGAGTGGACTAGGGGGATTTTGTTCCCCAAACCACTTTACATCATGCGTCCATTGATATTTATTTTCCATTTCTTAATCGTTAAGATAATGTCGAAAGGACAGATCATAATCTTGAGATGAAATTGTAAAAGACACAATTCACCCCCCTCTTGTGTATATTTGGTATAACCCAATAAAACATAATCTATATAAGGCTCGCCTTTTTCTTTTATGTAATTTCAAAATCGCATATTATGAATAAATGAATTTTCTATTTCATATTATCATTATAAAATCTTTTGAAACCCTTTCTCAACCTATATGTAAAACATTTTATGAAATTAAAAGAACATTTTCATTAATGAAACATTTCAAGGACTAAAATACCTAGGGAATGAGAAATATTTGTTTTAATTATAGAAAATATGAAATATTGTAACAAAATTAAAAATTTAACAATATTTATGGTTGGCGTTAAATATATTGTTGAAATATATGTTAAAATATGTCATTTATTTTTTCTTTTTATTAAAACATTAGATATAAAACATGAAAGAGGTTACATTTTGAAATTTTTTAATGATTTTATAAATAAACATAAAATTTAATTTACAATGAACTTCTGGTTATATAAATTAATTAATAAAATTATTTTAAAATGTGTATAATGATGGGAAAGTGGGTTATAATGGAAACATTAAGATAAGAATTTTATTAAAATAATGCACATTACCTTTATTCTAACGCATCTCGAAGCTTCATTACCATCCAGATTAGGAAAATAATTTTTTTTCTTAAAACCCATTTTAATATTTATTATTCCCTTAAATTTACTAATTACTATTTTATAAACAATTAAATAATCATTTTACATTTCAAAGGATGTTTTAATTATATTCATCTCATAAGTAAAAAATGAATTTAGTAGGTTGAATATGTTCAAATAATTCATTATTCCATCATATAAAGAATAGTTATCATTATATATTTTCCATTTTTATACTTCAATTTTACATTTATAACCAATCATTAAATATGGTTATCAAAATTGAATTATCTTAAATTCATGGAGATGGTAGACTATATGTACACATGAGTGACTTCGATTTTTCAATGATCATTATTAAACTAAGGTGCAATTTATTTTTTAATTACATAAATACAATTCAACGTTAAATAAAAATTAATTTATTTAAACATACTAATATATATCATCCATGAGATGCAAACATTAAAAATTAATCACATCACTTCATGATGATGGTAGTCCACATGTACGCATGAATGATTTTAACTTTATTCAGTAAATTATAAGGTAAGAAAGTAAAGGATATGTTATATTTTAAGAAAATTAAATATTTAGTTAGTATAATATACAAATATTTACTCCATAATTATAACCATCCCTGGGATACATTCATGGAAAACCTATTACACTGATTCATGACAAGGTAGCCCACTAGACCTGGGATTGATGGATACATTTCTCAATTGATAGAAGAGGATATTGATATTGGTTATACCATTAACATAGAAAAAAATTATCATATAGAGGATATAGTTATAATTATTTTGGAATGTTGGAATAATAAATTAAGGATGTGGAAAAATAAATAAAATTAAACATTTTGTTAAAAACTAACCCTCTTCCTTGATAAATTACCATTTTATAACACCTTGAGACATCTAATATTGGTATTTTTTCCAAAATAAGTCCTATAGAATGTTGGGTATGATATAATGAAGTATTTTGTGAAGATATTGTCTAAAATAATAATTTTATCAGTGTTACTAAATTAGATAAACAATGTCCTTTTATTAGAGAGGGAATGAGAAATTTTAGAATATCGTAAAATATTATACCAATATAAATTAATTGTGTTTTACAAATAGATAAAAACTTATAATAATCAAGGAAAATATGCGTATGTGTTTAAATCCTCTATGAAAATAAAATTTGAATAGTTTTGGTCACATTCTTTCCCTTGTCATTTTGTTCTAACCACGTGTTAACCCTTCCACATTTACCTTAGTAATAATAATTTTTTATTCTTGAGGGTCATGAAATTGAGTATAAATGGAAAAACCCCACAGATGAACCATTGATAATATCTAAAGCCATATAACATTCACTTGGAGAAATAGGTATTTTTTTTAAATTTAAATCATTTAACAAATATTATTTATTATAAAATATGATTAACATAATTTTTTAAAAAGAAATATAATCTGACACTAAAAAAACTTTTTAGAAAACTAATTACAATATAAACCATTATAACATCCATAATATTTTATATTTATCATAAATATTAATTTAACACTATAATGCATCCATGTTATATAACATTTAATATTTTTTAAATTTTTATTATTTTAATTGAAAAAATATTTTCCATTTTTGCATACGAATTTCTTATAATTATTCTATCCCAAAAAAATTACAAACCAATTTTCATGATGAAAAAATTAATTAATATTCCAAATAAAAAATTTATAACAACAAATATCATCTCTTTATCTAAATTAAAAAGGTTAATATACATTTATGTTAGGATAGATATATTTTTTATTTTGTTATAAAATTAATATATAGGAATTGTTAATTATAAATAGAACCACATAGCCATATATTTGATAATTATATGGAAGTTGATTAAATTACTAATCTAATTCGATAATGATATATTTTTCAATAAATTTGAATCCTTATCACATTAGATTCAAAACTAAATAAACAATTTGACCTCTACAATGAAAATAGTATTTACTATAAAATCAATTCATATTGAAAAAATTAATGGAAAATATATAAGAATTATTTTTAATTTCATAATAAAAATATTCACTGTAATTTTGTACATTCAATTTCAAGAATCAAAAAATTAATTTAATATAAAAATAAAACCCTCAAGGATAAATAGTTTTCCAGATGGAAGAATTTTAGTTTTTGAAAAATACATATAAAATTAAACAAAAAAATTAATCCAAATGAACATTATTGGAATACTAATAATATAATAAAACTAATATTCTATTCTAGTAATTTTAAAATATAATATATTTCATAAATGTTTGGAAAAAATAGAATTTTCAATGAAAATTAGTATTATTCAAAATTCACTAGAAGATTAATGACCTTAGAAAAATCTAAATACTACCTATACTATATTTTATATGTTTATTTAAAAAAATATATCAATATTTTTTGGAAAATGATCTTACATTAATAAAAAATAATCATTATATTCTCACACAAAATGAAGTAATAACCATTTTTAAATATAATGTAATAATCAAGAATAAAATTACCATAATAAAAAAATATAGCTTCTTTATAAAGGATTACTTATTAAATTTTTATTGAGTAGAACCTTTTTATATATTTCAAAATATTTCTAGTCCTATTCTGGGACAATAATTAAAATTCTAGGTGATAAATGTCACATTCTATTATAATATTTCAATAGAATATCATGAATTTTTTAAACTCCATGGTGCATTTGAATGAAGCCTTGAATGGAATGAAAGTTTTTTAGGTAAATATATTATAAAATAATTGGGTAATATAATATAGGAATGATTATTTTAATTAATTTCAAAATTATAATTTTAGAAGAGTCATATTAATATTCCTATACCTTAATTCACCCCCAACCATTAAACCATAGTGCAAATTAATTGTTAGGGACTGACATAAGAATAACGGTGGATAATTCCTATGAATTTACCCACCTATACTAAGTCCATTTTCATTGAAAATTCAGTTAGGTATGATATAATGGATATATTTAAGATGATTTATTTTTGTCCAATGATATATAAAAGGGATAAATTCCATAGGATGATAGTGGAAGAATTAACATTATTATTATTATTAGTTATCATAGATTTTATTATAGGTTATTTAGTCAAACGTGACACTATAGTTTTTTAATAGTGTTAAAATATTCCACGAAGGATAAAAATGGCTAAATTCTCCTAAAATATTTAATGAGTGTGTTTAGGTTTGCCATTTTATGAAATAATATAGTTGGAACCCATGGGTGAGAAGAGGTTTTGTATCTAAACATGTATGTTAATATGATTTATTGTATGATTTATTGTGGTATACATATACATGAACTCATGTAAAACAATGTAATTATAATCAATAAGAGAGGATGGTGTATTGTAAAAGTCTGCGGAAACTATGAATCAAAGAAGAAACATTAGAGGATATTTTTTTCAATTAGGTTCCACCTATGATTCAATACTCCATTAAAATATCCCGCATTATTATTTATGAATTATTTGATATTAGATAATAGAATTAATTTAGAAATACATGATTAGTTATTCATTCAATATTTTAAAGTAGTTTGTTCAAAATTAATTGAGAGTATAAACACCATTGGGAGGAAAATTTTAGAAAGGGATATTGTGTATATCATCTATAATAATTATTAGAAATTTTAAATATCCTATGATTTTTTTTCATTAGTTAAAAACATATGACCTAGTCATTGATATATATATTTCTATTTTGTTTTGTAGAAAATGAACTTTTACAGTCGGATGATCATTTTTTTTCAATCGCATGTAACAATTAATAATTTTAGGCATGTCTTTGATATAAACTAAAGTATGGAATGAAAATTGGATGGTATAGTATGATATTTTTCATATCACTAGTACATATTACATATTGGACATATAAAAAAACAATCCACATGTACTTACATTAATATAAGGCCAATATATAATTTTTTTTCTAGAATATTTTCATATCATACCATGATGTCTAGATGAGGAAATTTATATTAACATAGTGATTATCACTATCCTATATAATTTTAATCAAATCAAATATAACCAATGGATAATGGGAATTTAATTGATTTTTTAATATTAATTTGATAAATAATTTCATTCAACATAGTGATTCTAAATTTTAAAACTATTTTTATTTTCAATGAATGATGATGGAATATTATTATTGTGTATTTACCATAAAATTTTAAACCATTTGGTTATCATAGATATAACATTTTCCATAAAATTATAAATTTTTTCCACTTAAATGGGTCTCATTAGTTTTTAGAGATTTATATTCGATATAGTTATCATTATTTAAATTTAATGAGTCATGATATTCTAAAAATTATCTTTCAATTTTTGAAAAAAATTTATGAATTCATAATAATGAATTTTTGAGCTATCAGTACACCTATAGTATTTTTGAAATTAATGAAATTTGTTATCAGTAACATTTTGAATTTGTTATTGGTGATTTTTGATTATGAAATCCTTATTAATTCATGGTTTGAATAGTTTCATAAGATTAACTTGTATATTGACTAAGATATTTCTCATTTTCCCATGATTTGATCAAAAAATTAGATAATTTATCTATATTTTGGTGGTATAGATACTTGGTCATTGTATTTGAGTGAAATGAATTCTTTGATTTTGTGAATTTTTTAAATTCAATGTTTTGGAAATTTTCATATAATATACTCAATAAAATGTCATTATATTTTTATTTTGGATATTGTATAATTCTATTTCCTAAATATATATATATTTCCCACCATTAAATGCCATGACATGATTCAGTGAAATGATTAAAAGTAATGGAAAATGTCAAGATGTATTTGAGGAGTTGAAGAGAAGGATCACTTCAACTCTTATATTGATTCTTCAAAAACCAGTAGGTGATTGGGAATAATTTAGATAAGACATATAGATTTGTGTTGGGATGTTTTTCATGAAATAAATTAATGTATTAAAGTTTTAGTCTAGGAATTAATGTCCATATTTGGATAATTAACCAACCAATTAGTTGGAATTGGATGATAGTATTCATATCCTAATGAGTGTGAGGTATTATCATTTCAATGAAAAATGAATTATATCTAACGATTATTTATAATAAATTAAATTTATTTAATATTTGAAATGTATATGGTATATATTTTAACCTTATATTTTTCAATATTTACTAGAAAATATTTTAAATTGAGGTTTTTGAATCCTTGAGATGAAATTATCGTGTTCCCACTGTGAAGAAATTATGGGGAGAACTATATTGATTGGTTTGTTTTTTGAACATTTACTAAATCTTTATTAGGAGATATTGGGGTTGTTTCTCAAGACTAAATTTTATATCAATGTTGGGAGACATGGTATGAGAGGGCTAGTAGTATAATATTTACTATAAAATGACTCTAAATTCTTTAAAATTTGTCTACATAATACAAGGATGATTGATTATGGAAAATACTATTATTTATACCAATAAGTGAATATAATTACTTATGAATATCAAGAGTTATTATATAAAAACACAGTACTTTTAATTATATTTAATTAAACAATGATTTAACATTATATATCATGAAATAAGGAAAAAATCATTTAGACAGGCATAAAGTATGATATTTCAAAAAAATATGTTATTTTAAATTCTAAAAGGTTATTATATAGAATCGATGTAATATAGGGTTATTTAACCCCTTATATTTTTACTTATAAATGGTAAGATATTTTTATATAAATCATGATTGGGTTTTTGTGTTCATTGTGAATGACTAAAAATGTTTGGCCTAAAGTGAATCTGATTATGAATCCCATACAATTATTTTTTATTCAAGGGACCTTATCATTTTATGGGATTATAAATATTTATCTCTAAGAAATAGTTGGACTTTAGGTGGTTACAATTTTCTTGTTTTATATTGATATTCTTTATTTATATCTTAATTCATTTATGGAATATATAATTGATTTGGAATGAATCTGAATAATGTTATGGGGTATCATCCTCAAATGTATGGGTAAAATAATATTCTAAAGGGTTTAGAAGATATTATTTTTGAATGTCTAATTGATTTTGGAAGAACATAGGAGTATCATTATACAATAGTGGTATGTATTATAATAATTGTTTTCATTTATTATATCAAATGGAACCCTTCATGTAATTATATGGTCGTACCTATCAATCACCAGTGTGTTATGGTAAGGAAAGAAAAAAATAATCTTATGAGTGCCATTTTTTATGATTAGAATATAGTCCATGATTTCATTATCTAAAAATATATTAAATTAACAAAACATGGGAGATACATTATACTGATCTTGGAGAAATAATATTATTATTTGAGTTAAATGATTATGTGTTTCTAAAGGTGATGTCAAGACTCGATCATTGTCTGTCTTGTAATTAATATATTTTTTCATTATATATTGTACATCTTGAGATAATTGACCATATATATAATTTTTAATAGATGAATTTATTACTATACTGCGATATGATAATATATAACATTTGAAGTGACTCAATGTAAATGAATTATTAACTGGTTATTTCCCATATTTTTTTGTTAGAGGATATTCGATTAGATCGTAATTTTTTTTGTGGGTACAATGAATCTATTTGGTGAATATAGAGAGTAAAATATCATGGGTGTAGAATTATATTTTCCATATTTTATGGAGGCACAAAGTAACATCCCAAACATCCACGGTATGTTTCCCTTTGAATAATGAAATAGCTTTCATTGTACGCAATTTTGAGATTCTAATACACTGTGGCCAATCAAACTAGCCGTAAGGAATAATAATACTAACTTTTTGAAAGTTTATAAATTTTTTATTTCAAAATGGACTTCATTTTTGGATTCGGAATATCGAAATTAGCATAGGAAATTTTTTTGGTATTTTTCTGAAAACATTCAATTTTTGATGAAAAGTGAAATACACTGAGTTATTGGTTTAAACCGTCTTCTTATATAATAAATTATTTATTTTATTTAAATTTATTTTAGGTAAAAATAGATATTTAATACATATATAAGTTCAATTTAGTTAATTGTAGTCAATTTATAATAATTTTAGACATATAAAAATTTTATTGAACTTTTCAATGTCTTTTACCCATCTCTTTGGAGAATTTTCAAATTCACATAAAACATAATTTTATCGCTTCTATGAGTGGAATTTCAAAAATTAGAGAGACACGTTTAATATCATGGTGAAAAATTTGGTTCAATAAGATAAAAATAATTTTTGGTGAATAGTAAATTTTTTACTTTTATTTACCAAGGTAAAAAAAGTAAATATGGTAATTAAGGGGGAAAATGATATTATTATTACCCTAACACATGTCCAAATTCTATTATCTAAGTATAATTCGACAAAAAACAACATTATGAATAAAATATGAACCTCTATGGTCCACATGGATTAGATTATGACATTTATTATTATTTAATTCCAAGAAGAGTTAAAAGAGTTAAAATCAAAGTTTAATAAATAATACATTTTTATAATATAGTTATACATACAATAAATTAGATTATAAATATTCAATATAAATATAAAAATGTTTCCTACATAATTTTATTTACTTATAATTTTTAGACATTAAATATATTAATTTTTTTATAACACAATGATGATGCAATAATTACATTATAAGTGAAATATTAAAATAATATATTATAAATACCCAAATAAATATAATATGAGACTTTTTATGAATTCCAATAATTTTATAGGTTAATATGAGATATTATTATTGGTTATATGAATCTTATTCTAAGTAATAATGTTTTTATGAATTTATAAAAAACAAAATACTCAGTAGTGTCAAAATTGACATAAAAGTGTTCTTATAACAAATTTTATATTATTAATTGATATTATATCCCCAAAAATCTAAGGTTCGGCCAAAGGATGTATATAATGATAGTTTTGTCATTAATGTACCACTTCTTATGTTTCTTGGTAGTATATGTTATGTTTATTAACTATATAATAAAAAAATACAAAAGAGACATGGTAAATGTAAAACTATTAAACTAAGAGTTAAATCTAAAAGATAAGGTTACTATAGTGACCCAACCCTGTCTAAAATCTATAGGATGAGTGGATTTCGTTCCATCCCCATCATAGACTTTAAATAATCCACTTTGGATCCATTATAAACTGAATATAAGTTTATTATAAATTAATAGATTATGTTTTTTCCTAAAGAGCCTATTTTCCCCCTTATAAAACCACACCACTTCTAACCAATTCCTCACACCTCTCAAGCCTTTTGTATCATCCAACATCTGCCACATTAATCTCCCTGCATCTCTCTTCTCCTATTACAGTCCTTACCTTAGGTAGAAGGCACTTCAAGATTCCTTTTGGTTCAAACCAAAGGGAGCTACCCAAATTCAAGGTAACAATTTCTCTTAGCTTCTTTTCTTTCATTTTACTTCTCCAACCCCTAAACTCTTCTTATTATTTTATTTTGTAACAAAAACACTATCCTAAATATACTAGGATATTGTTATGAAGATTATTCGAACTACACTTACACACACCTCCATCTAATGGGTGAATAACATAATGTTTATGTGGATGGAAACCAAACGCCTCATTCAACTATGATAGTTCAATTATCTCTTACCACCTATCATGGTGGCCATTATGATGGCACTATAATTAAATATGATATTAATGTTTTTTATTATATATATATATATAATCTTCAATAATTCCATTTTATAGTATAGAGTTATTCGTTTCATGTTGTGTATATATATATATATACACGATAATTTCTTTTGAGGAAGTGCGGACAACCGCCCCCTCAAAATGATATGACTCGTTCATACCATACATGGAACGTATAAAGGATGTTGTTAATTGAAATAAGTAAAAAATGTATGATATTATATTATAATGGAATTATAATATACCTATGTATCATTTGGTTTTGTTTCCGTTTAAAATAGAAAATGAAATGGAAGTAGCGTTCGTGCGAACGTACGGACTACCATCTCCACGAATGCAATGAGATTCATTCCCCATCGCATCCATTCAAGTATAATTATAATTTTACAATTAAAAATAATGTTTATGGACTTGATATCATTTTGGATATGAATAATATACAACTTATCCATAACAAACACGGCTTATGTAACAAAATATATAAAATAAAACGATAAGTTACACCCATAACGACGATAATACTAAGATATTATTAATAAATCAATCTTAATAATCATATATGATATCATATTAACATATATAATTATTGTATAATTTAATAATAATTAGTTCACCCTTATATAGGATTTTAAACTACCCTCAACCATGGAAAATTATATGGTAAGGGTTTATTTCACAATCACTTCATTATCCGAGGTTGTTTATACATAATTATCTACTAGGAACATTTATCATCCACATCCATGTTTCTTAAAAATGTATTTCAAAACATTCATACTATTTTACAGAATATGGTTTAATGTCATTTATACCCTTGTTTGACTTCTTATAATAAGTTTATAAAGTAATCTTTACGTCATTTTCCAAACAAGGACCTTTTTAACCTTTTAGACAAATTAAGGTAAGGATGTCTTTTTTTAACTTTTATAATGGGTGAAGTTATTTTCCACCATTGTAAAATCATCGAATATTCACATTAAATCTTATAAGAATATTTTCAAATTAAATGTTTTATTTTATAATTATGTGATTTTTAAATGATTTAAAAAAAAAGAAATATTTCTGTCAAATAGATTTGATTTCATCTTTGTCAACATCCTTTGATGGAATTTAAGCTTATATGAAGTTTATTTGTTACGATACAAAACTTCCATATTGTATTGAAGGTTTTGTGATATGTTTGAATGTGGATATGCTTTTTATACCATTCATGGATTATGGAGTTGTTATTTAAATTTTTTATGATAGTTTAAATATGAATATTTATGTTATGTATAAACTTGTTCATATGATGAATGAATTAGACTTAGTAAGTGACGGGGGGAGCCCGCTATAGCTCCTCGATGCATCTGTAGGTCACATGAGACAAAATAGTGTCTTGTCAGGAGTCCTTGACAAAATCTTATTTGTAGTCTTGGCACGAGGCCTTGGCTACGTGGTTATGATAGTCTGGCATTATGCATTCCATCATTATTAAAGTGGTTATTGATATTGTATGTGATTATTAGATTAGTAGAATATCCATTTGAATAAGTAAATGGAATTATTTCATTTTATTTATTCCATATTATACTGAAGTTCAGGTATAAAAGGCTTTTGTTTTAGTTATACATTGCCTTAAATGTTTATGCTTATTTATGAAAGTTTCTTCTATATTGTAATCCTTACCAGGAATCTGTGCTCACCCCTTTCTATGTTTAATTTTTCCCAGGATGTGAAAAATTAATTTATTAATGATCTACAGGGATAGTATGAGGGGATATGAGTGTGGTCTATGGAGACTATATAGTTGTAGTTTTCATTTTATGATGTAATGTAAACATTGTGAATGTATCTAATGTTTCCAAGGCTACTAAAATAATCGATCTTTCGAGACATGTTCTTTTGTGATGATACCAATGTTACATAATAATGCATCGACTCTAGGTAAATAGGGCCATCATGTTACAGTTGGTATCAGAGGAAGATTAGTACAAACTTTGGAAGATATATTTAGATAAAATCTGATTAGAGAACATATACCTAAGATGGACTTTAAGGATTAGTATTAAAGAACTTCTTAGAATTTTGGTATTGTAGAGATTTTGTGAGTTTTCCAAGAAATACATCCATTTCTGGATACGAGTAGGTAGAGGTGGCTCTGGTACATACGTACTTTGGTGTAAAACCCAAAAACACTGATTTGAGCTAGACATGATTTGGAATTTGTTAATGACAATGGGCCTTGCTGCACTCTTGGTTACAACACTCCAGAGGGATATGGTTAGGATAATTTTCATTTTATTTTCAAACCATTATGAAGGGTTTATGAGTATATAATTCCTCAATGAAATTTTTTTTATGATTATTGATTATTTCCATAAATAGTTCAATTTATGTTAAGTGTTTAACAAGTATGAAATTATGTATTTTGATTCATAAACTGATCTAGATTATGCTATTTTTTATAAATGGAACCTAGTGGAAGGAATGAAAACAATATCAATGCACGCACTCCACATAGGGATTTCCCTCATGCTCAAGATAATTATAGTTGAGCTGGTGATACAACTGGTGCTGATCAGATTTTCACTATACTGGGATAACTCACTCGGGTTATGAATAATAACCTTACCTGTATGGAGAACCCTGATCCGCAGCGTTGAGGATAAATGTTATATCACTTCATGAGGAAACAAACACCAACATTCAATGGGAGAAAAAATCCATTAGTATCTGAGCAATGGATAAGTTCCCTAGAGAAAATATTTCAGGCTTTGGGGAGTAGTGAAAGCTAAAAAGTTATCATGGTAGTTATTCGCCTCACTGGGGAAGCTGATCAATGGTGGACAATGATACAAAACAAAAAATAAGATGATGAAGTATCAAATATGGAATGGAGGGAGTTCAAAGATCTTTTCTTAGAAAAAATTTTCCTCGTGATAATCAAGAAGATATTGAAAGGAAATTTCAGATTTTGAGGAAAAAGTAGGATGAGAATGTTACAAAATATGAGGCTAACATCATAAGGATAGCGAGGCATGCAGTATACTATATTCGTATCAAAATAAGTAATATTAATCATTTCTTTGATGGGATAAAACTCTTTCTCCATCGAGCAATAGTCTCACAATCTTTCTCATCATACAATGATATTGTCTCATGTGCTATCAAAATAGAAAATGAATTTGCTATGTCTTACAACCTTAAGGAAAAGAAAGAGAAGAAGAGGTCTACTAACCACTCTATAAATATAAATAAAAGGGAAGAAGGGAAAATTTGATTATCCATCCTACAGTAAATATTGGAAGAAACACCATGGTACATGCTTGAAGGGAATTGGAGTCTGTTACATGTGTGGTGAAAAAGGCCACCAAGCTCATGATTGGAAGGGAAATAGAGTTGCTCTCAATGTAAAATTATATAATTGTAGAGAGGTGGGACATTATGAAAATTAATTTCCTAATCATTCGGGGAACTAACCTTAGAAAAGGCCAAGGGATCAATGCCAAGCGTATGTTATCACTACTGCTGAGGTTGAAACTTCGAAAGACGTGTTGGCAGTTAATTTAATGGGTTCCTCAAGTTTAGCCAATGCATTATTTGATTCTGGATCATCACATTGTTTCATATCATCCCAGTTTTCTATGAAAATTAGATATCTCCAATTTAGTTTAACAAGTGAGTTGTTAGTTAAAATCATAAGTGAAGTATCATTCCAACAATGTTTTGTGAATCAGTCCCCATTAGAGCACATAAATGTTCGTTATCTGCAGATCTCATCGTCATACCCTTGATTGAATTTGATTTAATCCTTGGTATAGATTGGCTATCAGACCATGATGCAATAAATTATTGTAATAAGAAGGAGGTTAATATTTTTTATGATGATGATAAGGAACACCTTATCTTTAGAGAAGAATCATCACCACCTAATTCTTTTCTAGATCCACTACCAGTAGCTCAAATAAATTCAATTATTAGGGAGGAAGAGAATTAAATGAATGTGGGTGAGGAAAGGAATGTTAAAATAAAGGATGTACCTATTCTGAAACAATATGTATATGGGTTTCCAGAAGATTTACCTAGACATCCACCAGAATGAGAAATTGAGTTTTCCATTGATTTAATTCCAAGATCAAGACCAATATCGAAGACCCTTATAGAATGAACACTGTGGAATTAGTTGAAATAAAGAAACAACTAGAGGAATTGAGTAATAAGGGATTTATTTTCCACAGTGTTTCTCCATGGGGAGCCCCTTTTGTTTTTGTGAAAAAGATAGATGGATCTATGAGGTTTTGTATCGACTATAGGTGGATAAATGCTATACCAATAAAGAAAAGGTAACCCCTACCTCACATTGATGATTTATTTGTACAAATGCATGGAGCACAATAATTTTAAAAGATTGAACATCGATCTGGATTTCATTAGTTCTGTTTAAAGAAGGAAGACATTCCGAAGACAGCATTTCAAACCATGTACAGTAATGCCTTTTGGGCTGACTAATGCACCCTCTGTATTCATGGATCTAATGAACAGAGTTTTCAAGGAATATTTCGATGAGTTGTGCTGGTATTTATTGATGATTTCTTGTTACACTCCAAAATCAACGAAGATCATGAAAATCACCTGCGCATTATCCTAAAGACTCTTCGTATGGGAAGTTTAGTAAGTGTGAATTATAGATTTAAGATATTTTTTCTTGGACATATTGTCTACAAGGATGGAATCTCTATTGATCCTGATAAGACAAGAGAAATCCTGAAATGGCCAGCACCAACAACTATAACTGAGGTACGTAGTTTTATTGGTTTAGCATGTTATTATCAATTTTTCATCCAGAATTTTTCCCGATTGGCTAACCCATTAACAAAGCTCACACGTAAAGGGATTAAATTTTTTTGGACAGAATATTGTGAAAAATGTTTTGAAGAACTGAAGAGAAGATTAGTCAATGATCTTATATTGACACTGCCATCGGGGAATGATGGGTTCATTATTTATAGTGATGCATCGAAGAAAGGAATAGGTTGTGTCTTTATGCAGAATGATAGAGTTATTGACTATGCATCACGACAGCTAAAAATTCTTGACAAAAACTATCCTACTCATGATCTTGAGTTAGATGTTGTAATCTTTTCATTGAAGATAAGGAGACATTATCTCTATGGCAAAAAATGTGAGATATATACCGATCACAAGAGTTTGAAAGATATTTTTCACAAAAAGAAATCAATATGAGGCAAAGGAGATGGCTTGAACTATTGAAGGATTATGATTTCATGATACACTACGACTCGGGGAAGGCAAATATGGTGGCCGATTCTTTGAGCAAAAAGGATCATGGAGTTTTGAACGTGATGAGAATTAAAAGGGATCCTATTTTTATGGATCTAGTGAAGATGGATATGGGAATTACCATGGAAGGTGAAAAATCAATACTTTTTCAAATGGTTGCCAATTTATCTTTACTAGAAAGGATAAAGACTTCTTAGACTAATGATGAAGAATTTCAAAATAAGAATAAAGATGTGAATGATGGGAGATTGAGTGACTTTGTGTATGAAGATGGAATTTTGAAATTTGGGAAGAGGCTTTGTGTTACCGATATACTTGATCTAAAAAGGGAATTGTTAGTTGATGCTCATAGTTCCAATTTCTCTATACACCCTGGTATAACCAAAATGTATAGAGATTTGAAGAAACATTTTTGGTGGGATAACATGAAGAGTGAGATTTTGGATTTTGTATCAAGATGTATGGTTTTTCAACAAGTGAAAGCTGGAAGGAAACAGCCTGGAGGAGTCATGCAACCTATTCCCATACCTGAGTAAAAATGGGATAATATTATGATGGGCTTCGTTATGGGGCTATCAAAGACTCCTAGAAGGAATGATGCAATATGGGTCATTGTTGATCATCTTACCAAGTCGGCACATTTTCTTTCTACAAGAGAAGATCTACCACTTGAACGTCTATCAAGAATATATATTAATGAAGTTGTGAGACTTCATGGAGTACCCCTATCAATTGTTTCGGACCGTGATCCCCATTTTACATAAAGATTCTGTATAAGTATTCAAAAGGACATGGATACTAAACTTTGATTGCGCACTCCATACCACCCCCAAACTAATGGAAAATCAGAACGAAATATTAAAACCTTAGAAGAAATGTTGAGATCTTGCTCACTTGACTTTTAGGGTATGTGGGATCAATATTTACCTCTAGTGGAATCTTCCTATAACAATAGCTTTCATTCAGGTATTTGGATGGCACCATATGAAGTGTTATATGGAAAGAGATGTCGCACACCAACCATTTGGGATGACGTTGGTGAAAGAAAACTCGTACGATCAGAACTGGTGGAGGAAACTATGGAAAAGTTAATGGTAATCCAAAACCACATGGAAGCAGCTCAAATTAGGTAGAAAAGCAATGCCGATAATCGAAGGAAGGATTTGGAATTTCATGTAGGAGATCATGTTTTCTTAAAGGTATCTCCATGAAAGGGAGTTATACGTTTTGGTTAGAAAGGTAAATTGAGTCCCAGCTACATTGGACCTTTCTAAATTCCAGAACAAATTGGGGTTGTAGCATACCGTTTGGAAATACCGCCAAATATCTCCAAAGTTCACGATGTGTTCCACGTATTACTGTCGAGAAAATATAAGCATGAACCCACGCAAGTACTCACCTATGATGAATTAGAACTGGAACCTGATCTATCTTATTGCGATTATCTAGTCATGATTCTTGATACAAGAGAACAAGTGGTGAGGAACCAGACAACTCGTCTGGTAAAAGTTCTATGGAGAAACCATAAGATGGAAGAGGCAATGTGGGAACTCGAGGAACTTATGATAAAGAACCACCCAATTCTTTTTATGAAATGATATTCTAGAAATTTTGAGGACAAAATTATTTGAAAGAGGGGAGAATGTTACACCCCAAACGTCCATGGTACGTTTCCCTTTGAATAATGCAATAGCTTGCATTGTACGCAATTTTGAGATTCTACCACACTTTGACCAATCAAACTAGCCATTATGAAAAGTAATACCCAATTTTTGAAATTTTATAAATTTTAACTTTCAGAATGGACTTCATTTTTGGATTTGGAATATCGAAATTAGCCTAGGGTGAATTTTTGGTATTTTTCTAAAAACATTCAATTTTTTATGAATAGTGAAAAGCACTGAGTTATTGGTTAAAGCCGAATTTTTATTTAAATATTTATTTATTTTATTTAAATTTATTTAAGGTCAAAATAGATACAAAAAACCAATATATGTTCAATGTAATTCATTAGAGTCAGTTTATAATAATTTTAAACATATAAAAATTTTATTGAACTTTTCACCGTCTTTTACTCATCTACTAGAATAATTTGCAAATTCACATAAAACATAATTTTACCACTTTTGTGAGTTGAATTTCAAAAATCCGAGAGACATGGTTAATATCAAGGAGTAATATGCAGTTCAATAAGAAAAAATAATTTTTGGTGAATAGTAACTTTTTTCTTTTATTACCAAGGTAAAAAAGTAAATAGGGTAATTAAGGGTAAAAATGATAATATTATCACCATAACACATGTACTAATTTTATTGGCTAAGTATAATTAGACCAAAAAAATTAGGAATAAAAAATTATTCTCTTTTATCCACTTGGAATGGATTAGTACATTTATTATTATTTAATTCAATGAAGAGATAAAAGTGTTAAAAACAATGTTTAGAAACTACAACATTTTTAACATAGAGTTATACATAAGATAAATTAGATTATAAACATTCATTAGAAAGATAAAACAATTTACTAAATAATTTTATTTTATTTATAATTTTCAGACATTAAATATTTTAATTTTTTTATAACACAATAAGGATGCAGTAATTAACTTATTAGTGAAATATTAAAAAAATTGATAATATAAATACCCAAATATATATAATTTGAGACTTTTTATGAATTTAAATAATTTTATAGTATATTATGACATATTATTATTGGTAATATTAATTTCATTCGAAGTAATAATGTTGTTATTAATTTATCAAAAACAAAATACCCAATAGTGTCAAAATTGACAGAAAAGAGTTTTAAAAAAAATATTATATTATGAATTGTTATTATGTTCAAAAAATATAAGGATCGGCCAAAAGACTTATATAATGATAGGTGTATCATTAATGGACTACTTGAGGGTCTCTTGGATGTATATAGTATGTATATTAAATATATAATATAAAAATACAAAGAGACATGGTAAATGTGTAACTATTTTTCTAAGAGTTAAATCTAAAAGATAAGGTTACTATAGTTACCCAAACCTATCTAAAATCTATTTGTTGAGTGATTTTCGACGCATCCCAACCTTAGACTTTGAATAATGTACTTTTGAGCCTTTATAAACCGAATATGAATTTATTATAAATTAATACTTTATGTTTTTTTAAAGAGTCCCTCCACCCCCTTATAAAAGGACACCACTTCTAACCAATTCCTCACACCTATCAAGCCTTTTGGATTGTGAAAACTCTGCCCAATTAAGCTCCCTACATCCCTGAACTTCTCTTACAACCTTACCTTAGTCAGAAAGAACGTCAAGAGACCTTTTTGGTTCAATCCAAAGGGAGTTACCCAAATTAAAGGTAAAGATTTATCTTAGATTCTTTTCATTCATTTTACGTCTCCAACCCCTAAACTCTTGTTATTAATTTATATTGTAACAAAAACAGTATCCTAAATATACTAGGTTATTTTTATGAGATGTATTCAAACTACACTAACACACACCTCCATCTAATGGGTGAAGAACATAATGTTTCTGTAGATGGAATCCAAACGCCTCACGAAATGATGATTGTTCAATTATCTCCTACCACCTCTCATGGTAGCCATTATGATGGAACTATAATTAAATATGTTATTTATGATATCTATTTTTATATATAAGCTCTTGTAATTTCATTTTATAGCATAACATTATTTGTTTCATGTTTTATATATATATATATATGATAATTTCATTTGAGGAAGTGGGGACTACCGCCCCCTCAATGTGATATGACTCCTTCATACCATACATGTAACGTATAAAAGATGGTGTTAATGAACTTAAGTAACACATATAAGATATTATATTATACTTGAATAATAATATACCTATGTATCATTTGGTTCTGATTCCCTTTAAACAGAAAAATGAAATGGAAGTAGCGTTTGTGCGTACCTACGAACTACCGTCTCCATGAACGTGAGGAGATTCATTCCTCATCGTATCCATTAAATTAAAATTATCATTTTATGATTAAATTAATTTTTATGGACTTGATATCGTTCTATATATGAATAAGATGCAACCTATCCATAACAAAAATGACTTATGTAACAAAACATATAAAATAAAATGATATGTCAGCACCCGAAATGACAATAATACTAAGATATTATTACCAAAGCAATGTTAAGAGATCATATATGATATCATATTAACATATATGATTCTTCTATAATTTAATAACAATTATTTCACCATTATGCAAGAGGTTAAACTACCATCATCCAAGGAAAAGTACAAGGTAAGGTTTTATTTCACAATCTCTTCATTATCCGAGGTTGTTTATACATAATTATCTCCTCGGACCTCTTTGTCATCCACATCAATGTTTCTTAAAATTTTATTTCAAAACATTCTAACTATTTTAAAGAATATGGTTTAATTTAATTTATACCCTTGTTTGAATTTTTATGATATGTTTTTAAAGGAATCTTTACGTCATTTTCCAAAGAAGGACCTTTTTAACCTTTTTGACAAATTAAGGTATGAATGTCTTTTTTTAACATATAAAGCAGGTGCATCTATTTTACGCCATTATAAAATCTTCTAATATTCCCTTACAATATTATAAGAATATTTTCAAAGTAAATTTTGTATTTTATAATTATGTGAGGTTTAATTGATTTCAAAAATAGTGATATTTTTCTCAAATAGTTTTGATTTCATCTATGTCAACATCCTTTGATTGATTTTAAGAATATTTTAAATTGATTTATTATGATAAAAAACTTCCATATTGTATTGAAGGTTTTGTGATATGTTTGACTATAGATGTTTTATTTTTATACCATTCATGGTTTATAGAGAATGTATTTACATTTAATATGCTAGTTTTAATACGAATGTTTATGTTATGTTTAAACATGTTCATATGAGGAATACATTGAACATAGTAAGTGACGGGTGTAGCCTGCTATAACTCCTCGATTTATCGGCAGGTTTCATAAGAAAAAATAGTGTCTTGGAATGAGTCCTTGACAAAATCTTATTTGTAGTCATGGAACGAGGCCTTGGCTACGTGATTATGATAGTCTGCCATTATGCATTCCATCATTATGAAAGTGGTTATTGATATTTCATGTGATTATTTGATTTTTAGAATATCCATGTGAATAAGTAAATGAAGTCATTTCATTTTATTTCTCCCATAATATGATGATGTTCATGTTTAAAAGGCTTTTGTTTTAGTTATATATTGCCTTAATTGATTATGCTTATTTATAAATGTTTCTGCTATATTGTTATCTTTATTGGGCATCTTAGCTCACCCCTTTCTATGTTTTATTTTTCCCAGGATGTGATGAATTATTTTATGAATGACCTGCAGGGATAGTATGAGGGTATATGAGTGTGGACTATGGAGGCAATGTTGTTGTTTTTTTCATTTTATGATGTAATGTAAACATTATGAATGTATCTAGTGTTTCCAAGGCTACTAAACTAATCGATCTTTCGAGACTTGATCTTTTCTGATCATGCCAATGTTATGTAATAATGCACCCTCTCTGGGTAACTAGGTTCGAGGCATTACACACAACATGATAATAGATGAATGTTGATGTAGATTTTTGGAGATAAGGAAATAATGGATGGATTTTCCAATCAACAAGATTTATTGGTGACTTTTTATGGATAGAATGTCTTGTAGTTGCATGAATTTTAATGATTATAATTTGATGGGTATGATAAACATTACTTTTTTAATGTTCCTCATTTGATCAGCTAATTTCTTTTGATGAGAATGAGTAGATTTATTATTAGGTATATATTCCCCCAATCCATAAAATATAATAATTCATGGTGCAAATAAATCTAGTACCATTTTCATGATTAGCATCATAGTAATGTTAACCATTCAAGCTAATTCTATACACCCAAATATGTGAATAAAATTCATGAAACCAGTAGATACATTATCATATTAAATATTTTGATAATAATGATTCTAAATACATATAATACGAATTTCCCAAAAAATAATGACATTTTTTCAGGAGTTATTATTGATATTGTCCTTTAATATTTAGTTATTCATGTTCCTCTTGGGAGCTATATTTGGTCTTCATCATCAATGAACAATAGAGATTCTTTAGGGTTGATTATATTGATAACGAATCACGGTTAATGTTTTGATGAATTCATTGATTCAAAAATATTTCTTTATCTCTCTCATAGTCTTTTGATCTTTACATCATTTGATCATGGACATCAAATTAATTAATATTTGATTTGGGATGATGATCTTGGTCATGTTTGTAATAATTTAAAGAGATGGATTGGTCCACACAATTTTATAATTTAGATTTATATAATCTTACATGAACTGATATTTCATGTTAGTTCAATATAATCACTCTTTTGATATATTAAAATTTTTTATTGTTTTATTTTTTTGATATTTGCTGAAATAATGAATTTATGAAAAAAAATTAATTTTTTCCAAATTATTAATTTTTCATAAACTGGGTTGTTATTTAAATGGATGATTTCAATGGGATTAAAATTTTGACATCTTATATATTAGTTTATTTGAATTAAATTATATATTATTATGTATTATGAATATTTATTTGAAAGTTAAATTAAAATAAATTAATTTCATGATTATATTAATTTATTGCATGGGTAATGTGAATGACGAAAATGGATAGAGTGTATCACTTTTTTTTAAACCGCTAACTTTTACTAATGGTGTTTTTATGATGTATATAATTTACATTAAGGTGAGTGATGATTAAGAGACAAAGGGATGAAATAGAACACTCACTATATTGTGATTATTGTACATTTGAATGCATATTCATACCCCTAATAAATCTATAAATTAGTGGGATACCATAAAATATGGATTTTCATTTCAATTATAATTAGGAAATTTCTTTTCATAAACCAACCCAGGTCACATTGAACATTTATCAACGTTAGACCTCTCTAATGCCAAAAGTACATTCTTTCTCTACATTTCTTGAAAAAATATTAATAAAGACATCAACCATAAGTATTTAGAATAAATTCACAAATAATAATTAAAGCATATTATTATATTTTAATTTTTCCCAGAATGTGATTATTCCATAAATTGAAAGTATTAATCTCTTGAATAAATTATTTCTCCAAAAATAATAAACAGATGAATTTATAAATGATATAATTTAATTTACATATATATTTGATATTCATATTTTAATAAATAAATAATATAAATATATATAATGAAATAAAATGATGGATCCTAAGGTTAACATCGTGGAATGAAAATAATACATATCCAAGGAGACTTTTCCATGAAAACCATAAATTTTTTATATAATGTACCCTCCTCCATATTTATTCCATGGATAACCGTGATCCACTATATCAATGTGCAATTTTTTTTACCATCAATATTCATAAAATGGATAATATATAGAGGTTGGGATCATAAAAAACAATATATAATTTCAAAAATTACTTTATGAAAATCATTTATAAAATAAACTGTGAGATTTTTATTTGGAATACAATATATAAAATTAGTCCTTTAATATTACATTAATTAAATAATAGAAAGAAATAATCCTTAAAAAATTTAATAATGAAAAATAAATCAATTTGTATAGGGTATTTCTTAACATAAAAGTTAACAAATAAATATCATGGAAGAGATGATAAAGATCTATGGTGGAGTATCCATGAGAAACAATAAATAATTTTCCAAAAAATACTTAACATCTTCTTAGAATATTTTCATCATCGCCTAGTGTAATCCCATTTCAAATAAATTTAAATGATATATCCAATATCCATAGAATTTAAATCACTAGAATATATAAAAATCAATTTGGTATAAATATTTATCCCTTTACCATGGTTTACAGATAATTAGTATGCACTCATAATTATAAGGGATAATAATATTCCCCACTTTATGTATTATTAAACCTATCTTTTTTTGTATCCTAGTCCCTCCTATGTTCCAAATGATTACAATGATTATGTATTAATTTCATTGTTTTTCTATATATCTCATATAAAACATGGAACTAATTCTATCATTAGTGTTTATATACAAATAATACTATACTTTTCAATGAAAAATTATGGAATACATGTGAGGTAATAGAAAAATCATGTAAAAACTATACATATTCCTATAAATTTTCAATTATAGGGATTTATTCCAGAAATAAAATAAATAAACAATTTTAAATCATTATAAATAATTCAAAAAAAAATATGTATTTTTTAAGTAAAAGTTATCAAATTAATATTAATAAACAAATAGTTTAAAAAATTTAAAGTCTAAACCAGTCATGTAATTTTAAAGTAGCTACTTCTCAAAATATTTTTAGAATGAACACAGTTGAAATTTTATTTTTTATGGTTGTAATATTTATAATATGGTTTCCAAAAATTTATTATAATAAAAAAAATTAAAACTCAATGAAACAATGTTTCATAAATTGAAGATAACCACATAGTTTCACCCACTATTTGGTGGGATACAAAAATTTTTGCTGGAATTCACCATTTAATACCAATCATAGAGTGATGGAGAAATATTTGAAAAAAATAATGAACAAAAAACTATTAGATTCTGAATGTTTAAAATGTTTTGGAGAGGGGGGTTAAATAATAGAGACACACTGAGTAAAAATTTCAATCCTAATGTAATGAGATAAGTATATATAAGACTCTTATTTCTCAATTGACCAAAGAACATTCAGTTTTATTTATTTCACCATCAAATACTGAAACCCCTACATACCTATGAAACCCCATTTTTGTGAGTTAATCAAAATGTCAAAATAAATGGATAATAAAGGGGAGTATTAGATAAATATTTATAGAGAATATGATATCATATAGATTAATTTCATGGATATTGATTGAGAAAAATCATGTAGAATGTGAGGGAGAGACCTCACTCTTGTCAAATTTAGTTCATGCAAAACAAAATATGGCCAGAGTAGTATTTTTTTATATTTCAAAACCAATACTAAATAATCTAAAAATTAAATTGACAAATTTAATTATATATATATATATTTAATTTAACGTATGATTCAAGTTGAGGATAGTTGGAGAATCTAAAAAAATAAAATTGTTATTATTGTTATTATATTATAATTATATAATGTAAATGAGATTCATGAAATTTATTAATGATACATAATAATTACCCATATTATTCATTAAAGTCACTAAAAAATAATATATACAATTGTCTTCCATTAAAATAAAAATCATAACAACACTATTTTTATAATAATATTAATATCCATAAAATATATATGGAATTTAGAAGACTATTATTTTATAACGACTTATATGGTAATTATATTAGTCATTATCAACATATAACATGAACATTCTAAACAATTTGTAGATGTATTATAATAACCTAAATTATAATTATAAGACATATCAAAAGGTTTAGAAATAAAATATATTGTTTTCGGTTAATTATAATAAATGAAAAATTGGATTTGATGGTTACAATGACATGGGACTAATCATATAACTCCACTACCATCATGAATACACAAAATTATATACTTGCACAATCTTTGAATGTGTGTGCCAATCATGAAACCCAAAAAATTGAATCAAAATGGTGGTTCTCTCTATTTAAATCTCAAAATATCATTAAATTTAAAATAGGAAAAAACAAAAAAAACCCAAAATAATTAAATTAGATGGAAAATAATTAACGTAACACCCCAACACCAGAATCCCAAAGTTGATTCATTATTGTAATACATTGGGATAATTATAAGGAATCAGACCTCGAATGACCAAATAGTTTTGCAGTGTTGGAAAATAAATTTCATACTTGAACTTTATATTAAAATTCAAAACATAATTTTAAACATTGTTAATTCCATTAGAATTCGATTATTATATTTGAATAACCCTTTATATCAATTATAAAACATTTCTTCCTATCCTGGAGAAATATAACATTATAAAAGGGTCAGTTTAGATGTGTAGTGTGGGTAAAAAATATAGCATATGATTTCACAAATAAGAACTAACTTTATAGAAAGTAAAAAACTGAAACACAATCTATTTAACCATAAACATGAACATAATATGGCATGAATAAATCAAATAATGTCATTAATTCATGAACATGGATATTCTACTTGTCTAGTAATCAAATTTAATATAAAAAACTAATCTCCTAATGAGGGAATACATAATGGCATACATTATAACTACACTGTCAAGGCCTCGTGCCGTGACTATATATAAACAGGTAAAAACCGAAAATGTTTATCTCGTGGTTACTACCGATGAATATATTGTAATTCATTAACTTGTCCCCAACCCCTATAGACTTCATTAACCAGCCCCAAATCTGTCATGTACTAAGTCTACTTCATTCCTCTATTGAAATGGGTAAAACATAACGAAAATAATCATTCGTATTAAAACTAGAAACCTAAATGATAATAAATTAACCATAAATAAGGAATGGTATCAAAATAGCACATCCACAGTAAGACATATCATAAATACTTTATAATAATATGGTATGTTTTATCATAAAAAATCATCCTCACATAATCATAAAATCCAAAAACGGATTTTAACATAGAAAAAATAATAATCTAATAAAATTATTAATATTATTTGAGAGGAATATCCCTTGTACATTGAAATCATTAAAAAGTCCATAAATTTATAAAAGAAGAGATTTTGTAACATCTAAAATGTAATCAGGTATCAAGAATTTAAATTATTTTGGCCTAATTACTTAAAGAGACCAATGGCACACATCAGTGACCCCCACTATAGGTCTCTGGCACCTATTTAAATAATTTAAATGACTACACAAGGTTTATTAAAAATGTTATATCATGGTTTAGCACGGTGTTCTGGATTTTAAGAATTAAATAAGGATTTAAAATAAATAAGAAGAGATTTAATGAGTATTTAAAATAAATAAATAAGGGATTAAAAGAAATGTATTAACAAAATATAAAAGGGTTTTGGAAAAATTAAAATAATTAAAGTGGGATATTTCCATTTTTATTATTTTAATCTACTTTATTTTTCCATAAATTTTAATATATTTTATTTTTGATTTTTTACTTTTTTTCTTTTTTATTATGGTTCTATAATATTTACTTTTTTTCATTCATTTAATTCTTTCTTTTTTTATCTCCTCCCTTCCTCTCCTCCCACTTACGTCTCGCCTCCCCCTCTCCCTAGGTGTGAACCACCTTGCACCCTCATCGGAAGACAATTGTGCCATTGTTCTTCATATGATTTTTTCACATGTAATTGTGTTGTAAACTTTAAGGAAAGACTAATCTTACGCATTTGGAATCATTGAGTTTTGTCGAGTATCTATCGTGCAGTCTGTTGTAGAAGGATTTTACCCTATTTTGTGGTTTTTCTAAAAACATTCATTTTCATCCATTTATGGAAAAATAAAATACTTCTGCAGATCATAGAATCATCTAATACCTTAAGGTAAGGGGTATAATTGATTTTCCTTTATTTTGTTTTAATTTATAAAAACACACAGTTGGTCCGTTTTTCGGTTCCTTCTGAGTTTGTCAAATTTCAAAAAAATTATCAATTTAATTGTTTCACCTAATTTTTTATCCATTATTTATCAAAATTTAAATTTCTCTAGTTGATGTAACATGGTTGGACACACCCTTAGATCTACCAATGTTCTTGGTATAAATCTTGTTAGTATGAGAATTTATTTTATTTAACTGTACGTGTTGCGTGACCCATTTCTGTTGTGTTTAAATTAAATTACTATTTTAGAATTATTATAAACATTGAATTGTTGGGTTATTGGTAGTTTATTGTGCAAAATTTTGTATTTATTAAAAATATCATTTAACTTCTTGTCCTAATACAATATCTTTCATTTTTAACTCTTACACTGTAATTTTAAATTAATAACTTATGTTTCATGGGAGTATCTACTTAGATTTCAACATACAATTACATATCCATGCTATGTCATATTATATAAAGTGAAATTTTAATAAAATTTAGGTTTGGTAGAGAATGTGGTTCGTATATTAAAGGCCAAACATGTGCTCTCTATTCCTGACTGGTTACCACTATGTGTCTGGGGGTGGTGTCTTACGCTTTGCCTACGCGGGGCTTCTCCGGGCCATATACATACTGATGAGTCATATCCATTCTAAAAGTGAACTCTAAGTATGGATCCATAGTAAATGTGGCTATTCCCACCTCATATTATGCTCAACCCCTTTTTATGAGATCATGACTAACTCATGGTCAATCCATTGCTCGAGCGATACTTGGTCTTTCGAGAAATTGCCTTGTACGAGCTCGATGGCATTGGATAATTTGAAGGATGTACTGTAGTGATATCATCAGTACCATTTCTGGAACATACTCTAAACATGAACATTAATAATGATGCACAGATGGTTTATGTTAATTTTTCGTTGATTCTCTTGAGAATTGTGATATTTCTCTGGTATGATGAAGCACATCGGGTTGGAACATGATTTTAACCCCATGTTAAAGAACTAGCATCGGGGTATACATATTTTTCTGTTTTACCATTATTTTCCTAGATTATATATCTACATATATGTATTCTCCTTATTATGGGTACATCTTTCAGACTCCAGGCATAGGCTGAAGCAGGTGATTAGGGATGGGTTCTTTTGACAATCCTGACCCTGTTTTTTAATTTATTGCACTTATTTAGTTTTTGTAATTTTTTATATAATGACACAATATGATTTATTACTACAAGAAATAGAAAGGATTAAACATTGTGGGTGCCGAACTACTGGGATTTTATATCACACCCCTCTGGGGCATCGTTGACACCAGAGTAGATTCCATGCTTGGAGGTATGGACTAAAGTAACAGTGTTGCTTCTGATGCTTGATTATTTCTTGCTTCTTAGGATGGAGACTGGGGCAGAGGACCGTGCCTTTCTTGTGATGTAGTTGTTTCAAAATTTTCATTCCTTTTATTTGATTGTATGATTATGTTTCTATTTTTTATGCTTTCAATTTAGTCGCACATCATAGCATGATACTATTTTGTGAGATTCTGCACTTGATTCTTATTCAGTTGGATTATTCATATATTTTTGGTAGAATTTTATTAACATATATTCTACTACTATTTATTATTAATTTTTCTGATTCCTCTATGGTGCTTCCTATTACCTGTGAGGGAATAGTCTCCCATGTGAACACAAAAATTCCCTCACTACTAGTCAGCATCCTTTGGAGTTTGGGGGGATGCGATTGTGGTTATGTGGCCAACCCGACTCGAGGCACCCCTCAGGTGTCTCCTGAGATGGGGATTATAAAAAGTAGTATCAAAGGCGGTAATTTTCCATTTTTACTATTTCAGTTAGACATGAGACTAGGATATATGGATTTGGAATGTAACCTATTCATGGAAGTAGCTAACACAGGTATATGGGAAACCCAAATTCCTAGGTAGGGATTATACTAATTGATTATTCCAGTTATTGTTGATATGATTTCATTATTGGGTGACTCGGATGTTTTTCATTGTTATTAGTATTTGTATTATTGAAATAATGTGTTTTTATAATTTCAACTCGATTATATTAAATAAATACATTACATGCATTATATTTAGCAGTACATGTTTAAAATTACATGAATATTTCCATTCCATATATATTTTCTACCGTAAATTTCTTATTTTCATTTGAGTTTTTTTTGTCCATAATGGTAAAAAAATTTAAATGTTGGTTCTATAAATATAATTTGTTGATAGTTTGTCAGATGTTAACCTGAAATAACTTGGGAATGGATAGTAGACCTTGTTAAGTACATTCCCTAAGTATCCTCTTCAATATCGAAACCCATCTCTAGAAGCATTTTATCTGTTATGTAGTTCTCAGAGGCAGGCTATATAACTAACCTCTTTTTGAACCATAAAGGTTTCCCTAATATTCATTAAACATTATCTAAGGGTGTGTTTTTGGATATTGAGACCAATGTCATCATGAGGTATTCATGTCCTACCTTATGAGAGTTGAAATGTGCACATTCTTGAGATTGTTGTTCACAAACCACCAGTGTTACCTCTTATAGTGCCTCTTGTGCTGCTATCTCTTGCCAATCATTTAGGGAACTCTAAAGCTCAATTTAGGGATATTATCTTATTTTTTATGCAATTTTTCAGAATAACCCTAGACATTCACCATCATAGATAGAACTCACATGGTACTTTCTGTAGTAGCACCCTCCCACCTTCTTAGGGAGTGAAAAAACTCATGATATAGATTCAGGGACAGAATACATATGTTTCTCAATTACCACCTTGAGACACTTCCATAAATAAAGGTTCAAACTGGTAGATTGCATGCTTCGTGACTCTGCCATGAACTGTTGGGACATTGTTTCTCAGGCAGAGTAGACGAGTGACATGATTTGGGATTACTTCCAAGAAGCTTTCTATGATAACTTTTTATCAAATAATCAAAGAGATGATCATGGACAATAATTACTACATCTATATTAGGGATCTTTGACTATTTAATATAATTCTACTTGAATCACAGAGTTTCGGTGTTTTTCCCAATCCCTGACTGGTGACACACAGACTACTGCGAGACTTTTCACGGATAGAATTGAGTACACTATTTGAATGCAAGTGAACATCTTCCATTTTACCACTGTGATAGATATTATAAATTAGGATCTAATATTGGAGATTAATGCCTGTAAAAAATCTGTTGAGCTAGGATGGTTCAGTACTGTGATAGGGTGGTGACTCTTCTAGAGGTAGGAAACACGTTTCTGAAAATGCACATTCGTAGAATCCTAACCAAATAGCAGTTTTTCATATCTCTTTCATATGTTATCACTGTGATAGAGATGGTTACAAGAGGCCACAGTGAACTAGAGTCCTGATTGTTTGCCGAGTTTGTGATAAGATGGGTCAAATTCATTGTTTTGTTGTTTCCTCTCTTCAGCATCCAGTGGCAGGGGATTGGCACTAGCACCTCTGTCATGTATGGGATCAATAAATATACAGCTAGCTAAAATTTATTTTTACACCATCCGATCAGGCTGAAGTAATGGTGGATGTTGTGGTCGAGGAAATCAAGATGTTGTTTATCAGCATCAGTAGAGTGGACCTACTCAGTCCCACCAGGCAGTATCTCAAGGTCATGGTTCACGTCTCATGTACGTAGTGCAATCAGCACCAGAGGAGTAGAGTACATAACCATCTATAGCTAGAGGTACTATTCTAGAAGCCTCTACTTTAGTTCCTTTCTTGACATCGGCGCATAACACTATTTTTTATCTTCTACTGTTAATGAATGTATTGGTTATATAATTGTGCACCTTTGTAGAATCATGTATCTTAACACTCTTCTTAGGGTCATGAATGACAGCATATGTCAGTTCTATTAGTGTCTCCTTGAGATAGGTGGGTACCGTATCATTTGGAATTTTTATATCCCCGATATTTCTAGCATTGATGTCATTATTGGCATGAACTGGATTTCTCCTTATCATGATCAAGGGGGATTCCATCTCCAGCAGGCATCCATTACATCCCCTAAGAGAGACACATATCTATAATAAGGAGAATGGGATATGCAATCAAATTGAGCAAAGCCTAAATATACAGGGTTGGGCAGAGTGATAGCTCTATTAGCAAGTCTCTTCTTGAGTGATCAGGGGACTAGATAGTTGAACTACCTCCAATGGTAGATATTTTGAGGGACATATTTCCGGATAATTTCCTTATCTTACCTCCTAAGTGGGACATAGTGTTCACTATTGATCTTATGCCAAGTGTGGCACCAATGTTCATTCCTCCATATAGGATGGCACCAATAGATCTACAAGAACTCAAAAAGTGGAATGAAAACCTCAAGGATAAGGGTTTCATCAGACCTAGCACATCTTCATGGGGATCACCTATTCTATTCAATAAGAAGGAAGATGCCACAATCAGTTTAAGTGTGGATTATCGTTGACTCAACCTGCTCATGGTGAATAATTGAATTGACTACATCATTTAAATGATGTCTTCAACCAGCTCCAGGGAGGAGTTTTTTTCTCCAAGAAGATCTAAGTTAGGGATATCACCAGTTCATGTGAGACCATCTGACATACCATATACAACATTCTTAAGTAGTTACAGCTTGTACAAGTATCTGGTTATGCCATTCAACATCACGAATTTCCCAATAGTCTTCATGGATCTAATGAATTTGGGTTTTCTCCCAAATATTTACTCCTTTGTGGTAGTTTTCAGGGATAAATCATCGTGTATTCGCATTCCAGACATGACCACACAACCCATCTTGAGAGCATAATGAGTACAATAATAGAGGACCAACTATATGCTAAACTCTAAAAAATCCCTTTTTGGATTGATATAGATAACTTCATGGGAATATTATATCAGAAGTTGTAGTATCAGTTGACCTAAAAAAGGTGAGCACCAATGTTTCATCAGAGCATCCCAAGAAAGTCTTCGACATCTATAGTTACTTTGGATTAGCCAGATATCATTAGAATTTCATCTTGGATTTCTCCCTCTTAGTAGCGTCTCTTAAGGCCCTAACAAAGAAAGGTGTATAGTTTATCTGGTGAGAAGCTTTTGAAATTTTTTTTCATGAGTTGAAAGGAAGACTAACATCGACATTTATCCCAATTCATCCTAACCCATGTAAAATATATACTATTTATTTTGATTCTCTAGGAATCAGATTGGGTGTAGTTTTGATTCATGGTGTCTGAGTCGTGGCTTTTGGATCCCACCAACTGACACCTCACGAGTAGAACTATCCTACACACAACCATGTGTTTTCACTTGTGTTTCATGCTCTATGCTTCTAGAGACATTACTTATTGGGTGAAATATTTGTTGTTTACATGGATCATAAAATAATAAAATATATATCCACTCAACGAGACATGAAATTAAGGTTACATAGATTGGTGGAATACATGTATATATTTTACATTGATCTTGCTTATAACCCATGTTAGGGTATTGTCGTGGAAGATGATTTGAGCTACAAGACAAAGACACAAGATATATAGGTTGCAACAAATGAGTGGAAGATGATGGATTTGTTTTATGAGATGCATCTAGATGTTCAGAAATATCACGGGAGGCCCATTCTAGCAGCTCTTATAGTGATGTCCTTTCTTCTAGAGAATGTCTAAATATGACAGATGACAAATCCAGATTGGCTTGTTTTGAGGGAATGTCTTATAGAAGTGAACCAACATTCTGGTTTAGTTGTTGTTGGTCATGAAACTCTCATTTATTGTGGCTATGTATGGGTACCTTTGAGTATATGAGAAGAGTTGATGAAGGAATCTCACACCTCCATTTGAGTAGTTCATCCTAGTCTGACCAAGTTGTAAAGAGACATATGTCGGCAGTACTAGTAGACTCATATGAAAAAGTAGATAGCAAGTTTCATCACTCAGTGCTCCACCTATCAAAGGGTGTAGGTAGATCACTTCTGAACTGATGGAATCATACAACCTCTACATATTCTGAAATGTAAATGGAATCAAATAACCATGTATTTCATTATTGTCTTGAAAAGTTCTCCTTGATGCAGCATTTCAGTATGGGTGACAGTCGATATCTTGACCAAGGTTGCGTACTTCTTACCTATCTGGGAGACCATTAGAATAGATGAGTTGGGAAGGATCTATATGTGGGAGATTGTGTAACATTATGGTGTACTTTTTTCTATTATCTTAGATAGAGATTCCTGATTTACTTCACAGATCTAGAAAGGGTTGCAAAAGGTGCAAGGTAAACAGGTACTTCTGAGTACTGCATATAAAACTCAGACAAATGGGAAGTCCAAGAGATCTATACAAGTGTTAATGGATCTGTTATATAAATATATCCATTATTTTAAGGGTTTTTTGGGATAAAATTATTCCTCTTGTTGAGTTTACATGTAATAACAACTTCCATGAGACAATTCAAATGGCTCTATATGAGGCCCTCAACGGTATACAATTCTGTTCACCTTTATGAAAGCTGCATGCCGGTTAGGTAACTTTGTTCGGTCCCCATATCATTTAGGATATTTATCAGAATGTTTAGCTAATTCAGAAGTGTATAACTACAACTTAGTCAATGAAAAGGTCTTATATTTTTCATCTCTGTAGACCTCAGGAGTTTCAGGTTGGACATCAATTCTTTCTACGTGTTTCTCCGAGGTTGGGTCACAGGATGATCAGAATATAAGAAAAGTTATCACGGAGATGCAATGAGAAATTCAAGATAGTGGAGTGATTTGGACCAGTAGCCTATCAGCTACTTTTGAATCATAGATACCATTCCATGCATGATGTTTTCCATGTATCTCAGCTCCAACAATATCATCCAGACTAGTATCATTCTTTTGACCCTGACGATATCAAGCTTGATAAAGATACATCCTTTGAGGAGCATCCAATCGATATCATCAACTGTAGAATGAAATTCCACTAAGGTTGCTCAGTCCCTCTGGTCTCGGTGTTATGGAAACCCGGATGCGTTCATGATGAGACTTGGGAGTGAGAGACGAATGTATGTATATAGTGGTTAGAGCTTTTATTTAACAATGTTCCACTACCCTCAGAATTGAAACAGTGGGGAAGATTTTTCCTAATGGGGGAGGTTGTAACGTACCATCTTTTGTTAGGTATAGACCATTTAAAATTTTGTTTTCTAATTCCATAAAGCGAACCATGGTGCGGGTCGACGCACCCCGTTGCGGTTCTCAACAGCTATTAAAATAATTAAAATTACAACATGTGATTTATGAATAATGACATATTGGTGTATAGCGTGGTGTTTGGAGTTTAAATAAATAATTAATTATTGAAAATAAATAATAATATATTTAAATAAAAATTTAAAGAAAGCAGTATTGGACAAAAAGAAATTTATTAATAAAATAGAATGGGTGTTACGGAAAATTTAAAAATAATTAAAGTAGGAGATTATAATTTTATTATTTTTATCTTTTTTCTTATTCCATAGTTTTTATTATATTTTATTTTTGATTACATTCCATTTTTCATTTCAATTATTTTTATATTATTTTTTATATTTATTTTATTTCTTTACTTTTATTTCTTTTTTTCTCTCCTCCCTTCATCTCCTCCATCTTACATTGTGCCTCCCCCTCTCCCTCGATGGCACCCCACCTTTCCCCTTATCTATAAGACCATAGTGCCTCTATTATTCATATGTTTTATACTTCTTCAAGTGTTTTGTAAACCTTATGTCAATGATAATCATAAAAATTTGGAATCATTGAGTTTCATTGAGTATCCTTCATGCAGTCGACCATGAAGTGATTTTAACCTATTTTACGTTTTTTTCTAAATCATGTGTTTTATACAGTTTAATGTGATATCAAAGCCTACCACAGATTATAGAACCATTTGTGACCTTAAGATATGGTGCCTACCCACTTTCCCTGTATTCGTTGAGATTTATAAAAATGCATGGTTGGGTCGTTTGTAGCCTACCAACTTTGTTCAATTTCACCCAATCTTTTCAATTTAATTGTTTTTCCTAATTATTTCCTTCTTGTTTATCATAATTTGAATTGATTTAATTTTGTAAATATGTTTAGACACCCCTTGGGTGTACCAACATGATCAATATAAATTCCATTATGTGTATTTAATTTATTTAACTACATGTGTTGCACAAACCATTTTTTTAGTGTTTAAATAAAATAATTATTTTAGAATAATTATGAACCCCAAAATGATTGATTTATGGTAGTTGATTGTGCTAAATTATTTAATTAAAAAAATTTCATTTATCTACTTGTGATGATATGATATCTTGAATAATTATGTATTGCATTGTAATGTTAAATTAATACCTTAGGTTGCATGGGTGTATCTTCTTATATTTCAATATGTACTTACATATGCATGCTATGTCATATCTTCTGATTTGAAAATTTAATTAAATTCAGGGTGGGGAGAGATTGTGGGATCTATATCACGGGACACACATGGGCTCTCCATTCAATATTGGTTACCACTATGCGTCAGGGGGAAATGTCTTAGGTTTTCCCATACTGAGACTTCTCCCGGCCTTCTAAATAGTTATGAGTTATACATGTTCGAAAAGGTCCCCTCAAGGATGGATCTATTGGAAAGGTGACTACACAAAACTCAGATAATTATCAACCCCTTTTGGCAAGATCAGGAAGAACTAATGGTAATGCCATGCCTCGAGCGATATATGGTGTTTCGAGAAAACTCCTTGGATGGGCTTGGTTGTATTAAATAAGTTTAAGGGTGTACTGTAGTGATTCCATTGGGATAGACTCAGACTAAAACTCTCAACTTGAACATTAATAATAATGCACTGAAGGTTTATGATAATACAACTTTGAGTCTCTTCAGAATTGGGATATTTAATTGGTATATTGAAGCACACCTTGTTTACAGATTATTTTTACAACAAGTTAAAGAATAATCTTGGGGTGTACCACTTCCTTTTATTTCTCTTCTATTAGAAGCTTATATTTCTGTATAAGTAAATTCTGCTTATTACATGAACTTCATTTAAAATCATGGCTTAGGCTGAAGCAGGTGGTTAGGGACAGGTGGAATTGGGAACCCAATCGAAGTTAATTATATTGTTGTGGTTAATTAATTATCAGTGTTTATTAGATATTGAAACATTGCATTTTATTACTTCATGAAATAGAATGGTTTATACAACATGGGTGCTGGCCTACTAGGATTTTATGTCACTTCCAGCTTGGGCATCATTTAAACCCTAGTTGATTGCATTCTTCCAGGTATTGAAAAAGGGAAGCATGTTATTTATGATGCATGATTGTTTCTTGCTATTTATGATGGAGAATAGGGCAGTATACTGAGCCTTTCTAGTGATGAAGGTGTTGAACCTTGTGTATTTTATTTTATTTGATTGTATTCTTGGGTTTCGATTTCTTATGCTTTCATTTTAGATGTACATCATAGCATGCCATTATTTTTTTAGCATCCTCACTTGATTCTTATTCAGTTAGATTATTAATATTTCTTATGTTGTAGTTTATTTAGTAATATGATTTACCTATTTATTATTAATTGTTGTTTACACCCACTATGATAATACATATTACCTATGAGGGCATAATGTCTCTTACAAACATAGAAAAGGACCCCGATACTAGTCTGTAGCCTATGGAATTTGGGGAGATGTGTTTCAGGTTATGTGGCAAACCTGACTCGAGGAACCCCTCAACTGGCTCCCGGGGTGGGGACGATATAGATTTAAAAGATATTTTTAATAAAAAGTGTATCATAAAATATTTATACTTGTCAGAGGAATAATAATCTTAAAATGTTTCTATCCACATTAATTAATCCTTAAAAACATATTTAAAACAAAGACATTATTGGGAAAAACTCAGAAGAATAAATCCTTAAAATATATAAAAATATTATATATATATATATATTTAATCCCTTTAATAAATCCAAAAATATTAATTTTTGATATCATTTGAATGGTATTTGAAATAGACAAAAAATTTCCTTTATAATAATTTTTATCCACATAATTAGTTATGTAATGTAATACCAATACTATTGAACGGTTAAATAATTATTCAAAAATCTTAAAATGAATCATAAAATAAAATTAATATAAATTTATTCATTATATCAAATATAATAGGGGAAATATATAAACCACACAAAAAAAAATAGTTGGTGAACAGGGCTTATATGTCACAAAAATTAAATTTGAGCGGAAATTCGCTTACCATATGTCTGATTCAAAATATAATTGTCTGAAACTCATGTATAATAGTTTTATAAATATTATTAACTTCTAAATTATTCATAATGATACTAATTTTGTTATATATTATTGATTTATAAAATTATATTACATGTTTATGAATAATATATATGTTAAAGTAACATTTCATGTAATAATCTCTTCGATTATCGTACATGATTTGAAATTTTATTCTCGATCATGTTACATGGATTATGATTTATAAAACATTATTTCTATATAATAAATAATAATTATATATATATATATAATATGTAATGGAATACAATGTTCATGTAGATGGTATTTTGTACATACGCATGGATGTTGTTTCCGTTTTATTATCGTATTGAATAGAGCCAAGTAAAAAATGTGTATGTATATATTTGTATATATATATTATAGTTGAATTATTATTTAATGTATTTCATAATTATTTATTATATATATTTTTTTATTCATTTTTGAATGGTAAACATGGAATATGAATGTCATCGCGTCATGGAGCTGGTAAGTCATACGCACAAACAAGCGACAATATCATTTGTTAAATGGATAAAGGATAAAGAAAGGGATGGAATGATAACTATAAATAATAAATATATTTTCATTTTTATTATTTATATCCACTATATTCTTAATTATACCTATTTTTATAATGATTATATTAAAAACAATTTTTACTATTACATGGAGATGATAAGTGAAATTTACTCACGAATGGTCATACTATTTTTCCTGAGATGGGAAAAATGATGAATATGGTTATCTCATAATCATAATAACATATAAGCACATATATGCTATATGATTTATTACTTTAGTGTGGTAGCAACATGGGATGATAAATTTTAATAATAAAAGAACATTTAAGGAGTTAGAAAAACAATTATCTCTTCTTCATGTTTCTCCTATGGATTTTCAAAAAAGGACACCATAATTTAGATTTCATCAAAATGTATGGCCTCTAGTACATATTTAGATATGTTTGGATGATCAAATTGAATGGTTTAATTCAAAATATATGGATTTTTAGGTGTTAATAAAAGAGGAGAGGTTCACTTTTAAAAGAGAGGTGGGGGCACTTTAGGAAACTCTCAAAATATTAAATTAATATAAATTAATTTTCAATTAAAAATTCATCCCATGGGAATAATTTATATGATAAGATGATTATGGGTATAAATTATATCAAAACTAAAATTTAGACATGTTTTTATTTTATTTTAAACCTTAACATTTGGATTTAACCTTATTTAATCAATTTGATTTAAATTGTGGTAATAATATTACAAATATTAAAAGGTTATAAATAATTTCTTATATAGTTTCAATTAAACATAATTGGAAACTATGATATTTTAGACATCATAATTACTATATATAAATTTCTTATGATATTAATGATTATTTATTTATATAATAAAATTTTATTTTTATAAAATATCAATAGTGTCAATTTTGACAGTATTCATTACATTGACTTTAAATAAAATTCAAAAAGAAATGTAACTTCACGCAATAGTTTTTAATACACTCATATCATGTCATAGTCACTAAATAAATTCTTTTATGTCTTTATTTATGTCAAATGATATTTTTTTAATAATTTTAGAATTTTTAATTTAATATTTCTATATATATAATAATTACTTCTTCATAATTTTTGGAATTATTTATTATAATTATTTAGTTTTTAAAAAATATGAATAAATAACTATAATATAGATAATTCTATTATACTTCCAGAAATTATTCATTATCTAATTTATCTCTAGTTTACATCATATTAAAATTCATGAGCTTATATGAAATTGGAGTGTTACACATTGTCACATTATTTAATGTAGATAATGTCTATGGAATGATCATGTAAAATATAAATTAAATGATTTAAAACAGATCATTATCATATATTTAACATTATCCAAGTAATTTGGATGAAATATATATTATTATTAATTTTAAATAATTTAAAAAAAGAATATTTATTTTAAACTATCTCAAATCCCAAATTTTCATGCTATTCATTATTTTGTCTTATAAAAAATCAACTCAAGAAGATATTTCTCATCCAATAATTATAAAACATTAATAATATATCCAATAAATCAATAGAAATTTTGGCTAACATTAACTAATTCAAAATATATTTATATTATTATTGTGAATATCATTTATTTGATTACCCTTTTAGTAAATCAATTACTACCTCATCATTGTGTCACTATTTAGTTAAATTATTTGTTTGATAAAATTATAAATAAATAACTAGTGTACATATAAATATTTTATATTTCTAATTACTATATATAGTCCACCATATCACTTATATAACATCATATTAAAACTCTTTTACTTGTTAAAAACAAAATAATATCAAAATTATATTTCATATAAATATAATATTATAAATATGTTAATGTTGTCCATGTGGCTCCAAGTGGTCCAAAAATATACCCAAGGAATATTTTGGTCAAAAAACTCATCAAATTAAATTAGGACAAGTGGTAGGGTAACTTTATACTAATATTATATTGTTTGTTCCTTTAATTACCTTATTTACCTTTAACATTGGTAAATTAAATTAGTAAATTTAATCTTCATAAAAAATTATTTTGATCCTATTGGACCACATTAATAATATTGATTACTATAATGTATGTCCATTTGTTGAAATTAAATTCACCAATTTGGTTAAATTATGTATAATGCAAATCCTGTAGAAGTGGCTTGAAGGCTTGTAAAAGAGACATTCAAAAGTCCAATAAATTTTAATATATATTTATAATAAAAAATTTATCTAATGACATACAATATATTAATATATGTATTATTTATCAACTGTAACATTAAAATAAATTCAAATGGAAATAATTATTTAAATGAAAAAGAAGGTTATTAACAACAATGCAGTATTTTTCACTATTCATCAAAAATTGAATATTTTTTTTGAAAAATATCAAAAAATTAAGTTAGGATATTTCTTATATTCTAAATTAAAAAATGAAATAGATTTTGGAAAATAAAATATATAAATTTCATAATTAATTTAATATTATTCATAACCAGTTTTTGAATGGCTAATTTTCCAGATCATGGTGTGGTTGTATTTAGTTTTGTGTGCAATATAAGCTACCAAATTTCTTTAAAATGATAATTTATGATTAAATATTAGGGTGTTACATTCTCCCCTCCTTAAATAAATTGTGTCCTAATTATTTTAAACTTCACTTCAAAAAAAAGGTTGTCCCAAAAAAACTTTTGTTGAATACCCACATTAGAAAAATGGTTACAAAATTTTACATCTTAATATGATTGAATGGTAAATGTGATGGGAACCACTAAATTGGGATTTTTAAATAAAGAACATTAGTTTAATTTAGATATACATACATTGAGGAAGACATACATATTTATAGGGAGTTATTAAGGTCATCAATCAAAAAAAAGTTAACAATCAACATTACATTGAGGGCCTCAAAGCCATAAATCAATGATTATCTGGAATACTATCAATTCAACAAAAATTAAGGTATTAGGATAACACATTTTGTTAGATAATAATTCCTATATTTGAGGGATTAATTAATTATCCAAAGGAGAACAAGAGAAAATTACTTGATTCCATCAAAGTTATCCTTTGGAATTTCATCGATCTAATTTCACTTAGGTTTTTTCACCAAGAGATGGATTTTCAATATGATTCTTTGTTCATGAAGTATTTTTCAACGAATCATATGTTCAATGATTTTTTCAATCAACAATCCAATGTTTACTAAAACAAAAAAGGATATCACATAATATCAAATAAATCACAATTAAACCATAAATAATAATATCTGATGCTCAAATTAACCCATTACATCCTTAAGTCTCAACCCAAATATATCATTCTGAATTAATTATAAAATAATTTATCTACATCTCCAAAATACATTAGATTCTCGAAACAACATAATTTAGCTCTAATTTTAATAGAAAATTATCACCATCAAAACTATATTGAAATCATTAATACATCTAAATCCTTGTTGAATAAGTACTCCAATACAATCTTTACTTGTCTCGTGATTCATATTACAAGAGCTCTAATGATGAAATGATTCATGAATCAAAATACAAAATAACCTTAATAATTCCATTTCAATATTAACCCCTAAACTGTGTTTCAACATCGTATTCTTAATACCTACTTTATTCAATTTCCCTTTTGTAATATCTTCATCCTCAGAATATAACCATCACATGCATAACCTTGTGGATTCTAACCATTATCCAAAACTCAATGCTCAAAATGAGAAATAAAAATGATTGTTATATTTTCATTAAGATTCATTTATATGATATCAAAATGATGTCTTCTTCATCTCATTTGATAAGTCCATAGAGTTAACCTAGGGTATCGGTTACCAAATCTAATGGATGGTATGATATTCTTAAACATATCATTGAAGACATTAATATGGTTATTTTTATAATCAATGTCTTTTAAATCTAATTTCAAAAGTTGTTTCTAAACATCCACTAATACAAACTGTAACTCCCTAACCCTAGAAGCCCAGAGAAAATGCATTATTGAAATAAATTTTCATTATTATATAGAATAAAATCTTGAATTACTAATCGGTTTAATAGTCTTGGAAAATAAATCACATACATGAAGTTTACATTACAATTAAAAACATAATATGTAACATAAATAAAATTTTATGAACACCATTACTCCCATAAAATTACCCTACATATCAACAATAAAACACTTCATTGAATCTTGGGAAAATAAAACACAAGAAAGGTGTGAGGTAATATTCTCAGAAAGGGTAAACCAAAAAAAGCATTTATAAATAACAATGAACTTTAATGAAATTATAACACTAAAAAACAAGGATTTTAATTATATTCATGAACATAATACGGAAATAATAAATCAAATAGTTACATTTAAACATTCACATCCATGTTATACTAGTCTAATAATTATATTTAATATCCATAACTAATCTCATAATAAGTGAATTAATAAGGTCATACATCATAACTACACCATCAAAGCCTCATTCCAAGACCATACATAAATGGTAAAGAATTAAAAATAGTTTATCTCATTATAAATAATGATGCATAGGGGGACATTCATTAGTTGGTGCTCAACACAGAGGGATTTCAATAACTGGTCCCCAACCCGTAGATATTTTATTAACTATTACCTAAATAGTTACTTACTGAGTCTAATCCATTCATCCCTTGAAATGTGTAAAATATAATAAATATAAACTTTTATTTTAAAACTATCATACAAAAAGATAATTGATCAACCATAAACCACGAATTTTCTAAAAATAATACATGCACAGTAAACATGCCATAAACCCTTCAATACATTATGTTATATTTTATCTCATCAAAACAAAACTCAATTAATCAAAAAATCTAATAAAGTTTGATTACATAAATGAAAATAATCTAAAAAATAATTACAACTCATAGAGATAAATATCTCTTTTACATTTAAAACATTACAATGTCATGCAATTTATAAAATAAGTCAATTAAGTTTTTTAAATCAAGATGTCCCATACCAAATTGAAACATATGAATGTAATTAACATTTTGAAACATTAATTTCCATTTAAATAAATCCATAAAACCATTTTAAAAACATGGAAATTAATGAGAGTGAACTAGTAGAATAAATATTTAAAACATATAAAATGATGTTCTGGTTTAAGAGTTCCTTATATAAAACCATAGAATGATTATTTTTTTTAAAACAATTTAATGGATTTACAAAAAATAATATGAAATGTCTTTTAAAATCTTGTTATATCCATATAAATAGTTTTATAAAAAAATCTCAAGACAATTGAAATGCAGAATGGATGAATTCTTTAAACATTCAAAGCATCCCATACTACTTTAAAAATTTAAATAATAATATAAAGATCATCAATTTAATTATTAAATTTCATGACTATAAATGTATTCATGATATCAAATACTATAGGGCAGTATATAAAACACACTCACAAAATTGGTGGTGAATATGGCTTATATCTCATGAAAATTAAAAATGAGATGGAATTCCATTAGATTGGGGATGATACTCTTAGTACATGTCTGAAAAAACTATATAATTGTTCTAAAAATATTATTATCATATACCAGAATCATAATAATATTTATGATATTATATATGATTCATTTTGGACCCTATATTACCAATATATTAATAATTTATTTGTTAAAGAAACATTTTGGGTAATAATCCCTATGTTTATCATACCTGTTTTGAAGTGTTATTTTTGATCTTATTACATATATCATGATTTATGAAACATTATTTATATATCACATATATTCATGATATATATAATTCATAATAGAGTACACTATTTATGGAGACAATAGGTCATAGGTACGCATGATCGTTGTTTCTTTTTTCTTATCTTATTGAATTTAACCAAGTAAATATCAAATATATATAAATGTGTATATATATAAATAGAATTATAGTAGAATTATTTAGTCATATATTCCATAATTATTAATTATATATATTTTTAACATCATTCTTGAATTGTTAATAGGGATGATGAATCTCATTGGGTCGTGGAGACAGTAAGTCGTACGTGCACACGAGCAACAATATCATATCTGTAGTGGTTAATGGGTAATGAAATGGAGGGTATATAAATTATAAATAATAAATATCATGTAATATTATTTATTTATATTCATTATTTTCATAATTATATCCATTATATTAATTTATGTGTGGAAAAAAGTTTACATCATGGTGTGGAGACGGTAAGTCATATATACCCACTCATGGTGATATTATTTTTTGAAGGATGCGTAAAAAGAGTAATATGGTTGGCCCGTACTTATAAAAAAATCTCATCATATAGATGGTATTAAATTTATTTATTTATTATGGAAACAACATAATAAACGGAAGTATATTGAGAAAATAACTTATAATTAGTTGCTAAAACAATTACCTCTTATTCGAGTGTCTCCATTGGATTTTCACACATGGACTCCATAGGTTGGATTTCTATCCAACATATTTCATATTGCATGAAGTGAGGGAAGTTGGGATTAGAAATTTGATGTTTTTAACGATATAAAGGGATTTAGATATATAAGTACTCAGCCTTATTACATAAATAATCTTGAATTTAATCAAGAAAATACTTCCTTTTAAATTGAGATTCTTTTCAAGTTTAGAGCATTAGAGAATTGGTACAAAACATTTGTAACATTACACATTGTTAAATAGTGGATACCATAAAAACAGTTTCCATTTTCCCAAAATATAAAACATTAAAACATTAAACAAGACTCCTTGACAATTCTTCAACATTTAACATGCCTTCCTTACTTGTATTACACATCCATTAACCTGTGAAAAATCATTTAAAAACTTGTGATGAGCACAAAAGCTCAGTGAGGTATGAAAAAGAAGGAAAAATCACATTAGTCCATGAATACTCATAACGTATGAAAATATTTTCAAAAGACATGCATTTCACCCATAAATACTTAATTCATGTAACTTGAGATTTACACAAGATCCACACAAACATGAGAACATAAATATAATCATAGAGGTATCTTTGGGAATTACTTACATAATCTTGTAACTATCTTGGCTACCTTAAAATTTGTAACCCTCACGGCTACCTTACTTTGTGTAATCATCACAGTTACACTTGGAGTAACCATACGGACGACCTCCAACATACTCATACCCAATGCATTGGAGGGAAATATAGGTCCCACCCTTCATCATAAACAATGACCAATAACCAAAACATAATCATACAACATAAATAATAGCATAAAAACATTGCTTTTGAATATTGTAAAACAGATTTTTAAAAGGGGATTTTAAAAGAAAAGTACCTTATAAACATCATATACCTGAAGTGAGACTTAATAGAGTGGATGGAATATGTATATACTCTGTAAATACACATAATGAAACATAATATAAACAGTACCCATCACACAAACAATTTAAATAGAACATAAATATTAAATTATAAGGTTTACCCAAAGAATGGAAATCGGGTTAAGAATTCCCTTACCTTAGGCTTGTCATACATAAAAATTATTTAAAAGTCCTGTATAATGGTTAAAAGAGTGTTATTATTATTTTACAGAAAGATTTTCATGTTTATAACATCTTATATGGTCATTTTATAACCTCATTTCACCCCTTAATTGTTAGTATTTTGTTCCTTGCATTATTTTGGGTGAGTTCTTTTGTGATTTTCACAATGGGTTCATGATGAATCGTTCTTTTTGATTGGAAGTAAAACTTCAGAATTGTAATGGAGTAGTATTTACATATTTCTAGTACCATAATTTATTCCATTTATCACTTTTATTCTTTATATGAGAATGGATTATAAGTTAAAACATTAATGATGTTCGTTTAGATCATTTTAGTGGTTCTTTGATAATAACAATGTCATTTTGTCTTTTAAATTATAACCATGAGTAAAAAAGAATTATATAACCATATTTGAGTCATAAAACATATATTATATCCTGTTTCAACCATTAAAATGGTTTTATGTCCAGACATGAAAGAATTAATGGAATTTGAAAATACATCATCCACGATGTCGGTAATTCGACAAAAATGGAAATGTTTTTTGATGCTTTAAATTAGTGGAAATGGAGAATAATACTGATGAGGATTTTCCATAATCAAGATAACATAATGAATATAAATTATTCTAGAGATTTCATGCCTCTTGGATAAGATGGAGTGAGGGAAGAAGAAAAACAAATCAAGAAATAAAAGAAAATCATGAGAAATTTCTCACGAAAATTCGGCAGCCTAACGACGTCTTTTAAAATTTCATAAAAACAAGATTGATGAGAGGAATGGAATATCTCATCATTCATACAAAATATGGATAGTAAGGTGGAATATTTAATGAAATATCCCAACAAAATACAAAGGGAATGGAAGAGAATAACATAAAATGAAAGAAAAGAAAGAAAAAAGAGGTTGTTTACCTCTTGATCTCTTCTCCTTGAGATCCTTCTTAAGGGATTTGATTTTGGTCATTTGGTAAGAATAGAAGCTCTAGGACGTGGGTAAAAATATTGGGGAGAGAATTTGTCAGAAATTAGACAATGCTCAAGGCATGAGAGGTGTGGGAGGAAGAGGGGAGTGAGGGTGGTATTTATAGTGGAGGAGGGGAGGTATTTTAGATTATTTTAATCATTATTGTAATATTTTTATCAAGACTATGAATAATCTAAAATCATGTGGCCCAAAATAGTGATAATATCATTTTAGTTCGAAGAAAGTGGCCTTGAAACACTTATGATGTCATAAATAGTTCATTTTTTTGATAAATTGATTATACGGTATTTTATCGTATTTCACTATTTACCGAAAATTCAAGAGTTTCAGAAAAATACAAAAAATTTAAATCAACCATTTTTTGACGTGTAGAATTCAAAAATGAACTCCAATTTTCAAGAATAATTTTCTAAATATTATTAATTTAATTTTTAAATAAGGTCAAAATTAATTCGAAAAATAACAATATTGAAGTACAATTAGTTTTATGTGACATTGGAAAATTAATTAAGATCCCATTATCCTATTTCCATGGGAAAATAAAATAATATTTTTATTTACTATTCATGTGGTCATATTACTATTCATATTACTATTCATAAGGGTATGTTACTAGTCACCAAAAAACAATTTTTTTTCATCAGACTCTAAATAACATACTGAACACAATTGTAGATGATATATTATTGAAATCAAAAACATAGAAGAAATAAAATTATGTTTAAAGGATACTTATAAATATATAACATAAACAATATTTCATGCATTTTCAATTTATTTTTAGAAAACCATGGGATGTTACATTATCCCCACATTATTGAAATTGCATCCTCACAATTTTATTTACTTATTAATCAAGTGAGGGTATTTTTCCCTCATAGCATTTTCAGACTCCCATGTTGCTTCTTCAACAATGTGGTTTCTCCACAAAACCTTTACCTGGTGGATTACCTTATTCTGCAATACCTGTTCTCTTCAATCAAGAATCTGAACCGGTATTTCTTCATAAGAAAGGTTCTCTGTCAGCTGAACTGCTTCCGGGCTCAAGGCATGTGATGAATCTGGAACATACTTTCTCAACATCGAAACATGAAAAACATTATGTACCTGAAACAAGATCGGAGGCAAAGCAACGCGGTATGAAACTGTTCCAACATTATCCAAGATTTCAAAATGACCAATGAACTGTGGACTTAGTTTCTTTTTCTTACTGAAATGCATCACACTTTTCCAAGGATAGATTTTAAGGAATACATGGTCACCAACCTCGAAAGATAGGTCTTTCCTTCAGTTATCTGCATAACTTTTCTACCTGCTCTGAGCTGTCCTCATGTGTTGCTGGATCATCCTCACTTTCTCATCCACTTATTCTACTAATTCTAGCCCCATCAACTTTGTTTCACTGACTTCATCCCAAAACACAGGTGTCCAACACCACATTCCATACAATGCCTCAAAAGGTTCCATCTGAATACTGGAATGGAAACTGTTATTATAAGAAAACTCAACTAATGAAAGATGATGATCCCAACTTCCCTGATAGTCCATTGAACAAGCTCGAAGCATATCCTCCAAAGTTTCAATCGTTTATTCTGACTGCCAATCTGACTGAGGATGAAAAGTTGTACAGAAATTAAACTCTTTTCCCAATGACTTCTGAAGTCCCTTCCAAAATTTATAAGTGAACCTGGGATCTCGGTCAGACAAAATGGAAAGGGGAACTCCATGTAACCAGACAATCTCCTTGATGTACAATCGAGAAAGCTGATCTAATGTCATTGTATCTCAAATAGAAAGAAAATGCAGAGACTTTGTTAGACAATCAACAATAACCCAAATCGAATTGTTACCTCGAGAAGTCTTTGGTAGTCCCACCACAAAATCCATGGATATATTCTCCCATTTCCACTCTGGCATTGGAAATGGATGAAGAATCACCTTCGGTTACTACCGCTCTGCTTTAACTTGCTGACATGTCAAACATTTCATTGTAAAATCAGCAATATCTCTTTTCATCCCATTCCAACAATAATACTCTCAAAGGTCTCTGTAAATCTTAGTACTTCCAGGATGAACAGAAAATGGAGAACTATGAGCTTCACAGAATATTTCTTTCATCAACTGGGAATCACAAGGCACACCAAACCTTTTTCCAAAACATAAAACACAGTCTTTATCAAGATTAAATTCTGTCAACATACCCATTTTAACAAATTTTACCTTTTTCTATAGCTCATGGTCTTCCCTCTGCGCTCTCATAATTTTGTCTGACAATGAATACTGCACTGAAACCTGAAACAAAACAGATATATTCCCTACAACAACAACTTCTATGACCAAATTAATCAAACCATTAATCAAGGGATCATGTTCCAAATGTATCATGGTTAATGATGCATGATGTTTTCGACTTAAGGCATCCAATACATTGTTTGCTTTTCCAAGATGGTAATTGATCGTGATGTCGTAATCCTTTATCCGTTCTATCCATCTTCTCTGCCTCATGTTTGATTCATTCTGAGTGAATATATACTTTACACATTATGGTCAGTATATATTTGGCATTTTGTTCCGTATAGATGATGCCTCCATATTTGGAAAGCAAAAACTACAGCTGCCAATTCCAAATCATGTGTGGGATAATTTAGCTCATGAGTCTTAAGTTGTCTCGAAGCATAGGCAATTACATGATCATTCTACATCAATACAAAAACATGTCACTTAAAATAACCATCACTGTAGATGACAAACTCACCATTACGGGAAGTTAATGCCAAAACTGGAGCATTCACCAATCTCTTCTTGAGTTCCTGAAAACAAACATCATATTCTTCTGTCCAAACAAATTTAACCCATTTCCGTGTTAACTTAGTTATCGGGCTAGATAACCGTGCAATGTTCTTAAAAAACTGTCAGTAATAACTTGAAAAGCCCAGAAAACTCCGAATCTCTGTAACATTTGTGGGTCTTGTCCATTTATCAACTACATTTGTTTTGGTAGGATCAACTGTTATTCTATCCTTATATACAATGTTCCCATGAATAGAAATTTGTTGCAACAAAAAATCACACTTGCTGAATTTTACATATAGTTTCTTTTCTTTTAAAGTTTGTAAAACAACCCTTTGATGTTTTTCATGCTCCACTTTATTTTTAGAAAAAACCAGAATGTCATCAATAAATACAACCACATAATTCTCAAAGAACTCATGAAATACTCTATTCATAAGATTAATGAATACAACAGGTGCATTAGTTAACCCAAACAATATTACAACAAATTCGTAATGCCCATATCTAGTACGAAAGTCTGTTTTCGGGATTTCATCCTCATTCATCTTCAGCTGATGGTATCCGGATCTCAAGTCAATCTTGGAAAAGTACTAAGCTCCCTGGAGCTGATCAAACAAGTCATCAATATGAGGAAAATGATACTTGTTTTTAATAGTGATGTTATTCAAAGCTCTATAATTAATGCAAAGTCTCATGGAACCGTCTTTCTTTTTAACAAACAAAACAGGGGCTCCCCATGGTGAAGTACTAGGATGAATGAAGCCTTTAAAAAGCATGTCCTGCAACTAATTTTTCAATAAAAGAAGTTGTATTTGACCCATAAGATATGGGGGTTTTGAAGATGGATTATCATTCGGAACTAAATCAATTATGAATTCGACTTCTCGATCAGGTATGACACTGGGTAACTCCTTCGGAAAAACATCAAGGTATTCATTTACCACTGGAACATCATTAATTTGAATAGTTCCCTTATTTTCAACAATATGAGCAAGATAACTTTCATTCCCATCTTTCAATAATTTCTCAGCTTCCTGATATGTTATCAATTGTATGGGTTCATTCTTGTATAAAAACTGAAACTATTTTTGAAAAAAAACTTCTTTAGCTATACAATCAATCTAATCATGATAATCAAAAAGCCAGTCCATCCCCAGAATAACATCAAACTCGTCTAAGGGTAAAACAACAAGGTTTGCAAGAAAAGTCTTTCCACAGACCACAATAGAAATATTTATATAATTCCACTTTTCTATAAAATTTCCCCCTGGTGTTTTAACAAAAAGTTCAGGTCTCATTTGTTGAGGTGATATTTCCAATTTACCAGAAAATTTCTCAGAGATGAAGGAATGTGTAGACCCCGTATCAAACAAAACTTTAGCAAAATCTGAGTGAACAAACAAAGTACCTGATACAACATCATTGGACGGCCCGACATCTGCTAATGTAGTCGCAAAGGATCTCACTACACCTTTCTGCTTGTATTCTGGCTTCTTTGCATCATTCGGATCTCTCTTTGGGCAGACATTTGCATAGTGAACCATCTCACCACATTTAAAACACTTTATAGTTTTCTTATCAAGATTAATCTTTGGATCATTTTCATTGCAATCTCGGGCCATATGTCCAAACTTACCACATTTAAAACACTTCCCAGTTTTGCTAAGACATTCCCCAGGGTGCTTCTTTCTGCACTTTTAACAAACTGGAAATTGTATTTTTTTACCCTCAGATTTCTTTGGTTGATTCTTGCCCATTGCTTGCCAACTAGACCTCTTCTTCTCTTTGTTTCCAAAATGCACATGATCATCAGCAAACTCCATCTCTACCCTCTTATCACATCGTACAAGTTTCTCATAACTTTTGAATTCACGGGAGGCCAATGCCCTTTGATACCTTGGCATCAATCCTGAGTAAAAGTGGTTGATTTTGCTATCGAGATCCAGAATAAGATTTGGATCATACCTCGCCAGTCGGGTGAAGTTCGCTTCATACACAGCCACTGAATCTTCCTCCTTCTGTTTCAATTAAAGGAATTTCTTCTCAATTCTAAGTCGCACAACATTAGGAAAATATTTTTCAAGAAAAATACTTTTAAATTCATCCCACTCTAAGGCATCAAAATCCTCTCTACCCTTGATATTCCTTACCATTGACCACCACTGATCAGATTCCCCTTCAAAATGATAAATGGAAAGACTTACCTTTTGATTGTCTAATCATCCCATAACATCAAATATCTTTTCAAGGGCTTTGATCCATCCTTCAGATTCCACTGCGTCAGAAGATCCATTGAATGGAGGAGGATGTTGTCTCATAAAATGTTCCACCACCGTCATCTTCCGTTGTGGTACCTCTATTGGTTCTCCTGCATGGATACCACCACTATTTATTGTCTGCGTTAGGTGAGCCATTACTGTCACAAACTGCTCGGTTCCAATCCCTACCATTCCAAGCTGTACATCAGGAAGGATGTCATTCTATCGGTTCCTCTCCTCTTCAACATCCATGTTCCTTCTGTGGACAACCATTCTGAACAAACATTTCTTAGATAAAGAAACATGGTAATCTTTAAATGCTATTACTGTAACACCCTAGACTTTTATGTGAAATATTTGGTTTTTATTCTATATAAATAATCAAAGGAATCTTTCACTACACACAACACTATCTTGGCTTTCTTTACACGCAACCGCGGCCTTCCTCGATAGCTTCCGTCGTATGCAATACCGAGTTTCACTAAACAATGATATGCTATTAAAATATTATAAAAACTAGTAGTTATGAATAGTAATAACCAATTTTTGAAATTTTATAAATTTTATTTTTCAAAATGGACTTCATTTTTGGATTTGGAATATCGAAATTTTCCTTGGGTGAAATTTTGGTATTTTTCTGAAAACTTTCAATTTTTGATGAATAGTGAAACCACTATGTGGTAGTTAAAAAACTGAATTTTTCATAAAACTTAATTTTACAGCTTCTGTACCAGGAATTTCGAAAATCCGAGTGACACTGTTGATTTCAGTAACTAAAATGTGGTTCAATGAGATGAAAATAATTTTTTGGTGAATAGTAACTTTTTACTTATTTTCCCACGGTTAAAAGTAAATAAGATAATTAAGGGTAAAAACGATATTATTATTACCCTAACACATGTCCTAATTCTATTGGACAAGTTTAATTCGTCCAAAAACAACCTTAGGAATAAAATATGACCATTTAGGCCCACTTGGATTAGATTAGGACATTAGTTATTAATTTATTTAAATAAGGGTTAAAATAGTTAAAATCAAAGTTTAATAAGAAAATAATTTTTAATATAGGGATATACATAAGATAAAATCGACTATAAATATTCATTATAAAGATAAAAATATTTACTACATAATGATATTTTATTTTTAATTTTTAGACATTATATAATTTAATTTATTTATGACACAAATATGATGTAGTAATTATCTTATTAATGAAATATTTACATAATTGATGTTATAAATACCCAAATAAATGTAATTTGAGACTTTTTATCAATTACAATTATTTTCTATGTAAATATGACTTGTTAGTATTGATTTAATTAACTTTTTTTGAAATAATCATTCTATTATGATTTTCACAAAAATCAATTACTAAATATTGTCAAAATTGTCATAAAATAGTTTTTAAAAAAATATTATATTATTAATTGTTATTTTATTACTAAAAATATAAGGTTCATCCAAATGACTTAGATAAGGTTATATATATTAATAATAAATAACTTTGGGTTCGTTTGGCTGCTTATTGTAAGTTTATTAACCATATAGTATAAGAACACAAGAAGACACGGTAAAAGTAAAATTATTTAACTTAATGTTAAATCTAAATGATAAGGTTAAAATAGGAACCTAAAATTGTCTAAATTCTATTGGATGAAAGTATTTCGACCCCTACCCACCTTATCTTCGAAATACTTTAATTTGGAGCTATTAAAAACCGAATTTGTCTTTATAATAAAATAATATTTTTTGTTAGTCCAATGGTGCCCCTCTCCTCCCTTATAAAAGGGTACCTCCTCCCCCTCTTCCTCACACCACTTTGAACCTTCAAGCTCGGCCAGCCCCTGACAATTTCTCCTCTCCATTCCCTAGAAACTTCGTAGAGGTTCTGTTCTTCTTCAACGACCTATTTTAGTGCCCTAAAAGGAGGTCTCAAAGAATCACTTCAAAGAAGAGGTAATGTCTGTTACCGATTCTTTCATATTTATTTCTTCTTCCACTTATTCTTCCTTAGTTGTTTCATTATAAAGTAATAACATCAGTATCACTCATATACTGATATGTTATTATAAGTTTGAAACAACCCTATTTCACCATCTATCCATCCTACGGAAAAATAAATCACTGCGCGTGCGTACGTATGGAATACCTTCTCCACGCCGTGGTGTAATCTATTTTCCACCACCACCTTACTTGGATGGGTATAATGGTGTAAATAATGACTATATTTAACTATAATAAATTGATATTGATTCTGAAATAGTTTACATACACTCCAATACAATTCCATGATCATAGGAACGATATCATCACTCGTGCGTACGTACGGAATACCGTCTCCATGATGTGATGCGACTCGTTCTACATGATCTTCATTTAATAATGATTATATAAATGAATTGAATGAATGAATATGATATATATTACACTAATACCATTCTGGAAATGAGGTATCTATAACCTAAAGAGAATAAAAAGAATTTATTCGACAAAACACGCATAAGAACAAAAAGTAATAAACACCCGAATAACAAGTAGTAATGAAATATTACTAATAAGAAGTTAAGAATATGACCATATATGATATCATAAAAATAATTATGATTCTGGAATAAGTCAATAACCATATTTAAATCATTATATAGTAGGTTCAGACACTTACGAAGCAAAGCAGACCTAAGGTAAGTGAAATATCACAATCTCATTTTTATCTGAGATGGTGTATACTTTGGAATTTACTGGGGTGTATTTTATCATCCACATCCATATTTCCTCAATATGTAATATTTATATCCTTCTAAAAAAGTTTATATTCAATTTTACCCTTCGGTGAGTTTTTAGTAAAACATATGAAAGGAATCTTTGTTCATTTTTCGTATGAGGTACTTTTTGACTTTTCCAACAAAAGTACGAGAAGAATATTTTTTTATCTTATACGGCATGAATGGATTTTTAAAACATTATTTCCAAGAAGCTTCCTTTAAAAGTTTTCAAGTTTATTTTTAATCAACTTATTTTAGTTTAAAATTGTATGACATGTTAAGAAAGGAAAATGTTTTTCAATTTGAAAGGATATTTTCCTCAAGAATGGAGTTCAAGTGTTTTATCAAAATTATTTTCCATCTAAGATAATATAGGCTTCTGTTTATATCCATATTATTACATTGATTTGATTATGTTATTATGGAATTATTTTTATGAATTCCTTTATCTTATATGAATTTTTTGACGATGTCACGATGTTTAAGATTCCCATTTTTATTACATGGGTTATGCAATGATGTATGATTTATGATTTTGTGGCACACATAAGAATGGTATAATTATGAGATGGGTGGGACCTATATCTCCCTCCAATGCATTGGGTAAAGATTTTATATCTCATGAGATAGACATGGTAAGAACGGTAGGTTATACCGGTTCAGTGAAATAGGACTGAAACGAGGAGTGAACTCAGTTCAGAAATGGTCTTTGTCCACTAAGATAGTCTTTGAAATGAGTCTTGACTAATAAGAAATGATTCTCTATGATTATGGGTGTATGACACAAAGTTTCATGTTTTATGTTACAATTATTAGGATTCCATTTCACTTCTATGATTTATCCCATGTTATGAAATTATGCTCTCTTTTGCAGGTTAAGATTTCCAAAAGTTATGTTCTTATTAATATGATGTGATTGATATTTATTTTGTTTACCCTTACTGAGAATTAGAGCTCACCCTTTTGTATGTTTTCTTTCCCCAGGTCAGGAAGGAGGTTATTAAGTCAAGATATTCCAAAAGGGACTATCGATATGATGAAATAAATGAGAGACAGTGTAGATGCTTTATGAACCAGTTGTTTATGTTTCCCTGTTTCTAAAGACACTATACCTATACGGTCCTTTCGTGGTTTTGTTATATGTTGTAATAAGTATGTTTCAATTTTGAAGTATTAACAATGTATGTAAATTATGGGTCGTTATAGTTGGTATCAGAGGAAAGTTATAGTCAACCTTTGGAAACTAGGATGTGAAAGCCTTATTAAGAACCCTAAGGATAAGTCTAAGAATAGAACACAATCTTAGTGTTTTAGAAATGGCCATGAATAACCTAGGATAACACCTTAAGTGTGAAATTTTATTCTTGATTATGTGGTTTTCCTAATATAATTAGTGTTGCTCACACTATTCTTCTTGGTTTTAGTCAATGGCTGGAACCCGAAGGAACCGTGTTAATGCGGAATGCGACGGGCAATGCAATGATTGTCCCCCTGAGCAACCAAATGTTATGGGAGCTGGAATGCAAAATCTTGTAGCCATGCTCACACAACTTTCTCAAGATGTGAATCATGCAGGACTTCCAAACGAGAAAAGGAAGGAGCAACATTCTGTTAAATCCTTCATGAGATAGCGTCCACCTTCATTCAGCGGGTCTACTGATCCATTAGTTGCTGAACAATTGATTAGTACTACTGAAAAGATATTTTCAGTTCATCAATGTTCTGAGCATGATAAAGTCATCTTAGCAGTGTATCGTTTAGAAGGTGATGCTGATTAATGGTGGAATCTTATTAAGAATATGAGGAAAAGGTACGAAATTGAGTCTATGGAATGGGACGAGTTCAAGAACTTATTTTTTAATAAGTACTTCCCTCGTATTCTCCAAACAAAGATGGAGAAAGAGTTTTTGAACTAAAGCAAAACGATGATGAATCTGTTGGTACCTATGAAGAAAATTTTACAAGACTTGCAACGTATGCTTCTAGTATTATTATCCAACCTGAGAGTAAGATCGATCGATTCTTTAGTGGCTTAAAACCAAGTCTTCGAAGGGAGTTATCCATAAGGGACTTCAATAGCTATGAGGAAATCATTCGATGTTCTCTAGAAGTCGAGATGGATATTTGAGTAACCCATTAGTCATATGGGTTTGATAAGAAGAGGAAAATGGAATTCAAAGGGAAATCTAAAGAGCACACAGAAAAGAAGAGGAGATTTCCCTTATGCTCAAAGTCTGGAAAGAAACATGGAGGGAGTTGTCTTAAAGGGACAAGTAAATGTTTTAAGTGTGGAAAGGAAGGTCATCGGGCATTTGAATGCCGCAATGATGGGAAGAAGATGTCTAATGATGCAAACAAAGGAAGGGATACACAGAATGAACCTACTACACTTCAATGTTTCAAGTGCAAGGATATGGGACATTATGCCAATAAATTCCATAATCCAACGGTTGATGATGATGAATGATGTCAAAAAACTCTTAAGGCTAAAGACAAAGGAAAGTCACATGCAATTTCTATCAGCGGTGTGGAGTACGATAATGATGTGGTGAACGGTACACATACCATCCACTCTAAAGTACAAAATGTTTTATTTGATTCTAGATCCACCCACTCTTTTATTTCTGACTAATTTTCTAAGGGTATCACTGTATTACCTCAACAATTAGATGTTGAGTTAGCTGTGACAACACCTAATGGCACAACAGTCGCATCAAAAGTTTATAATTTTTCCCCCGATTGAAGTTTGTGGGAATGTTCTTCCTGCAAATCTTGTTATCCTTCCTATAGTGGAATTTGATGAGATTAATGGCATGGATTGGCTTTCATTATATGGAGCTCATATCAATTGCCAAATAAGGGAAGTCATATTTCATATTCCAGATCAATCTATGATCGTCTATCGATGCAAGGATGAACATAACCTTCCAGTGGAAATTTCTTCCATCTTATGGGTCTTTATTTAACTAAATGAGGGTTATTTATCTCAAATGGTTGGTGAGAAACTCATGATTAAGAATATGCTTGTTGTACGGGATTTTGATGATGTCTTTCCGAAGGAATTACCGGGTCTTCCACCATATCGTGAAGTTGAGTTTTCAATAGAACACGTACCGGGTGCTTTGCCTATTTCAAAGACACCTTATAGAATGACCCCAATTGAGTTGCAGGAATTGAAGATGTAACTCTAAGAGAATATTGATTAGGGATTCATACGCCCTAGTGCGTCACCTTGGGGAGCACCTGTTCTGTTTGTTAAGAAGAAAGATGGATCAATGAGAATCTGCATTGATTATCGAGAACTTAACAAGATCACTGTTAAGAACAAATATCCTCTCCCATGCATTGATGACTTATTTGACCAACTACGCGGAGCTCAATAATTTTCCAAGATTGATCTTCGTTCCGGGTATCATCAATTAAGGGTCAAAATGGAGGATATACCAAATACGGCTTTCCGTACAAGGTATGGACACTATTAATTTATAGTGATGCCATTTGGTCTTACTAATGTGCCTACTATCTTCATGGATCTGATGAATAGAGTCTTTAGAGACTATCTTGATCAATTTGTGGTAGTCTTTATAGATGATATTCTTGTCTATTCAAAGAGCAAGGAAGAACATGAAGATCACTTGATAATTATATTAAAGACCCTGAGAAAGGAGAAGCTTTATGCCAAATTTACCAAGTGTGAATTTTGGCTTCAAAAAGTTTCATTTTTGGGTCACATAATCTCAAAAGAGGGGATATCTATGGATCCAGCAAACATAGAGGTTATCGAAAGATGGTCGAGACCAACAACAGTAACTTAGATCTGATGTTTTCTTGGTTTGGAAGGATATTATCGACGTTTTGTGAAATATTTTTCACGATTATCTATTCCACTCACCAAGTTGACTCGGAAAGGAGTTAAGTTTGTTTGGACGGAAGAATGTGAAGATAATTTCAAGGAGTTGAAATGAAGGTTATCCAGTGCACCTGTGCTCACACTGCCTTGTAGTGGAGAAAGGTTTGTGATCTATAGTGATGCATCCAAGAAGGGATTGGGTTGTGTTCTTATGAAAAATGATATGGTTATAGCTTATGCCTCACGACAGTTGAAAATCCATGAGAAAAATTACCCAACACATGATTTGGAGTTAGCTGTGGTAATATTTGCATTAAAGATTTGGAGGCATTATCATTATGGAGAAAGGTGTGACACTTATACTGATCATAAAAGTTTAAAGTATATTTTCACACAAAAGGAGCTGATTATGCATCAAAGAAGATGGTGGGAGCTGATTAAGGATTATGACTGCTCAATCCATTACCACCCTAGGAAAGCAAACAAGGTGGAAGATGCATTATGTTGACAAGACCATGCTAGTTTATCCTTGATGAGGATCACAAAAGATCCAATATTTATGGATTTACAAAAGATGGATCTTGGAATTATAATTGAAGGGGAAAAATCTTATCTTTCTCAAATGAATGTTCAACCATATATACATGTGAAGATTAAAGAGGCACAAAAAGAAGATGTCGAGTTACAAAAGAAGGTGAGAAATGTCCCGGAATTCAACCTTGATTGTGATGGGATAATAAAGTTCAGGAATCAGGTTTGTGTTCCTCCCATACCGTATTTAAAGAAGTAGCTGCTGGATGAGGCTCATAGTTCTTCATTCTATATTCATCTTGGAAGCACAAAGATGTATAGGGACCTGAAAGAGTACATCTGGTGGGATGGCATGAAAAGAGATGTTGCTGAATATGTCTCTCGATGCTTGGTTTGTCAGCAAGTTAAAGCTGAGAGACAGAAGTCTAAGGGGATGTTACAACCATTACCCATACCCGAATGGAAATGGGAAAACATCACTATGGACTTTGTCACAGGACTTCCTAAAACATCCAATGGAAATAATGCTATCTGGGTCATAGATGATCGTCTTAACAAGTCTGCACACTTCATTGCTATTAGAGAGGATTTCTCTCTAGATCATCTTGCCAGGATATATGTGAAGGAAGTGGTAAGATTTCATGGAGTACGACTTTTTATTATATCTGATCGATATCAGAGGTTTACCTCAATGTTTTGGCGATGTCTTCGGCATACTCTGGATATAGAGTTGAGTTTCAGCACTGCTTATCATCCGCAGACAGACGGTCAGTCTGAGGGAACAATTCAAAATCTAGATGAAATGTTGAGAGCTTGCTCAATGGATTTCAAAGGTGGTTGGTATCAACACTTACCTTTGGTTGGATTTTCTTATAATAATAGCTTTCATTCCAGTATTCAGATGGCTCCTTATGAAGCTCTCTATGGAAAGAAATGCAGGACTCCAACTTGTTAGGATGAAGTTGGGGAAAGAAAGCTATTAGGACCTGATCTCGTTGATGAAATGGCAGAAAAGGTCAGATCTATTCAACAACACATAAAGCAGCTCAGAGTCGATAGAAAATTTATGTCAACAACCGAAGAAAAGACCTAGATTTTGAAGTGGGTGATAAAGTGTTCTTACAAATATCTCCCTGGAAGAGAGTCATGAGATTTGGAAAGAAGGGGAAGTTGAGCCCTAGATATATCGGTCCTTTCGAAATAATGGATCGTATTGGGAAGGTAAATTACCGATTGGCGCTTCCACCGAATCCCTCTCAAGTTCACGATGTGTTCCATGTATCTCTCTTGAGGGAGTACATACCTGATCCTTCACATGTACTTAGCTCAGAAGTTGTACCGCTGGATCAAGATCTTTCTTATGAAGAACAGCCGATAGAGATTCTGGATCGTAGCGAAAAAGTCATACGAAGAAATACCACTCAATTGGTGAAATTTTTATGGAGGAACCACCAATTAGAAGAACCTACATGGGAGCATGAGGATATGATGAGGGAGAGGTATCCTCATCTGTTTGTTACAAAGTGACGAATTTCGAGGGAGAAATTCATTTTAAGGGGGGTAGAATGTAACACTTGAGACTTTTATGTGGAATATTTTGTTTTTATGTTATATAAATGATCAAAGGAATATTTCACTACACACAACACTATCTTGGCTTGCTTTACACGCAACTGCGGCCTTCCTCGATAGCTTGCGTCGTACGCAATACCGAGTTTCACTAAACAATGATATGCTATTAAAATATTATTAAAACTAGCAGTTATGAATAGTAATAACAACTTTTTAAAATTTTATAAATTTTATTTTTTAAAATGGACTTCATTTTTGGATTCGGAATATCGAAATTAGCCTAGGGTGAAATTTTGGTATTTTTCTGAAAACATTCAATTTTTGATGAATAGTGAAACCACTTAGTGGTAGTTAAAAAACTGAATTTTTCATAAAACGTAATTTTACCGCTTCTGTGAGTGGAATTTAGAAAATCCAAGAGACATAGTTGATGTCAGTAAGTAAAATGTGGTTCAATGAGATGAAAATAATTTTTTGGTGAATTGTAACTTTTTAATTTTTTTTACCACGGTTAAAAGAAAATAGGATAATTAAGGGTAAAAATGATATTATTATTATCCTAACACATGTCCTAATTCTATTGGACAAGTGTAATTCGACCAAAAACAACCTTAGGAATAAAATATGACCATTTTGGCCCACTTGGATTAGATTAGGACATTTATTATTAATTTATTTAAAGAAGGGTTAAAATAGTTAAAATCAATGTTTAATAAGAAAATCATTTTTAATATAGGGTAATACATAAGATAAAATCGACTATAAATATTCATTAGAAATCTAAAAATATTTCCAACATAATGATATTTTATTTTTAATTTTTAGACGTTATATAATTTAATTTATTTATGACACGACTATGATGCAGTAATTATCTTATTAATGAAATATTTACTTAATTGATGTTATAAATACCCAAATAAATGTAGTTTGAGACTTTTAATTAATTCCAATAATTTTATAGGTTAATATTAAATGTTATTATTGATTTAATTAACTTTTTTCGAACTAATAATTCTGTTACGATTTTCACAAAAATCAATTACTAAATAGTGTCAAAATTGTCATAAAATAGTTTTTAAAACAAATATTATATTAGTAATTGTTATTTTATTCCTAAAAATCTAAAATTCGGAAAAATGACTTATATAAAGTTATATATATTAATAATAAACAACTTGGGGTTTGTTTGGCTGCTTATAGTAAGTTTATTAACCTTATAGTATAAGAACACAAGAAGACACAGTAAAAGTAAAATTATTTAACTTAATGTTAAATCTAAATGATAAGGTTAAAATAGGAACCTAAACTTGTCTAAATTCTATTGGATGAGAGTATTTCAACCCCTACCCACCTTATCTTAGATATATATCAATTTGGAGCTATTAAAAACCGAATTTGACTTTATAATAAAATAATAGTTTTAGTTATTCTAAAGGTGCCCCTCTCCTCCCTTATAAAAGGGTACCTACTCCCCCTCTTCATCACACCACTTTGAGCCTTCAAGCTCGGCCAACCACTTCCAATTTCTCCTCTCCACTTCCCTAGAAACATCCTAGGGGTTCTGGTTTTCTTAAAAGACCTATTTTTGTGCCCTAAAAGGAGGTCTCAAAGAAGCACTTCAAAGAAGAGGAAATGTCTGTTACCGATTCTTTCATCTTTATTTCTTCTTCCACTTCTTCTTCTTTAGTTGTTTCATTATGAAGTAATAACATGAGTATCACTCATATACTTATATGTTATTATAAGTATTAAAAAAGCCTATTTCACCATCTATCCATCCTACGTAAAAAGAAATCACCGCGCGTGCGTACGTATGGAATACCATCTCCACGTCGTGGTGTAATATATTTCCCACCACCACCTTACTTGGATGGGTATAATGGTGTAAATAATGACTATATATGATTATTATAAAGTGATATTGATTCTGAAATAGTATACATACACTCCAATACAATTCCATGATCATAGGAACGATATCATCACTCGTGCTTACGTACGGAATACCGTCTCCACGATGTGATGCGACTTGTTCTACATGATCTTCATTTCATAATGATTATATAAATGAATTGAATGAATGAATATGATATATATTACACTAATACCATTCTGGAAATGAGGTATCTATAACCTAAAGAGAAGAATAAGAATTTATTCGACAAAACACGCATAAGAACAAAAAGTAATAAATACCCGAATAACAAGTAGTAATGAAATATTACTAATAAGAAGTTAAGAATATGACCATATATGATATCATAATAGTAATTATAATTCTAGAATAAGTCAATAGCATTATTTAAATCATTATACAGAAGTTTCGGACACTTATGAAGCAAAGTGGACCTAAGGTAAGGGAAATATCACAATCTCATTTTTATCCGAGATTGTTTATACATTGGAATTTACTGGGGTGTATTTTATCATCCACATCAATGTTTCCTCAATATGTAATATTTATATCCTTCTACAATAGTTTATATTCAATTTTAACCTTCGGTGAGTTTTTAGTAAATGATATGAAATGAATCTTTTATCGTTTTTCGTACGAGGTACTTTTTGACTTTTCCAACAAAAGAACGAGAAGAATGTTATTTTTTAACATATACGGCATGAATGGATTTTTAAAGAATTATTTCCAAGAATCTTCCTTTACAAGTTTTCAAGTTTTTTTTAATCATCTTATTTTAGTTTAAAATTGTATGACATGTTAAGAAAGGAAATTTTTTTTGAATTTTAAAGGATATTTTCCTCAAGAATGGGGTTCAAGTGTTTTATCAAAAAAAATTTCCATCTAAGATAATATTGGGTTTTGTTTATATCCCTACTATTACATTGATTTGATTATGTTGTGATGGAATTATTTTTATGAATTCCATTTTCTTATATGAATTTTTTGATGATGTCATGATGTTTAAGATTCCCATTTTTATTAAATGGGTTATGCAATGATGTATGATTTATGATTTTGTGGAACACATAATAATAGTATCATTATGAGATTGTGGGACCTATATCTCACTCCAATGCATTTGGTAAAGATTTTATATCTCATGAGATAGACATGGCTGGAACGGTAGGTTATATTGGGTCAGTGAAACAGGACTGAAACGAGTAGTGAACTCGGTTCAGAAATGGACTTTGTCCACAAAGATAGTCTTGGCAATGAGTCTTCACTAATTAGAAATGATTCTCTATGATTATGTTTGTATTCCAAAAAGATTCATGTTTTATGTTATGATTATTGGGATTCCATTTCACTACTATGATTTATCCCATGTTATGAAATTATGCTCTCTTTTGCAGGTTAAGATTTCCAAAAGTTATGTTCTTATGAATATGATGTGATTGATATTTCTTTTGTTTACCCTTACTGAGCATTTGAGCTCACCCTTTTGTATGTTTTCTTTCCCCAGTTCAGGAAGAAGGTTATTAAGTAAGATATGCCAAAAGGGGCTATAGATATGATGAAATAAATGGGAGATAGTGTAGACGCTTTATGAACCAGTTGTTTATGTTTCCCGGTTTCTAAAGACACTATACCTATACGGTCCTTTCGTGGTTTTGTTATATGCTGTAATAAGTATGATTCAATTTTTAAGTATTAACAATGTATGTAATGTATGGGTCGTTATAATTACAAATTAAACATAGAGTGAAAATCATTTATGGTATTCTATTAGCTTCACCCTAACCCCTAATGTTATCTAAACCATCCTATGATACCAACTATAAGGACCCAGACTTATTACATAAATAATCTTGAATTTAATCAAGAAACTACTTCGTTTTAAATTGAAGATCTTTTCATGTTTAGAGCTTTAGAGAATTGGTACAAATCATTCATAACATTACACATTGTTACATAGTGGATACCATAAAAAAAGTTTCCATTTTCTCAAAATATAATACATTAAAACTTAAAAAAATACTCCTTGACAATTCTTCAACATTTAACATGTCTTCCTTCCTTGTATTACACATCCATTAACCTATAAAAAATCATTTAAAAACTTGGGATGAGCACAAAAGCTCAGTGAGGAATGAAAAAGAAGGAAAAATCACATTAGTCCATGAATACTCATAACGTATGAAAACTTTTTCAAAAGACATGCTTTTCACCCATAAATACTTACTTCGTGTAACTTGAGAATTAAACAAGATCCACAAAAACATGAGAACATCAATATAATCATAGAGGTATCTTGGGGAATTACTTACATAATCTTGTAACCATCTTGCCTACCTTAAAATTTGTAACCCTCACGGCTACCTTACTTTGTGTAACCATCTTAGTTACACATGGAGTAACCATACGACAGACCTCCAACATACTCATACCCAATACATTGGAGGGAAATATAGGTCCCACCCTTCATCATAAACAATTCCCAATATCCAAAACATAATCATACAACATAAATAATACCACAAAAACATTGCTTTTGAATATTGTAAAACAGATTTATAAAAGGGGATTTTAGTAGAAAAGTCCCTTATAAACATCATATACTTTCATTGAGACTTAATAGAATTGATGGAATATGTATATACTCTGTAAATAAACATAATTAAACATAATATAAACAGAACCCATCCAACAAACAATTTAAATAGCACATAAATAATAAAGTAGAAGGTTAGCCCAAAGAATGGAAATCAGGTTAAGAATTCCCTTACCTTAAGATTGTCTTACTTAAATATTGTTTAACAGTCTTGTATAATTGTAAAGAGCATGTTATTATTATTTTACAGAAACATGTTAATTTTTATAAAATCATATATGGTCATTTCATAACCTTATTTCACCCCTTAATTGTTAGTATTTTGTTCCTTACATTATTTTGGGTGAGTTCCTTTGTGATTTTCATGATCGGTTCATGAAGAATCATTCTTGTTGATTGGAAGTGAAACTCATGAATTGGAATGGAGTAGTATTTACATATTTCCAGTACCATAATTTATACCATTTATCACTTTTTTTCTTTATATGAGAATGAATTATAAGTAAAACATTAATGATGTTCGTTTAGATCATTTTAGTGGTTCTTTGATAATAACAACGTCATTTTGTCTTTTAAATTAGAACCATGAGTACAAAAAAATTCTAGAACCATATATGAGACATAAAACATATATTATAACCTGTTTAAACCATATAAATTGTATCATGACCAGACTTGAAAGAATTAATGGAAATTGAAAACACATCGTCCACGATGTCGGTAATTCGACACAAATGGACAATGTTTTTTGATTCGTTAAATAAGTGGAAGAGGATAAGAATAATAATGAGGAATTTTCCATAATCAAAGGAAAATAATTAATATACATTATTCTGGAGATTTCATGCCTCCTGGATAAGAGGGAGTGAGAGAAGAAGAATAACAAATCATGAAATTAACGAAAATCATAAGAAATTTCTCACGAAAATTCCGCAGCCTAACGACGTCTCTTATAATTTCATAAAAACATGATTGATGAGAGGAATGGAATATCTCAACATTCATACAAAATATGGACAGTAAGGGGAAATATTTAATGAAATATCCCAACAAAATACAAATGGAATGAATGAGAATAACATAAAATGAAAGAACAGAAAGAAAAAAAAGTGGTTGTTTACCTCTTGATCTCTTCTCCCTGAGATCCTTCTTAAGGGCTTTGATTTTGGTCTTTTGGTAAGACCAGAAGCTCTAGGCCGTGGGGAAGAAGATTGGGGAGGTAATTTTCCAGAAATTAGACAATTCTCAATGCTTGAGAGGTGTAGGAGGAAGAGGGGAGTGAGGGTGGTATTTATAGTGGAGGAGGGGAGGTATTTTAGATTATTTTAATCATTATTATAATATTTTTATCAAGACTATGAATAATATCAAATAAATTGGCCCTAAATAGTGATAATATCATGTTATTTCGAAGAAAGTGGCCTTGAATTCCTTATGATGTCATAAATAGTTCATTTTTTTTTGATAAATTGATTATACGGTATTTTATTGTATTTCACTATTCCCTGAAAATTCAAGAGTTTCAGAAAAATACCAAAAATTTACCCCAACCATTTTTCGACGTGTAGAATTCAAAAATGAACTCCATTTTTCAAAAATAATTTTCTAAATATTATTAATTTAGTTTTTAAATAAGGTCACAGTTAATTCCAAAAATAACAATATTGAAGTGCAATTAGTTTTATGTGACATTGGAAAATTAATTAAGATCCCATTATCCTATTGCCTTGGGAAAATAAAATAATAATAATATTTACTATTCTTGTGGTCATATTACTATTCATGTTATTATTCATAAGGGTATGTTACTATTCCCCAAAATACAAGTTTGTTTCATCAGACTCTAAAAAATATACTGAACACAATTGTAGATGGCAGTTTCGTGAAATTCAAAACATAGAAGAAATAAAATTATGTTTAAAGGATACTTATAAATATATACCGTAAACAAAATTTCAATCATTTTCAATTTATTTTTAGAAAACCTTGGGATGTTAAAAGATGTTTATATAAAATAGAAGGATATCATTCTTTTTATAAGAGAGGTGAGGGACACTTTAAGAATCTTTCAAAATATTAAATTAATATAAATTAATTTTCAATTCCAAATTTTTTCCAAGTTAATTATTTCAATCCAAATGTTATGATGATTTGGAATTATTTCATCCTAAAAAATTTATTCATGTTTTCATTTTATATTAAACCTTATGATTTTGTTTTATCATTATTTAATCTATTTAATTTTAATTATGGTAATAATATTCTAAATATTAAATGGTTATAAATGTTTACTTATATGGTCTCAACTAGACATAAAATTTTTACCTTATAACTATAAAATTATAATTTTTAAATACATTTACGATTATTAAATTATAAAATAATTTTTATTTTAATAAAATATCAACAGAGTTAATTTAGGCAGTATTCATTACGTTGACTTCAAATAAAATCCACATAGAAATATAAAATCAAAGAAATCCCATTTAATTCACATAAAACGTGTCATAATAGCATATAATATTACTTTATCACCTCAATTGGGCCAAATTATATTTATTTTAATATTTTTTAAATCATTTATTTCATATTTATATTAATAAAAGAATTATTTCTTTACTACTGTTTCATTATTGTTTTAATTATTTTGGCTCTAGAATTTATAAATAAATTACTATGAGGTAAATAATTCCTATATGTTGCCTTATATTTTTCAGGATCTTAATTATATTTAGTTAATCCAAATATTAATATTATTGAACTTATAAAAAATTATTGTTTGGAAAATTTTCTAATTCTTTAATTTTATTAATATCTATGTCTTTGTGATAAGAAATTGTCCATTAAATGATTCAAAATAGATCATTATGATACATTGAATATTATCCTATTTAGTTGGATAGAATATATATTTTTTAAAATTTTATGTTATTTAATAAAATGTTATTTATTTTACAATATCATAAACATTAATTTTGACACTATTAATTATTCTGTCTTATACAGAAATAAAATCAACAAGATATATTTCAAATAAAACTTGTAAAAAACTACTAATAAATAAAATTCATCAATTAATATTTTGGATGACATTAACTCAATAAAAATTGAAATATATTAATATTATGAATATCATTAGTTTGAAACTATTTCAACAAATCAATTACTACATCATCATTACATCAACATTTAATTAAAGTATATATTTTATAAAGTTATAAATAAATTACCATAGTGTACATAAGTATTTTATTTTTTTAATTAATATTTATGGATGAACATATCACTGTTATATCCCTTTATTAAAAATATTTTACTTGGAAAAATGAATAGTATTAATACATTTATTTTTATTTAATTATAATATTATAAATATATTAAAGTCATCCATGTGACTCTCAGTGGAACCAAAATCGATCCAAGGATGATTTTGGTCAAAACGCAAAAATCCAATTAAATTAGGGTAAGTGTTTGGGATACTTTATAATAACATTATAATATATTTACCATTAATTTTTTTTATTTACCTTTAACCGTGGTTAATAATATTACTAAAATAAATTTTCACCATAAATTATTTTGATCCATTTGTACCACATTTATCATACTGATTATAACCATGAATTTATTTTTTATAAATTCTATTCATAGAAGTGTTAAAATTATGTGTAATCTTAATCCCACGAAATTGGCTAGATGATACTTTTAAAATGTCATTAATTTTATATATCAAATTTTATTATATAAATTGTTCATAATTACCTAAATTGGATTAATATATGTATTATTCATTTATGGAGACATTTAAATAAGTATAAATTAAAATTAAAATTATAATTAAAAATCTTGTTATTAAAAACAATGCATTTTTTCACTATTCATAATAAATTGAATCTTTTCAAAAAAATACTAGAAATTCACTCTACGATAATTTCAGTATTCCAAATTTAAAAATTAAAACTATTTTGAAAAATAAAATGTAACGCCCCGACCCTCGTTACCCAGAGTCGGTGCATTATTACAAAACATTGGCATGATCACAAGAAAGATCAAATCTCGAATGACCGATTGGTTTAGTAGCCTTGAAAACACTAGATATATTCATAAGTTGTACATTACAACATAAAATGAAAAACTACTACAACAAAATAATGTCTCCATAGTCCACACTATTATCCCCTCATAATATCCCTGTAGGTCATTCATAAATTACTTCTTCACATCCTGGGAAAAATAAAACATAGAAAAGGGGTGAGCTCAAATTCCCATTAAGGATAACAATATAGCGGAACATTCAAAATAAGCATAAACATTTAATTCATTACTAAAACAAAAGCCTTTTAAACTTGAACTTCAACATAGTATGGAAAAAGTAAAATGAAATAATGCCATTTACTTGTTCACATGGATATTCTACTAATCGAATAATCACATGCAATATCAATAACCACTTTCATAATGTTGGAATGCATAATGCCAGACTATCATAACCACATTGCCAAGGCCTCATGCCAAGACTAAAAATAAAATTTTTCCAAGGCCTTGTGCCAAGACACTAGTTTGTATCATTTGACCTACCAATGCATCGAGGAGCTATAGCGGGCTCCACCCGTCACATATTAAGTCCAATGCATTCCCATATGAAAAGGTTTAAACATAACATAAACATTCGTATTAAAACTAGCATACGAAATGTCAATAATTTCACCATAAACTATGAATGGTATAAAAATAGCACATCCACAGTCGAACATATCACAAAACCTTCAAAACAATATAGAAGTTTTGTATCATAATAAATCAACTTTAAATAAGCGTAAAATCCATCAAAGGATGTTGACATAGATGAAATCAAAACTCTTTTTAGAGAAATATCTCTTTCTATTTTTGAATCATTTAAGATCCATATAAAATAAAACATTTTCTTTGAAAATATTCTTATAAGCTTGTAAGAAAAGCTTTGAAGATTTTATAACAGTGGAAAATAACCGCACCAGCCGTATAAGTTAAAAAAACATTCTTACCTTAATTCTGTCGAAAAGGTTAAAAAGGAACTTGTTTTGAAAATGACATAAAGATTCCTCTTATAAAAAGTCAAACAAGGGTATAAATGACTTTAACCCATATTCTTGTAAATAATAAAAATGTTTTGAAATACATTTTTAAGAAAACATGGATGTGGATGATAAAGAGATCCCAGTAGATTATTTCATATAAACAACCTCGGATAATGAAGAGATTGTGAAATAACCCTTACCTTGTACTTTTCCTTGGTCGGGGTAGGTTAACCTCCTGTATAATGGTGAAATAATTGTTATTAAATTATACAAGAATCATATATATTAATATGATATCATATATGATCTTTTAATATTGATTTGATAATAATATCTTAGTATTATCGTTGTTTCGGGTGTTAACTTACTTGTTTTCTTTTATATGTTTTGTTATGTAAGACATGTTTGTAAAGGATAGATTGTATATTATTCATATCCAGAATGATATCAAGTCCATAAACATCATTTTTTAAATCATCAAATGATAATTATACTTGAATGGATACGATGGAGAATGAATCTCATCGCGTTCGTGGAGACGGTAGTCCGTACGTACGCACGAGCAACAATATCATTATTTTGATATGAAAATAATATATAAATGGATGGTATATCATATATACAGAATAATTAACATGTTATATTTATTATTTACATGATATACACATCATTATTATACCCATCCAAATAATATTATATTGAATAACAATTACACCACGACGTGGAGACGGTAAGCCGTACGTATGCATGTATGGTGACATGTTATTCAAAGGGTGGATAGAATACTGAATATGGTTGTAACATATTTATAATAAAATCACAGTATATATATGATACTGGAGTTATTATTTTATAATGGTAACAACAAAGGAAGAATAAGTGGAAGAAGAAAGGAACATGGAAATGGGTGGTGAAATCATTACCTCTTCTTCGGTTTCTTCCTTTTGATTTGATCAAAAGGGCTCCGTAGGTTGGCTTTATGATCAAACTAAGGCCTCTAGGTTGTATTTAGGGACGTTGGGAGAGTATTTGGGCAGATTTTGGCCGAACCAAAAGGCTTTGAAGGTGTGAAGAAATGAGAAGGAGGAGTTCCCCTTTATAAGAGGGGTGAGGGGCACCTTTGGAAAAGCTAGAGATATTAGTTTATAATAAATTCATATTCGGTTTCCAATGGCTCCAAAGTTTATTATTAAAAGGTTAAGGTGGGGATGGGTCTAAAACAACTCAAAAAATAGAATTTAGACAGGTTTGGGTACTTATATTAACCTTATCTTTAAGTATTAACTCTAAGTTAATTAGTTTCACTTTTACAATGTCTCTTTGTATTTTTTTATAATATGGTTAATAAACTTACTATATACATCCAAGAGACCCACAAGTGGTCCATTAATGTTGACCCTATCATGATATAAGTCTCTTTGCCTATCCTTAGATTTTTATAAATTTAATATCAATTAATAATATAATATTTGTTTTAAGAACTCTTTTATGTCAATTTTGACACTATTCAATAGTTGATTTTTTTGAAACTCATAACAGATTTATTACTTCTAAAAAATTCAATTAAATCAATCCTAATATATCATATTATCTTATAAAATTAGTTTAATTCATTAAAAGTTTCATATTATATTTATATGGGTATTTATAATATCAATTATTTTAATTTTTCACTATTATAGTATTTAATTCATCATCATTGTGTCATAAATAAATTAATTTATTTAATGTCTAAAAATTATAAATGAAATATAATTATGTAGGAAAGATTTTTATCTTTCTAATTAATATTTATAATCTAAAATCCAACATATATAACCTTATTTACAAATTGTTTTTCTAAAAGATATATGCTTGTGTCATTTTTGTATTCATTTTAACTTAATTAAAATAAAGTGTCCCTATCACCTAAAAGTGGCACCATGGGGTCCCAAAATCGACCGAAATATGCCTATGTCCGAACATGTATCAACCAATAATGCTAGGACATGGTTTAGGGTAATTTAGTATTATTATAATATTATTTTTTAACCCTTATTTACCGGATTTACCCTTAACCATGGTAAATTAAATATTTACCGCAGTAATTATTCAAAATTTCTAAATATAAAAATTACATATTTACACAATTTGAACATCCTGATTCCAAATATGGAATCCATTTTTCTAAATTCAAAACACAGAAGTGGCAGAAATTAATTTAAAATTAATTCCCGCTGTCAAAACAAAAAGTGTGTTTTTAAGAGATAATAACTATCAAAAGATTGACACTTGTTTATGTTTGGTTTAATTGTAAAATTATGTCCAATGACCAACATTATATTAAATGGTAAAAATATATTCTAAATATATTTTAAAACCACTCAAATTCATAATTTATCACTATTAATTATTTTGATTAAAAAAGTTGTTTTTAATTAAAATTTAGTAATTTTCACTATTCATCAAAATATTAAAGTTATCCAAAAAGTACTAAAATTTCACCTTAGGATAAATTCGATATTCCGAATCCAAAAATGAAGTCCATTTTTAAATATAAAATATATATAATTTCAAAAATTAGGTATTACTATTCATAACGGCTAGTTTGATTGGTTGTGGTGTGTGTTAGAACTCGAAGTTGCGTAAAACACACGCTATTGTATTATTCAAAGGAAAGCGTACCATGGAAGCCTAGGATGTTTCATTTTAAATTTTTTTTTGATGTCCCCATTTAGTCAAAAAGTTTAAAATATTTTATTTAAAAAGGGTTCCCCATTAAAAATTGGTAAAAGTGCAATACTGAAATTAATTTGTTCTTACATTATTTCTAAGAAACTCATAATATGGATTCTAAAATTATAAGGATTATATAAAGTTTAAAATTTAGTTAATACTATTCATAACCTCTTTTGAACGGCTTGTTTGGAAATTCATGGTGTAATTGAACTCGGTGTTGCGTGTAGTGCAAGTTATTGAATTATTTTGAATAAATAACACACTATGAATTCTTGGGGTGTTACATTCCCCCCGCCTTCAATAAATTGCATCCTCGAAATTTGAAATTGTTCTTCGAAAATAAAAGGTTGAAAATAGAAAATATATTTGTGGGAAAACCCACATTGGAAATTGGGTTAGTAAAATTTAGTCTTAATAGGAGGAAAAGAGAAATCAAAGTGTCACCACCAAATTATTATCTCGATTAGGAGAACATTGGTGGCAATTAGAGACATCTAATTGGAGGGAAAACGTAAATATTTATAGGTAGTGATTGAGGTCATCAATCACAAACAAGTGTAAAATTGAGGTCCTTAAATTCATCAAACTATGATGATTTGAAACACCATTGGTACAACAAAACATAGGGTATTAGGATAACACATTTTTGACGTTTCAAAATATCTTAGTTGAAATCCCACACCAAAAAATGAATTAATGAGGCCTCTATTTAAAATAAAGAGTGGAAAGTATGAAGATTACAAAAAATAAACCATACTAGGGTTCCATGTAGGAAAATATGGATATGGAAGAGAAATCTAACCATCAATTACTTGATGGAGAGTGGTAGAGAACATGGCTATGAAAAGGCCAACAATCCCAAAGCCATAAATTAGTGATGATTTAAGGTACCATCTAGGAAAAAAATCTTGTTCTAAGTTCCTTTTCATAATGTTGAGGAATTTATTTATGAGATTGGCTAAGATCATAAGGAGATATAGTTACATTATAATTAGAGTTTTATCCATTAATAAATTTCTACCACAAACTCATATTTCACACTAAAAGATAATAGAACGAAAAAAAAATCTATTTATACTATTCATATAGGGTTCCAAAATAAACGAATTTATAAATCATCTACCATATCTTTAAAAAAACTACATTATTTAGTCCAGGACATCTCGTGGGCCAGTGGTAGGTGATTCACCCTTGTCGCCCTTTGGTTGCGGGTTCAAGTCTCGCGGCCTTGTCGGACGTGACGGGTTACCGCCCGACCTCCGGGTTGTCCTTTCATGGAAATCCAAAATAATCCAAACTAGAACTATCCAAAATACATCTGTCCAAACTCACAGTCCAAAATTTATAAGGAAGGTAAACATAATGTAGATCCTTTTTACCCCGTAATAGAATATGAATACCTTCATCATGTATTCTTTTAATACACTGAAACATCCTGAATTACCATATTCTTTATTGATTACATTCATGCTCCCTTATTCCATATAGAATGCTGGATATACTTCATCAATCCCAAAAATGTTTTAAACACCAACAATGATGGAATATACAAATCATTAATTAGTTCCAAGGTAGTCAAGAATATCCAATATAATTTATCCAAAACAATCATGTATTATTTCAAAATCACTACCTCAGTATCAGAACTATATTATGGTTTATCATTCTCTCAACCATATATTTTCCAAAAATTTATCCTGCTATTGAGTCACTTTTCATTGTTCCACACAATCTCAACTCCTTAATGAAATAGTACTACAGTACAATCCTTATATACTCCATAATTATTATAACAAGTACATTGTTGATACAACACTCAATTGACATAATCAACATAAGAACACTAATCATTCCTCTTCATCTATGGTAGTATCATAACTTGATTATTATCCTATAGCATCATTTGTGGCATAGTCTGATGACTGGGACATAGGTTCGCGTAGTGTCCAAACTCCTTGAAAATGAAGCATTGTACATTTGAAACCATTTTCTTACCCTTGCAGTCACGTACTTTGTGACCTTTTCCTCCATACTTATAACAAACTCCCATTACTTTCAGGCAAGTTCCAGGGTGTTTCTTTCCACAGTTACCACATATGGTAAAATTCTTCTTTTCCCTCTTCCCTTTATCAATCTTTCTCTCTTCCATCCTTTTCTTCTCTTGCTTCCCTTCAAAGTCATAGGACTCAGTAAACTCTTTACTTATCTTATCAACACATGATATTATTTATTCATATGATGATAGTGCATGCGAGACTATTTCTCTTGTAAATTCTGGCTTAAGACCATAAAATATATGATCCTTCTTTCTCTTTCTTTCATGTGCATTTCTAGTGTTCTCATTCGTTCTACTGGGCACCATTTCTAAACAATGGCATACATTAGATTAGTTTATGAATATCAATACCTAATCCCAAACTTGTAAAACACATAACATAATTTAAATAGTTTATGGATATAATCCATAATCATAAAAATGTCTCCTCTGAGGAAGTATATACTCATAAACCCTTCATAATGATTTGTAAAGAAAATGAGAGTTATCCTAAGCATATCCCTCGGGAGTGCCGTAACCAAGAGTGCAGCAAGGCCCGTTGTCGTGCACCAGTTCTCGTTCGAGTCTAGGTCAAAGCGGTGTTTTCAGGTTTTACCCCTAGGTACATCTATGCTAGAGCTGCCTCTACCTACTCGTATCCAGATAGGGATGTATTTCTCGGAAAACTCAAAAAATATCTACAATACCAAAATTCTAGGAAGTTCTTCTATACTAATCCTCAAAGTTCATCTTAGGTCTATGTTCTCTAATCAGAGTTTATCTAAATCTAGCTTCCAAGGTTTATACTAAACTTCCTCTGATACCAACTGTAACGCTCCGACCCTAGTTACCCAGAGTCGGTGCATTATTACAAAACATTGGCATGATCACAAGAAAGATCAAATCTCGAAAGACCGATTGGTTTAATAGCCTTGTAAACACTAGATATATTCATAATTTTTACATTACATCATAAAATGAAAAACTACTACAACAACATAATGTCTCCATAGTCCACACTATTATCCCCTCATAATATCCCTGCAGGTCATTCATAACATACTTCTTCACATCCTGGGAAAAATAAAACATAGAAAAGGGGTGAGCTCAAATGCCCAGTAAGGATAACAATATAGTGGAACATTCAAAATAAGAATAAACATTTAATTCATTACTAAAACAAAAGCCTTTTAAACTTGAACATCAACATAGTATGGAAAAAGTAAAATGAAATAATTCTATTTACTTGTTCACATGGATATTCTACTAATCGAATAATCACATGCAATATCAACAACCACTTTCATAATGTTGGAATGCATAATTCCAGACTATCATAACCACATAGCCAAGGCCTCATGCCAAGACTACAAATAAGATAATGCCAAGGCCTTGTGCCAAGACACTACTTTGTCTCATGAGACCTACCGATGCATCGAGGAGCTATAGCGGGCTCCACCCGTCACATATTAAGTCCAATGCATTCCCATATGAAAAGGTTTAAACATAACATAAACATTCGTATTAAAACTAGCATACGAAATGTAAATAATTTCACCATAAACTATGAATGGTATAAAAATAGCACATCCACAGTCAAACATATCACAAAACCTTCAATACAATATAGATGTTTAGTATCATAATAAATCAACTTCAAATAAGCATAAAATCCATCAAAGGATGTTGACATAGATGAAATCAATACTCTTTTTAGAGAAATATCTCTTTCTATTTTTGAAATAATTTAAGAGCCATATAAAATAAAACATTTTCTTTGAAAATATTCTTATAAGCTTGTAAGGAAAGCTTTGAAGATTTTATAACGGCGGAAAATAACCACACCCGTCGTATAAGTTAAAAAAACATTCTTACCTTAATTCTGTTAAAAATGTAAAAAAGGACCTTGTTTTGAAAATGACAGAAAGATTCCTCTAATAAAAAGTCAAAAAAGGGTATAAATGACTTTAACCCATATTATTGTAAATAATAAAAATGTTTTGAAATACATTTTTAAGAAAACATGGATGTGGATGATAAAGAGATCCCAGTAGATTATTTCATATAAACAACCTCGGATAATGAAGAGATTGTGAAATAACCCTTACCTTTTACTTTTCCTTGGTTGGGGTAGGTTAAATTCCTGTATAATGGTGAAATAATTGTTATTAAATTATACAAGAATCATATATATTAATATAAAATCATATATGATCTTTTAATATTGATTTGATAATAATATCTTAGTATTATCGTTGTTCCGGGTGTTAACTTACTTGTTTTATTTTATATGTTTTGTTACGTAAGACATGTTTGTAAAAGAAAAGGGTGTATATTATTCATATCCAGAATGATATCAAGTCCTTAAACATCATTTTTTAAATCATCAAATGATAATTATACTTGAATGGATACGATGGAGAATGAATCTCATCGCATTCGTGGAGACGGTAGTCCGTACGTACGCACGAGCGACAATATCATTATTTTGATATTAAAATAATATATTAATGGATGGTATATCATATATACAGAATCATTAACATGTTATATTTATTATTTACATGAGTTACACATCATTATTATACCAATCCAAATAATATTATATTGAATAACAATTACACCACAACGTGGAGACGGTAAGTCGTACGTACGCACGTATGGTGACATGTTATTCAAAGGGTGGATAGAATACTGAATATGGTTGTAACATATTTATAATAACATCACAGTATATATATGATACTGGAGTTATTTTTTTATAATGGTAACAACAAAGGAAGAAGAAGTGGAAGAAGAAAGGAACTTGGAAAAGGGTGGTGAAATCATTACCTCTTCTTCGGTTTCTTCTTTTTGATTAGATCAAAAGGGCTCCTTAGGTTGGCTTTCTGATCAAACTAAGGCCTCTAGATTGTAGTGAGGGATGTTGGGAGAGTATTTGGGCAGTTTTTGGCCGAATCAAAAGGCTTTGAAGGTGTGAAGAAATGAGAAGGAGGAGTTCCCTTTTATAAGAGGGGTGAGGGGAACCTTTGGAAAAGCTAGAGATATTAGTTTATAATAAATTCATATTCGGTTTCCAATGGCTACAAAGTTGATTATTAAACGTTTAAGGTGGGGATGGGTCGAAAACAACTCAACCAATAGAATTTAGATAGTTTTGGTTACTTATATTAACCTTATCGTTAAGTATTAACTCAAAGTTAATTAGTTTCACTTTTACAATGTCTCTTTGTATTTTTATATAATATGGTTAATAAACTTACTATATACATCCAAAATACCCCCAAGTTGTCCATTATTGATGAACCTATCATGATATAAGTCTCTTGGACGAACCTTAGATTTTAATAAATTTAATATCAATTAATAATATAATATATGTTTTAAGAACTCTTTTATGTCAATTTTGACACTATTCGATAGTTGATTTTTTTAAAACTCATAACAGATTGATTACTTCTAAAAAAGTCAATGACATCAATCCTAATATATCATATTATCTTATAAAGTTATTTTAATTCATTAAAAGTTTCATATTATATTTATTTGGGTATTTATAATATCAATTATTTTATTTTTTCACTATTATAGTATTTAATTCATCATCATTGTGTCATAAATAAATTAATTTATTTAATGTCTAAAAATTATAAATAAACTATCATTGTGTAGGAATGCTTTTTATATTTCTAATTAAAATTTACAATCTAAAATCCAACATATATAACCTTATGTACAAATTGTTTTTCTAAAAGATATATGCTTGTGTCATTTTTGTATTCATTTTAACTAAATTATAATAAAGTGTCCCTATCACCTACAAGTGGCACCATGGGGTCCCAAAATCGACCTAAATATGCCTATGTCCGAACATGTATCAACCAATAAGGCTAGGACACGTTTTAGGGTAATTTAGTATTATTATAATATTATTTTTTAACCCTTATTTACCGGATTTACCCTTAACCATGGTAAATAAAATATTTACCGCAGTAATTATTCAAAATGTCTAAAAATAAAAGTTACCTATTTACACAATTTGAACATCCTGATTCCAAATATGGAATCCATTTTTCTAAATTCAAAACACAAGAGTGTTTGAAATTAATTTAAAATTAATTCCTGTTGTCAAAACAAAAATTGTGTTTTTAAGAGATAATAACTATCAAAAGATTGACACTTGTTTATGTTCGGTTTAATTGTAAAATTATGTCCAATGAACAAAATTATATTAAATGGTAAAAATATATTCTAAATATACTTTAAAACCACTCAAATTCATAATTTATCACTATTAATTATTTTGATTAAAAAAGTTGTTTTTAATTAAAATTTAGTAATTTTCACTATTCATCAAAATATTAAAGTTATCCGAAAAGTACTAAAATTTCACCTTAGGCGAAATTCGATATTCCGAATCCAAAAATGAAGTCCATTTTTAAATATAAAATATATATAATTTCAAAAATTAGGTATTACTATTCATAACGGCTAGTTTGATTGGTTGTGGTGTGTGTTAGAACTCGAAGTTGTGTACAACACACGCTATTGTATTATTCAAAGGAAAGCGTACCATGGAAGCCTGAGATGTTTCATTTTAAATTTTTTTTTGATTTCCACATTTATTCAAAAAGTTTAAAATATTTTATTTAAAAAGGTTTCACCATTAAAAATTGGTAAAAGTACAATACTAAAAATGAATTTGTTCTTACATTATGTCTAAGAAACTCATAATATGGATTCTAAAATTATAAGGATTATATAAAGTTTAAAATTTAGTTAATACTATTCATAACCTCTTTTGAACGGCTTGTTTGGTAAGTCATGGTGTAATTGAACTCGGTGTTGCGTGTAGTGCAAGTTATTGAATTATTTTGAAGAAATAACACACTATGAATTCTTTGGGTGTTACATAAAATATATTTTTTACAATATGGTTAATACTATTCAGAACATCCTTATAATTTTCTAGTTTGGTAGATCATGTTGCACTTGAAATTAGTGTTTCTTACAACACAAGATATCATATTTATTTAGAATGATAAAGTAAAATGATATCATGATTTGTTATAAAATAGAAAATAGATTTTCTATAATATTTTTGAATATGATAAATTTTTATTGGATTTTTTTAAATAATTATTTACCTTGGGTCTAAATCAATTTGAATTTTATAATGGGTTGTAAAAAGTAGATATGTTAATGTATTTTATGTAAAATGAAATTTAGATTCAAAATAATAGTTTTAAGGATGAAAACTAGAATTAGAATATATTTAAATTCATGTATTATTTTTTTTTCATAAATAACATTATTTATATTTATGTTTTTGTTTTCTATTTTGTTATTTCTTTTTGATATATGAAAGAATTTTTATTAAACTATCATTTTTTCAATTTTTTTGGATTCCCATTTTGTATATTTATCATTAAGTGTTGTCAAATAAAGGTATCGAGGAAATATTTTTTATTTTATACACACCTTCTCCATGTGATCAGTATATGATATATATATTATTGGGTATGGTGAATGTATAAAGAAAACATTACCCATTCTCTATAGTGAGTTGAATTTCCACATCACAATTATGATGGATGAGATAGTGGATCAATATTTGGTTAATGTTTTTTATTATTTAGTGAGTATTTTTAGTTCAATTTTAAATTTGGGGTTTTATAATTGGGTTTTTCCACTACGTTGTTTTAAAATTATTTAATTGGAATGATATTATTTTAGACAAACATTCTATTAGTCTTAATGGGTTAAATTGCATCTCATGGTTTACTTTTCTCACAAAATTTTTTAACAACCTATTATGATCAAGGTGAATGATTATAATCAATTGGAATCCTAAAATTTGTCTTGGGATTTAGTCACATGATTCATGGTGTTACAAAAAATTTATGAAATTTAATAGTATATGTTTTTGAATTAAATATGATGAAACCAAATTTTTATAACTATGATGGTTGTATGTGATGAATTTATTACTACATAAGGGTATGAAAACAAATAAAAATTTTATGTTGACTAAATATAATTTTTTTTCTATTAATCACTAAAGATTATAAGGATGAATGATGTTTGTCAAAAGCATCTTTGGTTACTATTCATTGAATAATTGAAAAATGAAACAGAGTAAAATATATTGATATCAGAAAAAGTATAGTTAAAATAAAATTATTTTTTAATGTAAACATATGTTATCTTTCACCATGCTATAACACACAAGTGAAAAAATAGGATATCACAAATAGTGAGATTGAGTTTTCAATTCCCATAATATAAATGATATATATGACATTAGAATGGAATCTTTTTGTAGCATCAAAATCCAAGAGATAATTATTTATCATTAAATTAAATTTTTACTAACATATGTGATATGTAAATAATAAATTATAATATATACCAATTAGAAAATAGTCATGGTACTTTGTTGTATGTGTACAATGCACATACGACATGCCATCATACATGTTGAAGTGAATCAATGAGAATGGTTGAGGTATGAGAAGATGGAAATAAAGGGAAAAAATTTTCTCTATTAAGAATGATAAATATATTATGACATATTTTTATTGATAATATCATGTGAGACACATGTTGAAATTATGTTGGAAACAAGTGTGACTAAACTATTTATTGTATGATATCAAAGGTTTGGATCATGCTGCAAGAAAATAAATGAAAATATATAAATATATGAAACACAAGGACTTTATATCACTATTAATAGCATTAACATATCAGTTATGAATGAATAAAATGATGTACTGATGAATATCATGTTTTCCATTATAGTACATGATATCACAAAAAAAAGATTTAGTTACATGTATAATTTTAATACATCACATCTAGTATTATGAATAAAACCTCCAATGATTATTATAAAAATTTGCAAGGATATTTATTGTAATATAAATAATAAGAAATAATATTGAAATGTATACCCATTAATGAATATTACATGGGAATGTATTCTCGATTCAAGTTAAAATTATCCTCCATGAAAATATTTCATTAAAAAATGGTCATACATTTGATTAACTAGATTTCCATTTGTATTAAAATCTATTAGGATTCACTAGGAGTGGGAGATTCTTGAAATTTATTTTCATACATAATAAATGCAAATTATTCATCACTCATTATGAAAAAAATTTGAATTTTATTATCCCTCGTTCTATGATTATTTTTTATAAATTCAATCAATAAATTTAATAAAAAATATAAAAAAACTCGTTGTTGGAATAAATATATTCATAGTTTGGTATTCAATATGAACTGATAAATAATTCCTATAGTCCAAAAAACATCAGCACATGATTCAATGTATTTATATGTGTCAAGAAACACCTTCTCCAAGACGAGGGATGTGAGAAAAAACCACAAGACCCATCCTTATTCAAGTTAAATGAGAGATAATGACCCCGAGTCCCACCTTCAATAGGTCCCAGAGTGGTGACTAGCACAAAGGGTATTAAATATAACATAAAATAGACGGAAATAAAATTTTTATTTAATAATATCAATAGATAAGATGGTAAATACTAAACAACTACAATGAATTAAATAAATGTAAATCCCAAAATCCATTCCGATATTCATGTCCCAAATAATGTGATACATAGTTCAAGAAACTATATTGGAATTTACCAAATGAAAGGAAATAAAGAAATGAAAACTGTTGAAGCCCAAGAAATTAAAATAAGGCATGATATTCAAATCCTTCCTAGAAACTTGAAAGTAGTTTTATAGATATAGGGTCAGTATACATGTATAATCAGTAGGGAAAACCAAAAAGCTCTCGTGCACAAGTGGGAATACATTTTAATGGCTCGTGAGAAAAGTAGATCAAACCAAAACACCTAGAAAAGAAAAACTATCCACACAGCCTCACCGAGGCTCAATCCACAAATAACACAAGTTTGGTATAGTTATAGTAATAGGAAAATGATTTTTGGGTACCTCTCACATCTTTTACATTTGTTATTTAGGACATCCTACTCATCAAACCTACCCACACAAAGCTCCACTACACTCCCAATGCCACCCCCAACTACAACACCATGGGACATCCCAACCGAACATCTATCCCACCCACAAACACCTTGGCCGCCACAACCACACATAACCATACTCGTGGATACCTGGCCTACAACAACAACCACCATGCTTGAAGACACCTGGGCATAATGCTGAAGACAATTGGCAAACAATATATCCTACACACACCTGGGGAAACCACCACAACCAACAATACCCAATGATTCTGGGGACATAATGAAGTTTATGTCATCACAGCCTACCCAAGGGGTCTTGGGATATCTGATAGAGAAAACAAAAAGGAGCTAATATCAAGACACTCATTGTAATGATGGAAAAAACACCATCACCCATGAAATGGGGTTGTTCAACACGAAGTGATCAACATGGTTTGGGTGTCTATAAAATAAGAAATAAATTTCATACATATAAGTAATCAAGAACTAAACCCCGCCTAAGGGTCCTAAAACCAACAACCATCCTACACACAACCACTCTTGCTACTACACCCACATGCACAACTATATAACAATCAAAACCAGAGCTCAACCCATTCTTGTATAATAGTTCCCCAATGTTCCCATTCTCGTTTTCACGTTCATGTGATTCCAATTAAAACATTCCTCTGCTACCGGTAAACTAATAGGTATAACCAAAATACATAAAAAACTAAAGGAAAACAATTATTGGGAAAAATTCCTTCAAGGCATCATTAAAGATTTTTAGGTGATTGTGTTTGTTGAGAGAGTAGAAATTACTGTTGTGATTGTTGACAAAGAAAACCATTACGTAGAAATTTGTTGACAAAGGGGATTTAATGGGGGAATGTCGAGTTCAAGGGATTTGGTTAATGATCCATGCTTGATTCAAGAACATCGATAAAGGAATGGATGATCTATAGGTAGTACAAAAAGAGCAAATACTAGGTGGCGATGTTTTCTAGTGATTTCCAAATTTTTAGCCCTGAAAATTGAAAAATGGAGAAAAGGGGTTTTGGAAAAGAGACTTACGCTGTAGAGAACCCAAAGTTTACATACATGGACATTACATTACTTTTTCATAATAATTAATACATAACAAAAACAAACACACAAGGATCATAACAGTTTAGTGTATTTGGAAACTCCGAATATAATTTCTAATCGTGGTGAAAGATCTTCAACATCTCCTATTAAGATCTTCCCCTTTTTTTCTTACCTAAAAACATTATTTAAATCCTGGGGAAATGAAATCATATAAAGGGTGAGCTCAAATGATTAGTAAGTGTAATCATGGAGAAAATAAAACATATCATATACATTTGATCTTAAAATACATGAACATAATTTTTAAACATCAAAATCTTGAGCAATGGCATAAAACATGGAAGTACGTAAGGAATAGATCATAAAGAAACATTAATCATGTTAAAATAGCATGTGAATAAAACATGTAATTGTGGAAAACCATTAAGTACATGTTATGATTCCCATAGTATCCAAGACATTGCTGCCAAGACCATCTTAGTGGACAATGTCCCTTTCTGAATCGAGTTCACTCCTCGTTCCAGTCCTGTATCACTGAACCAGATTAACATACCGTTCCAGCAATGTCTATCACATGAGATATAAATCTTTACCCAATGAATTGGATGGAGATATAGGTCCCGCCCATCTCATAATTAAATCACTCTTACTTGTGCCACAAAAATAAACATAAATCATTCATCATAACCCAAAGATTAAAATGGGTTTCATAAATGTCATCCCATCATAACATTCTCCATATAAAACAAATATATACCATTTCTTCATAAGAAAATTGAAACCATGTAAATCATAGAGACATTATACTTGAAACATACACATATGAAATAATTCCATCATAGATGAAAAATTGTTTTGATAAAACACTTGAAATGAATTCTTGAGGAAAATATCCTTTCTTCTTCAAAATCATTTTATTTTCACAAAATGACATGAACATTTTTTAAAAATATTTTATTGAAATTAACCATAAAATATTTTCGAGTGAACTTTAGGAAAATAAGGCGTTATGAAACCTTAAAAATATGTTCATGCCGTATAAGTTAACAAAACATTCTCCTCGTACTTTTGTTGGAAATGTCAAAAAAGTCCCTCGTATGGTAAACAAAAGAAATATTCATTTCATATAATGTGGTAAAAGAAAAAAAATGGGTAAAAAGTATTTTAAGCATACATAAATTTTTTTTTATAAAACATTGCCATGGATGATAACAATAACCCCAGTAAGTACTTACGAATAAACAATCTCAGATAAGAATGAGATTGGAATGATTATCCCTTACCTTAGGAATAATATGCTTCGCACGTATCCTAACCACCTGTATAATGATTTAAAAAATGTCATTGAATTATTAAATAATCATATTCATTGTTATGATATCATATATGGTTCACTTGTGACTTTATATTAGCAGTTCTTTTGTAAATTCCATGTTAAAGCAGCGTTTTGGGTAAAATCGTTTTATTTATCGTACGTGTTTGGACTTATTGTTCATGATATTATTATTACTTATATCATGATTTAATTACTTCCATAATGTAAATCCTGATTTATATATCAGATATATTCAGTATATATATATAATATATAGATAAATGAAATTAAATACACTGTTCATGGAGACGGTAGGCCGTACGTACGCATGAATGCTGATTTCTTTTCCTTATTGACTTGAATAGAAGTAAGTAGATGACATATATATATATATACAATATCTTTATAATTTCATGTATTTCATTATTATTCATTATATATACTTTATAATCATTCTTGAATGGTTAACATGGAGAATGAATCTCATCGCATTGTGGAGACCGTAATCTCTACGTACGCACGAGCAGTGATATCATTCCCATAATTATTGAATTGAAATGGGGTGGATGATATAATATCTCAGAATTAGTATCATGTTATGATAACCATATATAGTTATTCTTTACACCATTATAACCATCCATGTAAGGCATTGTTGGAAAAACAGATTACACCACAGCATGGAGACAGTATTCCGTACGTATGCACGCACTACGATTTTGTTTTTTGTAGGATGGACAGAAAGTGAAATAGGTTTGTCTCATATTTATAATAACATATCCGTATATTAGCGATACTTATGTTATTCATTTATTATAAAACAACAAAATAACAAGAATAAGTTGAAGAAGAAATGAATTTGAAATAATTGGTAAAGGATATTACCTCTTCTTTGACGTGCCTCTTCTAAACCTCCAAATATAGCACTAAAATTGGTCTTTGAAGTATACCAGAACCTATATTATGTTTCTAGGGATGTTGATAAGCAAAATTTGTAGGGGTTGGCCGAGCATGTAGGCACAAAATTGTGTAAATTGGATAGGTAGGATGTGCCCTTTTGTAAGGGAGGAGAGGGTAACCTTAAGAAAAACTTAAAATATTTTTTTTTATAAAGTCATATTATGTTTTTAATAGTTAAAAATTGATTTATTTCAATGTTAAGGTGGGTATTGGTCGTAATAATCCCATCCAATATGTTTTAAACAATTTTAGGTTACTATTTTATCCTTATCATTTCGATTTAACTCTAAGTTAAATAATTTAACTTTTACCATGTATTCTTGTTTTCTTACACTATATGGTTAATAGACTTACTATAACAAGACAAAACAACCCCAAGTGGTTCATTATTAATATATATAACCTTATATAAGCCATTTTTCAGATCCTTATATTTTTAGGAAAAAAATAATAATTAATAATATAATATTTGTTTTAAAAATTATTTTATGTCAATTTTGACACTATTTGGTAATTGATTTTTGTAAACATCATAACACCAATATTAGTTCGAAAAAATTTAATTAAATCAATACTATCATGTCATATTATACTATAATTTTTTTTAATTCATAAAAATCCTCAAATAAAATTTATTTTCATATTTATAATATCCATTATGTTTTTATTTCACTAATAGGTTAATTACTACATCATCATCGTGTCATAAGAAAATTAAATTATTTAAGGTATAAAAATTATAAATAAAATACAATTATGTGGGAAATAGTTTTACCATTCTAATTAATATTTATAGTCGAATTTATCTTTTTTATAACTCTGTATTAAAAATGGTTTTGTTATTTAACATTGATTTTTACTCTTTTTACTATTCTTTAAATAAATGAATAATAAGTGTCCTAATCTAATCCAAGTTGACCTAAATGGTCACATTTTATTCCTATGGTGGGTTTTGGTCGAATTACACTTATATAATAGAATAGGACATGTGTTAGGGTCATAATAATATCATTTTTACCCTTAATTAACCTTTTAACTTTTAACTGTGGTAAATAAAAGTAAAAATTACTATTCACCAAAAATTGTTTTTATCTTATTGAACCAAATTTTACTCCATGATATTAACTAAGTCTCTCAGATTTTCAAAATTCAACTCACAGAAGTGGTAAAATTATGTTTTATGTACAATTGAAAATTCTCTTAGGAGGTGGGTAAAAGACGGTGAACAATTCAATAAAATTTTTATATATCTAAAATTATTATAAAATGACTCCAATGAATTAAAATGAACTTATATAAGTATTTTGTATCTATTTTGACCTAAAATAAATTTAAATAAAATAAATGATTATTTAATTAAAAATTTAGTTTTAACCAATAACCCGGTGTTTTCACTATTCATAAAAAATTAAATGTTTTCAGAAAAATACCAAAATTTCACCCTAGGATAATTTTGATATTCTGAATCCTAAAATGAAGTCCATTTTTAATGATAAAATTTATAAAATTTTAAAAATTGGGTATTAATATTCATATTTTAATAACATCTAGTTTTTTAGTGAAACTCTGTATTGAGTACAACACGCGCTATCGTGGAAGGTCGTGATTGCGTATAAAGTAATCCAAGTCAGGGTTGCGTGTAGTGAAAGATTTATTAGTTGTTTTGCATAATAAAATACAACCATTTTCATTTATACATTGAATATATTTATATATATACACTCAATTTTGTGTAAAATAACTTCTATCAAACGAACTTGAAATTTTGTATAGCACGATCGAATAATAGTGTTGCGTATACTAAAATCTAATACGGTGTTGTGTATAGAGAAAGATAATCTTGGTGTATCATACAACACAAGACATAAACTAAATTAAAAATAATACTTATCATTAAATCTTGTGGTGTTACATTCTACCCCATTTAAAATGAACTCCACCCTCAAAATGCGTCGAGGTTATAAATCGTATAATACTTGAAAGTTTCTATCAAAAAACCCACATCATAAAAATAAATACTAAAACTTAATTTTAAAAACTAATTTATGAAACGTAACTGTTTCCCAAATTAACTCATCATTGGGTTTCCACATAGGATAACATAGGTGAAAATATGGATATGGAGGAGAAATATAACCATCAACCTCTTATTAAGAGTGGTAGAGGACATGGATATGAAAAAGAAAAAAATCACAAAGCCATAAGTTTGTGATGATCTAAGGTACCATATGATTCATAAGATATAAGGTCACTAAGAAAACATTTTTGGTTTTCAAGATCATTTCTCAAATTTTGAAGAATTTTTGAATTAAAAGAAATACTTACTTGATTTTGGTATAATATTACCGTTGCTCGTGCCTTGAACAATTTACACTTCATCTCTTAACGAAATGAAGTTGAATTCATCATTTGAAAAGTGTTAGCAGATCATGTGATAGAATGATAGGTCATTCCATCTGTCTCAAACATATGGTTAGCAAAACTTATATACATAAGTCTATCTATGATGAGATTAATCATATATGGTTACAAAAATGGGCTTATACTTCATCTATCATACCTCTTAAAAAAATAAAACTAGTTTATACTAACCAGGGTCTTCCTGTAGGCCAGTGGAATGCGATAAAGGCCTGTCACACTTCGTTTGTGGGTTCGATTCCCACCACCCTGTCCGATGTGATGGGTTGTCGCCTATCCTTCAGGTTGTCCTTTTTTCTAAAACAATACTATTATAAAATTCCAACAATACTATCAAAAAAGTTCTATCCATAAACAATACTATCTAATGTACGAATTAATCCATTCCAATCTTTAGTCTTATCCAAAATACTTCTTTCCAATATCACAGTATAATGAAAAATATTACTAGAGAGGTCATCCACCAAGCATGTAAATAAAATCATTTATCGCCCGTATATCATAAGATATATATATATATCTTGTTGGTCACATTCCAAACATGTGACTTCCTTAATCATGTATTCTCTTGAAACATGAGAATCCATTGAACCTTAGTGAAAACATGAATGTTGTCAAAAGTTAACTCTTTCCACATACCAAAATCCCAAAATTCAGTATACTAAAACTATGATATCACTTTGTCCTTATACCAGTCATGAGCTCATTCGTACTATCAAACATCTCTTTATCTCTTTATCCTTTCATTATGCACATATCATCTACCTTCCAAAAATATTTGAATAAACATTCATGGTTACCAAAACCATTCATCATATACTTTCAAAAACTCAAGGAAAGACAACAGTGTAACAATACTTAGATTTTTATTTATTCCATAGTACCATACATTATTCTTGATAAACATACAATCATTCCTCTCCCTTCTTAATCCATTCGCTGAGCTTCAACAATTATTTCTTATCATATATAATTTGTACTCTCTTTATCATCATCCACATAAATACTGCCCATTTGACCATAATGATTCACTTCATGAGATTTTCCCTTAGGGCATTGGTTTCCATAATGACCGTACATTCCACATTTAAAACAGTGAACCATTGTTGATGTCATAGAAATAACATTATCTTTGTCCATGGTGTCAACTAAACCTCTTCCATTAGAATTACTAGCTTTGTTTCCTACTTTTACACACCCAAAGAATCTTCCAGTTCCTTTGAAACATTCTCCTTGATTCCTCTTCCCACGTGATTTACATGAGGGAAATTGAACTTTCTTTTCTATATGATGACCATGAAACTCCATCTTTCTCTTATTAGCTGAGTTAGGAAACATACCAAAGTTAAGATTATTGATCGTATTATGAGTTTTCTAATAAAGTATAATAACGATATGTTGACCTACAGATCCAATTTCATTTGGTTGCTCACAATGAATATCATTCCATTGTTTATCATATCCTTCATTATCGTGAATCTTCCTGTTTCCAGCCATTTTCTAAAACCAAAAAAAAGTGTGAGCGGAAAAAATCATATTCAAGGGGGAGTACCTTCAATATCTAACATATTAGTTTTAATTATAATATCATTAATGTAATTCTAGGACTATAACCTATACTTATAATTAACCTTAGAGACATCCCTAGACATACCTTAGAAATATCTCTAGGTATTTCACTAATGTTTTCCCATCCTAGTTTCCAAAGGTTGACTAAACCTTTCCTTTGATACCAACTGTAGAGAACCAAAACTTGACATACATGGACATTACATTACTTTTATGGAATACTTAATACATAAAAAATACATACACATAAGGACCGTAATAGTTTAGTGTTTTTGGAAACTCGGAATATAATCTTCTAATCGTGGTGAATGATCTTCAACATCTCCCATAAAGATCATCACCTTTTGTTTTCTTACCTAAAACATATCTCTAAATCCTAGGGAAAAGAAAACATATAAAGGGTGAGCTCAAATGCTCAATAAGGGTATGCATGGGGAAAATAAAAAAAATCCTATCCATTTGATCTTAAAAAAACATGAACATAATGTTTAAACATCAAAATCTTGAGCAATGACATAAAACATGGCAGTACGTAAAGCATAGATCATAAAGAAACATTAATAATGATAAAATAGTATGGGAAAAACATGTCAATGTTGAAAACCATTAGGCACATGTTATGATTTCCATAGTAGCCAAGGCATTGCTGCCAAGACCATCTTAGTGGACAAAGTCCCTTTCTGAATCGAGTTCACTCCTCGTTCCAGTCCTGTATCACTGAACCATATTAACTTACCATTTTAGCCATGTCTATTTCATGAGATATAAATCTTTACCCAATGCATTGGAGGTTGATATAGGTCCCATCCATCTTATAATGAAATCCTTCTTACTTGTTCCACAAAATTAACATAAATCATTCATCATAACCCAATGAATAAAATGGGTTTCATAAACAACATCCCATCATAACATAATCCATATAAAACAAATGTATATCATTAATAAAAAGAAAAGTTAAACCATGTAAATCATAAAGACATTATTCTTGAAACATACACATATGAAATAATGTCATCTTAGATGGAAAATGTTTTTGATAAAACACTTGAAATGAATTTTTGAGGAAAATATCTTTTCTTCTTCAAAATCATTTTCTTTTCACCAAATTACCTGAAATTTTAAAAGAAAAGTATTTTATTGAAATAAACCATGAAATATTTTAGTGTAAAATTCATGAAAATAATGCGTTATGAAACTGTAATAATACGTTCATGCCGTATAAGTTAAAAAAACATTATCCTCATACTTTTGTCGGAAAACTCAAAAAAGATTATCATATGGTAAACAAAATTAATATTCCTTTAATAACATGTGGTAAAAGTAAAAAATGGGTAAAAATGACTTTAATAAAATATAAAATCATTTTTAGAAGACATGTTCCTGGATGATTACAATAACCCTAGTAAATACTTACGAATAAACAATCTCAAATAAGAACGGGATTGGAATAAGTATCTATTACCTTAGGTATGATATGCTTCATACATATCTGAACCACCATTATAATGATTTAAATAATGTAATTAAATTATTAAGTAATAATATTCATTATTACGATATCATATATGGCTTACTTGTGACTTTATATTAGCCGTTCTTTGGTAAATTCCATGTTAAAGCAGCGTTTTGGGTAAAATCATTTTATTTATCGTACGTGTTTGGACATGTTGTTATTGATATTTTTATTACTTATATCATGATATAATTTCTTCCAGAATAAAAATCATGATTTATATATCATATATATTCATTATATATATACATATATAATAGATAGACAAATGAAATGAAATACACCGTTCATGGAGACGGTAGGTCGTACATACGCAAGAACGTTGTTTTTCTTTTCCTTATTGACATGAATGGAAGTAAGTAGATGACATATATATATACATAAATACAATAGCTTTATCATGTCATATATTTCATTATTATTCATTATATATACTTTATAACGATTCATGAATGTTTAACATGTAGAATGGATCTTATCTCGTCGTGGAGATGGTAATCCGTACGTACGAACGAGTGATGATATCGTTCCCATAATTATTGAATTGAATCAGGGTGGATGATATAATATCTCCAAATTATTATAATGTCATAATAACCATATATATTTATTCTTTACAACATTATACCCATCCATGTATGGTGGTGTTGAAAAAAACAGATTACACCACAACGTGGAGACGGAATTCTGTACGTACGCACGCACGGTTATTTTGTTTTTAGTAGGATGGATAGAAGGTGAAATAGGGTTGTTAATATTTATAATAACATATCAGTATAATAGTGATAATTATGTTATTACTTTATTATGAAACAACAAAAGAAGAAGATGTAGAATAAGAAATGAATTGGAATGAATTGGTAGAGTATATTACCTCTTCTTTGACGTTCCTCTTCCAAACCACCACTTATGGAACAAAAGTTGGTCTTTAAAGAATACCATAACCTCTATTATGTTAATATTGATTTTTAGAAAGGAAATGGGCAGGGGTGGGCTAAGATTTAAGGCTCAAAATTGTGTAAAGAGGAGAGGGAGGAGGTTCCCTTTTATAAGGGAGGAGAGGGGCACCTTAGGAAAAACATAAAATATTATGTTATAATAATGTAATATTCGGTTTTTAATAGATAAAATTTGATTTATTTCAAATATATGGTGAGTATTGGTCTAAATACTCTCAAAAAATAGTTTTTAAACATGTTTATGTTACTATTTTAACCTTAGCATTTCAATTTAACTCTAAGTTATATAATTTGACTTTTATTGTTTCTTCTTGTTTTCTTAAACTATATGGTCAATGAACATACTATAACAAGCCAAAAGAAACCCAAGTGGTTAATAATTAATATATATAACCTTAACTAAGTCATTTTTCTGAACCATATATTTTTTGGAACAAAATAACAATTTATAATATAATATTTGTTTTAAAAACTATTTTATGTCAATTTTGACACTATTTGGTTATTGATTTTTGGGAAAATAATAACAACATGATTATTTATAAAAACGTTAATTAAATAAATACTAACATGTCATATAGACCTATAAAAATATTTTAATTCATTAAAAGTCTCAAATTACATTTATTTGGGTATTTATAATATTAATTATGTTAATATTTCATTAATAAGGTAATTACTACATCATCATTGTGTCATAAATAAATTAAATTATTTAATGTATAAAAATTATAAATAAAATACCATTATGTATAAAATCATTTTACCTTCAAATGAATATTTATAGTCTAATTTATTTTATGTATAACCATATATTTTAAATGTTTTAGTTATTAAAATTGATTTTAACTCTTTTAACTCTTCTTTAAATAAAATAATAATAAGTGTCATAATCTAATCCAAGTGGACCTAAATGGTCATATATTATTCCGAAGGATGGTTTTGGTCAAATTAAACTTATAAAATATAATGAGGACATGTGGTAGGGTAATAATAATATCATTCTTACCCTTAATTACCCTTATTTACTTTTAACCGTGGTAAATAAAAGTAAAATGTTACTTTTCACCAAAAATTATTTTTATCTTATTGAACGACATTTTACTCCTTGATATTAACAAAGTATCTCGGATTTTTAAAATTCAACTCACAGAAGTGGGAAAATTATGTTTTATATAAAATTGCAAATGTTCCTAGGATGTGGGTAAAAGACGGTGAAAAGTTCAATAAAAATTTTATATATCTAAAATTATTATAAAATGACTCTAATTAATTAAATTGTACTTATATAATTATTCTGTACCTATTTCAACATAATATAAATTTAAATAAAATAAATTATTATTTAAATAAAAATTCAGTTTTAACCAATAACTGAGTGTATTCACTATTCATCAAAAATTGAATGTTTTCATAAAAAAACAAAAATTTCACCTTAGGCTAATTTCGATAGTCTGTATCCAAAAATGAAGCGAATTTTGAAAGATTAAATTTATAAAATTTCAAAAAGTGGGTATTACTATTCATATTTTAATAACATATCATTGTTTAGTGAAACTTGGTATTGCGTACAACACACGGTATCGTGGAAGGTCAAGACTGTGTATAAAGCAAGCCAAGTCGGGGATGAGTGAAGTGCACGATTCCTTAGTTGTTGTGTATAATATAATCCAACCATATTTCATTAATACATTGAATATGTGTATATATATAAACACACACTCAATGTTGTGTAGAATAACTTCTATCAAATGAACTTGAAATTTTGTGTAACACGGTCCATGAATAGTGTTTCGTATACTGCATGCTAATACGGTGTTGCATATAGTGCAAGATAATCTTGATGTAGCATACAACACAAGACCGCAAAGAAATTAAAAAAAATACTTCTCATAAAATATCGGGGTGTTACATGTGTTTCGTTGTCTGGAAGGTGAGGAAACTTGCACGCCATATGTTTTTTAATATTAGAACATCAAAATATGGAAAAGGGAAAAGGGGATCCCAAGTTTTAGGGTTGGTCGCGCATGTTACTTGTGCGTCGAGACCTGTGCTTCGAGAGGAGACTTGTGCGCCATCGCACAGGGTGTCCAACTTCCTATAAATAGAGATCGACCCCTCCTCATTCGTTATGAGTTTCAATCATAGAGAAAATCAGAGCTCCGGTCACGCAGGTGTGGTGGTCATGCAAGTGGTGCTATGATCACACATGTGTAAAGATATTCAGAAGTTGTGCACAAATTGATAGCTGCATGCCCAAAGTGATTTGGGTGAGAAAGGGTGTGAGTCTCACTTGTTTAGAGTTGAATAAGGGGGTGTCACCTAGGTGGTTTGGTGACACATGCGCGCCAGGCTTTGAAAAAGCAAGACATTTGATAGTTTCATGCCAAAATTGGTTTGGGAATAAAAGGGTGTGAGTCATGCAGGTTTGGAGTTGAAGAAGTGTGACAGTTGATGGTTGCACACCAAAATTGGTTTGGGCGTAAAAGGGTGTGAGTCACTCATGTTTGGATTTGCAGAAGCTAGTGTTGCGCAAGTTGTTTTGGTGAACTTCCGCACCAGTTTTAACTTGTGCACTGAGACTTTCACACCGGATTGTTGAAGGGTGCCAGGTATGGTTGAAGCATGACAGTTATTCAGGGTTGTGTGAAAGATGGAAGAATTCTCGATACCTTCGGTGGAATATGAGATTCATCTATGGGTGAAAGTTGGACATCAACAGAGCATCTACATACATAATAGGATGTATTCATTAGTGATAATGAAGAGACCTACAGGTCTATAAACTGTGAGTGGATCCTTTGCATAATAGTGAGAAAAGGAGGAAGAAGGTGATCCTCTCCCCCAGCAGTAAGCCTGAGAGAGAGAAACACGGAGTGACCCTTGGGAAAGCAGTGAGATGACCCTAATCCTTGTATAGGCAGTGATCATGGGCATATTAGTGATCTATCCCGAACCTTGAAAACATCATTCCACTTTAGTGGATTTGGTACAATGGCACATCGTCGTTGTATGCTCCTTGGACGTAGCCCAGTGAGGGTGAACCAAGTAAAAATCTTCATGTCTGCCTGCTTACTTCCCTGCATTGCATTAAAAGCATCATCATTAGATAATGAAGAAAATAAGTGGTCATAGTAAACCCATAAGTACAAACAAAGTGACCCATGTAAAAAGAGGTCAAGATCCAATGGGGCAGGAAAATTTTTGAAAATAATATCCATACCATGATTCACCCCCCCCCCCCATAAGGGTATATATGCCCATATTGGTCCTAACAACAACAAAGCAGACATTTATGCATTCAAATCTAGTTCTCTTGTAATATAACAACATCCAAAGAGAGCCATGAGATCCCTCAAAGTACTGGAACCAAAAAAATACCCAACATACTAGCTCCACACAACCTCGTATTCAAAAACATAATAACCTATCATTTAGAGATTCCATTACCCTCTACTTCACCCCACATGGAATTAAATAGAGCGACCACATATATAACCAGAATAGTGAAATAAAGCTTTCAGATTTATCCAACACCATTCATTAATATCATTCTTCCCATTTAGTCTACCATGGTGCTCTCACAAGGATTATCATTCATTCGGAATCCATTTAATCAACCATGTTTATGTGATTAACCAGTTTCCATTTTATAGTCATTCAATCAGAATATTAACCAGAAAAATAAAGATTCATTAATGCACAAGAAAGGACCACCAATGGCCCCAATTTTAGTGGACATGAGCCCATACAATTCCCAACATAAAAATTATGCAATAACACTGCAACGTCATTAACATTACAACACCTTTATTATTTAAAAGTCAGTATATTATCATTTTAAAATTTGATTTCCTCTACATCCTGAGGGAACATCATCATGCCCACCCCGCATGATACATAGAAATAGAGAGATGAAGGAAGAACCCCTACATGGATTATCAAGGATCCAAGCATTCTGGTTGAGCCATAAAATGAGGTCATGTGATATGAAAATCCAAGAAGATTTCAACTAGGGGTCTCTGATGCAGGCAAGAATCATCTTCGAAAGAGGGACATCCAGATTAATAAAAAAATAGAAAAAGACAAAGGGAGAAGAAGATATTAGTGTGATAAAAGGTCCAATCCTAGAGTTATGGGATGTGTAATACATAAGTGCATAAAAATAGGATCGTGATTTGACCATGTGGTTGGGCCATATCACATGTTAGTATTAATTTATATTTAATAATTATCTTAGAGATAGTGAGACAGATCATCACTTGGTGGATAGTTAGATATGTTAAATTTACACCAAGAAAATGCATAACAGGGGTGTAACTAGAAACCTGAAAAAGGATGTGAAACTGATTAAAAAGGCCACATGATTTGGTATGTCAAGGGTCACCCCACTCTTAGGGGATTTATGATATTATTTATATGCCCTAAGATAGTATTAATACATTTTAAAACATGTATATAAACAAAAAGGAGGAGTTATAGAAGGGAAACTGGAAAGGATACCCAACACCCCATGGTCACACCATTTTGGCACGACACTAATATATGACACCATGATGAAACCCAACCACCAACATGGATTCCCTCCTAGATCACTGATGGTGTTTGTGACACTCCAAATTCCATGAGTTTAGAATGTAATGGACCAGGAAGGTTCGATCAATTACATCAAATACCTCTTAAACTATTCTCATCCTCAAGAATCCAGAAGTAAACCTAATGATAAGAGTGTGGTTTGAAAACCAACCTAATAAGATACCTCTCAGGGAAAAACCAACCTAGGGTTGTTTGAAATCCAGAATAAAAACATAACAATATAAGAACACCACTTTCAAAAATCTTCTGAACAACTTCAGAAACACTCATTCTCCTCTCCCCCAATTAACCACCCTAACATAGAAAGGTCACACCGACCAGACATATGGGTCCGGGAGTCTCTTTCTACATGTCAAGATACTATCCACAATGTGCAGCACTGACGCACCCATGCAGGTTTAATCACATCCCCACAATGTGTCTTGATTAGGGATTAGGTAATCCCCTCCTCGAAGTAAGTAATTGTCACACAAATTCTGAGAACAATGGAATGAACCCATCTTAAAGGAAACAAGGTCAAGCATTACATCACAACAAAGCAGAAATAAAAAAAATGAATACACATAACAACTTAGGGTACCTGGCACACATCGATGCCTCCCATTCATAGGTACTTTCCTCAAGGCTACCACACCTCCACAACACACAAACTCGAGGAATGATCCATCCACAAAGCACCTTATCCTTATTATCCCTGATTGTCACCAGTCGCTCCACGAACATCGCATCTTCATTGATATCCAACTCTCCACACTCGAAAATTCAAGAGTTTCAGAAAAATACCAAAAATTTACATCAACCATTTTTTGACGTTTAGAATTCAAAAATGAACTCCATTTTTCAAGAATAATTTTCTAAATATTATTAATTTAATTTTTAAATAAGGTCACAATTAATTCGAAAAATAACAATATTGAAGTACAATTAGTTTTATGTGACATTGGAAAATTAATTAAGATCCCATTATCCTATTGCCATGGGAAAATAAAATAATATTTTTATTTACTATTCATGTGGTCATATTACTATTCATATTACTATTCATAAGGGTATGTTACTAGTCACCAAAAAACAAGTTTTTTTCATCAGACTCTAAATAACATACTGATCACAATTGTAGATGATATATTATTGAAATTAAAAACATATAAGAAATAAAATTATTTTTAAAGGATACTTATAAATATATAACATAAACAAAATTTCATGCATTTTCAATTTATTTTTAGAAAACCATGGGATGTTACATTATCCCCACATTATTGAAATTGCATCCTCACAATTTTATTTACTTATTAATCAACTGAGGGTATTTTTCCCTCATATCATTTTCAGACTCCCATGTTGCTTCTTCAACCATGTGGTTTCTCCACAAAACCTTTACCTGGTGGATTACCTTATTCTGCAATACCTGTTCTCTTCAATCAAGAATCTTAACCAGTATTTCTTCATAAGAAAGGTTCTCTGTCAGCTGAACTGCTTCCGGGCTCAAGGCATGTGATGAATCTAGGACAAACTTTCTCAACATCGAAACATGAAAAACATTATGTACCTGAAACAAGATCAGAGGCAAAGCAACGCGGTATGAAACTGTTCCAACATTATCCAAGATTTCAAAAGGACCAATGAACTGTGGACTTAGTTTCTTTTTCTTACTGAAATGAATCACACTTTTTCAAGGAGATATTTTAAGGAAAACATGGTCACCAACCTCGGAAGATAGGTCTTTCCTTTAGTTATCTGCATAACTTTTCTACCTACTCTGAGCTGTCCTCAGGTGTTGCTGGATCATCCTCACTTTCTCAGCCACTTCTTCTACTAATTCTAGCCCCATCAACTTTGTTTCACTGACTTCATCCCAAAACACAGGTGTCCAACACCACATTCCATACAAGGCCTCAAAAGGTTCCATCTGAATACTGGAATGGAAACTGTTATTATAAGAAAACTCAACTAATGAAAGAGGATGATCCCAACTTCCCTGATAGTCCATTGAATAAGCTCGAAGCATATCCTCTAAAGTTTCAATCATTCATTCTGACTGCCCATCTGATTGAGGATGAAAAGTTTACAGAAATTCAACTCTTTTCCCAATGACTTCTGAAGTCCCTTCCAAAATTTATAAGTGAACCTGGGATCTCGGTCAGACAAAATGGAAAGTGGAACTCCATGTAACCTGACAATTTCCTTGATGTACAATCGAGACAGCTGATCTAATGACATTGTATCTCGAATAGAAAGAAAATGCAGAGACTTTGTTAGACAATCAACAATAACCCAAATCAAATTGTTACCTCGAGAAGTCTTTGGTAGTCCCACCACAAAATCCATGGATATATTCTCCCATTTCCACTCTGGCACTGGCAATGGATGAAGAATCACCTTCGGTTACTACCGCTCTGCTTTAACTTGCTGACATGTCAAACATTTCATTGTAAAATCAGCAATATCTCTTTTCATCCCATTCCAACAATAATACTCTCAAAGGTCTCTGTAAATCTTAGTACTTCCAGGATGAACAGAAAATGGAGAACTATGAGCTTCACAGAATAATTCTTTCTTCAACTGGGAATCACAAGGCACACCAAACCTTTTTCCAAAACTTAAAACACAGTATTTATCAAGATTAAATTCTGTCAACATACCCATTTTAACAAATTTTACCTTTTTCTATACCTCATGGTCTTCCCTCTGCGCTCTCATAATTTTGTCTGACAATGAAGACTGCACTGAAACCTGAAACAAAACAGATATATTCCCTACAACAACAACTTCTATGACCAAATTCATCAAACCATTAATCAAGGGATCATGTTCCAAATGTATCATGGTTAATGATGCATGATGTTTCCGACTTAAGGCATCCAATACTTTGTTTGCTTTTCCAAGATGGTAATTGATCGTGAAGTCGTAATCCTTTATCAGTTCTATCCATCTTCTCTGCCTCATGTTTGATTCCTTCTGAGTGAATATATACTTTACACATTATGGCCAGCATATATTTGGCATTTGGTTCCGTATAGATGATGCCTCCATATTTGGAAAGAAAAAACTACAGCTGCCAATTCCAAATCATGTGTGGGATAATTTAGCTCATGAGGCTTAAGTTGTCTCGAAGAATAGGCAATTACCTGATCATTCTGCATCAATAAAAAACCATGTCCCTTAAAATAACCATCACTGTAGATGACAAACTCACCATTATGGGAAGGTAAGGCCAAAACTGGAGCATTCACCAATCTCTTCATGAGTTCCTAAAAACAAACATCACATTCTTGTGTCCAAACAAATTTAACCCATTTCCGTGTTAACTTAGTTATCAGGCAAGATAACCGTGCAATGTTCTTAAAACCCCGTCAGTAATAATTTGCAAATCCCAGAAAACTCCTAATCTCTGTAACATTTGTGGGTCTTGTCCATTCATCAACTACTTTTGTTTTGGTAGGATCAACTGTTATTCCATCCTTATATATAATGTGCCCATGAATAGAAATTTGTTGCAACAAAAAATAACACTTGCTGAATTTTCCATATAGTTTCTTTTCTTTTAAAGTTTGTAAAACAACCCTTTGATGTTTTTCATGCTCCTCTTTATTTTTAGAATAAAACAGAATGTCATCAATAAATACAACCACAGAATTCTCCAAGAACTCATGAAATACTCTATTCATAAGATTAATGAATACAACAGGTGCATTAGTTAACCCAAACGACATTACAACAAATTTGTAATGCCCATATCTAGTACGAAAGGCTATTTTCGGGATGTCATCCTCCTTCATCTTCAGCTGATGGTATCCGGATCTCAAGTCAATCATGGAAAAGTACTAAGCTCCCTGGAGCTGATCAAACAAGTCATCAATATGAGGAAAAGGATACTTGTTTTTAATAGTGATTTTATTCAAAGCTTTATAATTAATGCAAAGTCTCATGGAACCATCTTTCTTTTTAACAAACAAAATAGGGGCTCCCCATGGTGAAGTACTGGGATGAATGAAGCCTTTGAAAAGCATGTCCTGCAACTAATTTTTCAATAAAAGAAGTTGTATTTGACCCATATGATATGGGGGTTTTGAAATTGGCTTTGCATTAGGAACTAAATCAATTATGAATTCGACTTCTCGATCAGGTATGACATTGGGTAACTCCTTAGGAAAAACATCAAGGTATTCATTTACCACTAGAACATCATTAATTTGAATAGTTCCCTTATTTTCAACAATATGAGCAAGATAACTTTCATTTCCATCTTTCAATAATTTCTCAGCTTCCTGATATGTTATCAATTGCATGGGTTCATTCTTGTATAAAAACTGAAACTATTTTTGAAAAACAACTTCTTTAGCTCTACAATCAATCTAATCATGATAATCAGAAAGCCAGTCCATCCCCAGAATAACATCAAACTCGACTAAGGGTAAAACAACAAGGTTTGCAAGTAATGTCTTTCCACAGACCATAATAGAAATATTTATATAATTACACTTTGCTATAACATTTCCCCTTGGTGTTTTAACAAAAAGTTCAGGTCTCATTTGTTGAGGTGATATTTCCAATTTACCAGAAAATTTCTCAGAGATGAAGGAATGTGTAGACCCCGTATCAAACAAAACTTTAGCAAAATCTGAGTGAACAAACAAAGTACCTGATACAACATCATTGGACGGCCCGACATCTACTGATGTAGTCGCAAAGGATCTCACTACACCTTTCTGCTTGTATTATGGCTTCTTTGCATCATTCGGATCTCTCTTTGGGAAGACATTTGCATAGTGAACCATCTCACCACATTTAAAACACTTTATAGTTTTCTTATCAAGATTAATCTTTGGATCATTTTCATTGCAATCTCGGGCCATATGTCCAAACTTACCACATTTAAAACACTTCCCAGTTTTTCTAAGACATTCCCCAGGGTGCTTCTTTTTGCACTTTTCACAAACTGGAAATTGTATTTTCTTACCCTCAGATTTCTTTGGTTGATTCTTTCCCATTTCTTTCCAACTAGACCTCTTCTTCTCTTTGTTTCCAAAATGCACATGATCATCAGCAAACTCCATCTCTACCCTCTCAGCACATCGTACAAGTTTCTCATAACTTTTGAATTCACGGGAGGCCAACGCCCTTTGATACATTGGCATCAATCCTGAATAAAAGTGGTTGATTTTGCTATCGAGATCCAGAATAATATTTGGATCATATCTCGCCAGTCGGGTGAAGTTCGCTTCATACACAGCCACTGAATCTTCCTCCTTCTGTTTCAATTAAAGGAATTTCTTCTCCATTCTAAGTCGCACAACATTAGGAAAATATTTTTCAAGAAAAAGAATTTTAAATTCATCCCACTCTAAGGCATCAAAATCCTCTCTACCCTTGATATTCCTTACCATGGACCACCAATGATCAGATTCCCCTTCAAAACGATAATTGGAAAGACTTACCTTTTGATTGTCTAAGCATCTCATAACATCAAATATCTTTTCATGGGCTTTGATCCATCCTTCATATTCCACTGCGTCAGAAGATCCATTGAATGGAGGAGGATGTTGTCTCATAAAATGTTCCACCACTGTCATGTTCCATTGTGGTACCTCTATTGGTTCTCTTGCATGGATGCCACCACCATTTATTTCCTGCGTTAGGTGAGCCATTACTGTCACAAACTGCTCGGTTCCAATCCCTACCATTCCAAGCTGTACATCAGGAAGGATGTCATTATATTGGTTCCTCTCCTCTTCAGCATCCATGTTCCTTCTGCGGACAACCATTCTGAACAAACATCTCTTAGATGAAGAAACATGGTAATCTTTAAATGCTATTACTGTAACACCCGAGATTTTTATGTGAAATATTTTGTTTTTATTCTATATAAATAATCAAAGGAATCATTCACTACACACAACACTATCTTGGCTTACTTTACACGCAACCACCGCCTTCCTCGATAGCTTCCGTCGTATGCAATACCGAGTTTCACTAAACAATGATATGCTATTAAAAAATTATTAAAATTATTAGTTACGAATAGTAATAACCACTTTTTGAAATTTTATAAATTTTATTTTTCAAAATGGACTTCATTTTTGGATTTGGAATATCGAAATTAGCCTTGGGTGAAATTTTGGTATTTTTCTGAAAACTTTCAATTTTTGATGAATAGTGAAACCACTAAGTGGTAGTTAAAATGCTGAATTTTTCATAAAACTTAATTTTACCACTTCTGTACCAGGAATTTCGGAAATCCAAGTGACACTGTTGATGTCAGTAACTAAAATGTGGTTCAATGAGATGAAAATAATTTTTTGGTGAATAGTAACTTTTTACTTATTTTCCCACGGTTAAAAGTAAATAAGATAATTAAGGGTAAAAACGATATTATTATTACACTAACACATGTCCTAATTCTATTGGACAAGTTTAATTCGTCCAAAAACAACCTTAGGAATAAAATATGACCATTTAGGCCCACTTGGATTAGATTAGGACATTTATTATTAATTTATTTAAAGAAGGGTTAAAATAGTTAAAATCAAAGTTTAATAAGAAAATCATTTTTAATATAGGGATATACATAAGATAAAATCGACTATAAATATTCATTATAAATATAAAAATATTTACCTCATAATTATATTTTATTTTTAATTTTTAGACATTATATAATTTAATTTATTTATGACACAAATATGATGTAGTAATTATCTTATTAATGAAATATTTACATAATTGATGTTATAAATACCCAAATAAATGTAATTTGAGAATTTTTATCAATTACAATTATTTTCTAGGTTAATATGACTTGTTAGTATTGATATAATTAACTTTTTTCGAACTAATCATTCTGTTATGATTTTCGCAAAAATCAATTACTAAATATTGTCAAAATTGTCATAAAATAGTTTTTAAAAATATATTATATTATTAATTGTTATTTTATTCCTAAAAATATAAGGTTCGTCCAAATGACTTAGATAAGGTTATATATATTAATAATAAACAACTTGGGGTTCTTTTGGCTGCTTATAGTAAGCTTATTAACCTTATAGTATAAGAACACAAGAAGACACGGTAAAAGTAAAATTATTTAACTTAATGTTAAATCTAAATGATAAGGTTAAAATAGGAACCTAAACTTGTCTAAATTCTATTGGATGAGAGGATTTCGACCCCTACCCACCTTATCTTCGAAATACATTAATTTGGAGCTATTAATAACCGAATTTGTCTTTATAATAAAATAATATTGTTTGTTAGTCCAATGGTGCCCCTCTCCTCCCTTATAAAAGGGTACCTCCTCCCCCTCTTCCTCACACCACTTTGAACCTTAAAGCTCGGCCAACCCCTGAATATTTCTCCTCTCCACTTCCCTAGAAACATCGTAGAGGTTCTGTTCTTCTTCAACGACCTATTTTAGTGCCCTAAAAGGAGGTCTCAAAGAAGCACTTCAAAGAAGAGGTAATGTCTGTTACCGATTCTTTCATCTTTATTTCTTCTTCCACTTATTCTTCCTTAGTTGTTTCATTATAAAGTAATAACATCAGTATCACTCATATACTGATATGTTATTATAAGTTTGAAACAACCCTATTTCACCATCTATCCATCCTACGGATAAATAAATCACCGCGCGTGCGTACGTACGGAATACCTTCTCCACGCCGTGGTGTAATCTATTTTCCACCACCACCTTACTTGGATGTGTATAATGGTGTAAATAATGACTATATTTGACTATAATAAATTGATATTGATTCTGAAATAGTTTACATACACTCCAATACAATTCCATTATCATAGGAACGATATCATCACTCGTGCGTACGTACGGAATAAAGTCTTCATGATGTGATGCGACTCGTTCTACATGATCTTCATTTCATAATGAATATATAAATGAATTGAATGAATGAATATGATATATATTACACTAATAACATTCTGGAAATGAGGTATCTATAACCTAAAGAGAATAATAAGAATTTATTCGACAAAACACGCATAAGAACAAAAAGTAATAAACACCCGAATATCAAGTAGTAATGAAATATTACTAATAAGAAGTTAAGAATATGACCATATAAGATATCATAACAATAATGATGATTCTGGAATAAGTCAATAACCATATTTAAATCATTATACAGTAGGTTCGGACACTTACGAAGCAAAGCGGACCTAAGGTAAGTGAAATATCACAATGTCATTTTTTTCTTAGATGGTGTATACTTTGGAATTTAATAGGGTGTATTTTATCATCCACATCAATATTTACTCAATATGTAATATTTATATCCTTCTACAATAGTATATAATAAATTTTACCCTTCGGTGAGTTTTTAGTAAAACATATGAAAGGAATCTTTTGTCATTTTTCGTATGAGGTACTTTTTGACTTTTCCAACAAAAGTACGAGAAGAATGTTTTTTTAACTTATACGGCATGAATGGATTTTTAAAACATTATTTCCAAGAAGCTTCCTTTAAAAGTTTTCATGTTTATTTTTAATCAACTTATTTTAGTTTAAAATTGTATGACATGTTAAGAAAGGAAAATGTTTTTGAATTTGAAAGGATATTTTCCTCAAGAATGGAGTTCAAGTGTTTTATCAAAATTATTTTCCATCTAAGATAATATAGGTTTCTGTTTATATCCCTATTATTACATTGATTTGATTATGTTATTATGGAATTATTTTTATGAATTCCTTTATCTTATATGAATTTTTTGATGATACCACGATGTTTAAGATTCCCATTTTTATTACATGGGTTATGCAATGATGTATGATTTATGATTTTGTGGCACACATAAGAATGGTATACTTATGAGATGGGTGGGACCTATATCTCCCTCCAATGCATTGGGTAAAGATTTTATATCTCATGAGATAGACATGGTAGGAACGGTAGGTTATACCGGTTCAGTGAAACAGGACTGAAACGAGGAGTGAACTCAGTTCAGAAATGGTCTTTGTCCACTAAGATAATCTTTGCAATGAGTCTTGACTAATAAGAAATGATTCTCTATGATTATGGGTGTATGACACAAAGTTTCATGTTTTATGTTACGATTATTAGGATTCCATTTGACTTCTATGATTTATCCCATGTTATGAAATTATGCTCTCTTTTGTAGGTTAAGATTTCCAAAAGTTATGTTCTTATGAATATGATGTGATTGATATTTCTTTTGTTTACCCTTACTGAGAATTAGAGCTCACCCTTTTGTATGTTTTCTTTCCCCAGGTCAGGAAGAAGGTTATTAAGTCAAGATATTCCAAAAGGGACTATAGATATGATGAAATAAATGAGAGACAGTGTAGATGCTTTATGAACCAGTTGTTTATGTTTCCCGGTTTCTAAAGACACTATACCTATACGGTCCTTTCGTGGTTTTTTATATGTTGTAATAAGTATGTTTCAATTTTGAAGTGTTAACAATGTATGTAAATTATGTGTCGTTATAGTTGGTATCAGAGGAAAGCTATAGTCAACCTTTGGAAACTAGGATGTGAAAGCCTTAGTAAGAACCCTAAGGATAAGTCTAAGAATAGAACACAATCTTAGTGTTTTAGAAATGGCCATGAATAACCTAGGATAACACCTTAAGCGTGAAAATTTTATTCTTGATTATGTGGTTTTCCTATTATAATTAGTGTTGCTCACACTATTCTTCTTGGTTTTAGTCAATGGCTGGAACCCGAAGGAACCGTGTTAATGCGGAATGCGACGGTCAATGCAATGATTGTCCCCCTGAGCAACCAAATGTTATGGGAGATGGAATGCAAAATCTTGTAGCCATGCTCACACAACTTTCTCAAGCTATGAATCGTGAAGGACTTCCAAACAAGAAAAGGAAGGACCAACATTCTGTTGAATCCTTCATGAGATAGCGTCCACCTTCATTCAGCGGGTCTACTGATCCATTAGTTGCTGAACAATGGATTAGTACTACTGAAAAGATATTTTCAGTTCTTCAATGTTCTGAGCATGATAAAGTCATCTTAGTAGTGTATCGTTTGGAAGGTGATGCTGATTAATGGTGGAATCTTATTAAGAATATTAGGAAAAGGGATGAAATTGAGTCCATGGAATGGGACGAGTTCAAGAACTTATTTTTTAATAAGTACTTCCCTCGTATTCTCCAAACTAAGATGGAGAAAGATTTTTTGAACTGAAGCAAAAGGATGATGAATCTATTGGTACCTATGAAGAAAATTTTACAAGACTTGCAAGGTATGCTTCTGGTATTATTATCCAACCTGAGAGTAAGATCGATTGATTCTTTAGTGGCTTAAAACCAAGTCTTAGAAGGGAGTTAGCCATAAGGGACTTCAATAGCTATGAGGAAATCATTCGATGTGCTCTAGAAGTCAAGATGGATATTTGAGTAACCCATCAGTCATATGGGTTTGATAAGAAGAGGAAAATGGAATTCAAAGGGAAATATAAAGAGCACACTGAAAAGAAGAGGAGCTTTCCCTTATGCTCAAAGTGTGGAAAGAAACATGGAGGGAGTTGTCTTAAAGGGAAAAGTAAATGTTTTAAGTGTGTAAAGGAAGGTCATCGGGCATTTGAATGCCGCGATGATGGGAAGAAGATGTCTAATGATGCAAACAAAGGAAGGGATACATAGAATGAACCTAATACACTTCAATGTTTCAAGTGCAAGGATATGGGACATTATGCCAATAAATTCCATAATCCAAGGGTTGATGATGATGATCGATGTCAACAAACTCTTAAGGCTAAAGACAAAGGAAAGTCAAATGCAATTTCTATCAGCGGTGTGGAGTACGATAACGATGTGGGGAAAGGTACACATACCATCCAATATAAAGTACAAAATGTTTTATTTGATTCTAGATCCACCCACTCTTTTATTTCTGAATAATTTTCTAAGGGTATCACCGTATTACCTCAACAATTAGATGTTGAGTTAGCTGTGACAACACCTAATGGCACAACAGTCGCATCAAAAGTTTATAATTCTTCCCCCGATTAAAGTTTGTGGGAAAGTGCTTCCTGCAAATCTTGTTATCCTTCCTATAGTGGAATTTGATGAGATTATTGGCATGGATTGGCTTTCATTATATGGAGCTCATATCAATTTCCAAATAAGGGAAGTCATATTTCATATTCCAGATCAATCTATTATTGACTATCGATGCATGGATGAACATAACCTTCCAGTGGAAATTTATTCCATCTTATGGGTCTTGATTTCACTAAATGAGGGTTATTTATCTCAAATGGTTGGTGAGAAACTCATGATTAAGAATATGCTTGTTGTACGAGATTTTGATGATGTCTTTCCGGAGGAATTACCGGGTCTTCCACCATATCGTGAAGTTGAGTTTTCAATAGAACTCGTACCGGGTGCTTTGCCTATTTCAAAGACACCTTATAGAATGACCCCAATTGAGTTACAGGAATTGAAGATGTAACTCTAAGAGAATATTGATTAGGGATTCATACGCCCTAGTGCGTCACCTTGGGGAGCACCTGTTCTGTTTGTTAAAAAGAAATATGGATCAATGAGAATCTGCATTGATTATCGAGAACGTAAAAAGATCACTATTAAGAACAAATATCCTCTCCCATGCATTGATGACTTATTTGACCAACTCCGCGGAGCTCAATAATTTTCCAAGATTGATCTTCGTTCCGAGTATCATCAATTAAGGGTCAAAAGGGAAGATATACCAAATACAGCTTTTTGTACAAGGTATGGACACTATTAATTTATAGTGATACCATTTGGTCTTACTAATGTGCCTACTATCTTCATGTATCTGATGAATAGAGTCTTTAGAGACTATCTTGATCAATTTTTGGTAGTCTTTATAGATGATATTCATGTCTATTCAAAGAGCAAGGAAGAACATGAAGATCACATGATAATTATATTAAAGACCCTGATAAAGGAGAAGCTTTATGCCAAATTTAGCAAGTGTGAATTTTGGCTTCAAAAAGTTTCATTTTTGGGTCACATAATCTCAAAAGAGGGGATATCTGTGGATCCAGCAAAAACGGAGGTTATCGAAAGATGGTCGAGACCAACAACAGTAACTTAGATCTGATGTTTTCTTGGTTTGGATGGATATTATCGATGTTTTGTGAAATATTTTTCACGATTATCTAATCCACTCACCAAGTTGAATCGGAAAGGAGTTAAGTTTGTTTGGACGGAAGAATGTGAAGAGAATTTCAAGGAGTTGAAATGAAGGTTATCCAGTGCACCTGTGCTCACACTACCTTGTAGTGGAGAAAAGTTTGTGATCTATAGTGATGCATCCAAGAAGGGATTGGGGTGTGTTCTTATGAAAAATGATATGGTGATAGCTTATGCCTCACGACAGTTGAAAATCCATGAGCAAAATTACCCAACACATGATTTGGAGTTAGCTGCGGTAATCTTTGCATTAAAGATTTGGAGGCATTATCTTTATGGAGAAAGGTGTGACATTTATACTGATCATAAAAGATTAAAGTATATTTTCACAAAAAAGGAGCTGATTATGCATCAAAGAAGATGGTTGGAGCTGATTAAGGATTATGACTGCTCAATCCATTACCACCCTAGTAAAGCAAACAAGGTGGAAGATGCATTATGTCGACAAGACCATGCCAGTTTATCCATGATGAGGATCACAAAAGATCCAATATTTATGGATTTACAAAGGATGGATCTTGGAATTATAATTGAAGGGGAAAAATCTTATCTTTCTAAAATGAATGTTCAACCATCTATACATGTGAAGATTAAAGAGGCACAAAAAGAAGATGTCGAGTTACAAAAGACGGTGAGAAATGTTCCGGAATTCAACCTTGATTGTGATGGGATAATAAAGTTCAGGAATCGGGTTTGTGTTACTCCCATACCATATTTAAAGAATTAGCTGTTGGATGAGGCTCATAGTTCTTCATTCTATATTCATCTTGGAAGCACGAAGATGTATAGGGACCTGAAAGAGTACATCTGGTGGGATGGCATGAAAAGAGATGTTGCTGAATATGTCTCTCGATGCTTGGTTTGTCAGCAAGTTAAAGCTGAGAGAAAGAAGTCTAAGGGGATGTTACAACCATTACCCATACCCGAATGGAAATGGGAAAACATCACTATGGACTTTGTCACAGGACTTCCTAAAACATCCAATGGCAATAATGCTATATGGGTCATAGTTGATCGTCTTAACAAGTCTGCACACTTCATTGCTATTAGAGAGGATTTCTCTCTAGATCAGCTTGCCAGGATATATGTGAAGGAAGTGGTAAGATTGCATGGAGTACCACTTTTTATTATATCTGATCGAGATTAGAGGTTTACCTCAATGTTTTGGCGATGTCTTCAGCATACTCTGGATATAGAGTTGAGTTTCAGCACTACTTATCATCCTCAGACAGACGGTCAGTCTGAGAGAACAATTCAAACTCTAGATGAAATGTTGAGAGCTTGCTCAATGGATTTCAAAGGAGGTTGGTATCAACACTTACCTTTGGTGGAATTTTCTTATAATAATAGCTTTCACTCCAGTATTCAGATGGCTCCTTATGAAGCTCTCTATGGAAAGAAATGCAGGACTCCAACTTGTTGGGATGAAGTTGGGGAAAGAAAGCTATTAGGACCTGATCTCGTTGATGAAATGGCAGAAAAGGTCAGATCTATTCAACAACACATTAAGCAGCTCAGAGTCGACAGAAAAGTTATGCCGACAACCGAAGAAAAGACATAGAGTTTGAAGTGGGTGATAAAGTGTTGTTACAAATATCTCCCTGGAAGAGAGTCATGAGATTTGGAAAGAAGGGGAAGTTGAGCCCTAAATATATCGGTCCTTTCAAAATAATGGATCGTGTTGGGATGGTAGATTACCGATTGGCGCTTCCACCGAATCCCTCTCAAGTTCACGATGTGTTCCATGTATCTCTCTTGAGAAAGTACATACCTGATCCTTCACATGTACTTAGCTCAGAAGTTGTACCGCTGGAGCAAGATCTTTCTTATGAAGAACAGCCAATAGAGATTCTGGATCATAGCGAAAAAGTCATACAAAGAAATACCACTCGATTGGTGAAATTTTTATGGAGGAACCACCAATTAGAAGAAGCTATATTGGAGCACGAGGATATGATGAGGGAGAGGTATCCTCATCTGTTTGTTACAAAGTGATGAATTTCGAGGGAGAAATTCATTTTAAGGGGGGTAGAATGTAACACTTGAGTCTTTTATGTGGAATATTTTGTTTTTATGTTATATAAATGATCAAAAGAATATTTCACTACACACAACACTAGCTTGGCTTTCTTTACATGCAACTGCGGCCTTCCTCGATAGCTTGTGTCGTACGCAATACCGAGTTTCACTAAACAATGATATGCTATTAAAATATTATTAAAACTAGCAGTTATGAATTGTAATAACCACTTTTTAAAATTTTATATATTTTATTTTTTACAATGGACTTAATTTTTGGATTCGGAATATCGAAATTATCCTAGGGTGAAATTTTGGTATTTTTCTGAAAACATTCAATTTTTGATGAATAGTGAAACCACTAAGTGGTAGTTAAAAAACTGAATTTTTCATAAAACGTAATTTTACCGCTTCTGTGAGTGGAATTTAGAAAATCCGAGAGACATAGTTGATGTCAGTAAGTAAAATGTGGTTCAATGAGATGAAAATAATTTTTTGGTGAATTGTGACTTTTTACTTTTTTTACCACGGTTAAAAGTAAATAGGATAATTAATGGTAAAAATGATATTATTATTATCCTAACACATGTCCTAATTCTATTGGACAAGTGTAATTTGACCAAAAACAACCTTAGGAATAAAATATGACCATTGGGGCCCACTTGGATTAGATTAGGACATTTATTATTAATTTATTTAAAGAAGGGTTAAAATAGTTAAAATCAATGTTTAATAAGAAAATCATTTTTAATATAGGGTAATACATAAGATAAAATCGACTATAAATATTCATTAGAAATCTAAAAATATTTCCTACATAATGATATTTTATTTTTAATTTTTAGACGTTATATAATTTAATTTATTTATGACACGACTATGATGCAGTAATTATCTTATTAATGAAATATTTACATAATTGATGTTATAAATACCCAAATAAATGTAATTTGAGACTTTTAATGAATTCCAATAATTTTATAGGTTAATATTAAATGTTAGTATTTATTTAATTAACTTTTTTCGAACTAATAATTCTGTTATGATTTTCACAAAAATCAATTACTAAATAGTGTCAAAATGGTCATAAAATAGTTTTTAAAACAAATATTATATTAGTAATTGTTATTTTATTCCTAAAAATCTAAAATTCGGAAAAATGACTTATATAAGGTTATATATATTAATAATAAACAACTTGGGGTTCGTTTGGCTGCTTATAGTAAGTTTATTACCCTTATAGTATAAGAACACAAGAAGACACAGTAAAAGTAAAAGTATTTAACTTAATGTTAAATCTAAATGATAAGGTTAAAATAGGAACCTAAACTTGTCTAAATTATATTGGATGAGAGTATTTCAACTCCTAACCACCTTATATTATATATATATCAATTTGGAGCTATTAAAAACCGAATTTGACTTTATAATAAAATAATATTTTTAGTTATTCCAAAGGTGCCCCTCTCCTCCCTTATAAAAGGGCACCTCCTCCCCCTCTTAATCACACCACTTTGAGCCTTAAAGCTCGGCCAACCACTGCCAATTTTTCCTATCCACTTCCCTAGAAACATCCTAGTAGTTCTGGTCTTCTTAAAAGACCTATTTTTGTGCCCTAAAAGGATGTCTCAAAGAATCACTTCAAAGAAGAGGAAATGTCTGTTACCGATTCTTTACTCTTTCTTTCTTCTTCCACTTCTTCTTCTTTAGTTGTTTCATTATGAAGTAATAACATCAGTATCAATCATATACTTATATGTTATTATAATTATGAAACAAGCCTATTTCACCATCTATCCATCCTACGTAAAAAGAAATCACCGCGCGTGCGTACGTACGGAATACCGTCTCCACGTCGTGGTGTAATATATTTTCCACCACCACCTTACTTGGATGGGTATAATGGTGTAAATAATGACTATATATGATTATTATAAAGTGATATTGATTCTTAAATAGTATACATACACTCCAATACAATTCCATGATCATATGAATGATATCATCACTCGTGCTTACGTACGGAATACCGTCTCCACGATGTGATGGGACTCGTTCTACATGATCATCATTTCATAATGATTATATAAATGAATTGAATGAATGAATATGATATATATTACACTAATACCATTATGGAAATGAGGTATCTATAACCTAAAGAGAAGAATAAGAATTTATTCGACAAAACACGCATAAGAACAAAAAGTAATAAATACCCGAATAACAAGTAGTAATGGAATATTACTAATAAGAAGCTAAGAATATGACTGTATATGATATGATAATAGTAATTATAATTCTGGAATAAGTCAATAGAATTATTTAAATCATTATACAGAAGTTTCGGACACTTATGAAGCAAAGTGGACCTAAGGTAAGGGAAATATCACAATCTCATTTTTATCCGAGATTGTTTATACATTGGAATTTACTCGGGTGTATTTTATCATCCACATCAATGTTTCCTCAATATGTAATATTTATATCCTTCTACAATATTTTATATTCAATTTTACCCTTCGGTGAGTTTTTAGTAAATGATATGAAAGGAATCTTTTATCGTTTTTCGTACGAGGTACTTTTTGACATTTCCAACAAAAGAACGAGAAGAATGTTATTTTTTAACATATACAGCATGAATGGATTTTTAAAAAATTATTTCAAATAATCTTCCTTTACAAGTTTTCAAGTTTTTTTAATCAACTTATTTTAGATTAAAATTGTATGACATGTTAAGAAAGGAAAATGTTTTTGAATTTTAAAGGATATTTTCCTCAAGAATGGGGTTCAAGTGTTTTATCAAAAAAAAAATCCATCTAAGATAATATTTGGTTCTGTTTATATCCCTACTATTACATTGATTTGATTATGTTGTGATGGAATTATTTTTATGAATTCCATTATCTTATATGAATTGTTTGATGATGTCATGATGTTTAAGATTCCCATTTTTATTACATGGGTTATGAAATGATGTATGATTTATGATTTTGTGGAACACATAATAATAGTATCATTATGAGATGGGTGGGACCTTTATCTCCCTCCAATGCATTTGGTAAAGATTTTATATCTCATGAGATAGACATGGCTGGAATGGTAGGTTATATTGGGTCAGTGAAACAGGACTGAAACGAGTAGTGAACTCGGTTCAGAAATGGACTTTGTCCACTAAGATAGTCTTGGCAATGAGTCTTCACTAATAAGAAATTATTCTCTATGATTATGTTTGTATTCCAAAAATATTCATGTTTTATGTTATGATTATTGGGATTCCATTTCACTACTATGATTTATCCCATGTTATGAAATTATGCTCTCTTTTGCAGGTTAAGATTTCCAAAAGTTATGTTCTTATGAATATGATGTGATTGATATTTCCTTTGTTTACCCTTACTGAGCATTTGAGCTCACCCTTTTGTATGTTTTCTTTACCCAGGTCAGGAAGAAGGTTATTAAGTAAGATATTCCAAAGGGGACTATAGATATGATGAAATAAATGGGAGACAGTGTAGACGCTTTATGAACCAGTTGTTTATGTTTCCCGGTTTCTAAAGACACTATACCTATACGGTCCTTTCGTGGTTTTGTTATATGCTGTAATAAGTATGATTCAATTTTTAAGTATTAACAATGTATGTAAAGTATGGGTCGTTATAATTACAAATTAAACATAGAGTGAAAATCATTTATGGTATTCTATTAGCTTCACCCTAACCCCTAAAGTTATCTAAACCGTCCTCTGATACCAACTATAAGGACCCGGACTTATTACATACATAATCTTGAAATTAATCAAGAAACTACTTCTTTTTAAATTGAAGATCTTTTCATGTTTAGAGCTTTAGAGAATTGGTACAAATCATTCATAACATTACACATTGTTACATAGTGGATACCATAAAAAAAGTTTCCATTTTCTCAAAATATAATACATTAAAACTTAAAACAAGACTCCTTGACAATTCTTCAACATTTAACATGTCTTCCTTCCTTATATTAAACATCCATTAACCTATAAAAAATCATTTAAAAACTTGGGATGAGCAAAAAAGCTCAGTGAGGTATGAAAAAGAAGGAAAAATCACATTAGTCCATGAATACTCATAACGTATGAAATCTTTTTCAAAAGACATGCTTTTCACCCATAAATACTTACTTCGTGTAACTTGAGATTTAAACAAGATCCACACAAACATGAGAACATAAATATAATCATAGAGGTATCTTGGGGAATTACTTACATAATCTTGTAACCATCTTGCCTACCTTAAAATTTGTAACCCTCACGGCTACCTTACTTTGTGTAACCATCTTAGTTACAGATTGAGTAACCATACAGCAGACCTCCAACATACTCATACCCAATGAATTGGAGGGAAATATTGGTCCCACCCTTCATCATAAATAATTCCCAATATCCAAAACATAATCATACAACATAAATAATGTCATAAAAACATTGCTTTTGAATATTGTAAAATAGATTTATAAAAGGGGATTTTAGAAGAAAAGTCCCTTATAAACATCATATACTTGCAGTGAGACTTAATAGAATTGATGGAATATGTATATACTCTGTAAATAAACATAATTAAACATAATATAAATAGAACCCATCACACAAACAATTTAAATATCACATAAATAATAAAGTAGAAGGTTAGCCCAAAGAATGGAAATCGGGTTAAGAATTCCCTTACCTTAGGATTGTCTTACTTAAAAATTGATTAACAGTCTTGTATAATGGTAAAAAGCATGTTATTATTATTTTACAGAAACATGTTCATTTTTATAAAATCTTATATGGTTATTTCATAACCTTATTTCACCCCTTAATTGTTAGTATTTTGTTCCTTACATTATTTTTGGTGAGTTCCTTTGTGATTTTCACGATCGGTTCATGAAGAATCGTTCTTGTTGATTGGAAGTGAAACTCATGAATTTTAATGTAGTAGTATTTAAATATTTCCAGTATCATAATTTATACCATTTATCACTTTTATGCTTTCTATGAGAATGAATTATAAGTAAAACATTAATGATGTTCGTTTAGATCATTTTAGTGGTTCTTTGATAATAACAACGTCATTTTGTCTTTTAAATTAGAACCATGAGTACAAAAGAATTACAGAACCATATATGAGACATAAAACATATATTATAACCTGTTTCAACCATATAAATGGTATCATGACCAGACTTGAAAGAATTAATGGAAATTGAAAATACATCGTCCACGATGTCGGCAATTCGACACAAATGGACAATGTTTTTTGATTCGTTAAATAAGTGGAAGAGGATAAGAATACTAATGAGGAACTTTCCATAATCAAGAGAAAATAATTAATATACATTATTATGGAGATTTCATGCCTCCTGGATATGAGGGTGTGAGAGAAGAAGAATAACAAATCATGAAATTAACGAAAATCATAAGAAATTTCTCACGAAAATTCCGCAGCCTAACGACATCTATTATAATTTCATAAAAACATGATTGATGAGAGGAATGGAATATCTCAACATTCATACAAAATATGGACAGTAAGGGGAAATATTTAATGAAATATCCCAACAAAATACAAATGGAATGAATGAGAATAACATAAAATGAAAGAAAAGAAAGAAAAAAAAGAGGTTGTTTACCTCTTGATCTCTTCTCCCTGAGATCCTTCTTAAGGGCTTTGATTTTGGTCTTTTGGTAAGACCAGAAGCTCTAGGCCGTGGGGAAGAAGATTGGGGAGGTAATTTTCCAGAAATTAGACAATTCTCAATGCTTGAGAGGTGTAGGAGGAAGAGGGGAGTGAGGGTGGTATTTATAGTGGTGGAGGGGAGGTATTTTAGATTATTTTAATCATTATTATAATATTTTTATCAAGACTATGAATAATATCAAATAAATTGCCCCTAAATAGTGATAATATCATGTTATTTCGAAGAAAGTGGCCTTGAATTCCTTATGATGTCATAAATAGTGCATTTTTTTTTGATAAATTGATTATACGGTATTTTATTGTATTTCACTATTCCCTGATAATTCAAGAGTTTCAGAAAAATACCAAAAACTTACCCCAACCATTTTTCGACGTGTAGAATTCAAAAATGAACTCCATGTTTCAAAAATAATTTTCTAAATATTATAAATTTAGTTTTTAAATAAGGTCACAGTTAATTCGAAAAATAACAATATTGAAGTGCAATTAGTTTAATGTGACATTAGAAAATTAATTAAGATCCCATTATCCTATTGCCTTGGGAAAATAAAATAATAATATTATTTACTATTCATGTGGTCATATTACTATTCATGTTACTATTCATAAGGGTATGTTACTATTCCCCAAAAAAAAGTTTGTTTCATAAGACTCTAAATAACATACTGAACACAATTGTAGATGACAGTTTCGTGAAATTCAAAACATAGAAGAAATAAAATTATGTTTAAAGGATACTTATAAATATATACCGTAAACAAAATTTCAAGCATTTTCAATTTATTTTTAGAAAACCTTGGGATGTTACAATATGTGTATATAAAATAGAAGGATATCATTCTTTTTATAAGATAGGTGAGGGACACTTTAAGAATCTTTCAAAAATATTAAATTAATATAAATTAATTTTCAATTCCAAATTTTTTCCAAGTTAATTATTTCAATCCAAATGTTATGATGATTTGAAATTATGTCATCCTAAAAAATTTATTCATGTTTTCATTTTATATTAAACCTTATCATTTTTTTTATCATTATTTAATCTATTTAATTTTAATTATGGTAATAATATTCTAAATATTAAATGGTTATAAATGTTTACTTATATGGTCTCAACTAGACATAAAATTTTTACCATATAACTATAATATTATAATTTTTAAATACATTTTCGATTATTAAATTATAAAATAATTTTAATTTTAATAAAATATCAACAGAGTTAATTTAGGCAGTATTCATTACGTTGACTTCAATTAAAATCCACATAGAAATATAAAATCAAATAAATCCCTCTTAATTCACATAAAACATGTCATAATAGTATATAATATTACTTTATCACCTCAATTGGGCCAAATTATATTTATTTTAATATTTTTTAAATCATTTATTTCATATTTATATTAATAAAAGAATTATTTCTTTACTACTGTTTCATTATTGTTTTAATTATTTTGGCTCTAGAATTTATAAATAAATTACTATGATGTAAATAATTCTTATATGTTGCCATATATTTTTCAGGATCTTAATTATATTTAGTTAATCCAAATATTAATATTATTGAACTTATAAAAAATGATTGTTTGGAAAATTTTCTAATTCTTTACTTTTATTAATATATATGTCCTTGTGATAAGAAATTGTCCATTAAATGATTCAAAATAGATCATTATGATACATTCAATATTACCCTATTTAGTTGGATAGAATATATTTTTTTTAAAATTTTATGTTATTTAATAAAATGTTATTTATTTTAAAATATCATAAACATTAATTTTGACACTGTTAATTATTTTGTCTTATACAGAAATAAAATCAACAAGATATATTTCAAATAAAACTTGTAAAAAACTACTAATAAATCAAATTCATCAATTAATATTTTGGATGACATTAACTCAATAAAAATAAAAATATATTAATATTATGAATATCTTTAGTTTGAAACTATTTCAACAAATCAATTACTACATCATCATTACATCAACATTTAATTAAATTATATATTTTCTAAAGATATAAATAAATTACCATAGTGTACATAAGTATTTTATTTTTTTAATTAATATTTATGGATGAACATATCACTTTTATATCCCTTTATTAAAAATATTTTACATGGAAAAATGAATAGTATTAATAAATTTATTTTTATTTAATTATAATATTATAAATATATTAAAGTCATCCATGTGACTCTCAGTGGAACCAAAATAGATCCGAGGATGATTTTGGTCAAAACGCGAAAATCCAATTAAATTAGGATAAGTGTTTGGGATACTTTATAATAACATTATAATATATTTACCATTAATTTCTTTATTTGCCTTTAACCGTGGTTAATAATATTACTAAAATAAATTTTCACCATAAATTATTTTGATCCATTTGTACCACATTTATCATACTGATTATAACCATGAATTTATTTTTTATAAATTCTATTCATAGAAGTGTTAAAATTATGTGTAATCTTAATCCCACGAAATTGGCTAGATGAGACTTTTAAAATGTCATTAATTTTATATATCAAATATTATTATATAAATTGTTCTAATTACCTAAATTGGATTAATATATTTATTATTCATTTATGGACACATTTAAATAAGTATAAATTAAAATTAAAATTAAAAATCTTGTTATTAAAAACAATGCATTTTTTCACTATTCATAAAAAATTGAATCTTTTCAAAAAAATACCAGAAATTCACTCTACGATAATTTCCGTATTCCAAATTTAAAAATTAAAACTATTTTGACAAATAAAATGTAACGCCCCGACCCTAGTTACCCAGAGTCGGTGCATTATTACAAAACATTGGCATGATCACAAGAAAGATCAAATCTCGAAAGACCGATTGGTTTAGTAGCCTTGGAAACACTAGATATATTCATAAGTTTTACATTACATCATAAAATGAAAAACTACTACAACAACATAATGTCTCCATAGTCCACACTATTATCCCCTCATAATATCCCTGTAGGTCATTCATAACTTACTTCTTCACATCCTGGAAAAAATAAAACATAGAAAAGGGGTGAGCTCAAATGCCCAGTAAGGATAACAATATAGCGGAACATTCAAAATAAGCATAAACATTTAATTCATTACTAAAACAAAATCCTTTTAAACTTGAACATCAACATAGTATAGAAAAAGTAAAATGAAATAATGCCATTTACTTGTTCACATGGATATTCTACTAATCGAATAATCATATGCAATATCAATAACCACTTTCATAATGTTGGAATGCATAATGCCAGACTATCATAACCACATAGCCAAGGCATCATGCCAAGAATACAAATAAAATTTTTCCAAGGCCTTGTTCCAAGACACTAGTTTGTCTCATGAGACCTACCGATGCATCGAGGAGCTATAGCGGGCTCCACCCGTCACATATTAAGTCCAATGCATTCCCATATGAAAAGGTTTAAACATAACATAAACATTCGTATTAAAACTAGCATACGAAATGTCAATAATTTCACCATAAACTATTAATGGTATAAAAATAGCACATCCACAGTCAAACATATCACAAAACCTTCAATACAATATATAAGTTTTGTATCATAATAAATCAACTTTAAATAAGCGTAAAATCCATCAAAGGATGTTGACATAGATGAAATCAAAACTCTTTTTAGAGAAATATCTCTTTGTATTTTTGAAATCATTTAAGATCCATATAAAATAAAACATTTTCTTTGAAAATATTCTTATAAGCTTGTAAGAAAAGCTTTGAAGATTTTATAACAGCGGAAAATAACCGCACCAGCCGTATAAGTTAAAAAAAACATTCTTACCTTAATTCTGTCGAAAAGGTTAAAAAGGAACTTGTTTTGAAAATGACAGAAATATTCCTCTTATAAAAAGTCAAACAAGGGTATAAATGACTTTTACCCATATTCTTGTAAATAATAAAAATGTTTTGAAATACATTTTTAAGAAAACATGGATGTAGATGATAAAGAGATCCCAGTAGATTATTTCATATAAACAACCTCGGATAATGAAGAGATTGTGAAATAACCCTTAACTTGTACTTTTCCTTGGTTGGGGTAGGCTAACCTCCTGTATAATGGTGAAATAATTGTTATTAAATTATACAAGAATCATATATATTAATATGATATCATATATGATCTTTTAATATTGATTTGATAATAATATCTTAGTATTATCGTTGTTCTGGGTGTTAACTTACTTGTTTTCTTTTATATGTTTTGTTACGTAAGACATGTTTGTAAAGGATAGATTGTATATTACTCATATCCAGAATGATATCAAGTCCTTAAACATAATTTTTTAAATCATCAAATGATAATTATACTTGAATGGATACGATGGAGAATGAATCTCATCGCGTTCGTGGAGACGGTAGTCCGTACGTACGCACGAGCGACAATATCATTATTTTGATATTAAAATAATATATAAATGGATGGTATATAATATATACAGAATAATTAACATGATATATTTATTATTTACATGAGTTACACATTATTATTATACCCATCCAAATAATATTATATTGAATAACAATTACACCACAACGTGGAGACGTAAGCCGTACGTACGCACGTATGGTGACATGTTATTCAAAGGGTGGATAGAATACTGAATATGGTTGTAACATATTTATAATAAAATCACAGTATATATATGATACTGGAGTTCTTATTTTATAATGGTAACAACAAAGGAAGAAGAAGTGGAAGAAGAAAGGAACTTGGAAAAGGGTGGTGAAATCATTACCTCTTCTTCGGTTTCTTCCTTTTGATTTGATCAAAAGGGCTCCGTAGGTTGGCTTTATGATCAAACTAAGGCCTCTAGGTTGTATTTAGGGAAGTCGGGAGAGTATTTGGGCAGAGTTTGGCCGAACCAAAAGGCTTTGAAGGTGTGAAGAAATGAGAAGGAGGAGTTCCCTTTTATAAGAGGGGTGAGGGGCACCTTTGGAAAAGCTAGAGATATTAGTTTATAATAAATTCATATTCGGTTTCCAATGGCTCCAAAGTTTATTATTAAAAGTTTAAGGTGGGTATGGGTCGAAAATAACTCAACCAATAGAATTTAGACAGGTTTGGGTACTTATATTAACCTTATCTTTAAGTATTAACTCTAAGTTAATTAGTTTCACTTTTACAATGTCTCTTTGTATTTTTATATAATATGGTTAATAAACTTACTATATACATACAAAAGACCCAAAAGTGGTCCATTAATGATGATCCTATCATGATATAAGTCTCTTGGCCGAACCTTAGATTTTTATAAATTTAATATCAATTAATAATATAATATTTGTTTTAAGAACTCTTTTATGTCAATTTTGACACTATTCAATAGTTTATTTTTTTTGAAACTCATAACAGATTTATTACTTCTAAAAAATTCAATTAAATCAATCCTAATATATCATATTATCTTATAAAATTAGTTTAATTCATTAAAAGTTTCATATTATATTTATTTGGGTATTTATAATATCAATTATTTTAATTTTTCACTATTATAGTATTTAATTCATCATCATTGTGTCATAAATAAATTAATTTATTTAATGTCTAAAAATTATAAATAAAATATCATTATGTAGGAATGCTTTTTATCTTTATAATTAATATTTACAATATAAAATCCAACATATATAACCTTATGTACAAATTGTTTTTCTAAAAGATATATGCTTGTGTAATTTTTGTATTCATTTTAACTTAATTAAAATAAAGTGTCCCTATCACCTAAAAGTGGCACCATGGGGTCCCAAAATTGACCAAAATATGTCTATGTCCGAACATGTATCAACCAATAAGTCTAGGACACGTTTTAGGTTAATTTAGTATTATTATAATATTATTTTTTAACCCTTATTTACCGGATTTACCCTTAACCATGTAAAAAAAATATTTACCGCAATAATTATTAAAAATGTCTTAATATAAAAATTACCTATTTACACAATTTGAACATCCTTATTATAAATATGGAATCCATTTTTCTAAATTCAAAACACAGAAGTGGCAGAAATTAATTTAAAATTAATTCCCGCTGTCAAAACAAAAAGTGTGTTTTTAAGAGATAATAACTATCAAAAGATTGACACTTGTTTATGTTCGGTTTAATTGTAAAATTATGTCCAATGACCAACATTATATTAAATGGTAAAAATATATTCTAAATATACTTTAAAACCACTCAAATTCATAATTTATCACTATTAATTATTTTGATTAAAAAAGATGTTTTTAATTAAAATTTAGTAATTTTCACTATTTATCAAAATATTAAAGTTATCCGAAAAGTACTAAAATTTCATCTTAGGCTAAATTCGGTATTCCGAATCCAAAAATGAAGTCCATTTGTAAATATAAAATATATATAATTTCAAAAAGTAGGTATTACTATTCATAACGGCTAGTTTGATTGGTTGTGGTGTGTGTTAGAACTCGAAGTTGCGTACAACACACGCTATTGTATTATTCAAAGGAAAGCGTACCGTGGAAGCCTGTGATGTTTAATTTTAAATTTTTTTTGATGTCCCCATTTAGTCAATAAGTTTAAAATATTTTATTTAAAAACGGTTCACCATTAAAAATTGGTAAAAGTGCAATACTGAAAATGAATTTGTTATTATATTATGTCTAAGAAACTCATAATATGGATTCTAAAATTATAAGGATTATATAAAGTTTAAAATTTAGTTAATACTATTCATAACCTCTTTTGAACGGATTGTTTGGTAATTCATGGTGTAATTGAACTCGGTGTTGCGTGTAGTGCAAGTTATTGAATTATTTTGAAGAAATAACACACAATGAATTCTTGGGGTGTTACATTCCCCCCTCCTTCAATAAATTTCGTCCTCGCAATTTGAAATTATTCTTCGAAAATAAAAGGTTGAAAATAGAAAATATATTTGTGGGAAAACCCACATCAGATATTGGGTTAGTAAAATTTAGTCATAATAGGAGGAAAAGAGAAATCAAAGGGTCACCACCAAATTATTATCTCGATTAGGAGAACATTGGTGGCAATTAGAGACATCTACTTGGAGGGAAAACGTAAATATTTATAGGTAGTGATTGAGGTCATCAATCACAAACAAGTGTAAAATTGAGGTCCTTAAATTCATCAATCTATGATGATTTGAAATACCATCGGTACAACAAAACATAGGGTATTAGGATAACACATTTTTGACGTTTCAAAATATCTTAGTTGAAATCCTACATCGAAAAATGAATTAATGAGGCCTCTATTTAAAATAAAGAATGGAAAGTATGAAGATTACCAAAAATAACACATACTAGGGTTCCATGTAGGAAAATATTGATATGGAAGAGAAATCTAACCATCAATTATCTGATGGAGAGTGGTAGAGAACATGGCTATGAAAAGGCCAACAATCCCAAAGCCGTAAATTAGTGATGATTTAAGGTACCATCTAGGAAAAAAATTTGTTCTAAGTTCCTTTTCTTAATGTTGAGGAATTTATTTATGAGATTGGATAAGATCATAAGGAGATATAGTTACATTACAATTAGAGTTTTATCCATTAATAAATTTCTACCACAAACTCATATTTCACTCTAAAAGATAATAGAACAAAAAAAATTCTATTTATACTATTCATACAGGGTTCCAAAATAAACGAATTTATAAATCATCTACCATATCTTTAAAAAAAACTACATTATTTAATCCAGGACATCTCGTGGGCCAGTGGTAGGTGATTCACCCTTGTCGCCCTTCGGTTGCGGGTTCAAGTCTCGCGGCCTTGTCGGACGTGACGGGTTGCCGCCCGACCTCCGGGTTGTCCTTTCATGGAAATCCAAAATAATCCAAACTAGAACTATCCAAAATACATCTGTCCAAACTCACAGTCCAAAATTTATAAGGAAGGTAAACATAATGTAGATCCTTTTTACCCCGTAATAGAATATGAATACCTTCATCATGTATTCTTTTAATACACTGAAACATCCTGAATTACCATATTCTTTATTGATTACATTCATGATCCCTTATTCCATATAGAATGCTGGATATACTTCATCAATCCCAAAAATGTTTTAAACCCCAACAATGATGGAATATACAAATCATTAATTAGTTCCAATGTAGTCAATAATATCCAATATAATTTATCCAAAACAATCATGTATTATTCCAAAATCACTACCTCAGTATCAGAACTATATTATGGTTTATCATTCTCTCAACCATATATTTTCCAAAAATTTATCCTGCTATTGAGTCACTTTTCATTTTTCCACACAATCTCAAGTCCTTAATGAAATAGTATTGCAGTAAAATCCTTATATACTCCATAATTATTATAACAAGTACATTGTTGATACAACACTCAATTGACATAATCAACATAAGAACTCTAATCATTCCTCTTCATCTATGGTAGTATCATAACTTGATTATTATCCAATAGCATCATTTGTGGCATAGTCTGATGACTGGGACATAGGTTCGCGTAGTGTCCAAACTCCTTGAAAATGAAGCATTTTACATTTGAAACCATTTTCTTAACCTTGCAGTCACGTACTTTGTGCCCTTTTCCTCCATACTTATAACAAACTCCCATTACTTTCAGGCAAGTTCCAGGGTGTTTCTTTCCACAGTTACCACATATGGGAAAATTCTTCTTTTCCGTCTTCCCTTTATCAATCTTTCTCTCTTCCATCTTTTTCTTCTCTTGCTTCCCTTCAAAGCCATAGGACTCAGTAAACTCTTTACTTATCTTATCAACACATGATATTATTTATTCATATGATGATAATGCATGCGAGACTATTTCTCTTGTAGATTCTGGATTAAGACCATAAAATATATGATCCTTCTTTCTCTTTCTTTCATGTGCATTTCTAGTGTTTTCATTCCTTCTACTGGGCACCATTTCTAAACAATGGCATACAATAGATTAGTTTACGAATAACAATATCTAATCCCAAACTTGTAAAACACATAACATAAATTAAATAGTTTATGGATATAATCCATAATCATAAAAATGTCTCCTTTCAGGATGTATATACTCATAAACCCTTCATAATGATTTGTAAAGAAAATGAGAGTTATCCTAAGCGTATCCCTCGGGAGTGCCGTAACCAAGAGTGCAGCAAGGCCCGTTGTCATGCACCAGTTATTCTTCGAGTCTAGCTCAAAGCGGTGTTTTCGGGTTTTACCCCTAGGTACATCTGTGCCAGAGCCGCCTCTACCTGCTCGTATCCAAACAGGGATGTATTGCTCGGAAAACTCAAAAAAACTCTACAATACCAAAATTCTAGGAAGTTCTTCTATACTAATCCTCAAAGTTCATATTAGGTCTACGTCCTCTAATCAGAGTTTATCTAAATCTAGCTTCCAAGGTTTGTACTAAACTTCCTCTGATACCAACTGTAACGCGCCGACCCTAGTTACCCAGAGTCGGTGCATTATTACAAAACATTGGCATGATCACAAGAAAGATCAAATCTCGAAAGACCGATTGGTTTAGTAGCCTTGGAAACACTAGATATATTCATAAGTTTTACATTACATCATAAAATGAAAAACTACTACAACAACATAATTTCTCTATAGTCCACACTATTATCCCATCATAATATCCCTGCAGGTCATTCATAACTTACTTCTTCACATCCTGGGAAAAATAAAACATAGAAAAGGGGTGAGCTCAAATGCCCAGTTAGGATAACAATACAGCGGAACATTCAAAATAAGCATAAACATTTAATTCATTACTAAAACAAAAGCCTTTTAAACTTGAACTTCAACATAGTATGGAAAAATTAAAATGAAATAATTCCATTTACTTGTTCACATGGATATTCTACTAATCGAATAATCACATGCAATATCAATAACCACTTTCATAATGTTGGAATGCATAATTCCAGACTATCATAACCACATAGCCAAGGCCTCGTGCCAAGACTACAAATAAGATTTTGCCAAGGCCTTGTTCCAAGACACTAGTTTGTCTCATGAGACCTACCGATGCATCGAGGAGCTATAGCGGGATCCACCCGTCACATATTAAGTCTAATGCATTCCCATATGAAAAGGTTTAAACATAACATAAACATTCGTATTAAAACTAGCATACGAAATGTCAATAATTTCACCATAAACTATGAATGGTATAAAAATAGCACATCCATAGTCAAACATATCACAAAACCTTCAATACAATATAGATGTTTTATATCATAATAAATCAACTTCAAATAAGCATAAAATCCATCAAAGGATGTTGACATAGATGAAATCAATACTCTTTTTAGAGAAATATCTCTTTCTATTTTTGAAATAATTTAAGAGCCATATAAAATAAAACATTTTATTTGAAAATATTCTTATAACCTTGTAAGGAAATCTTTGAAGATTTTATAACGGCGGAAAATAACCGCACCCGCCGTATAAGTTAAAAAAACATTCTTACCTTAATTCTTTCGAAAAGGTTAAAAAGGACCTTTTTTTGAAAATGACAGAAAGATTCATCTTATAAAAAGTCAAACAAGGGTATCAATTACTGTAACCCATATTATTGTAAGTAATAAAAATGTTTTGAAATACATTTTTTAGAAAACATGGATGTGGATGATAAAGAGATCCCAGTAGATTATTTCATATAAACAACCTCGGATAATGAAGAGATTGTGAAATAACCCTTACCTTTTACTTTTCCTTGGTTGGGGTAGGTTAACCTCCTGTATAATGGTGAAATAATTGTTATTAAATTATACAATAATCATATATATTAATATGATATCATATATGATCTTTTAATATTGATTTGATAATAATATCTTAGTATTATCGTTGTTCCGGGTGTTAACTTACTTGTTTTATTTTATATGTTTTGTTACGTAAGACATGTTTGTAAAGGATTGGTTGTATATTATTCATATCCAGAATGATATAAAGTTCTTAAACATCATTTTTTAAATCATCAAATGATAATTATACTTGAATGGATACGATGGAGAATGAATCTCATCGCGTTCGTGGAGACGGTAGTCCGTACGTACGCACGAGCGACAATATCATTATTTTGATATTAAAATAATATATTAATGGATGGTATATCATATATACAGAATCATTAACATGTTATATTTATTATTTAAATGAGTTACAAATCATTATTATACCCATCCAAATAATATTATATTGAATAACAATTACACCACGACGTGGAGACGGTAAGCCGTACGTACGCACGTATGGTGACATGTTATTCAAAGGGTGGATAGAATACTGAATATGGTTGTAACATATTTATAATAACATCACAGTATATATATGATACTGGAGTTATTATTTTATAATGGTAACAACAATGGAAGAAGAAGTGGAAGAAGAAAGGAACTTGGAAAAGGGTGGTGAAATCATTACCTCTTCTTCGGTTTCTTCCTTTTGATTTGATCAAAAGGGCTCCTTAGGTTGGCTTTCTGATCAAACTAAGGCCTCAAAATTGTAGTGAGGGAAGTTGGGAGAGTATTTGGGCAGAGTTTGGCCGATCCAAAAGGCTTTGATGGTGTGAAGAAATGAGAAGGAGGAGTTCCCTTTTATAAGAGGGGTGAGGGGCACCTTTGGAAAAGCTAGAGATATTAGTTTATAATAAATTCATATTCGGTTTCCAATGGCTAAAAAGTTGATTATTAAACGGTTAAGGTGGGTATGGGTCGAAAAAAACTCAACCAATAGAATTTAGATAGTTTTGGTTACTTATATTAACCTTATCTTTAAGTATTAACTCAAAGTTAATTAGTTTCACTTTTACAATGTCTCTTTGTATTTTTATATAATATGGTTAATAAACTTACTATGTACATCCAAGAGACCCCCAAGTTTGCCATTAATGATGAACCTATCATGATATAAGTCTCTTGGCCGAACCTTAGATTTTTATAAATTTAATATCAATTAATAATATAATATATGTTTTAAGAACTCTTTTATGTCAATTTTGACACTATTCGATAGTTGATTTTTTTAAACTCATAACAGATTGATTACTTCTAAAAAAGTCACTTAAATCAATCCTAATATATAATATTAACTTATAAAATTAGTTTAATTCATTAAAAGTTCATATTATATTTATTTGGGTATTTATAATATCAATTATTTTAATTTTTCTCTATTATAGTATTTAATTCATCATCATTGTGTCATAAATAAATTAATTTATTTAATGTATAAAAATTATAAATAAAATATCATTATGTAGGAATTCTTTTTAGATTTCTAATTAATATTTAAAATCTAAGATCCAACATATATAACCTTATGTACAAATTGTTTTTCTAAAAGATATATGCTTGTGTCATTTTTGTATTCATTTTAACTTAGTTAAAATAAAGTGTCCCTATCACCTACAAGTGGCACCATGGGGTCCCAAAATCGACCCAAATATGCCTATGTCCGAACATGTATCAACCAATAAGGCTAGGACACATTTTAGGGTAATTTAGTATTATTATAATATTATTTTTTAACCCTTATTTACCGGATTTACCCTTAACGATGGTAAATAAAATATTTACCGCAGTAATTATTCAAAATGTCTAAAAATAAAAGTTACCTATTTAGACAATTTGAAAATCATGATTCCAAATATGGAATCCATTTTTCTAAATTCAAAACACAGAAGTGGTAGAAATTAATTTAAATTTAATTCCCGCTGTCAAAACAAAAAGTGTGTTTTTAAGAGATAATAACTATCAAAAGATTGACACTTGTTTATGTTCTGTTTAATTGTAAAATTATGTCCAATGACCAAAATTATATTAAATGGTAAAAATATATTCTAAATATACTTTAAAACCACTAAAATTCATAATATATCACTATTAATTATTTTGATTAAAAAAGTTGTTTTTAATTAAAATTTAGTAATTTTCACTATTCATCAAAATATTAAAGTTATCCGAAAAGTACTAAAATTTCACCTTAGGCTAAATTCGATATTCCGAATCCAAAAATGAAGTCCATTTTTAAATATAAAATATATATAATTTCAAAAGGTAGGTATTACTATTCATAACGGCTAGTTTGATTGGTTGTGATGTGTGTTAGAACTCGAAGTTGCGTACAACACAAGCTATTGTATTATTCAAAGGAAAGCGTACCATGGAAGCCTGGGATGTTTGATTTTAAATTTTTTCTTGATTTCCCCATTTAGTCAAAAAAGTTTAAAATATTTTATTTAAAAAGGGTTCACCATTAAAAATTGGTAAAAGTGCAATACTAAAAATGAATTTGTTCTTACATTATGTCTAAGAAACTCATAATATGGATTCTAAAATTATAAGGATTATATAAAGATTAAAATTTAGTTAATACTATTCATAACCTCTTTTGAACGGCTTGTTTGGTATGTCATGGTGTAATTGAACACGGTGTTGCGTGTAGTGCAAGTTATTGAATTATTTTGAAGAAATAACACACTATGAATTCTTTGGGTGTTACATAAAATATTTTTTTACAATATGGTTAATACTATTCAGAACATCCTCATAATTTTCTAGTTTGGTAGATCATGTTGCACTTGAAATTAGTGTTTCCTACAACACAAGATATCATATTTATTTAGAATGATAAAGTAAAATGATATCATGATTTGTTATAAAATAGAAAATAGATTTTCTATAATATTTTTGAATATGATACATTTTTATTGGATTTTTTTAAATAATTATTTACCTTGGGTCTAAATCAATTTGAATTTTATAATGGGTTGTAAAAAGTAGATATGTTAATGTATTTTATGTAAAATGAAATTTAGATTCAAAAAAATAGTTTTAAGGATGAAAACTAGAATTAGAATATATTTAAATTCATGTATTATTTTTTTTCATAAATAACTTTATTTATATTTATGTTTTTGTTTTCTATTTTTTTATTTCTTTTTGATATATGAAATAATTTTCATTAAACTATCATTTTTTCATTTTTTTGGATTCCCATTTTGTATATTTATCATTAAGTGTTGTCAAATAAAGGTATCGAGGAAATATTTTTTATTTTATACACACCTTCTCCATGTGATCACTATATTATATATATATTATTGGGTATGGTGAATGTATAGAGAAAACATTACCCATTATCTATAGTGAGTTGAATTTCCACATCACAATTATGATGGATGAGATAGTGGATCAATATTTGGTTAATGTTTTTTATTATTTAGTGAGTATTTTTAGTTCAATTTTAAATTTGGGGTTTTATAATTGGGTTTTTCCACTACGTTGTTTTAAAATTATTCAATTGGAATGATATTATTTTAGCCAAGCATTCTATTAGTCTTAATGGGTTAAATTACATCTCATGGTTTACTTTTCTCACAACATTTTTTAACAACCTATTATGATCAAGGTGAATGATTATAATCAATTGGAATCCTAAAATTTTTCTTGGGATTCAGTCACATGATTCATGGTGTTACAAAGAATTTATGAAATTTAATAATATATGTTTTTGAATTAAATGTGATGAAACCAAATTTTTATAACTATGATTGTTGTATGTGATGAATTTATTACTACATAAGGGTATGAAAACAAATAAAAATTTTATGTTGACTAAATATAATTTTTTTCTATTAATCACTAAAGATTATAAGGATGAATGATGTTTGTCAAAAGCATCTTTGGTTACTATTCATTCAATAATTGAAAAATGAAACAGAGTAAAATATATTGATATAAGAAAAAGTATAGTCAAAATAAAATTATTTTTTAATGTAAACATATGTTATCTTTCACCATGATATAACACACAAGTGAAAAAATAGGATATCACAAATAGTGAGATTGAGTTTTCAATTCCCATAATATAAATGATATATATGACATCAGAATGGAATCTCTTTGTAGCATCAAAATCCAAGAGATAATTATTTATCATTAAATTAAATTTCTACTAACATATGTGATATGTAAATAATAAATTATAATATATACATATTAGAAAATAGTCATGGTACTTTGTTGTATGTGTACAATGCACATACGACATGCCATCATACATGTTGAAGTGAATCAATGAGAATGGTTGAGGTATGAGAAGATGGAAATCAAGGGAAAAAATTTTCTCTATTAAGAATGATAAATATATTATGCCATATTTTTATTGATAATATCATGTGAGCCCCATGTGGAAATTTTGTTGGAAACAAGTGTGACTAAACTATTTATTTTATGATATCAATGGTTTGGATCATGTTGCAAGAAAATAAATGAAAATATATAAATATATGAAACACAAGGATTTTATATCACTATTAATAGCATTAACATATCAGTTATGAATGAATAAAATGATGTACTGATGAATATCATGTTTTCCATTATAGTACATGATATCACAAAAAAAATATTTAGTTACATGTATAATTTTAATACATCACATCTAGTATTATGAATTAAACCTCCAATGACTATTATAAAAATTTGCAAGGATATTTATTGAAATATAAATAATAAGAAATAATATTGAAATGTATACCCATTAATGAATATTACATGGGAATTTATTCTCGATTCAAGTTAAAATTATCCTCCATGAAAATATTTCATTAAAAAATGGTCATACATTTGATTAACTAGATTTCAATTTGTATTATGATCTATTAGGATTCACTAGGAGTGGGAGATTCTTGAAATTTATTTTCATACATAATAAATGAAAATTATTCATCACTCATTATGAAAAAAATTTGAATTTTATTATCCCTCGTTATATGATTATTTTTTATAAATTCAATCAATAAATTTAATAAAAAATATAAAAAAACTCATTGTTGGAATAAATATATTCATATTTTGGTATTCAATATGAACTGATAAATAATTCCTATAGTCCAAAAAACATCAGCACATGATTCAATGTATTTATATGTGTCAAGAAACACCTTCTCCAAGACGAGGGATGTGAGAAAAAACCACAAGACCCATCCTTCTTCAAGTTAAATGAGAGATAATGACCCCGAGTCCCGCCTTCAATAGGTCCCAGAGTGGTGACTAGCACAAAGGGTATTAAATATAACATAAAATGGACGGCAATAAAATTTTTATTTAATAATATCAATAGATAAGATGGTAAATACAAAACAACTCCAATGAATTAAATAAATGTAAATCCCAAAATCCATTCCGATATTCATGTCCCAAATAATGTGATAAATAGTTCAAGAAACTATATTGGAATGTACCAAATGATAGGAAATAAAGAAATGAAAACTGTTGAAGCCCAAGAAATTAAAATAAGGCATGATATTCAAAGCCTTCCTAGAAACTTGAATGTAGTTTTATAGATATAGGGTCAGTATACATGTATAATCAGTAGGGAAAACGAAAAAGCTCTCGTGAAGAAGTAGGAATACATTTTAATGGCTCGTGAGAAAAGTAGATCAAACCAAAACACCTAGAAAATAAAAACTATCCACATAGCCTCACCGAGGATCAATCCACAAATAACAGAAGTTTGGTATAGTTATAGTAATAGGAAAATGATTTTTGGGTACCTCTCACATCTTTTACATTTGTTATTTAGGACATCATACTCATCAAACCTACCCACACAAAGCTCCACTACACTCCCAATGCCACCCCCAACTACAACACCATTGGACATCCCAACCGAACATCTATCCCACCCACAAAAACCTTGGCCGCCACAACCACACATAACCATACTCGCGGATACCTGGCCTACAACAACAACCACCATGCTTGAAGACACCTGGGCATCATGCTGAAGACAATTGGCAAACAATATATCCTATACACACCTGGGGAAACCACCACAACCAACAATACACAATGATTCTGGGGACATAATGAAGTTTATGTCATCACAACCTACCCAAGGGGTCTTGGGATATCTGATAGAGGAAACAAAAAGGAGCTAATATCAAAACACTCATTGTAATGATGGAAAAAACACCATCACCCATGAAATGGGGTGGTTCAACACGAAGTGATCAACATGGTTTGGGTGTCTATAAAATAAGAAATAAATTTCATACATATAAGTAATGAAGAACTAAACCCCGCCTAAGGGTCCGAAAACCAACAACCATCCTGCACACAACCACTCTTGCCACTACACCCACATGCACAAGTATATAACAATCAAAACCAGAGCTCAACCCATTCTTGTATAATAGTTCCCCAATGTTCACATTCTCGTTTTCACGTTCATGTGATTCCAATTAAAAAATTCCTCCGCTACCGGTAAACTAATAGGTATAACCAAAATACATAAATAAAACTAAAGGAAAACAATTATTGGGAAAAATTCCTTCAAGGCATCATTAAAGATTTTTAGGTGATTGTGTTTGTTGAGAGAGTAGAAATTTCTATTGTGATTGTTGACAAAAAAAACCATTACGTAGAAATTTGTTGACAAAGCGGATTTAATGGGGGAATGTCGAGTTAAAGGGATTTGGTTAATGATACATGCTTGATTCAAGAACTTTGATAAAGGAATGGATGATCTCTAGGTAGTACAAAAAGAGCAGATACTAGGTGGGGTTGTTTTCTAGTGATTTCCAAATTTTTAGCCCTGAAAATTGAAAAATGGTGAAAATGGGTTTTGGAAAAGGGACTTACGCTGTAGAGAACCCAAACTTTACATACATGGACATTACATTACTTTTTCATAATAATTAATACTTAACAAAAACAAACACACAAGGATCATAACAGTTTAGTGTATTTGGAAACTCCGAATATAATTTCTAATCGTGGTGAAAGATCTTCAACATCTCCTATTAAGATCTTCCCCTTTTTTTCTTACCTAAAAACATTATTTAAATCCTGGGGAAATGAAATCATATAAAGGGTGAGCTCAAATGATCAGTAAGGGTAATCATGGAGAAAATAAAACATATCATATACATTTGATCTTAAAAAACATGAACATAATTTTTAAACATCAAAATCTTGAGCAATGGCATAAAACATGGAAGTAAGTAAGGAATAGATCATAAAGAAACATTAATCATGTTAAAATAGCATGTGAATAAAACAAGTAATTGTGGAAAACCATTAAGTACATGTTATGATTCCCATAGTAGCCAAGACATTGCTGCCAAGACCATCTTAGTGGACAATGTCCCTTTCTGAATCGAGTTCACTCATTGTTCCAGTCCTGTATCACTGAACCAGATTAACATACCGTTCCAGCCATGTCTATCACATGAGATATAAATCTTTACCCAATGAATTGGATGGAGATATAGGTCCCGCCCATCTAATAATTAAATCATTCTTACTTGTGCCACAAAATAAACATAAATCATTCATCATAACCCAAAGATTAAAATGGGTTTCATAAATGTCATCCCATCATAACATTCTCCATATAAAACAAATATATACCATTTCTTCATAATAAAATTGAAACCATGTAAATCATAGAGACATTATACTTGAAACATACACATATGAAATAATGCCATCATAGATGGAAAATTTTTTTGATAAAACACTTGAAATGAATTCATGAGGAAAATATCATTTCTTTTTCAAAATCATTTTATTTTCACAAAATGACATGAAATTTTTTTAAAAAGATTTTATTGAAATTAACCAAAAAATATTTTCGAGTAAACTTCAGGAAAATAAGGCGTTATGAAACCTTAAAAATATGTTCATGCCGTATAAGTTAACAAAACATTCTCCTCGTACTTTTGTTGGAAAAGTCAAAAAAGTCCCTCGTATGGTAAACAAAAGAAATATTCATTTCATAAAATGTGGTAAAATAAAAAAATGGGTAAGAAGTAATTTAAGCATACATAAAAACATTATTGTAAAACATGTCCATGGATGATAACAATAACCCCAGTAAGTACTTATGAATAAACAATCTCAGATAAGAATGTGATTGGAATGATTATCCCTTACCTTATGACTAATATTCTTCGCACGTATCCTAACCACCTGTATAATGATTTAAACAATGTCATTGAATTATTAAAGAATCATATTCATTGTTATGATATCATATATGGATCACTTGTGACTTTATATTAGCAGTTCTTTTGTAAATTCCATGTTAAAGCAGCGTTTTGGGTAAAATCGTTTTATTTATCGTACGTGTTTGGACTTATTGTTCATGATATTATTATTACTTATATCATAATTTAATTACTTCCATAATGTAAATCCTGATTTATATATCAGATATATTCAGTATATATATATAATATATAGACAAATGAAATTAAATACATCGTTCATGGAGACGGTAGGTCGTACGTACGCATGAACGCTGATTTCTTTTCCTTATTGACTTGAATAGAAGTAAGTAGATGACATATATATATAAATACAATATCTTTATAATGTCATATATTTCATTATTATTCATTATATATACTTTATAATCATTCTTGAATGGTTAACATGAAGAATGAATCTGATCGCATTGTGGAGACCGTAAACTCTACGTACGCACTAGCAGTGATATCATTCCCATAATTATTGAATTGAAATGGGGTGGATGATATAATATCTCAGAATTAGTATCATGTTATGATAACCATATATAGTTATTATTTACACCATTATACCCATCCATGTAAGGCAGTGTTGGAAAAACAGATTACACCACAGCGTGGAGACAGTATTCAGTACGTATGCACGCACGACGATTTTGTTTTTAGTAGGATGGATAAAAAGTGAAATAGGTTTGTCTCATATTTATAATAACATATCCGTATATTAGTGATACTTATGTTATTAATTTATTATAAAACAACAAAATAACAAGATGAAGTAGAAGAAGAAATGAATTTGAAAGAATTGGTAAAGGATATTACATCTTCTTTTACGTGCCTCTTCTAAACCTCCAAATATAGCACTAACATTGGTCTTTGAAGTATACCATAACCTCTATTATGTTTCTATGTATGTTGATAAGCAAAATTTGCAGGGGTTGGCTGAGCATTTAGGCACAAAATTGTGTAAAGTGGAGAGGTAGGATGTGCCCTTTTGTAAGGGAGGAGAGGGTAACCTTAAGAAAAACTTAAAATATTATTTTTTTATAAAGTCATATTATGTTTTTAATAGTTAAAAATTGATTTATTTCAATGTTAAGGTGGGTATTGGTCGAAATAATCTCATCCAATATGTTTTAAACAAGTTTAGGTTACTATTTTAACCTTATCATTTCGATTTAACTCTAAGTTAAATAATTTAACTTTTACCATGTATTCTTGTTTTCTTACACTATATGGTTAATAGATTTACTATAACAAGACAAAAAAACCCCAAGTGGTTCATTATTAATATATATAACCTTATATAATCCATTTTTCCGATCCTTATATTTTTAGGAAAAAAATAACAATTAATAATATAATATTTGTTTTAAAAATTATTTTATGTCAATTTTGACACTATTTGGTAATTGATTTTTTTAAACATCATAACACCAATATTAGTTCGAAAAAAGTTAATTAAATCAATAATATCATGTCATATTATACTATAAATTTTTTTTAATTCATAAAAATCCTCAAATATAATTTATTTTCATATTTATAATATCCATTATGTTTATATTTCATTAATAAGGTAATTACTACATCATCATTGTGTCATAAGAAAATTAAATTATTTAAGGTCTAAAAATTATAAATAAAATACAATTATGTGGGAAATAGATTTACCATTCTAATTAATATTTATAGTCGAATTTATCTTATTTATAACTCTGTATTAAAAATGGTTTTGTTATTTAACATTGATTTTAACTCTTTTTACTCTTCTTTAAATAAATGAATAATAAGTGTCCTAATCTAATCCATGTGGACCTAAATGGTCATATTTTATTCCTATGGTGGGTTTTGGTCGAATTAAACTTATCTAATAGAATTAGGACATGTGTTAAGGTCATAATAATATCATTTTTACCCTTAATTAACCTTTTTACTTTTAACTGTGGTAAATAAAAGTAAAAATTACTATTCAGCAAAAATTGTTTTTATCTTATTGAACCACATTTTACTCCATGATATTAACTAAGTCTCTCAGATTTTCGAAATTCAACTCACAGAAGTGGTAAAATTATGTTTTATGTACAATTGAAAATTCTCTTAGGAGGTGGGTAAAAGACGATGAACAATTCAATAAAATTTTTATATATCTAAAATTATTATAAAATGACTCCAATGAATTAAAATGAACTTATATAAGTATTTTGTATCTATTTTGACCTAAAATAAATTTAAATAAAATAAATTATTATTTAATTAAAAAGTTAGTTTTAACCAATAACCCGGTGTTTTCACTATTCATAACAAATTAAATGTTTTCAGAAAAATACCAAAATTTCACCCTAGGATAATTTTGATATTCTGAATCCAAAAATGATGTCCATTTTTAATGATAAAATTTTTAAAATTTTAAAAAGTTGGTATTAATATTCATATTTTAATAACATCTAGTTGTTTAGTGAAACTCGGTATTGAGTACAACACACGCTATCGTGGAAGGTCGTGATTGCGTATTAAGTAATCCAAGTCAGGGTTGCGTGTAGTGAAAGATTTATAAGTTGTTTTGTATAATAAAATACAACCATTTTCATTTATACATTGAATATATTTATATATATACACTCAATTTTGTGTAAAATAACTTCTATCAAACGAACTTGAAATTTTGTATAGCACGATCGAATAATAGTGTTGCGTATACTACAATCTAATACGGTGTTGTGTATAGAGAAAGATAATCTTGGTGTATCATACAACACAAGACATAAACTAAATTAAAAAGAATAATTATCATAAAATATTGTGGTGTTACATTCTACCCCATTTAAAATGAACTCCACCCTCGAAATTCGTCGAGGTTATAAATCGTATAATACTTGAAAGTTTCTATCAAAAAACCCACATCATAAAAATAAATAGTAAAACTTAATTTTAAAAACTAATTTATGAAACATAACTGTTTCCCAAATTAACTCATCACTGGGTTTCCACATAGGATAACATAGGTGAAAGTATGGATATGGAGGAGAAATATAACCATCAACCTCTTATTAAGAGTGGTAGAGGACATGGATTTGAAAAAGACAAAAATCACAAAGCCATAAGTTTGTGATGATCTAAGGTACCATATGATTCATAAGATATAAGGGCACTACGAAAACATTTTTTGTTTTCAAGATCATTCCTCAAATTTTGAAGAATTTTTGAATTAAAAGAAATACTTACTTGATTTTGGTATAATCTTACCGTTGCTCGTGCCGTGAACAATTTACACTTCATCTCTTAACGAAATGAAGTTGAATTCGACATTTGAAAAGTGTTAGCAGATCATGTGATAGAATGATAGGTCATTCCATCTGTCTCAAACATATGGTTAGAAAAACTTATATACATAAGTCTATCTATGATGAGATTAATCATATATGGTTACAAAAATGGCTTATACTTCATCTATCATAACTCTTAAAAAAATAAAACTAGTTTATACTAACCAGGGTCTTCTTGTAGGCCAGTGGAATGCGATAAAGGCCTGTCACACTTCGTTTTTGGGTTCGATTCCCACCACCCTGTCCGATGTGATGGGTTGTTGCCTATCCTTCAGGTTGTCCTTTTTTCTAAAACTATACTATTATAAAATTCCAACAATAATATCAAAAAAGTTCTATCCATAAACAATACTATCTAATGTACAAATTAATCCATTCCAATCTTTAGTCTTATCCAAAATACTTCTTTCCAATCTCACAGTATAATGAAAAATATTACTAGAGAGGTCATCCACCAAGCATGTAAATAAAATCATTTATCGCCCGTATATCATAAGATATATATATATATCTTGTTGGTCACATTCCAAACATGTAAATTCCTTAATCATGTATTCTCTTGAAACATGAGAATCCATTGAACCTTAGTGAAAACATGAATGTTGTCAAAAGTTAACTCTTTCCACATACCAAAATCCCAAAATTCAGTATACTAAAATCGTGATATCACTTTGTCCTTATACCAGTCATGAGCTCATTCATACTATCAAAAATCTCTTTATCTCTTTATCCTTTCATTATGCACATGTCATCTACCTTCCAAAAATATTTGAATAAACATTCATGGTTACCAGTACCATTCATCATATACTTTCAAAAACTCAAGGAAAGACAACAGTGTAACAATACATAGATTTTTATTTATTCCATAGTACTATACATTATTCTTGATAAACATACAATCATTCCTCTCCCTTCTTAATCCATTCACTGAGCTTCAACAATTCTTTCTTATCATATATAATTTGTACTCTCTTTATCATCATCCACATAAATACTGCCCATTTGACCATAATGATTCACTTCATGAGATTTTCCCTTAGGGCATTGGTTTCCAAAATGACCGTACATTCCACATTTAAAACAGTTAACTGTTTTTGATGTCATAGAAATACCATTATCTTTGTCCATGGTGTCAACTAAACCTTTTCCATTAGAATTACTATATTTTTTTCCTTCTTTTACACACCCAAAGAATCTTCTAGTTCCTTTGAAACATTCTCCCTGATGCCTCTTCCCACGTGATTTAAATGAGGGAAATTGAACTTTCTTTCCTATACGATCACCATGAAACTCCATCTTTCTCTTATTAGCTGAGTCAGGAAACATACCAAAGTTAAGATTATTGATCATATTATGAGTTTGCTAATAAAGTATAATAACGATATGTTGACCTACAGATCCAATTTCATTTGGTTTCTCATAATGAATATCATTCCATTGTTTATCATATGCTTCATTATCGTGAATCTTCCTGTTTCCAGCCATTTTCTAAAACCAAAAAAAAGTGTGAGCGGAAAAAATCATATTCAAGGGGGAGTACCTTCAATATCTAACATATTAGTTTTAATTATAATATCGTTAATGTAATTCTAGGACTATAACCTATACTTATAATTAACCTTAGAGACATCCCTAGACATACCTTAGAAATATCTCTAGGTATTTCACTAATGTTTTCTCATCCTAGTTTCCAAAGGATGACTAAAACTTTCCTTTGATACCAACTGTAGAGACCCAAAACTTGAAGTACATGGACATTACATTACTTTTATGGAATACTTAATACATAACAAATACATACACACAAGGACCGTAATAGTTTAGTGTTTTTGGAAACTCGGAATATAATCTTCTAATTGTGGTGAATGATCTTCAACATCTCCCATAAAGATCATCCCCATTTGTTTTCTTACATAAAACATATCTCTAAATCCTAGGGAAAAGAAAAAATATAAAGGGTGAGCTCAAATGCTCAATAAGGGTATGCATGGGGAAAATAAAAAAATCCTATCCATTTGATCTTAAAAAAACATGAACATAATGTTTAAACATCAAAATCTTGAGCAATGACATAAAACATGTAAGTACGTAAGGCATAGATCATAAAGAAACATTAATAATGATAAAATAGTATGGTAAAAACATGTCAATGTGGAAAACCATTAGGCACATGTTATGATTTCCATAGTAGCCAAGGCATTGCTTCCAAGACCATCTTAGTGGACAAATTCCCTTTCTGAATCGAGTTCACTCCTCGTTCTAGTCCTGTATCACTGAACCATATTAACTTACCATTTTAGCCATGTCTATTTCATGAGGTATAAATCTTTACCCAATGCATTAGAGGTAGATATAGGTCCCATCCATCTTATAATGAAATCCTTCTTACTTGTTCAACAAAATTAACATAAATCATTCATCATAACCCAATGAATAAAATGGGTTTCATAAACAACATCCCATCATAACATAATCCATATAAAACAAATGTATATCATTCTTCATAAGAAAAGTTAAACCATGTAAATCATAGAGACATTACTCTTGAAACATACACATATGAAATAATGTCATCTTAGATGGAAAATGTTTTTGTTAAAACACTTGAAATGAATTCTTGAGGAAAATATCCTTTCTTCTTGAAAATCATTTTCTTTTCACCAAATTACCTGAAATTTTAAAAGAAAAGTATTTTATTGAAATAAACCATGAAATATTGTAGTGTAAAATTCATGAAAATAATGCGTTATTAAACTGTAATAATACGTTCATGCCATATAAGTTAAAAAAACATTATCCTCATACTTTTGTCGGAAAAGTCAAAAAAGATTATAATATGGTAAACAAAAGTAATATTCCTTTCATAACATGTCGTAAAAGTAAAAAATGGGTAAAAAGGACTTTAATAATATATAAAATCATTTTTAGAAGACATGTTCCTGTATGATTACAATAACCCTAGTGAATACTTACGAATAAACAATCTCAAATAAGAACGGGATTGGAATAAGTATCTATTACCTTAGATATGATATGCTTCATACGTATCCAAACCACCAGTATAATGATTTAAATAATGTCATTTTATTATTAAGTAATAATATTCATTGTTATGATATCATATATGGCTCACTTGTGACTTTATATTAGCCATTCTTTTGAAAATTCCATGTTAAAGCAGCGTTTTGGGTAAAATCATTTTATTTATCGTACGTGTTTGGACATGTTGTTATTGATATTATTATTACTTATATCATGATATAATTTCTTCCAGAATATAAATCATGATTTATATATCATATATATTCATTATATATATATATAATAGATAGACAAATGAAATGAAATACACCATTCATGGAGACGGTAGGTCGTACGTATGCAAGAACGTTGATTTCTTTTCCTTATTGACATGAATGGAAGTAAGTAGATGACATATATATATATATACATAAATACAGTAGCTTTATCATGTCATATATTTCATTATTATTCATTATATATACTTTATAACGATTCATGAATGTTTAACATGTAGAATGAATCGTATCTCGTCGTGGAGATGGTAATCCGTACGTACGAACGAGTGATGCTATCGTTCCCATAATTATTGAATTGAATCAGGGTGGATGATATAATATCTCCAAATTATTATAATGTCATAATAACCATATATATTTATTCTTTACAACATTATACCCATCCATGTAAGGTGGTGTTGGAAAAACAGATTACACCACAACGTGGAGACGGAGTTCTGTACGTACGCACGCACGGTGATTTTGTTTTTAATAGGATGGATAGAAGGTGAAATAGGGTTGTTAATATTTATAATAACATATCAGTTTAATAGTGATAATTATGTTATTACTTTATTATGAAACAACAAAAGAAGAAGATGTAGAAGAAGAAATGAATTGGAAAGAATTGGTAGAGTATATTACCTCTTCTTTGACGTGCCTCTCCCAAACCACCACGTAGGGCACAAAGGTTGGTCTTTGAAGAATACCATAACTTCTATTATGTTAATATTGATTTTTAGAAAGGAAATGGGCAGGGGTGGGCTAATATTTAAGGCTCAAAATTGTGTAAAGAGGAGAGGGAGGAGGTTCCCTTTTATAAGGGAGGAGAGGGGCACCTTAGGAAAAACATAAAATATTATGTTATAATAATGTAATATTCGGTTTTTAATAGTTAAAATTTGATTTATTTCGAAGATAAGGTGAGTATTGGTCTAAATACTTTCAAACAATAGTTTTTAAACAAGTTTATGTTACTATTTTAACCTTAGCATTTCGATTTAACTCTATGTTATATAATTTGACTTTTACTGTTTCTTCTTGTTTTCATAAACTATATGGTCAATGAACATACTATAACAAGCCAAAAGAAACCCAAGTGGTTAATTATTAATATATATAACCTTAACTAAGTCATTTTTCTGAACCATATATTTTTTGGAACAAAATAAATATTTATAATATAATATTTGTTTTAAAAACTATTTTATGTCAATTTTGACACTATTTGGTTATTGATTTTTGGGAAAATAATAACAACATGATTATTTATAAAAACGTTTATTAAATAAATACTAACATGTCATATAGACCTATAAAATTAGTTTAATTCATTAAAAGTATCAAATTACATTTATTTGGGTATTTATAATATTAATTATGTTAATATTTCATTAATAAGGTAATTACTACATCATCATTGTGTCATAAATAAATTAATATATTTAATGTATTAAAATTATAAATAAAATACCATTATGTATAAAATCATTTTACCTTCAAATGAATATTTATAGTCGAATTTATATTATGTATAACCATATATTTTAAATGTTTTAGTTATTACAATTGATTTTAACTCTTTTAAATCTTCTTTAAATAAAATAATAATAAGTGTCCTAATCTAATCCAAGTGGACCTAAATGGTCATATATTATTATGAAGGATGGTTTTGGTCAAATTACACTTATAAAATATAATGAGGACATGTGGTAGGGTAATAATAATATCATTCTTACCCTTAATTACCCTTATTTACTTTTAACCGTGGTAACTAAAAGTAAAATGTTACTTTTCAGAAAAAATTATTTTTATCTTATTGAACGACATTTTACTCCTTGATATTAACAAAGTCTCTCGGATTTTCAAAATTCAACTCACAGAAGTGGTAAAATTTTGTTTTATATAAAATTGCAAATGCTCCTAGGATGTGGGTAAAAGACGGTGAAAAGTTCAAAAAAAAATTTATATATCTAAAATTATTATAAAATGACTCTAATTAATTAAATTGTACTTATATAATTATTATGTACCTATTTTGACCTAATATAAATTTAAATAAAATAAATTATTATTTAAATAAAAATTCAGTATTAACCAATAACTGAGTGTTTTCACTATTCATCAAAAATTGAAAGTTTTCATAAAAAAACAAAAATTTCACCTTAGGCTAATTTCGATATTCTCTATCCAAAAATGAAGTGAATTTTGAAAGATAAAATTTATAAAATTTTAAAAAGTGGGTATTACTATTCATATTTTAATAACATATCATTGTTTAGTGAAACTTGGTATTGCGTACAACACACGCTATCGTGGAAGGTCACAATTGTGTATAAAGCAAGCCAAGTCAGGGATGAGTGAAGTGCACGATTCCTTAGTTGTTGTGTATAATAGAATCCAACCATATTTCATTAATACATTGAATATGTGTATATATATAAACACACACTCAATGTTGTGTAGAATAACTTCTATCAAACGAACTTGAAATTTTGTGTAACATGATCTATGAATAGTGCTTCGTATACTGCAAGCTAATACGGTGTTGCGTATAGTGCAATATAATCTTGGTGTAGCATACAACACAAGACCTCAAAGAAATTAAAAATAATACTTCTCATAAAATATTGGGGTGTTACATGCGTGTCGTTGTCTGGAAGGTGAGGAAACTTGCACGCCATATGTTTTTCAATATTAGAACATCAAAATATGGAAAAGGGAAAAGGGGATCCCAAGTTTTAGGGTTGGTCGCGCATGTGACTTGTGCGTCGAGACCTGTGCTTCGAGATGAGACTTGTGCGCCATCGCACAGGGTTTCCAACTTCCTATAAATAGATATCGACCCCTCCTCATTCGTTACGAGTTCCAATCATAGAGAAAATCAGAGCTCTGGTCGCGCAGGTGTGGTGGTCGCACAAGTGGTGCTATGATCGCACATGTGTAAAGATATTCAGAAGTTGTGCACAAATTGATAGCTGCATGCCCAAAGTGATTTGGGTGAGAAAGGGTGTGAGTCTCACTTGTTTAGAGTTGAATAAGTGGGTGTCACCTAGGTGGTTTGGTGACACATGCGCGCCGGGCTTTGAAAAAGCACGACATTTGATAGTTTCATGCCAAAATTGGTTTGGGAATAAAAGGGTGTGAGTCATGCAGGTTTGGAGTTGAAGAAGTGTGACAGTTGATGGTTGCACGCCAAAATTGGTTTGGGCGTAAAAGGGTGTGAGTCACTCATGTTTGGAGTTGCAGAAGCTAGTGTTGCGCAAGTTGTTTTGGTGAACTTCCGCACCGGTTTTAACTTGTGCACTGAGACTTTCACACCGGATTGTTGAAGGGTGCCAGGTATGGTTGAAGCATGACAGTTATTCAGGGCTGTGTGAAAGATGGAAGAATGCTCGATACCTTCGGTGGAATGTGAGATTCATCTATGGGTGAAAGTTGGACATCAACAGAGCATGTACATACATAATAGGATGTATTCATTAGTGATAATGAAGAGACCTATAGGTCTATAAACTGTGAGTGGATCCTTTGTATAACAGTGAGAAAAGGAGGAAGATGGTGATCCTCTCCCCCAGCAGTGATCTTGAGAGAGAGAAACAAGGAGTGACCCTTGGGAAAGCAGTGAGATGACCCTAATCCTTGTATAGGCAGTGATCATGGGCATATTAGTGATCTGGCCCAAACCTTGAAAACATCATTCCACTTTAGTGGATTTGGTACAATGGCACATCGTCGTTGTATGCTCCTTGGACGTAGCCCAGTGAGGGTGAACCAAGTAAAACTCTTCATGTCTGCCTGCTTACTTCCCTGCATTTCATTAAAAGCATCATCATCAGATAATGAAGAAAATAAGTGGTCACAGTAAACCCATAAGTACAAACAAAGTGACCCATGTAAAAAGAGGTCAAGATCCAATGGGGCAGTAAAATTTTTGAAAATAATATCCATACCATGATTCACCCCCCCCCCCCCCTATAAGGGTATATATGCCCATATTGGTCCTAACAACAACAAAGCAGACATTTATGCATTCAAATCTAGTTCTCTTGTAATATAACAACATCCAAAGAGAGCCATGAGATCCCTCAAAGTACTGGAACCAAAAAAATACCCAACATACTAGCTCCACACAACCTCATATTCAAAAACATAATAACCTATCATGTAGAGATTCCATTACCCTCTACTTCACCCCACATGGAATTAAATAGAGCGACCACATATATAACCAGAATAGTGAAATAAAGCTTTCAGATTTATCCAACACCATTCATTAATATCATTCTTCCCATTTAGTCTGCCATGGTGCTCTCACAAGGATTATCATTCATTGGGAATCCATTTAATCAACCATGTTTATGTGATTAACCAGTTTCCATTTTATAGTCATTCAATCAGAATATTAACCAGAAAAATAAAGATTCATTAATGCACAAGAAATGACCACCAATGGCCCCAATTTTAGTGGACATGAGCCCATACAATTCCCAACATAAAAATTATGTAATAACACTACAACGTCATTAACATTAAAACATTTTTATTATTTAAAAGTCAGTATATTATCATTTTAAAATTTGATTTCCTCTACATACTGAGGGAACATCATCATGCCCACCCCGCATGATACATAGAAATAGAGAGATGAAGGAAGAACCCCTACATGGATTATCAAGGATCCAAGCATTCTGGTTGAGCCATAAAATGAGGTCATGTGATATGAAAATCCAAGAAGATTTCAACTAGGGGTCTCTCATGCAGGCAAGAATCATCTTCGAAAGAGGGACATCCAGAGTAATAAAAAAATAGAAAGAGACCAAGGGAGAAGAAGATATTAGTGTGATAAAAGGTCCAATCCTAGAGTTATGGGATGTGTAATACATAAGTGCATAAAAAGAGGATCGTGATTTGACCATGTGGTTGGGCCGTTTCACATTTTAGTATTAATTTATATTTAATAATTATCTTAGAGATAGTGAGACAGATCATCACTTGGTGGATAGTTAGATATGTTAAATTTACACCAAGAAAATGAATAACAGGGGTGTAACTAGAAACCTGAAAAAGGCTGTGAAACTGATTAAAAAGGCCACAAGATTTGGTATGTCAAGGGTCACCCCACTCTTAGGGATTTATGATATTATTTACAGGCCCTAAGATAGTATTAATACATTTTAAAACATGTATATAAACAAAAAGGAGGAGTTATAGAAGGGAAACTAGAAAGGATACCCAACACCCCATGGTCACACCATTTTGGCACGACACTAATATATGACACCATGATGAATCCCAACCACCAACATGGATTCCCTCCTAGATCACTGATGGTGTTTGTGACACTCCAAATTCCATGAGTTTAGAATGTAATGGACCAGGAAGGTTCGATCCATTACATCAAATACCTCTTAAACTATTCTCATCCTCAAGAATCCAGAAGTAAACCTAATGATAAGAGTGTGGTTTGAAAACCAACCTAATAAGATACCTCTCAGGGAAAAACCAACCTAGGGTTGTTTGAAATCCAGAATAAAAACACAACAATATAAGAACACCTCTTTCAAAAATCTCCTGAACAACTTCAGAAACACTAATTCTCCTCTCCCCCAATTAACCACCCTAACATAGAAAGGTCACACCGACAGGACATATGAGTCCGGGAGTCTCTTTATAGATGTCAAGATACTATCCACATTGTGCAGCACTGACTCACCCATGCAGGTTTAATCACATCCCCACAATGTGTCTTGATTAGGGATTAGGTAATCCCCTCCTCACAGTAAGTAATTGTCACAAAAATTCTGAGAACAATGGAATGAACTCATCTTATAGGAAACAAGGTCAATCATGACATCACAACAAAGCAGAAATAAAAAAAATGAAAACACATAACAACTTAGGGTACCTAGCACACATCGATGCCTCCCATTCATAGGTACTATCCTCAAGGCTACCACACCTCCACAACACACAAACTCGAGGAATGATCCATCCACAAAGCACCTTATCCTTTTTATCCCTAATTCTCACCAGTCGCTCCACGAACATCGCATCTTCATTGATATCCAACTCTCCACACTCGAGGACATGGGAGTCATCATGTAGATACTAATGGAGATGAGATACATGGAAGATGTTGTGGATCCTCTATAGTGGTGGGGGTTATTCAAATGGGTATGCCACTTCGCTGAATCATCCCAACACCACTAAGGGACCAATAAACCTAGGAAAAAGCTTAGTCCCCTACCAAACCTATGTTTTCCACGCTGTGGAAATACCTTCAAGAACAAGTTGTCCCCAACATTGAACTCCAAGGGTATCCTCTTATGATTGGAATATGGTTTCTTCAAGTCATAAGCTGCCTTCATCCCCTCATGAAGTAGTTGAACATTCTCTATTATTCTCTAAACTACCTTTGGGACAAGAACATGTGCCTCCCGAACCTCTATCCATTACATGGGTGAACGACACAGTCACTCGTACAAGGCTTCAAACGTAGCCTTGATAATTGTAGAGTGACATAAATTGTTGTAGGAAAATAATACCAAGGGAAAGTGTTATACCCATGATCTAACAAAGTCTAGAACACATGCTTGCAACATATCCTCTAACGTCTGGATGATCCTCTATGTTATCCCATCCGTCTATGGGTGGAAATTTGTGCTAAGGCATAGATGGGTGCCAAAAGAACGCTATAATCACTTCCAGAATCGTGATGTAAATCATGTTTCCCGATCTACAACTATTGTTCTAGGTGCTCTAGTAATATTCACAACATCACTCATCAACATCAATGTCAAAACATCCAATGCGCTCAACTCTTTAACTACTAAGAAGTGAGCATATTTTGTTAATAGGTCCACCACTACCTAAATGTCATCACAACCTCCCTCGTCCATGGGTAGTCCTATGATGAAACCCATTGAGATGTCATCCCACTTCCACTATGGATTGTCTAAGGGATACAATATACCTCCAGGATCATGGGGTTCATCGTTCACCTACTGACACATGAGGCACTTTTCTAAAAACTCCTCCACTTCCCATTTCACTCTAGGTCTCCAAAATATATCCTCTCAATCCCTGGTACATCTTGGAAACCCCTGGGTGTACCTCCATGGATTAGTTATATATCTAATGGATAACTCTCTAACACATTTCCATGGGAACAAACAACTTCCCACATAAAAATACTCAAATTTGAACATCCTCTGACCATCCATCTTGTGTATCACCAAGGCTGCCATGATCGCACATCACTTCAGTCTATGAGTCACCCGATTATGATTCTTCCACCTGCTATACTTTGGTAGATTGCACTTTCATATGAAAAAGACAGCCTCTACCATCCTTCACGCTCATTCCAAGTTGTAAATCAAACAACTCCACCATTTCATTCTAAGAATTTACTAACTCTTGAACCACACCATTCTTTGAATTTTGGTTCAGGGCATCAACATACATGTTACTCATTCCAAAGGTGTAGGAGATCTCCATGTCTTAGTACTAATGAAACATTATCCCCCTCCACTACATAATGTTCAAGCCTCACTGGTAGAATACATACCTAAACTCTTGTGATCTCGGATGACAACGAAGCGTTCCCTGGTGAGGTAATGCCACCACAACATCAGCGATAAAATAATCTCTAAAAGATCTAGTGTTTTAGTGGAATAGTCATGTTCATGGGGATGTAATATCCTAGAACAATAAGAGATCACTACCTGCTACTACATCAGCACACATCCCAATCCTAGACCAGAAGCATCACATAACACTTCAAATGTTACCCCTTATTCTGGATGCCTCAACACTGGGGAACTATCTAGCTCCCCTTTCAGATAACTAAAATCTGCCTGGCACTACTCACTCTATGCAAAAGCCATGTATTTTCTTGTCAAGGCTGTAAAAGGTAATGAAACTTGAGAGAATATTGGTACGAACCTCCGGTAGTAACCTTCAAGTCCCAGGAAACTAAAAACCATTTCTACATTATTGGGTGCTTCCCATGAAACAACCACTCCAAACTTCAATGGGTCCACTTATATTTCTTATTGGGGCACCACATGTCCAAGGAAGTGCACCTTCCATGTACAGAACTTGCACATGGAAAACATCCTCTAGAGATTGTGGTGTTGGGGGACTTCCAAAATAGTACTTATACATTCTTCATGATCATCCTCTGACCATGAGTAGATCAGAATGTCATCAATGAAAACAACCACACACCGGTCCAGATTCTCATAGATAATAAACTCATGAACCCATGAACAATTCTGGTATGTTCGTAATGCTGAATGGCATGACCAAGAACTCAATGTGTCCATACCTTCATATGAAAGCAGTCATGTGGATGTCTACCTCAATCACCCTAAATGGTTGATATCAATAAAACAGGTCGATCTTAGAAAACCATATTTCCCCATTTAAAAGGCCAAAAAGTTCTTCGATCCTCGAGTGGGGGTAATAGTTCTTGATCATCACTTGATTTAGTATTCAATACCCTATGCACAACCTGATACAACCATAATACTTTTTTGAAGAAACTACTAGAGTACCCCATTGCGACACACATGGTTGGATAAAACTCATATTATTTAAGTCATCAATTAGAATGTGAAACACTTGCAACTCAAAGGGTGCCATTTGATATGGATCCATAAAAATCGGATAAGCACCGGGCTGTAAGTATATCCTAAACACAACGTCGCATCTAGGGGGTAGAGTCACAACCTATTTGGGGAAAATGTCCAGGAACTCACTGAGTCTACTGATTCCACTAACAGCTCAGCTGACAAGGAAAGAAGGGTCTCCACATGCTGGCTACCCTCCTGATAATCCTTCTCACCGAAGAAATATACATGCTGGCTGGCCATATATTAGAACAATACCCTTCTCTAGAAGTAGTCGATAATAGTGCGAATGGAAAACTACTAGTTGATTCCCATGATGACATCGTATGGGTGCATTTGTAGCAGAAGGAGATCCCTACATTACAGATGCATCCCAACATCTGTATGCATCCTCAACAAACATCAAACAGGTTGGTCTAACCTATGACTATTTTACTTAGGACCAGGGGAATATAGAGTCTCTCTTCGTCTACACCTATTGTATGGGCTAGGCTGGGTGTGACAAAGGAGTGTGAAAATCCTGAATCAAACAATAAAAAAGTGCTCAAAAATAATCATACCATGAACAACTTCTAGCCTTGATGGGACTGATTCTTCTATACTATGTAACTACCGATTCCCATCATATCTACCCCTCGCTTGTCAGATACCTACCCAACCACACCCTGATCGAGGTACCTATGGAGCACTCTATGGTCACCTCCCTCCGGCATTATCTTCCCTCACTAGAGCGGATCTGGTTGTACCTAATGCTACTTCTAAAAATGTCTAGCCAGAAACAGGTGCTACTATGGTGGGCGCTGAACCGGACCACCCCTGCTATACTGCACTCAGATATGGCATTAATTCTGAAGGTTACCATCAGTTCCATAGGTAAATTACAGAGTTCCTAGGCCCGTGAAGATGGGGAGAGGACTTAGATAATGTAACAGGAACTGCTAAGGCATGCTCCACACCGACCAAGACCTGGAAGGCAATACTATTGGAGGCATGATGCAGATGGCCTTCCCCTTTGACGAACTCATCATTAACCCCTATCATAGTACACCTCATAGCATGTTCTTCCTCTCCAACACTTCAGCCTTATTATGAACCTCCAAGTACGTCGTTTGTGTTATGTTAGTGATAGAATACTAATGAGAAGGTTGGAATGACACCTCTAAGCTTCATTCTCCCGACTCCTCGTATGGGAAGAGTGATGGATTGAAAAAAATAAGGTCATTGAACTTGATTTACAACTCCCATAATGACAAGATTCCTTACTATAGAGAGTGAAGCTCTTTCCTCTTTTCGGCATTCATCATGGATGAATGAAATTCTTACCAGAAATCCTTCTCGAAGTCCTTCCATGAAACCTCATCTTCTTTCTTAATTCTTCTTCCCAAGATATATGGTCCGCCATTGTAGAGCCGCTCCATGAATATGGATTAGGGCCATATGAACCCAATTCTCTTTCGGTGCTCGAATCAAGCTGAAGGAAATCACGATCTCTTTGATTCATCTCTCTATCTCCATGGGCGAGACACTTCCCTCATACTTTCTTAAATCCTACATCCATAAGGAATAAAGAATCTTCTACCACTGATCATCCTCTTTATCTTGATCATCCCTCCTCTAATCATCCAAATCGTCCTACTTCTCCTCGATCTACCACACTACATGTGGATGTCGTCCGAGTAGAAATATTTTATGGTAAACAATGAATGCATAAGACTAAGTAGTTTAGAAGATTTCTGTTAATTTTTTCATAAACTCTATATTAATTTAAAATTCTGAAAACACACATGACACACCAGAATGCAAGTAATTATGACATGTGTACCTTTCTTAGAGTCTCTACTCTGCAATCAGTGTAGCCTCACCTAGTCGTTCGGTAGGTCCAAAGTCCTTATATTGGATCGTAGGGGGCCATAAAATCTCATGTCCTAGCTGGTTTCCTAGGTACTTTAACAGAACAAGATAGACGAACACTCTAGCCCTACCATCACATGAAATACTCAATGTGCCTAACCACTAACTCCATCATATATCTCAACCATAACCTCCGATACCATTCTTTCTTGACCCGCCTTCTCCAAGAATAGTGAAGGAACAAAAAACTGCTAGAACCGTCCTTCCTCAAGATGAATGAGATATAATGACCTCTGACCCCCTCCTTCAATAAACCCTGGAGTGGAAACTAGCACCAAGGGTATAAAATATCTTGTAAAATGGAATGCATTACCCATTTTATTTAATATGATCAGGAGATAAGAAGGTAAATCCAAAACAACTCCAATGAATGAAATAAAATTAAATATAAAAATCCATTCCCATATTCATGTCCAAAAAAGTGATACAATATACAAGAAACTGTATAGGAATGTTTCAAAATAAAGGAAGGCAATAATGACAACTCCTGATTCTTGAGCTAGTAAGGACTAGAATGATCCTCAATGTCCTCCTAGAAACCTAAAAGTAGCTTTATATCTATACGGTGATTATACAGGTATACTTATTAGGGAAAACTAAAAGCTATCATTCATAAGTGGGGAGACATTCTAATTCCTCGTGTGAATATAGAGGTAACCAAAACACCTAGAAAGGAAAACTATACACCCATGTTGAGCACTTCATTTCCAACACCCACATTTCATAGGGGAGGGTGTTTTCCCTACAATTTTATGAGTGGATTTTTATTATATCTTTTCTACTCCCTCTCCCAGGTAGCTAAAGACACTCCAGACCGGCTATGATATATTAAAGTTAATTATGGCCCAAGAATCTTCGGGTATAGTGTGTTGTGGTGGCTGGACCAGGTGTGTGAAGGAAGGATTGTTTCCCAAGTGTCGTTGGGATGAGGACTAGGTGTCTTCAGGTGTGGTAGTGGTTGTTATAGCCTAGGTTTCTTTAGATGTGGTGGTGGTTGTTGTGGAAGAGGTGTCTGTGGGTGTAGTTATGTGTGCTTGTGGTGGCCTAGGTGTCTACGGGTGGGATAGACCTGTGGTAGGGATGGCCCATAGGAATGTTGTTGGGGAGATAGTGGGACTATATTGGAACTTGTGCAGGGAGCTCTAATGCGTATAAAGTCTTAATTAATCATTGGGAATGTGGTGAGGGGTACCCAAATTTTTATGCTCTATAACTATTTCTTTACCAGACATATGTTATTTGGGGAGTGTGCCTTAGTGATGCTGGGTGGATAGTTTTCCTTTCTAGGTGTTTTGGTTGCCTCATCATTTCTCCCAATGCATTAGAATGTATACCCACTTGTGCAAGGGAGCTTTTGGTCTTCCCTACTGAGTATACATGTATACTCACCATACATGTATACAACTACTTTTAGGATTCCAGGTGGACTTTGAGGACTATGCTAGCCCTTATTAGCTTGGGCAACAAGAGTTTTTTTTCTTCTTTTCTCTTCCTTTCATATTTTCCTTCAGTGTTTCTTGTACATTATATCACATTATTTTGGACATGCATATAGGACTGGATTTTTCGATTTACTTTTATTTCAGTCTTTGGAGTTGTTTGAGATTTACCGTCTTATGTCATGATGTTATTAAATAAAAATATTAATTCCATCCTTTTATGTGAGATTCTACACCCTTAGTTCAAGTCACCACTCTAGGGACTATTGAAGGTAGGACTTGGGGGGATCATTATATTTTCTTCAACTTGAGAACATAATCATCTAGCAGTTTGTTATCCCTTCTTCTTCCTAGAGACGGTGATTCATGAAATTATGGGATTAAAATGAGTAGGTTCTATCCATAAACTCATATTATACTAAATCATATCATGAATGAAGTAACATGATCCAACACAACTAAATTTATTATCATTATGAGATAAATATGAAAATGATTTAATTTTAAAAAACAAAAAAATTTCCATAGATGATTCTAAACTCTAATTCACATTATTGATGTTCATTATTATGAATAATAATGAGAAAATATCCAATCAAAATACCGATAACATCTTTTCCTATTAATTAAGAAATAGATTTGAAATAAAATTACACTTATCGAAAATAATTATCTAAATACTATTTTTATAACTTTTATCATTCCCCGTCCTGTTTATGAGAAACAAAAATATTTAAATATTTATATTTCAACATAAATAATAGAATGACTAAACATGATAGAAAATCATTCAAATTATTTTTTCACTTAATCAATGTCCATTTACAATACAACCACACACATTTTTTAAATACACAACATTTTCAACTAACACACTCTTTATATATATATTTTTAACATTAAATTCAAAATACATTTTCAAATATTAATTAATTGACATATTAATAAAATTTTGAGACAGTAAATTAATCTAGACAAATTTTTTACTAAGATATGGATTATTATTTTTGAAGGCTAAATTTTAATGACCTATGAGGAATAATCCAATCTACGAAATAAAATATCCCAAATTGTATCATTTTTCTAATCCCATATGAAGCACATTTAGTTGAAATTTTAAGTGCATTGAAGAGAAAATGTACTCCCAAGAACATGTGTCTACCATTTGAAATTAGGCTCAAAGACAACGAAACTTTTGTTCTATTTAGGTATAATACTTCTTTCAAATTACTGTCTAGTATAACTCCAATGGTATATAACTAAAACCCCAGTGATAAACCATTATGAAGGACCTACTCATTATCACTTCTGTTCATTATATAAAAATTAGTTACTATATAAATAGTCTTTATCTGCCATACAAAATAATCTGTCTCATTTTTATCTATTTGAAACAATTTCTGAAATATGTAGATATTTGTTGACAACTAATGAGAACATATTCACTCATGAATCAGTAGAACCTCATATCTCCATAAAAATTATTCTTGAATTCAATGACCTTTAATACATCCACTAATATCCCCTATTATATTTTTTTCCAATAAATGAAAACCATTCAACATATAAATATATAAAATAATTCAAAAATAGTTTTCTTTTAAATAATTACAGACTTATAATAAGATACTAATTGAATGAAATAAGGGAAAATATATAATAGTCCCATAAATTTTAATAAACCACTATAATTATAAATTTACCTTTTTATTAATATCTATTATATCCCTTTCATAAAATATTACCCCCAATATATTTTTGAATGGAACATCATGGAAATATACTGAAAAAATCATTAAAACATCTCAAAATATAAACACACACACACCATTACAATCATAGATTCCCCCTTTGGAAAATACAATCTTCCCCAAAAATGACTTCACGCCCTTAATAAAAAACCAATACCATTTATGTAAAATTATATTGTAATAATTTTTTATGTTATAATATCCTTTGAAAATAAAATAATAAAAATCATTAGATATAAGGGATTAGAATTTATTTTATTGATGAAAAATAAATTTATGTCTGCATCTTCCATAGAATGGTATATAAAATTTTCACATTGAATCAAAGATTCATTGATTAGAGACACTTATCACTCAATCCAATTTTATATAAGGATTAATTGTATAAATAAAAAGTTCAGTAATATTCCATGTCCATTGTCCCAATTTAATTAGAGTAAATTCAATTAATATGGTATTATAAATTACTGGTAACTGTTTCCTACGATTTCATCAACCCCATCAATTTTTTTAAAACATTAATTATTTGGTCCAATCTAATATATATGACCTTTTAAATATACATCATGAGTAATCATGGTTAAAATTTAATATAGAGTCCATATTCATTAATGGTTTCATATGTACTTCGTTGTTATTCTTACATGGAAAGCATGTCTTCATAAAATTCAGTCTCATATCACCCTTTTGAAATATTCATTCCTTATTTTCACGTGACATGGCCCACCAAGTCTCTTCTTGGATCATTGGTGACCCAAGTGTGCCACCCTAAACAGACCTCTAATCTGCCAGGGGTTATTTACTAGCCTCAATAAGGCATAAAACTCATAAAAAATACCATAATATATATGAATACAATATTTGTACATCACATAACAAGAAAAATATCCAATGAAATATATGAAAGAATATCTAAATAAAATTAAAATATTCATCCATAAAAATTTCAAACATCCTAAGGGTATATGTATATAGAATCATGTTTAAATAGTGGAACAATTATATGATCTCAAAAGTAAATAATTAAAATATACTATAAGAATTTAGGAATAATAGGGATCACTATATAATGAAAACTTCATCCTCAGAATGGATGGATTTTAATCCATCTTGTATTCAACTATACTATTAATGCATAGATCTGTGCCCACAAAATATCCTTTTACTTGAGCACTGTCTTCTTAGAGTTTCAATTTGATTATAAATTCCACCAATAGGGGTGAGTTTAATGTTACCCAATATAATTTAAAAAAAATTAATGGTGTCAACCTTTCGGTTATCTGATAACCAATTTACAAACTTTATAGCATGCTAAACCAAGTGAAAATTATAAAACAATCAATGTTTAATTAGTTGTGTCTATAATTACAATCCAACTATCAATCCATTCATAAAAATTAAGAATTTATTCCCCAATATTTTACTCATCCAATGGAATGAGGATCCGAGAAATTCACCTCATTCACTATAGGAAAACAACGCTCTATTAATCAACCTTATAGTTAAATACAACCATTCCAGACTACCTCAATGGAAAAAACCTCCCTACTCATCATTCTCTATGGAAATATATTTACATTGATCCGCATGAGGTTAATTGAAACCTAAAACCCCCATATCCAAATTAGAATATTTAATTTGTAAATTTTTAATAAGAAAACACTCATTGAACACCATCCTCTTCTCTTATGCCATTACTGTCACCCACCCATTACAAAGGGTGATCAATTGAAGTCATCAGTGTCGAGAGTTTGATCTAGAATAGGGATTTCCCCTTAATAAAATCAAAATGGTGGAGAAGGGTTACTATCACTCTACAAAACACTCATAAATATTACTAAAATTGTAGTTTGTCGATGGAAAATTCACCTCAATAAGAACATGAAGCTCAATGGGATTACAAGAACTATTAATTAGTAACACAAACCATGTCCAAAGTGGTAGTTCCCTACCACATCCCACTAGTTATAATTATTATCTATATCTATGAATGGATTCAAAATGAGAGTACAATGGTCACAATATACACAAAGGTGGTGACACACCATATGTAATGTGAGTCCCCAACCCCTAATCCCTTCTATACAAGAGTGGAAAACTCTATAAGAGAATAATTAGGCACACCATAAGTCCTCAAGAACCTATAAAATGCATATAGTAAAAATACCACTCTGATCACAACATCGGTCCCATACCCTAATTGGGTTCTAGTGCCTCACCAAGCTCTAAAGACTGGCCATGTCATTCAATAAACCTAAGAACCCAAACTGAAATTGATTCTCAATGTCAATGACCATCATTGCACAACTCATGTTATAACCAGCTCATTGATTGATGAAGAATATTTGATAAATATTATTCTAGATTATTGTATAGTGAACCAATATTAATGTTCATTGACATTACATAACATTTGTGGAATAATTAAAATAATATACCAATAGTCGCGTGATGACCATACTTGTTTAGTTCATTTGGGAACATAGAAATGAAAACACTGGTACCTAAGTGATCTACAATATCTCCCACTAGGTTATACTTTACTTGTACCCCTCTTTTAAATATCATTCATGAAATATATCTTCATGGATAAGGGACGGGAAAATAATAATGGGTGATCTCAGATGATCAATAATGTTAAAAAATGTAGATATGTATGTATAATAATGAGAATATGTGTATAATAATGTGATCATAACATTATAAAATAATAACCAATTAATATAAGATCATAAAATTGAATTATGGAATAATGAATAAATCTTCATCAGAAATAAATCATAAGGAAATATATATCTTAACCCATAAAGGCATAATAGAAGAATAAGTCCTTGATTTTTGTGACATAAATAATAGGATATGAAATACTATGTCAAGGATACCTCCCAATACCTTTATAACAATTTAGGCACGGTCTAAAACCGGTGTAACTTCTTTGGTGATGGGCTAACAACCCATATACCCTATTAATTTAAGTCATGGGTTACGAATGATATACCTTATTATTTACAGGCTTTTGCTAAAATCCAGGTACCTTCTTGTTTCCAGGATAGGGATACAACCCTTATACCATCTTACATTTATGATTTGGATTATAATACATGTTAATTCATGTTTTTTTATTGGTCTGCAACCGATGTACCCTCTTATTTTTAGTCTCCTTGCTAAAACCCATTTACCTTCATGTTTTCGGGATTGGTCTACAACCCCTGTACCCTTTGTGCTCATATTCACCATACCATTTACCAATATATTAGCGGGAGATATAATTCCCCCCAAAAAAAATAACTCATACATAAATCTTCTGGAAGATAAAAAATCACATATCATGCCCCATAAAAACTATTAAATCTATACACATTAAATCATAACCCATTAAATGAAATTGGATTCACTACTGATTCAATACATAAAACCCTATGGAATAAATATTTGTGTCATAATAATTTTAATAAATAATAAACCATTAAATGAAGCTCGTTTCAAAATCATATAACCCAGGGTAGAGAAACTAGTGTCATGGGAAGCATTCAATTAAGACATAAACCATTCAAAAAATATGATTGGAATAATTGGATCATTTCTTTTAAGGACCTTAGTAACATCTATAAATATTGTTAAAGATTTAAAAATAAATTGGAATGATTTTTGGTAAAATTTATTAAGGAAAATATATTATCTTCTTATGAAAACTTATCTTTAAAAAATAAAATATTTTCAAAACCATTTTTATGAAAATAATATTTAAAACATTTAAAAAATATTTTTTAACCATTTAGAAATCATTTTATATGAAAACATATAAGGAAATATTATAAATATTTTTATAACCATTTCCTTTATAATGTAAAAAATAATCTTAAATGATTTTCAAATCGTTTTCCCCAAAACACATATAAAATAAGCATGAAAATGTTTTGAAAACCATTTAAGTGAATGCATATTGAAAACATATAAATAATGCATGGAAACATTTTGAATCCCATTTCATTGAACATAGATTCAAAAAATTTAATGAAAAGTTGAAAATGTTTTGAAATTTATTTTCAATAAAGTACATTAAATATATATAAAAATGAATCTTGAAAACGTTTTTAGTAAAAGTGGTTTGAAAGAACATAGATTTTTTACGGAAGTGAGATGCAATGTCTGGCATTCATAAAAACAATTTATTTATTATATTATGTACCAAATAGTGTAAAAATGGTACTAATACATGAATATGTCATGAATAAATATAAAAAAAATAAAATTAATGAGTTTTCATTATATTTGGATCATAATATTTCATCATTGGAAGCTGAAACATAAATAATATCTATAAGTGTTGACATTGTTTCAATTAACTCATACAATTTGGTAACAAGGAACTGTAACCCAATTTAATAAAATATAATTAAATGTATCTTAAAATAGTATGAAATTAAGGACATTCACGATATAACAGTTTAATGGCAATATATTCACCTCATTGAAAAATATATGTTCATAACATGTCATGTTTTTCATAGAAGAAAAATATAGACAAATTTACATTACTGATTTGGTAACTTTTGAACCATAAAAATCATGAAATAAATATAATAAAATATGAATGTAGATAACCATAAATTTATGAATAAAAATAATATAATTCATCCATTTCAATTACACACACAACAAAAAAGTAATTGGTGTTGAATAAATCATGTATATCATGGAAATAAAAAAGTGAGACGAAATTTACTTACCATGTGTCTTGAATGTCTTCGTACTCATAAGAAAATCATATATAAATTTTTTTATTTTTATAAATATTTTATATCACTATATTTATATTTCAAATTCAATATACAGATTGATGCAGTTAATTCATGTTCCATCCATTGAATAAAATAAAAATTATAGAGTAAGAAAAAGTTATCATAATGTGGAACCACATAGTCATCAAAAGGTCACTAATAGGATATATAAATTACAAGACATTCCATAAAATATGAAACATTAGGTTTATAATTATTTATTCATAATAAAATTCCATTTAAATCTTTCATGATCGTTTATGAAGTGTTTTTGAATTTCCAAATCATATCTCCTGGGAGTGTCAAACCAGGTGTGTAGTAAGTCATGTCCTCATGTACCAAATCACCATGAGTTTGGAATAAAACATCATTTAAGGGTTGTTACCACTTGGTACACCTGTGTTCAATCCAAATAAACGTTTAAAGTCCATAAATGGATGTATTTTTAGGAAAAAACTCACTCTGTAATTTACAAAAAAATATCCAAGGAATTATCCTAAACATTAACTCAAACTTATACACATACATAGGGACATCCAAAGACATATCTTTAGAGATATATATAGGGATCTCATTATGTTTTCTAATCCTTTTTTCTAAAGGTTAAAATAACCTTCACACTGATACCAACTATTGAAACCCAATCATAATATATATGGAAATTACATAACATATTTAGAATACATAAAACATTATACAAATACATGCCCAAAGAGTCTATTATTTAAGTGGTTTTGCAAACATGGTAATGTAATAAAAAGTACCTAACATAGCTACAATGTATCCCACTAGGTTCTATAAGATTGTCCCCACTCATAGACATAACATTAATTAATTATATCATCCTAAAAGGGGGAAGAAAACAAAAAAAGAGGTGACATTAGATTCTTAGTAACGGTAAACAAAGAGACATGTAAGTAAAAACATTAGAATAGGGGTATGAGAATGTCATCATAACATTTACTAATCATACCCTTAATATCTATGATGTTAAAAATTAGTTATGGAATAAATCAAGGCAATTCTTTAAAAAGGAATCATATGGAAATAAATAACAAAATCCATGAAATCATAGTTGATAAATTAGACATACATTTTTTGGCATACATATAATAATAGAAAATCTTATGTCAAGGAGAACTACCAATAACATTATATCATAATTTTTTAGTGTAATAACCCCTGTACCTACTTTGGGATCCATCTAACAACCCATGTACCATCTTAGTTTTAGTCTTGGGATACAACCCATGTACCTTATTATTTTTAGGCCTAGGCTTCAACCCACGTACATCCTATTTTTTAGGATTGGTGTCACAAACCACCCTGGGAAGACCCTGAACCAGTCACCCGAGCCGGTCTGCGATATGGGCCAAAGGGTGTTCTCGATCTCCATGGGATGGAAACCAGTTCTAGGAATGAATTTTTAATTGTTGGGAATGATTTTGCACAAAAGATAATTAAATAAAAAGCAATAAATAGAAAAATAAAACTGATCTCAAGTAGTGGAAAATGAAATAAATAATCATAATAGATCAATATACCTCCACCTGACCTTCCGGGTCACTTCCCAACCAATGGACAACCTTGCTCCAAAAATGAGAAACTCAACCATGAAAACTAGAGAAAATGAAACCATCAACATAAATGATAAATATAGGTGTGAGAATTAAAAATGCATAGTAGTGTTGACAAGATAAACCATGGAATCAAACGCCTCCTTTCCCAAAACCACCCACTAATACAAGTTCTAAATACAATTATAAAAGTAGGTTTTCCTTGTTTTAATAAAAGATTATAATTTATGCATTTTAAAAAACCAACTCACACCACATTCAATTTATGAAACAAACAACATTTTTTCCAAAAAAAAAAGAAAAACAAGAAAAACAAGGCAGGGCTAAAATAAACATGTGACAATATAAGGTATAGAAATACATATAGTTGTAAGCAAACAACAAAAAGAAAACACAAACCATGGGTGGTCCTAAACATCCCATGAAGACCCCTGGACACACTCAGTTTCAGTACGACCCATCACTATATGGTGAAAATCCTATGTTCATTACCAAGTGACCACCATAAACTGACCAATCTCATGGAAATTCCCACATGGCCTAACAACAAATCAAGGGGGTACAAACCCGTCTTATTGAGGTTGGTCAGCAACCGTCACTCAATCGTTTAGATGAAGCCTTGGAACCCATAATGGTTATAATTATATTGTGTAAGTAGGAGTCCCTCGCTCGCATGACTCATCTCACCACACTTGCCTACCCCAAACACGAACACTCCATTCGATAACCCATAATGGATATCCCCCATATAGAGGTTCCCCAAATATATATATATATATCATCAGAGGTGAAAACTGGGCCATCGTGCCGTGAAATCATTAAAACCATTTGATATTTTGTACAATATAGTAATGTTATTAAATGAGAATATAGTAAATCTAAATGTCATAATGTCAAAGAATCAACAGAAACATTACACTAATGCTGAAAGTTCCAAACAGGTTGTCATGTCACATCAATACAAAACAATTTATTAAAAACATTAAAAAAGCTCCGACCAGACACATAAAACATTCCAATCCACATCTCTTGATAAAATCTTAGTTACAATCACCCTTTCAATTTAAAAGTGACAAATGGTCCCTTATCCTTTCCAGACACACACTAAAGAATTTTCAAATGCCTGATGGCCAAACCATTAAAAAAATATTTACAGTCAAAAATCGAAAACACGCCAAGGACCAAACCGCATTTTGAAAACATGAATTATTTGGAAAAACAATTATTTAAATAAAAATCATTTCAAATGTGTCACTATCATTTGTGAGGGAATCCTTGTGTGCACCTCATATTCCCATGGATGTTCCAACATTTAATGCCACAGTAAAATCCAAAGAGGAAATTTTAAAACCAAACCCAAATGCCCATTGAATCACCATAACGCCTTGATTCATATTTCAAAAATCATTATCTCAAACATTTACTAATTTCAGAAACCCTTTTCGAATGAACACTATAAAGTGTTACATCAGGATTCTATCAACATCCCTCATGGATTCCATTTAAACATCCAATGCATTTCCAAACATTTCTAAAACTAATTTTGAACCTTTCATAATATGACTCATACCACTCGCATAACATAAAGAACTACTTGCAGACATTAAAAAAACTAACACATAGCTCAAAATAGATTTTCACCCAAACACAGTTCATGCCATACAAACATACTATCAAAAATAAAATGTACACAAGTTTTGTCTTCTTAAAAAGTATGTTTTCACCAAAAAATTTAATTAAAGGACTTACTATATTAATTTGACATTTTAAATAATTTACCAAGTCATGATTTTCAAAAAAACTACTCAAAATGATTCATATAATTCATCCAAATATTATTTTCAAAAATCTTAATTAATCCATAAATACATTAATAAATTATATATAATAACATTGATAGTGAAAATGACATATAGATATTAATTCAAACCATGAAAGTTTCAATGGGTTATGTGGGAAAGAAAATACTCAGAAATGCCTACCTTAATGGCGAGTGATTGTGACGAAACTCTAACAGAAGGAAGAACAATCCCTTGTGGACTAACTGCGCCCACTGAACATTATTAAAAGCACATGACACCCAATTCGTGATAATATTAGGACTTTTCAAAATTAAATAAATAACACCAAGATGGAATTAATGAAAAATAAATAAATAAATAAATAATTCAATAAATAAATTAATTAGTAAACAAATACATAAACAAATAAATAAATAAACTAAAATATAAACAAATAAAAAATTAAATAAATTATAAATAAATAAATAAATAAATAAAAGATCAAATAAATAAATAAATAAATAAATAAGTGAATAAAAAACTAGTTGAGGGCGAGAGGTGGTGGAGGGCATGGACATCTCGGGATTGCGAGCGGAAAGTTGAGGGCAGGGGGTGCGGGGTCCCAGCGAGCACATAACACGGGAGGCAAGAGGCAGCAAGTCTGAGGGTCTGTGCGAGGACAACAGAGTGATGGGCGAGCAGGGTCTTGCAGGAGGGCATGGTGAGGCCGACCGGGGCGCTGCGCAGGGAACTAGGGGGGGGCAGGATCATGACTTGGAAGGGAGGAAGAGGGGAGGGCCTTGGGCATAACACATATCAAAATAAAGGGGGCTTGGGGTAGTGCTTGGTTTAGGGTTACTTTAGTATTTTTTATCATTTATCATAATAACAATAATAATTAATATAATAATAAAACAAGAAATAATAATAATAAAAATACCAATAATAAAAAATTATGAATAATAAAAATAATTATAACAAAAATAATATAAATAACATATAAAATAATGAAATAATAATAATAATAACACCTAAGTAATAATAATAATATAAATAATGATAATATAAAACCAAAATAATAATAATAACAATAATAATAAGAATAATAATATTATTTTTATTAACAAACATTTTTTTAAAATGTAATCCATTTAATTAACTAATTCTTAAAACTAGGTAACCTCATGCTCATCACAAAACATAAAAAAAGGTGCATGCAAATTATGAACCTCAACGTAGTCTACTCGGGCACCAGCACAAGCACCTGGGGTGACCGCGCAGATACTGCAAACCATGAGGTTCCCATGCATGGGTCTGAAACCCACCAAAAATATTAAATGTCCTAAATCTTAAACTGGGACACATCCTGATGTTTTACTTCAAAATGCGGTGCCCAGAAAAAAGAAATATAAATAAAAATTTAAAACATCAGGGTGTGAAAATTCTCCCCACCACAGACACTTTCTACCACCAGAAAGTCACGACGTAGTACTTTGGTCAAGAAATAATTCCATGCCATAATAGAACCATAATAATTTAAAAAACGTGAGGATCTTGAGATCAGCATACTCTATATAGGTCACACCCGACCGATTCTAGGGAAAACTAAAGCCCATGGATGAGGGGAGAACACGAAAGGATTATCCCCACCACAAGAACTCAACAAGGGAAGACATTTTAAACACAAACATATCATCCTGAGAGGTGAAGGGGGAGATGCGGAAAATCCCAACTAATTCAAACTAACTTCAACCGCACGAGAAAACAACACCTTCACCAAAACATGGAAATTTCATACCAGGCCAAAAACACTGAATACTTGAGAAAATTCTCTAAGCAGGAAATAACTCAAACAGTGAACACAAGCATAACCACAATCCTTGACTCTTTCATAGGAATTTATATCTTCAAATGAACACTGCTAAACCAATATCAACCCATACTAGTTCCAAACACACTTTTAAAAAAGTGCATGATTTAGAAAACTTTGATCAGACCCACAAAACACTTTGGATTACAATACAACATGTCTACCATAAGTCCACAATAAGACAATGAACTTACAACAATGTCAAAACATTAAAAGAAGAAATAAAAAATAAAAAATACATTAAATGTTACATTTATAGCATGGAAATCAAATCCCAAACCAATATATCACACCCTAGGAAACTCTTGACTGCACGTGAGCATCACCCCAAGACCTGTGGCTGGGGCTCTGATGGCTGAAGCATCTCATGCCTCGCAGTCAGGCACTGGGATTCTCTTGTTACTGCATCTTCATCATGGGATGCTTCATTAAAAACCTTTATAGATGACCCAAGCACCCACAATGATGACACGTATTTGGAGGGATGTCACAAGACGGTTTCACATGCCCAAACTAGCCACACTGGTGGCACACCACTGAATGGTCCGAAAAATATGAAACCAGAACCACTGTAGACGACTCTTTAGAAATAGGTCCATTTGGCACAACTTGATCACTATATAGGGAACCATCATGAGTAACTAGATATGCTAGATTTCCAAGAACATGCGTTCCGGAGACCAGTTCAGTTAAGAACTCCTCATCCAACAACTTCTCGAAATGATTGTCTTCAAAAAGGAGGACCCAATACTTGATCTCTAGACTAACACCCCTGATTAAGAGATAAGTCTTCATCCAATCATGTGACACTACTTCTGTATAAAAGTATACATGTTCTTTGAAATGGTCAACATATAATTTAACTATCAGTTGACCTTGTTGAATACACACGAGCTCTTCCCTTTTATTTCTCTAAAGCTCTTCAGGTTTAAACCATCGGATGAAGATAGATTCGAATACATCCCACGTCTTCTCAACCTACAGTGAAGGTGGGGTGAACAACTCCTATTCGTCCAGAGCCATACCTTCAAACAGACTGAAAATAGCACGCACTCTGATAGCTTCGGGAGTTCCCAAAACATAAAGACATACTCGACCTCTTAAATCCATTTTATTGCTTCTAACAGACCTTTATCACCATGATGGATAGGAAATGTTTGAGAAGGACCAAAAACTATGCATGCATTATCAGAAACTCTTGGGACCTTTCTAGGTGTAATTTTCTGAACAACATATAAATAACAGAACCAAAAAAATATCATGCCAAAGAAACATCATTGAAAGTACCATAATCCAAAAACAACTAGATTAAAAACAACAAACCAATACCAACACAACCTAGAATTCACTTTTTCAAAAACCACTTTTTATTGTAGATTTCAAAATTTCCTTCTTTCAAGTCCATTTTCGAAATACCAAAACCAATTTTACAACAAAATTAAATTTCAAAAATCATTTTCCATTTTTTAATCACTTCAATTAAACAATGTCAAGCCTTTGATTCCAAGTACACACCCTAGTAATCCCATGATTCAATGTTCATGTCTTCATCCACTTTCATCCATACACACCAACATGCATTTTCCATTCATTCCCTCACATGTGAAAATGTTCAGAAAGAGTACACGAGGTTGAACCCAAACCATATATTTACCAGTTCCAAGAATAAATCATATTTTTAAACAAATTGAATTCAGTCTAAATAAACCATTTAAAAAATTTAAATCCATTTAAATGAAAACATTATCATTTAAAAAAAAACATTTTTTTAATGCGCACTTACTCCAATCAGAACCAAGACAACACTCAACTTGCATCAAATGACCAGACTAAAGGACTAATAGTTACTCTTAACCTAGTTACATGGTAGTGGGCCATGCCCCAAGTAAGAGTAAATGATTAGAAGAATCTCAGAAATGCACTTGGACTCTACATGGGTCAGTACTCCATGTGAGGTCACGACATGACAGCGGTATGCCTCCATTTTCATCCCTCAATCCAATAAAAAAGAAGATGCCTCAAAACCCAAACTACTCTAGGAACTCGAGGTTTGAAATGGGTGAGGGTTCATGACATCCTTCTTGTACCTACCTCTCGAGTCCTGACAGTCATAGTCTCCATCTACTAGAGACCCCAAATAAAAATCACCTCCTCTAATATGATTTTTTCACAAACCATCCCGGGTCGACCCTAAACTGGTCACCCGAGCCGGTATGCGACAAGACCCGAAGGGCATTCCTAATCACCACGGGCTAGAAACCAGTATCGGGAATCAATGATTAATTTAAGGGAATGATTTGGCCAAAAAGTTAAATAAATAACCAAGAATAAACAGAAAAATAAAACTGAACTTGAGCAGCGCAAAAGGAAATAAATAAGTGCAACAGCTCAACATACCTCCACGTGACCTTCCAGGTCACCTCCAATCCCAAGGCCGACCTTGGTCCAATAATGAGGAAATCATCCAATAAAACTAGATAAAATAAAACCTTCAATTGAAATGATAAACATAGGTGTGAGCAATAAAAATTCTCTGTAGAGTTGCCAAGATAAACCATAGAATATAACGCCTCCTTCCCTGAAACAACCCACTAACAAAAGATTTAAATACAATTATAAATTTGTTTTTTTATATTTTAATAAAACAATATCAATTACCCATTTTAAATACCCAACACACACCATGTGAAATTTCTTAAAAAACAAAAATTTTGATAAAGAAATCCAAACAAGAAAAATAATGTAGTGCGAAAAGAATCATGTGAGAGTATAAGTAGGAAAAACAAGTATAGTTGAATGTAAAAAAGAAAATCAAAGGAAACCCATGGTTGATTCTAAAAATCCCTAGAATACCCCTGGACGTATTCTGTTTCAGAACCACCTACTGGCGTATAGTGAAGCTCCTAAGTATATAACCAACTGGCCTCCCTAAATTATCCAATCTAGTGGAACTGCCTACCTGGCCTAACAAAAAATCTAGGGGGTACCAACCCATCTAATCAGGGTTGGTCAGAAAACGTCACTTAATCATATAAAATACCCCATACCAACCCATGGTGGATATAATAATATTGTGTAAGTAATAGGCCCTTGCACGCATGACTCATCTAACTGCACATTCCTACCCCATACACGGACACTCAATAAAAAAACCCATAAGGGATATCCCCCATATAGAGGCTCCCCATATATATACATGTCATCAATGTTGCCAACTGGGCCATTGTGCTATGAAATCATTAAAACCATTTGATATTTTCTTCAAAAAACAAAAGTTTTTAAATGGGAATATAGTAAATCTAAATGTCATCATTTAAAATAATCAACATAAAAATTACACTAAAGCTGAATGTTCCAAACAGGCTATCACGTCACATCATGTTGAAACCATTTTTTTCAAAAAACATTTTTAATGTTCTGACCAGACACAAACAAATTTCTGATACACATCCATTGATATGATCTTATTTAAAAATCACATTATTTATGTTTAGAGTTTCAAATGGTCCCTTATTCTTTCCGTACACACACTAATGCATTTTCTAAGGCCCGATGGTCAAACCCTTAAAAAATATTTACAACCATTAATAACAGAAACACCCCAGTGACCTATCCTCATTTAGGAAAATAGGATTATTTGGAAAACCAAGGATTTAATGAAACATCATTTCCAAGGTGTCATTATCATTTGTGAGCACATCCATGTGTGTACCTCCTGCACCCATGGATGTGCCAACATCTAATGGCACAATAAAATCAATGACAACATGTTAAAACAAAACCCAAATTCTCATTGAAACACCTTAAACCCATGATTTTTATTTCAACCATCATTATCTCAATCATTAACTAATTTAAGAAAAAAAATAAATAACACTCAAAAGGATTACATCAGTATTCTATCAACTTCCTAGACAAATTTTATTTAAACATCTAATGTATTTCCAATCATTTCAAAAACTACTTTTTCTCATTTCAAAACAATAATAGTACCACTTGCACAACCAAAATAACTACATACAGACTTTATAAAAACTAACACATATCTCAAAATAGGATTTTTCCTAAACACACTTCATGACATTCAAACATACTATCAAAAATAAAATGAACAGAAGTTTTATCTTCTTAAAAACTAAGTTTTCACCATCCAATTTAATTGAAGAAGTTGACATGTTAATTAGATGTAAAGTCTTAGATCCAGGTACCAATCTAAGGGTGCCCCGAACCCGGTTCTCCACGTGACCTCAAGAGCATTTCTCCAAATTCTAGAGGCTGCCGACTAGAAGCGAGGGATCAGGTATGATTATAGAGAAACTATGCCCTCATTTGTCAATGTGTTGCATAGGAAAATACAAGAACATACATACAACAACAGAGGACTAAGTAAAACATACATAAATGAAATGAACAACTACAGGAAAAAGAACCATCAGTCATATATATATATGTATGTCAATTTTCAACATGTCAATATTCTATGAAAACTTCTAGAACATGTTACACAGCAGTACAATACGATACAATGGAAAATACATGTACTACAAAACAAAACAAAATAGCTGGCAGCATCACGAGCCTGAGCTCGGTCCCATGCACCACTACACCTCAGAAATACTCAGGTACCTATATAAGGACCCTTTCCCTTATACATACCTACAAAAATATAGTCTATTTGGGACGAAGACATGACCCAAACAAGGTGTAAGAAATGAATCCCAGTGGGCACCCACCAAAGTTCCGTGCCCAACTGTCAGTGTAATTTTGCAACAGTAGTGTGTAGTATTAAATGCAATAAAATAAGAAATACTCAAAATTAACTTACTTTACCAGTTATATTTCCATTTTAATATTCATTTAATCATTCAATAGAAGGAAAACCACATAGTGTATTTCTATGTAAACAATCAGTTTCATCAGGCACATAAACCCTTACCCTTAGGTAAAGAGAATCTGATCCCACATGAATCTGCCCATATGCATATCGAATAATGCCCACATGCTTACGAGGTGTCACCCACAGGCACAGAATCTACTGCCCACAGGCACGAAAGAAGTTTCCCTCATGCTAAACAGAGCACTTCCCACAAGCTAAACACAATACTGCCCTCCGACTAAACAAGTAATAGGGCCATGCGCAACATATAAACAAGGAATTATAAATAATTCATCTCAAGGCAATTTAAGGCATGCTGAAATCAAGGTATACCCTCGGGTAACCTGGACAAACCGCTAAACAGAGGAACACACCCCAAGGGTGGTCCTGGATCCAATTAGTGATCCCAAACAATAGTTATACATGTTCATTAAACTACCTATGCAATTCTAGGTATTTAATTAAGCAAGGAATCAGCCGAACAACACCCCATTCATGGGAGCATATCCCAACGATACACAAATTCACCACAATAGTTTGAAATAAGCACTAGACCACCTACCTCAGTTGCCCTTGACCGATATACGCGAACGACGCTCCACAAAACTCCCGAGAACAATGTAGATATGATGTAAAAATAAATCTCCTTCAAATTTAAATCACTTCCATTAGATTAAGAATTGGAAAGAACCAGGCTAGATGAAGGAAGAACTCACCCGTGTGGTTCCAACGAGATCGACGTAGGTGGAAACGGATTCCCGATTCTTGATCGGGAGATCTCCAAAGCTCTGATCATCCCTCCTGACTTATCCTCTGGTTCTAAGCCTTCTTTATGAATAGGGGAGGCTACATCAAATTTTATGCAAAAAAAAAACAGACTACACGGCGTGTACTATTCGGTACACGACATGTAGTTTTCATTTTTTAACTGTTCTTTCCGCAACTTCTCGCCAACGGGGAACTGTTCATCTATAGAAATGAGGACACAATGTTTAATAACTATGTACCCCATGTGTACTATCGCATAGCTGTAAACCGCCATACAGTTTGCCTGCGGACTGAGTACATGACGTTTAAATATCCACTACATGGCGTGTGGTCTGTTTTTACACCCATCATCATCGACCGACATACACACCATGTGTACTCCTTCCACACGGCCAAAGTACACGGCGTGTGGAAAAGTACATGGTTTGTAGTGACAAATTTTAGGATTTTCTCCCATTTCCCTTATTTCTTTAAAAAACTTAAGGGAAAGAGAAAAGAAGAAACCCATACCAAAAGAATAAGAACCGGGTCCTTACAAACATCCCTCTTAAAGAAATTCATTCCCAAATTTCCCTTCCATGGGTGGTGAATAAATTGCTCAGAATAACTCTGGCCATTGAGCACTTACGTCTATCTCCAACTCCCAGGTTTCATCCTGCACTCGGCCATGCTGCCATATCACCCGTACGAGAGGAACTGACTATGCTCGGAGAACCTTAGTTCTCCTATCAACAATATGAATTGGATGATCCTCAAAGGATGTATCTATCAAAAGCTCAACCTCCTCTGACTGAAAGGCGTGAGATGGGTCTAAATGATAGTATCTCAATTGAGATACATGGAAGACGTCATGTATGGCCCCGTACCTCTGTGGTAACTGCAACCGATTGGGAACTAGCCCGACTCTCTCCAGAATCTCAAATGGCCCCACATACCTCGGTGAATGTTTATCCCAGCTGATGATCCGCCTATGTCCCAACCATGGTGAAACAGGCAAGAAAACCTGATCCCCAACCATCAACTCAAAGGGTCGTCTACGGTGATCAACATAAGTTTTCTGATGAGATTGCGCAGTAGCCATCTGCTTTTGAATCAACTGGACCTGCTCAGAATTCTCCTGCACGAGACGTGGTCCCAGTAAAGCTGACTCACCTGCCTCCAACCAGCACAAAGGTGATCAGCATTTCCAATCGTACAAATCCTTATATGGTTCCATATCAATAGTTTCCAAAAAAACTATTTTCATATGAAAATTACACTAGGGGTATATGCTTCTCACGAGAGCCCCCAAAGTCCAGAACGCATGCACACAGCATGTCATCAAGCACCTGTATAATACGATCTGACTGGACATCAGTCTATGGGTGGTATGTTGTACTCAGAAGTACCTATATACCCAGTTCCTTCTGAAGACACTGCCAAAAATGAGACGTAAAATGGGTGTCCCTATCGGAAATGATAGAACATGAGACCCCATGAAGACGTACGTTATCTCGGATATACAGCTTCCCAAGCTCATCAACACTGAAGGTCTCCGTGATCGGAAAAAATTGAGTTACCTTCGTGAGTCTGTACACAACAGCCCACACAGAATCATTACCTTGAGGTGACCTCAGCAATCCAGTCACGATGTCCCTCGCGATATCATCCCATTTCCACTCTGGAATTGGGAATACTGTAACAGTCCAGCTAGTCTCTGATGCTCTGCTTTGACCTGCTGATTGGTGGAACATCTCGTAACAAAACTAGCTAATTCTCTCTTCATACCCGGCCACCAGTACTGATGTCTCAAGTCACAGTACATCTTGGTAACTCTGGAATTAACTGCCCAATCAGAATCATGAAACTACCGCATCATCTTCTCGTGTATATCCCCTGGAACCCATAATTGTCCATGGAAACAAAATACCTCATCATCGCATATCGTCCAACCAAGAGGAGGGTCCTCACTCGCCAACGACTCCCATAGAACTAGGCCTTCTGAATCAGATATCTGTCTCATACACACTCTATCTATGAGGATAGAAGTCACACCTAAAGATGAAAGATAGGTTTTACCCTGACTATTGTGCACCTCCAAATGCATCTCAGAGAACAAAGCCATAACCTTCCACTCAGTGCTAGCCTCATGAACCGCTTGTGTCTGAGTCTTATTGCTCAGTGCATCAGCAACTGCATTACCCTTAACAGGTGTATAGGCAAGCTCAAAATTGAAGGAATGAAGGTATTCGACCTACCATCGCTGCCTCAGATTCAATTCACGTTGAGTAATGTTATACTTGAGACATTTTGGTCGGTGAGAACTACAAAATTCTCTCCCAAGAGATAATGTCTCCAATAGTGTAACGCATGAACAACTGCTACTAACTCGAGATGATGCGTTGCGTAATTCCTCTAATGTGGCCCCAACTGCTGAGACCCGTACACACCAAATCGATCACCCTGCATCAATACAGCTCTTATCCCAATACATGATGCATCATAGTAAACTCTATAACTCTTTCCCTACTATGGCAGTATCGAGATTGGTGTTTATGTTAAATTTCCATTTCGATCTTGAAAGGATGTCTTGAATATTCTGACCAAACGAACTTCACACCCTTATTAGTCAAACCCATCAAAGGCGCTGCTAAGAAGGAGAAGTCCTGGATGAAGTTCCTGTAGTAACCAGCCATCCCTAAGACACTCCGTATCAGAAACATTTTCTTAGGCTTCTCCCAGGAAACTACTGCTCTCACCTTCTTTTGGTCTTCTGCAACTCCTTCCTCTGAAATGATATCACCCAAGAAGTGAATCTGGTCTATCCAAAAGTGTCACTTTGAGTGTATAGAATATAGCCGATGATCTCTCAGTGCACTCAATACGATCTCAAGATGGGTGGCATGGCCGCGTTGTGTGTGATAGTACACCAGGATTTCATCCATGAATACTACCAGAAAACAATCCAGATAAGGATGAAACACACGATTCATCAGAGCCATGAAATCTTCTGGTGTGTTCGAGAGTTTGAACAGAATAACCAAGTATTCATATAGACCATACCTACTCCTGAAGGCTATGGGAGGTATATCAGATGGTCTAAAGTGCAACTTATGCTATCCTGATCTCAAGTAAATCATTGAGAACACTCATGCACCTCAATGCTGAAAAAAAGATCATCAATCCTTGGTAAGGGATATCAGTTCTTGACCGGAAACAGGTTCATCTTCTAATAATCCACACAGAGTCTGAGGGTACCATCCGCCTTCTTTGCAAAAAGGACAGGAGAACCCCAAGGAGAAGTATTGGGTTGGATAAAACCCTTTGATTGTAACTCCTCTAACTGTCTCTTGAGCTCCTATAACTCAGGTGTAAGCATCCTATAAGGAGAAATGGATAACGGTGCCACTCTGTGCACAATCTCAATAGATAAATCCAACTAACGCTTTAGAGGTAGACCAGAAAATTCATCCAGGAAGACTTCCCTAAAACGATCACCACTGGATGGAAGTCCTTATGACAAGTCCCCTGATCATCCAGATATAAACTCAAAATCCGGGTTGTGACTCCACCTCACACACGATGCTCTGGTCCAGCTCGACTTGCTTGAACATCCCACTCGCCATTGTATAGAAACTCTCTACCCTCTGGTGACATGAAATTCTCCCTGCGACGATAACAGTCTACAAAGTCTCGAAAGGGAACCAACCAGTCCATCCCGAGAATGACATCACAACTCGACATCTCCAAGACATAGAGGTTCCAAAGGAAGTGACACCCGTCAACCTAATTGGTGAAATCATTACACTGATGCACACTAGCCGTTCTAGTCCCCAACAGAGTGTCTAGTGTCATAAAATCTGAAAAAAGAAGAAAAATGATAGAGCCCTAGGCTCTCCACAACAGCCACATATACAAAGCTATGTGTAGCACCCTTATCGAAAAGCATTAATGATAAGACAGAAGATATTAGAATAGTACTTCTAATAGAAGATGGTCTGGGATCCTTCTTTTATTAGGACTGTTGCACTGCATATGCCTACCCAGTACCGCATCCCTACGACACAACATGGCTACCTTGTGCTGTCCCGCCCTGCTGCCTCTGAGATCCTGGTGTCTGGCTACGATGGCCACGACCACCATCTCTTCCTACACGCCCTGATGTATTCCAGATTCCCGACTGGTAAGAAGCGAATGGTCCTGCTCCTGCATGAGGAGTCTTCACAGAACCCCTCTCACTAACCACTGGTAGAAATGCCCTGCAAAAGAACTCTGGATGCCCCATCCTGCCGCAAGCTAAACATTCAACTAGGTAACGTGGACACTGCGATCTATTGCACCCCTCCTTACCACACTGGTAGCACATGACCTGGCCACCTGAAACATTATTCTTTCTAGTACTAAAACCATGATAGAAGTCCATCTTTCTCTTCCTCTTTCCATTAGAAATATTACCAGAAACTGGTGTTTTCCCTGGCCCACACCACTAGGTTCCTGCAGGTTCCACTCAGTAATCTGTGCCTTGTTCATGGTAGCATGTACATTTGGAAACCTGAAATCATTCACCAGTGTTAGGATGTCATATAGAAGACCATCCTCAATGTGCCTAGCCCTAAGTGTCTCATCATCCACTAGAACGGGTGCAAAACGCTTATGCTCGGTGAAATGAGCAGAATACTCCATCACTGACATAGTCCCCTAATGTATATTCATGAACTCTCAATATATATCTTCCCTCAGCAACTCTGGGAAGAATATTTTATAGAAAGATATTTGAAAATCATCCCATGCCATGTCTATGTGATGCTCCGACTGGGTGGTAACATCCCACTACCTCTTGGCAGAATCACGCAGCATATATGTCATGAGCTTGACCCTCTGCCCTGGAGGTGTCTTAAGATGCTCAAAAATAGTCTGCAATGAATCCTGCCAAGACTCTGTAGCATGTGGTCCACCATCCCCTAAAAACATAGGCGAATTCTGCTGCTGGAAGATTCGAGTCAGCTCAACGATACATTTGGCAGCCGGTGGTGCTCCCTAAATGGTTACCATGAACCGCATGAAGCCTTCACGAAATTGCGCATCCGCTCCTGTGCCCGGTATAACTATTGGCGCCACATCTGGCTCTGCTGGAGGATCCACTTGTAGCCCATGGCCTACCATCTATGGAGTATAATAGTTGCCGCTCTCTTGGAGAACAATGCTTGGTCGTCTTAGTGGCATGACTCTACAAGGTCAAACACACACCTTAGATCAGGATTATCAAAGACCAAGAACAAGGAGACTGAGATGGAATGATTTCAAAATTTAAAAAACCTGACTACACAACATGTATAAAACTACACTGCGGGTTCTCTCAATCCCTTCAGATGGGCGTGTACCCCAGCTTAAACTAGCCGTGTAACACCCCAAGCACACGACGTGTCTTCTAAATACATGACATGTACTTTAATATTTCTTCCCTGCCTGAGTCCTTCTGCAAGGATAATCCACATGACTCACTTTAACAAAACTAAACGGTGTGTAATACATCTATACAGTGTGTATGGGTTAATTTCTAGATTCCCATGTCGTTTGTGACACGACCGACTACTCAGCTGACAATACACGGCGTGGTCCACCAGCACACGACGTGTACACCACCCCGTTTCCCTGCCACATGGACAAGTCCACATGGTCTCCTACCGGTAAGTACTACAAGGCATGTCCCTCAGGTACATGGAGTGTTCAAGAAGAGGTAACACCGACCCATGTTTGTTAGCTACACAGTCAGGTACTTAGGCCAGACTACCCGACGTGTTCCACAGTGGACATGGAATGTATGTATCAAGGTCTCCTCCGTCCGTGTTGTAAGTTACACGGGCAGACTCCAGATCCACAATACATGGTGTGTACATCCGGTACACGACGTGTTTTTTCCAAAACAATCCCTACCATGTGTCCCCGACCACACGGTCTATGACACGGGAAGAGACTATGTAACGCCCCGACCCCAGTTACCTAGAGTCGGTGCATTATTATATAACATTGGCATGATCCCAAGAAAGATCAAATCTCGAAAGACCAATTAGTTTATTATCCTTGGAAACACTGGATATATTTATAATGTTTTACATTACATCATAAAAATGAAAATTACAACAACATAGTCTCCATATTCCACACTCTTATCCACTCATACTATACCTGTAGGTCATTCATAATTTACATCTTCACATACTGGGAAAAATAAAACATAGAAAAGGGGTGAGCTCAAATGCCCAGTAAGGATGACAATATAGCGGAAACATTCATAAATAATAATAAACATTTAAGGCAATGTATAACTAAAACAAAATCCTTTTAAACATGAACTTAAACATAGTATGGAAAAAATAAAATGAAATAATTCCATTTACTTATTCACATGGATATTCTACTAATAGAATAATCACATGCAATATCAATATCCACTTTCATAATAATGGAATGAATAATTCCAGACTATCATAACCACATAGCCAAGGCCTTGTGCTAAGACTACAAATAAGATTTTGTTAAGGCCTTGTGGCAAGACAATAGTTTGTCTCATGAGACCTACCGATGCATCAAGGATCTATAACGGGCTCCACCCATCACATATTAAGACCAATTCATTCCTCATATGGACATATTTAAACATAACATAAACATTCATATTAAAACTAGCATATGAAATCTCAATACTTTCTCGATATACCATGAATGGTATAAAAATAAGACATCCACAGTCAAACAAATCACAAAACGTTCAATACAATATAGAAGTTTTGTATCATAGTAAATCAACTTCAAATAAGCTTAAAATCCATCAAAGGATGTTGACATAGATGAAATCAAAACTATTTGAGAGAAATATACCTTTTTTGAAATCATTTAAAAGTCACATAATTATAAAATAAAACATTTACTTTGAATATTTTCTTATAATCTTTTAAGAGAAGCTTTTAAGATTTTATAATGGCGGAAAATAGCCACACCCGTCGTATAAGTTAAAAAAACATTCTTACCATAATATTGTCCAAAAGGTTAAAAAGGACCTTGTTTGGAAAATGACGAAAAGATTCCTTTGTAAACCACTTATAAAAGAAATAAAGGGTACACATGACTTTAACCCATATTCTAGTAAATAGTGAAAATGTATTGAAATACATTTTAAAGAAACATGGATGTGGATGATAAAGAAGTCCCAGTATATTATTACGTATAAACAACCTCGGATAATTAAGAGATTGCTAAATAAACCTTTAACTTGTACTTTTCCTTAGTTGGGGGTAGGTTAACCTCTTGTATAATGGTGAAATAATTTTTATTAAATTATAAAAGAATCATATAAATTATTATGTTATCATATATGATCTTTTAACATTTCTTTGTTAATAATATCTTAGTATTATCGTCGTTTCGGGTGTTAACTTACTCGTTTTCTTTTATATGTTTTGTTACGGAAGCCATGTTTGTCATGGATAGGTTGTATCTTATTAATATCCATAATTATATCAAGTCCTTAAATACTTTTAAATCATCAAATGATAATTATACTTGAATGGATACGATGGAGAATTAATCTCATCACGTTCATGGAGACGGTAGTCTGTACGTACGCACGAGCGACAATATCATTTTTTTGATATTAAAACAATATATAATTGGATGGTATAGAATATATAAAGAATAATTATAATGTTATATTTATTATTTACATTACTTACAAATCATTAATATACCCACCCAAATAATAATATATTGAATAACAATTACACCACGACGTGGAGACGGTAAGCCTTCCGTACGCACGTATGGTGACATGTCATTCAAAAGGATGGATAGAATACTGAATATGGTTGTACCATATTTATAATAACATTACAGTATATAGGAGATACTGGATTAATTATTTTATAATTGTAATAACAATTAAGGAAGAAGATGAAGAAGAAATAAATTTTAAAAAGGGTGGTGAAAACATTATCTCTTCTTCGTGTTCTTCCTTTTGATTTGATCAAAAGGGCTCCATAGGTTGGCTTTCTGATCAAAATAAGGCCTATAGGATGTAATGGGGGAAGTTGAGAGAGTATTTGGGAAGGGGTTGGCCTAAAAAAAGGCTTTTATGGTGTGAATTAATGAGAAGGGTGAGTTCCCTTTTATTAGAGGGGTGAGGGGCACCTTCGGAAAAGCAAGAAATATTATTTTATAATAAATACATATTCGGTTTCTAATGGCTCAAAGTGGATTATTTAAAGGTTAAGGTGGGGATGGGTTGAAAACCACCCAACCAATAGTATTTAGACAGGTTTAGGTCATTATATTAACCATATGTTTTAGTTCTAACTCTTAGTTAATTAGTTTGACACTTACCATGTCACTTTATATTTTTATATTATATTGTCAATAAACATACTATATACCTCCAAAAAACTCCCAAGTGGTCTATTAATGATACACCTATCATGATATAAGTCTCTTGGTAGAGCCTCATATTTTTATGAATTGAATATCAATTAATAATATAATATTTGCTTTAAAAACTCTTTTTTGTCAATTTTGATACTATTTGGAAAATTGATTTTTTGTGAAATCATAACAGAATTATTACTTCGAAAAAAGTTAATTAAATCATTCGTAATATGTCATATTAACCTATAAAATTTGTGTAATTCATAAAAGGTCTCAAATTTTATTTATTTGGGTATTTATAATATCAATTATTTTAATTTTTCACTGTTATGGTAATTACTGCATCATCATTGTGTCGTAAATAAATTATATTATTTAATGTCTAAAAATTATAAACAAAATATAATTATGTATGAAATCGTTTTATCATTCTAATTAATATTTATAATCTAATTTATCTTATGTGTAACCATATATTAAATTTTTTTAGTAAATAAACTTTGATTTTAACGCTTTTAACTATTCTTTGAATTAAATAATAATAAATGTCCTAATCTAATCCATGTGGACCTAAATAATAATATTTTATTCCTAAGGTTGTTTTTGGTCGAGATACACTTGTCCAATAGAATTAGGACATGTGTTAGGGTAATATTAATATCATTTTTACCCTTAATTATCCTATTTACCTTTATCCGTGGTAAATAAAAGAAAAAAGTTATTATTCACCAAGAATTATTTTAATCTCATTGAACCACATTTTACTCCTTGATATTAACCATGTCTCTCGGATTTTTGAAATTCCACTCATAGAAGTGGTAAAATTATGTTTTATGAAAAATTCAGTTTCTTAACTCCCACTTAGTGGTTTCACTATTCATAAAAATGATGTTTTTCAAAAAAACACCAAAAATTCACCCTAGGCTAATTTCGATATTTCGAATCCAAAAATGAAGTCCATTTTGAAAAATAAAATTTATAAATTTCAAGAAGTGTGTATTACTATTCATAACGGCTAGTTTGATTGGTTGTGGTGTGTTCGAACTTGATGTTGCGTACAACGCACACTATTGCATTATTCAAAGAGAAGCGTAAAGTAGAAGCCTGGGGTGTTACATTCTCCCCTCCTTCAAATAATTTCATCCTCTAAATTTCTAAAATACTACCACATGAAAAGACTCGGTGGTTCTTCATCACAAGTTCCTCAGGTTCCCACGATGCCTCTTCCATCTTATGGTTTCCCCACAAGACTTTTACCAGACGAGTCATCTGGTTTCTCAGTACTTGTTCTCTCATATCAAGAATCTTGACGGGCTCTATGTAATAAGGCAAATCGGGTTCTAGTTCTAATTCCTCATAGGTGAGTACATGCGTTTGGTCAGGCATATATTTCATGAATAGTGATACGTGGAACACATCGTGATATTTGGAGAGATTTGGCGCCATTGCCAAATGGTAAGCTACACCCCCAATTCATTCAAGAATTTCGAAAGGTCTGATGGACCTAGGACCCAATTTACCTTTCTTACCAAAACGTATGACTCCATTCCATGGAGATACCTTTAGGAAAACATGATCACCGACTTGAAATTCCAAATCCTTCCTTCGATTATTGTCATAGCTTGTCTTCCTACTTTGAGCTGCTTTGATATGGTTTTGAATTACCTTCACCTTTTCCATCGTTTCCTCCAACAGTTCTGGTCCTACAAGTTTTATTTCACCAATGTCATCCCAACAGGTTGGTGTGTGACATCTCTTTCCATATAATGCTTGCTATGGTGCCATATGAATACTCAAATGGAAGCTATTGTTATAGGAAAATTCTACCAAAGATAAATATTGATCCCACATACCCTGAAAGTCAGGTGAGAAAGATCACAACATGTCTTCTAAGGTTTGAATAGTATGTTCTGATTTTTCATCTTTTTGAGGGTGGTAGGCATTGCTCAAATGAAGTTCAATATCAAAGGATTTAGGAAGACTTTTCAAGAATCGTGAAGTAAAACGGGGATCACGACCAGAAACAATTGATAGGGGTACTCTATGAAGTCTCCCAACTTCATTAATATGTAGTATCCCAAGTTGTTCAAGTGGTAAATCTTCCCTTATAGCAAGAAAATGTGCTGACATGGTAAGATGATCAACAATGACACATATGGCATCTTTCCTTCTAGGAGTATTTGGTAGCCACATAACAAATTCCATTGTAATATTATCCCATTTCCACTCTGGTATGGGAATAGGTTACATGACTTCTCCAGGCTGTTGCCTTCCAGCTTTCACTTGTTGACAAACCATACATCTTGACACAAAATCCGCAATCTCCCTCTTCATTTTTCCCACCAAAAATGTTCGTTCAAATCTCTATACATTTTGGTGCTCCAAGGGTGTATAGAGAAATTGGAACTATGAGCATCATCCAGTAATTCCCTTTTTAGATCATGTATATCGGGAACACAAAGTCTCTTCCCAAATTTCAAAATTCCATCTTCATACACATAGTCTCTCAATATCCCATAATTCAAAACTTTAATCTTCTTTTGAAATTCTTCACCATCGGTTTGAGAACTCTTAATCCTTTCTAGTTAGGATGGTTTGGAAACCATTTGAAAAAGCATTGATGTTTCAACTTCCCTGGTTATTCCTATGTCCATCATCACTAGATCCATGAAAATTGGATCCCTTTCAATTCTCATATTGTTCAAAACTCCATAATCTTTTCTACACAAAGCATCTGCCACCTTTTTTTCCTTCCCCGGGTGGTAGTGTATCATGAAATCATAATCCTTGAGTAATTCAAGCCATTTCCTTTGCCTCATGTTGAGTTCTTTTTGTGAGAAAATATACTTTAAACTACTTGATCAGTATAAATATCACATTTTTCACCATAGAGGGAGTGCCTCCATATCTTCAAAGCAAAGATCAAAGATGCTAACTCGAGATCATGAGTATGATAGTTTTGTTCAGGAATTTTCAACTGTCATGATGCATAGGCAATAACCCTATCATTCTGCGTAAGGACACAACCAAGTCCTTTCTTCAATGCATCACTATAAATAACTGACCCATTATTCCCCGATGGAAGATTCAATATAGAAGCATTGACTAATCTTCGCTTCAGTTCTTCGAAACATTCTTCACACTCTTTTGTCCAAACAAATTTAACCCCTTTATGTGTGATCTTCGTTAATGGGTTAGCCAATCGGGAAAAATTCTGGACGAAACATCGATAGTAACCTTCCAAACCAATAAAACTTTGTACCTCAGTTATACTCGTAGGTTCTAGCCATTATTGGATTGAATTGGTCTTATAAGGATCAATAGAGATTCCATATTTAGAGACAATATGGCCATGAAAATAAATCAACTAAAGCCAGAATTCACACTTGCTAAACTTCCCATATAATTCATGTCTTCTCAGAGTCGTTAGGATAATGCCAATGTGATTTTCATGATCTTCATAGCTTTTAGAGTATACCAAGATATCATCAATAAATACCACCACAAATTCATCGAGATATTCCTTGAAAAATCCATTCATCAGATCTATGAATACAAAGGGTGCATTAGTCAATCCAAATAGCATTACTGTAAACTCGTAATGCCTGTTCCTTTTTCGAAATGCTTTCTTCGGAATGTCTTCCTTCTTCACACACAACTGATGGTATCTAGATTGAAGGTCAATCTTTGAAAAGTATTGGTCTCCATGCAGTTCGTCAAATAAATCATCAATGCGAGGTAGCGGATACTTGTTCTTTATTGTTATAGCATTGATCTCCCTGTAGTTAATACATAACATCATAGATCCATCTTTCTTTTTAACAAAATGAGAAGGGGTTCCCCATAGAGAAACACTACGGCAAATAAATCCCTAATTACTCAATTACTCTAGTTGTTTCTTTAGTTCAACTAATTCTATTGTGTCCATTCTATAAGGGGTCTTCTATATAGGTCTTGATCTAGGAATTAAATCAATGGAAAACTCAACTTCTCATTCTGGAGGATGTACATGTAAATCTTCCAAAAACACATCTACATATTCTTTCACAACAGGTACATCCTCTATTTGAAAATCTATTTCCTCACCCACAGTCATTTCATTCTCTTCCTCCCCGATAATTGAATTTAGTTGAGCTACCGGGGGTTGATATAGATAAGAATTAGGTGGTGAAGATTCTGTTATAAAGATAAGGTGTTCCTTATCATCATCATCAAAAACCGTAACCTTCTTATTCTTACAATAAATCTTTGCATCATAGTCATAAATCCAATCCATACCGAGGATTATATCAAACTCAATCATAGGTATGATGATGAGATCAGCAGATAAAGAACATTTATGTGCTATAATGGGGACTGATTCAGAAAAATTTGTTGCAATGATATTTCCTTAGGAGTTTTAACTGACAACTCCCTTGTTAAATCAAATTATAAATATCTAATTTTCTTAGAAAACAGTATTGATATGAAACAATGCAATGATCCAGAATCAAATAAAGAAATTGCTAAACTTGAGGAAACAATTAAATTAACTGCCACCCCATCTTTCGGAGCTTTTACCTCAGCAGTATTGATAGCATAAGCTTGGTCTTGATCCCTTGTCATTTTCTGAGGTATGTTCTCTTGATTATTAGGACATTCATTTGCATAATGTCCCATCTCCTTGTAATTGTAGCACTGGACATCGATAGCTTCCTTCTTCCCCTTGCAATCACAAGCCTGGTGGCCTTTTACACCAAACTTGTAACAGACTCCCGTTCATTTATGAATGTATCAGGGTTTTTCTTCGCAAATTTACTACAGGTTGGATATTAAGATTTTCATTTATTCCCTTTATTTCTATTCCCATATTGATCAGCAGATCTCTTCTTCTCTTACATTGCGTTAAATTCATATGACTTAGAGAATTCTTTCTCTATCTTGATAGCAAATGAGACAATGTCTTCGTACGATGAGAAGGATTGTGAGACTAATTCTCGATGGAGAAATGGTTTTAACCCATAAAAGAAACGATCAATATTATATCTTGGGTTACGTATATAATCTAAAGCATACCTTGCTAACCTTGTAAAGTTAGCCTCATACTTTGCGACATTCTCATTCTCCTTTTTTCTCAGACTCAGAAATTTTCTTTACATATCTGCTCGATGGTCATGAGGACAGTATTTTTCTAAAAATAGATATTTGGACTCCCTCCATTTCATATTTGATACTTCATCATCTTCCTTAGTGTTTTTAATCAATGACCACCATTGATCAACATCTCCAGTTAGGCGGTAAACTGTCACGATAATTTTTTCCCTTTCACTAATTCCCAAAGCCTGAAATATTTTCTCTAGGGAACTTATCCATTGCTCATCTAATAATGGATTTTTACTCCCATTTAATGTTGGTGGTTGATGGCTCATTAAGCGATCTAATATTGATCCTCCACACAATGGATCAGGGTGCTCCATACGGGTAAGGTTATTATTCATAACCTGGGTGAGTTGTCCCAGTATGGTGATTAGTGGATCAGCACCAGTTTCATCACTAGCTCCACCATAATTATCTTGAGCATGAGGGAAATCTCTACATGGAGTGCGTGCATTGATATAGTTTACATTTCTTCCACTAGGTTCCAATTCTAAATAATTGCATAAACTAGATCAGTTTATGAATCAAAATACATAATTTCATACTTATAAAACACTTAACATAAATTGAACTATTTATGGATATAATCCATAATCATAAAAAAGTTTTCTTTGAGTAATTATAAACTCATAAACCCTTCATAATGATTTGTAAAGAAAATGAGAGTTATCCTAAGCATATCCCCCGGGAGTGTCGTAACCAAGAGTGCAGCAAGGCCCGTTTTCATGCACCAGTTCCCGTTCGAGTCCATATCAAAGCGGTGTTTTTTGGGTTTTACCTCTAGATACATCTGTGCCAGAGCCGCCTCTACCTTCTTGTATCCAGACCGGGATGTATTTCTCAGAAAACTCACAAAATCTCTACAATACCAAAATTCTAGGAAGTTCTTCTATACTAATCCTCAAAGTCCATATTAGGTCTATGTGCTCTAATCAGAGTTTATCTAAATATATCTTCCAAGGTCTATACTAAACTTCCTCTAATACCAACTGTAACGCCCCGACCCCAGTTACCCAGAGTTGGTGCATTATTAAATAACATTGGCATGATCCCAAGAAAGATCAAATCTCAAAAGACTGATTAGTTTAGTAGCCTTGTAAACACTAGATATATTCATAATGTTTTACATTACATCATAAAAATGAAAACTACAACAACATAGTCTCCATAGTCCACACTCTTATCCCATCATACTATCCCGGAAGGTCATTCATAATTTACTTCTTCACATCCTGGGAAAAATAAAACATAGAAAAGGGGTGAGCTCAAATGCCATGTAAGGATAACAGTATAGCGGAAACTTTCATAAAAAAAGAATAAACATTTAAGGCAATGTATAACTAAAAAAAAGCCTTTTAAACATTAACTTCAACATAGTATGGAAAAAATAAAATGAAATAATTCCATTTACTTATTCACATGGATATTCAACTAATTGAATAATCACATGCAATATCAATAACCACTTTAATAATGATGGAATGCATAATGCAAGACTATCATAACTACATAGCCAAGGCCTCGTGCCAAGACTACAAATAAGATTATGTCAAGGCCTTGTTCCAAGAAACTATTTTGTCTCATGAGACCTACTGATGCATCGAGGATCTATAGCGGGCTCCACCCATCACATATTAAGCCCAATGCATTCCTCATATGAACAGGTTTAAACATAACTTAAACATTCGTATTAAAACTAGCATACGAAATGTCAATACATTCTCCATAAACCATGAATGGTAAAAAAATAACACATCCACAGTCAAAAAAATCACAAAACCTTTAATACAATATAGATGTTTTGTATCCTAATAAATCAACTTCAAATAAGCTTAAAATCCATCAAAAGATGTTGATATAGATGAAATCAAAATTATTTGAGAGAAATATCACTTTTTTTTAAATCATTTAAAAGTCACATATTTATAAAATAAAACATTTACTTTGAAAATTTTCTTATAATCTTGTAAGTGAAGATTTGAAGATTTTATAATGGCGGAAAATAACTGGACCCTCCAAATAAGTTAAAAAACATTCTTACCTTAATTCTGTCGAAAAGGTTAAAAATGATCTTATTTGGAAAATGACGAAAATATTCCTTTATAAATCACTTATAAAAGTCAACAAGGGTATAAATGACTTTAACCCATATTCTAGTAAATAGTAAAAATGATTTCAAATACATTTTTAAGAAACATGGATGTGGATGATAAAGAAGTCCCAGTAGATTATTACGTATAAAAAACCTCGGATAATGAAGAGTTTGCGAAATAAACCCTTAACTTGTACTTTCCATTGGTTGGGGAAGGTTAAAATATTGTATAATGGGGAAATAATTGTTATAAATTATACAAGAATCATATAAATTATTATGTTATCATATATGATCTTTTAACATTGCTTTGTTAATAATATCATAGTATTATCGTCATTTCGGGTGTTAACTTACTCGTTTTATTTTATATGTTTTGTTAAGTAAGCAATGTTTGTTATGGATAAGTAGTATATTATTCATATCAAGAATGATATCAAATACTTAAATATTTTTAAATCGTCAAATGATAATTAAACTTGAAGGGATACGATGGAGAATGAATCTCATCGCGCCCGTGGAGGCGGTAGTCCGTACGTACGCACGGGCGACAATATCATTCTTTTGATATTAAAATAATATATAATTGGATGGTATATCATATATACAGAATCATTATCATGTTAAATTTATTATTTACATGAATTAAAAATCATTATTATACCCATCCAAATAATAATATATTTAATAACAATTACAGCACGGTGTGGAGACGATAAGTCGTAAGTATGCACTAATGGTGACATGTAATTCAAAAGATGGATAGAATACTGAATATGGTTGTACCATATTTATAATAATATTACATTATATAGGAGATACTGTATTCATTATTTTAGAATAGTAATAACAAAGAAAGAAGAAGTTGAAGAAGAAATGAATTTGAAAAGGGGTGGTGAAAACATTACCCCTTCTTCGGGTTCTTCCTTTTGATTTGATCAAAATGGCTCCTTAGGTTGGATTTATGATCAAAATAAGGCCTCTAGGTTGTATTTAGGGAAGTTGAGAGAGTATTTGGGCAGGGTTTGGCCGATCCAAAAGGCTTTGATGGTGTGAATTAATGGGAAGGGCGAGTTCCCATTTATAAGATGGGTGAGGGGCACCTTTGGAAATGCTAGAAATATTATTTTATAATAAATTCATATTCGGTTTATAATGGCTCCAAAGTGGATTATTTAAAGTCTAATGTGGTGACGGGTCAAAAACCACTCAACCAATAGAATTTAGACAGGTTTGGGTCATTATATTAACCTTATCTTTTAGTTTTAACTCTTAGTTAATTAGTTTGACACTTTCCATGTCACTTTGTACTTTTGTATTATATAGTTAATAAACATACTATATACCACCAACCGACCCCCAAGTGGTCCATTAATGATACACCTATCATGATATAAGTTTGTTGACTGAACCTTCGATTTTTAGGAATTGAATATCAATTAATACTTTAATATATTTTTTAAAAACTCTTTTCTGTCAATTTTGACTCTATTTGGAAAATTGATTTTTGTGAAAATCATAACAGAATGATTACTTCGAACAATGCTAATTAAATCATTCCTAACATGTCATATTAACCTAAAAAATTAGTTTAATTCATAAAAAGTATCAAAGTATATTTATTTGGGTATTTATAATATCAATTATTTTAATTGTTTAATATTATGGTAATTACTACATCATCAATGTGTCATAAATAAATTAGATTATTTAATGTCTAAAAATTAGAAATAAACTATCTTTATGTAGGGAATCTTTTTAGATTTCTAATTAATATTTATAATCCAATTTATCTTATGTTTATCCTTATATTAAAATTTTTAGTAAATAAACATTGATTTTATCTATTTTAACTCTTATTTTAATTAAATAATAATAAATGCCCTAATCTAATCCAAGTAAACCTAAATGGTAATATTTTCTTCATAAGGTTGTTTTTGGTCGAGATACACTTGTCCAATATAATTATGACATGTGTTAAGGTAATATTAATATCATTTTTACCCTTAATTACCCTATTTACTTTTATCCGTGGTAAATAAAAGTAAAAAGTAAATATTCACCAAAAAATATTTTCATCTCATTGAACCACATTTTACTACTTGATATTAACCGTGTCACTCGGATGTTCAAAATTACACTCATAGAAGCGGTAAAATTAAGTTTTATGAAAAATTCCGTTTTTAACTACCACTTAGTGGTTTCACTATTCATAAAAAAAGAAGTTTTTCAGAAAAATACCAAAAATTCACCATAGGCTAATTTTGATATTCCGAATCCAAAAATGAAGTACATTTTGAAAAATAAAATTTATAAATTTCAAAAAGTGGGTATTACTATTCATAACAGCTAGTTTGATTGTTTTTGGTGTGTTAGAACTCAATGTTGTGTACAACACACACTTTTCCATTATTCAAAGAGATGCGTACCGTAGAAGTTTGGGGTGTTACAGACTACACGGCGTGTACTGAGGGTACACGGTGTGTACTCAAAAAGTTTTCATTTCTTCCCGAACACAATAACGCATGGCGTGTGTCCATAGAACTTCACGGCATGTATCATGGGTTTCCCGGGCAGTAAGCTTCATTAACTTCTACAGAATCTGGAAAATACAAAAAAAAACGCCTAAGTGACAAGTTACGATACATGAGGGTCCATACTCAATGCGAATCAATGCTTGGAATCATATACATGTTTATCTACAAGTAAACAAGTCAATGATCCACCAAATTCTGGTCATTGAGGGCCCATACCCCCCAAAAACCAGAGTTTTGTGTCCATCCCATCAACAGGATCACACAAAAATAACCTATCACATAGTAGGTATTAATCAAAGAAGCTATCACTACAGCAGGATTTTCTAGCACAAAAACTATCACAACAACATGCAATTTTTAATCCGCCTACATGGCATGGAACTATGCATGGAATGTGATTCCTAGCATTTTCCTAAATGATGCATTAGATGGAATACCCTCATCTCATCGGGTTGCAACTAAATAGAACACATAAAAAACATATAAACAATATAATCAAAAGTGCGTCACCCCACGGTAAAAATCAGATCAACTGTAAATTGAAAAATCAATAAAATTACAACACGTGGTAAATTGGATTTTCCCTGTACATGGTTTAGCTACTCCCGGGAAAAAATTAATACCAACTACCATTTCCAACTTATCCCTGACTAAGGATCCAAATAGTAAGTCAAAGAAAGATAAGACCTTTGATACCACATTGTAACGTCCCGGATCTGGGTACCACTCCATGGGTGCCATGAACCCGGTTTTCCACGTGGCCTCAAGTGCATATCCCTAAACGCCACAGGCTGCCGACTAGCAGCATGGCCCAGGACTGATAGTGGGGAAACTATGCCCTCATTTTTCATAGTGTAGTGTAGTGGAATACAAGAACAAACATACAACAACAGCGGAATAAGTAGAACATACATAACTGAAATGAACAACTACAGTAAAAAGAACCAGCAGTCATATATATATGTATGTCAAGATGCTACATGTCACTATTCTAAAAAAACAGCCAGAACATGTTACACATCAGTACAATACGATTCAATGGAAAGTACAGGTATTATAAAACAAAACAGAACAGCTAGCAGCATCGCGAGCCTGAGATCGGTCCCATGCTCCCCTACACCTCAGCAGCACTCTTATACCTGTATAGGGACCCATGCCCTTTTCCATACCTATAGAAATATAGTCTGTTTGGGTCGAAGACATGAATCCAATAGGGTGTGAGAAATGAATACCAGTAGGCACCCACCAAAGATTTGTGCACAAATGTTAGTGTAAATGTGCAACAGTAGTGTCCAGTAGTAAATGCAATAAACTAAGAATTACTCAAAAGTAACTAACATTACCCGTTATATTTCCATTTTAATATTCATTCAATCATTCAATAGCAGGAAAACACCACAGTGTATTTCTATGTAAACAATCAGTGTCCTCAAGCACATAAACCCTTACCCTCATGTAAAGAGAATCTAATCCCACAGAAATCTCTCAAAAGTCATATCGAATAATGTCCACATGCTTACAAGGTTTCACCCACATTCACAGAATCTACTACCCACAGGCATGAAAGATGTTTCCCTTAGGCTGAACAGAGCACTACCCAGAGGCTAAACACAACACTACCCTTAGGATAAACATGTAACATGGCAATTTCCAACATATAAACAAAAAATTATATACAATTCCTCTCAAGGAAATTTAAGACATGCTAAAATCATTGTATACCCTCGGGTATCCTAGCCAAACTGCTAAACTGAGGAATGAACCCTAGGGGTGGCCCTGGATCCAATCAGGGATCCCAAACAGTAGTTGTACATGTAAATTAAACTATCTATGCAATTATAGGTATTTAATTATGCAATGCCTCTACCATAAGACACCCCATTCATGGGAACATATCACAAGAGTACAAAAATTCACCACAACAGTTGAAAATAAGCACTAGTCCACCTACCTTAATTGCCCCTGACCGATATACGTGAATGACGCTCCTCGAAACGCCTGAGAACGATGTAGATCTAAGGTAAAAAAGAAATCTCATTCCAACATAAATAACTTCCCATAGAAGAATAATTGGCAAGAATTACGCATGGAGAAGGAAGAACTCACCTGTGCGGTTCCAACGAGATCGATGGAGGCGGAAATGGATTTCCGGTGCTTGAACAGGTGATCTCCAATGCTTTGGCCGTCCCTCCTGACTTCTCCTCCAGTTCTAATCCTTCCCTATGAATAGGGGAGGCTACTTCCCATTTTAAGAAAAAAAATAGACTACACAGCATGTACTATTGGGTAACAGGCATGTAGTTTTTCATTTTTTAACTATTGCTTCGGCGGCTTCTTGCCAGCGAGGAATTGTTCATCTATCGACATTAAGACACGACGTGTAATACTTGAGAACATGGCGTGTAATGTCGCCTAGCTGGCCACTGCCTTACTATTTTCCTGCCGACTGGCTACACTGCGTGTAAATACCCACTACCCGGCGTGTTGTCGGTTTTTACACATATCATCGTCGACCAGCCTACATGCCATGTGTACTCCTTCCACATGGCCAAAGTACACGACATGTGGAAAATGACAGGGCATGTAGTCAAAAAATTTAGGACTTTCTCCCATTTTCCTTATTTCCACAAAAACACTGAATGAAAAGTGAAAAGAAGAAATCCAAACCTTAAGAACAAGAACCAGGTTCTTACATTAGTCATGAAAAATATATAACCGTATCATGATTTTCACAAAACTAATCAAAACGAATCATATAATTCCTCTAGAATCTATTTTCAACAATCACAATTTTCCAAATAACACATTAATATAATTACCATAATATCAATGATGGTGTGAACGAAATATTGACATTAATTCTAACAATGTAAGTGTCTATGGGTTATGCGGGAAAGAAAATACTCATAAATGCCTACCTCAGTGGTGAGTGACCATGATTAAACTCTGACATGAAGGTAGAAAAATCCCTTGTGGACTAACTTTGCATGCTGAATAGTGATAAAATCACATGACACCCAATCTGATATAGTATTCGTATTTATCCAAATTATATTAAACCACCACAATAGAAATAAGGAAAAACTGAATAAATAAATAATTAATTAATTAAAAAAAAGAATAAATAATTAAATAAATAAACGAGTATACAAATAAAGGAAAAAATAGATAAAGAAAAAATCAATAAATAAATAAACAAAAGAATAAATGAAGGAAAGAATGAATGAATGAATAAATAAATAAAGAAACAAATAGAAAAGTGAAAAACATTCTGGTTGAGGAGGAAGTTTTCGGCAAGGAGGGACGCAGCCACTCCATGACAAGGTAGAGGTGACAAGAAAGGGGTTTGGATCCCCAAAAATGGCTTGGTTAGAGGGAGACACAATGGTGAGGTCGGCTGGATTGCAAAGGATGGACGATGGCGGTTGTGCAATGATATAAGAGACACTGCTGGCTAGGAGAAGGTCGGAGGGGTGTCTTTTTGGAAGGAGGTTGGGCTTGGCTGGAAGAATAGAGGCGCGAGGGGGATGAGGGTATTGCCGGCGTGATGCTAGGTGAGCATGACCTGGGTATGTAGGGTCGCTTCCTGTGTGGAAGCTGCGAGGGTGGTGTCCGGGAAGACCAATGTCATGGGTGAGATGTGTAGGAGGGCCTGTGCAGTTGGGGCGAGTGAGCCATGTTGATAGGGAAGGGGGTGAGGTTTCTCACCGAGTGCGTAGAGAGAGAGGTAAGAGGCGGCGAGGCTGAGGGCCTAGGTGCGGATAGTGGAGCGACATGAGGGTGGGGTATTCCAGGAGGGTGAGGCGAAGCTGGCCGGGGTGCTGCACAGGGATCCAGGGGGTGATGGATCGGGATGTGAAAGGTGGGAAGAGGAGAGGGTCTTGGGTGTGGCACATGACAAAATTAAGGGGGATTGGGGTATTTCTTGGTTTAGGGTTAGTTTATATTTGTTTTCATTTATCACAATAATACTAATGATGAAATTAGAAATAAAAATAATTAAAATAGCCATAAAAAATAAAAAAAATTAATAATATAAATAACATAGACAATAATGAAATAATAATAATTATAATAAAAAAACTTTAGCAATAATAATAATATAAATAATGATAATATAAATCCAAAATAATAATAATAAAATAACAATAACAATAATATTATTATTTTTAATAATTTTTTTAAAGATAATCCATTTAATTAACTAATTCTGAAAACTGGGTAATTGAGCACCCATCACACGATTTAAAAAAATGCACATGCAAATTACGCCCCTCAACACAGTCTACTCGGGCACCTGCACAATATCCTGGGGAGACCGCGTGGTTACCGCTAACCATATGATGCCCGTTCATGGGTCTAAAACATAATAAAAATATTAAACGTTTGAAATCTTGAACCCAGACCTAGCCCGATCCTTGACTCGAGAACACAATGCCCAGAGATAATAAAAGTATAAATAAATTAAAACATTGTGGTGTGACAATTGGATACATCCCATGTACCCTATTTTATTATGTATTTGGTATAAAAACCATGTAGATTCATATATTTAGTTTGGGGATTTAACCTATGTACCCTTTTACATTTAGGCTATAATATACAACCCATGTACCGTCATGTTTTCAAGCATGGCCTATAACCCATGCACCCATTGAGCTCATATATAACATATTGCTACCCAATGTGTTGGAGGGGATATGGGACCCACCCTGCACATAATAACTAATACATACATGTTCCACAACATTATAAATCATATATAATAACCCATAAAATAATATTAGATCTATAAAACTCAAATAATAATCAATGAAAGGGAATTTCTATCATTAACATTGCATCACATAATAACCTATGGAAAATAGATATGTTTCATGATCATTTTCTCAAAGAATTACCCATGAAATGATGTTTTTTTAAAAATCATAAAATAGGTGTTGTAACACCCGAGATTTTTATGAGTAATATTTTGTTTATATGTTATATATATATCATCAAAGGAATCTTTCACTACACACTAGCTTGACTTACTTTACACGCAATCGCGACCTTCCTCGATAGCTTGCATTGTACGCAATACCGAGTTTCACTAAACAATGATATGCTATTAAAATATAATTAAAACTAGCTATTATGAATAGTAATAACCACTTTTTGAAAATTTATAAATTTTATTTTTCAAAATGGACATCATTTTTTGTTTCGGAATACCGAAATTAGCCTAGGGTGAAATTTTGGTATTTTTCTGAAAACTTTCAATTTTTTATGAATAGTGAAACCACTAAGTGGTATGTTAAAAACTGAATTTTGCATAAAACATAATTTTACCACTTCTGTGAATGGAATTTAGAAAATCTGTGGTTGATATTAGTATGTAAAATGTGGTTCAATGAGATAAAAATAATTTTTGGTGAATAGTAACTTTTTACTTTTTTTTACCGCGGTTAATAGTAAATATGGTAACTAAGGGTAAATATGATATTACTATTACCCTAACACATGTCCTAATTCTATTGGATAAGTATAATTCGACCAAAAACAAATTTATGAATATAATATGACCATTTAGGTCCACTTGGATTAGATTATGACATTTAATATTATTTTATTTAATGAATAGTTAAAATAGTTAAAATCAAAGTTTAATAACTAAAACATTTTTAATATGGGGTTATACATAATATAAATTCGACTATAAATATTAATGAGAAAGATAAAAATATTTCCTACATTATGATATTTTATTTATAAATTTTAGACATTCAATAAATTAATTTATTTATGACACAACGATGATGCAGTAATTACCCTTTTAAGGGAATGTTAACATAATTGATGTTATAAATGCTCAAATAAATGTAATTTGAGACTTTTTATGAATTAAAAATATTTTCTAGGTTACTATGATATATTAGTGTTGATTTAATCAACTTGGGATGAACATATAATTCTGTTATAACTTTCACAAAAATCATATATCAAATACCGTCAAAATTGACACAAAATAGTTTTTAAATCAAATATTATATTATTAATTGTTATTTTATTCCTAAAAATATAAGGTTCTGCCAAATGACTTAGATAAAGATATATATATTAATAATAAACAACTTGGGGTTCGTTTGGCATGTTGTAGTAAGTGTATTAACAATATAGTGTAAGAAAACAAAAAGTCACGGTAAAAGTTAAATTATTTAACATAGAGTTAAATCTAATTGATAAGGTTAAAATAATAACCTAAACTTGTCTAAATCCTATTGGTTGGTAGGATTTTGACCCATACCCACTTTACCTTCGAAATAATACCCTTTGGAACCATTATAAACCGATTTTGACTTTAATATAAAATAATATTTTGAGATATTCCTAAGGTGCCCCTCTCCTCCCTTATAAAAGAGAACATCCTCCCCCTCCTCCGCACACCAATTTGAGCACTCAATCTCGGCCAACCCCTGAAAAAATCCCTTCTCCACTTCCCTAGAATAATCATAGAGGACTTGGTCTTCTTCAAAGACCAATCTTAGTTCCCTAAGTGGAGGATTCAAAGAGGCGTTTCAAAGATGAGGTAATATCCATTACCGATCTTTTCAATTTCTTTCTTCTTCAACTTCTTCTTCTTTAGTTGTTTCATGATAAAGTAATAACATAAGTATTACTTACATACTGATATTTTATTATAAATATGAAACAAACCTAATTCACCTTCTATCCATCCTACGGAAAAATGAAATCACCGCGCGTGCGTACGTACGGAATACCGTCTCCACGCCGTGGTGTAATCTATTTTCCACCGTCACCTTACAAGGACGGGTATAATGGTGTAATGAGTAACTATATATGATTATTATAATGTGATATTGATACTGAAATTGTATAAATACACTTAAATACAATTCCACGATCATGGGAACAATATCATCGCTCGTGCGTACGTATGGAATACCGTCTCCATGATGTGATGCGACTCGTTCTACATGATCATCATTACATAGTAATTATATAAATGAATTGAATGAATAAATATTATATATGTTACACTAATACCATTCTGGATATAAGATATCTATAACGTTAAAAGAAGAATAAGAATTTATTCGGCAAAACACACATAAGAACAAAAGGCAATAAAGACCCGAGTAACAAGTAACAATGAAATATTACTAATAAGAAGCTAAGAATATGACCATATATGATATCATATCAATATGTATGATTCTGGAATAAGTCAATAACATTATTTAAACCATTATACAAGAGCTTCGGACACGTACAAAGCAAATCGGACCTATGGTAAGGGAAATATCACAATCTCATTTTTATCTGAGATTGTTTATAATTTACTATTTACTGGGGTGTATTTTATCATCCACATCCATGCTTCCTAAATATGTAATATTATTTCCATTCTCCTAAAATTTTTTAAATCCTATTTTACCCTTCGGTGAGTTTTTAGTAAAATATATGAAAGGAATCTTTTGTCGTTTTTCGTACGAGGTACTTTTTTGACTTTTCCGACAAAAGTACGAAGAATGTTTTTTTAAATTATACGGCAAGAATGGATTTTTAAAACATTATTTCCAAGAATCATCCATTATAAGTTTTCAAGTTTATTTTTAATCAACTTATTTTAGTTTATAATTGTATGACATGTTAGGAAAAGAAAAGGGTTTTGAAGTAGAAAGGATATTTTCCTCAAGAACGGAGTTCAAATGTTTTATCCAAATTATTTTCCATCTTAGATAATATAGGGTTATGTTTTTATCCCTATTATTACATTGATTTGATTATGTTTTGAGGGAATTATTTTTATGAAGTCATTTACCTTATATGATTTGTTTTATGATTTCATGATGTTTCAAGAATCCCATTTTTGTTACATGTGTTATGTGATGATGTATGATTTATGATTATGTGGCACACATAAGAAAGGATTCATTATAAGATGGGTGGGACCTATATCTCCCTCCAATGCATTGGGTAAAGATTTATATCTCATGAGATAGACATGGCTGGAATAGAAGGCTATTTCGGTTCAGTGATACAGGACTGAAACGAGGAGTGAACTCGGTTCAGAAATGGACTTTGTCTTCTAAGATAGTCTTGGAAATGAGTCATGACTAACAAGAAATGATTTTACATGATTACATGTGCATGACACAAAGTTTCAAGTTTTATGTTATGATTATGGGGATCTCATTTTCACTTCTATGATTTATTCCATATTAACATATTATGATCTCTTTTGCAGGTTATGATTTTCAAAAAGATATGATATGATTTTTATTTCCTTTATTTTCCCTTGCTGAGCATTTGAGCTCACCTTTTTTGTATGTTTTCTTTTCCCCAGGTCAGGAAGATGGATATTAAGTAGAATATGCTAAAAGGGACCCTAGATATGATGAAATAAATGGGAGACGCTGTAGAAGATTTATGAACCAGTTGTTTATGTTTCCCAGTTTCTAAAGACACTATACTTATATGGTCCTTTGTGGTTTTGTCATATGTTGTAATAAGTGTGCTTCAATTTTGATGTATTAACAATGTATGTAAAGTATGGGTCATTATAGTTGGTATCAGAGGAAAGTTATAGTCAACCTTTGGAAACTAGGATGTGAAAGCCTTAGTAAGAACCCTAAGGATAAGTCTAAGCATAGAACACAATCTTAGTGTTTTAGAAATGGACATGAATAACCTATGATAAGACCTTAAGCGTGAAAATTTTATTCTTGAATTATGTGGTTTTCCTATTATAATTAGTGTTGCTCACACTATTCTTCTTGGTTTTAGTCAATGGCTGGAACCCAAAGGAACCGTGTTAATTTGGAATGCGATGGGTAATGCAACGATTGTCCCCCTGAGCAACCAAACGACATGGGAGCTGGAATGCAAAATCTTGTAGCCATGATCACACAACTTTTTCAAGCTATGAATCATGCAGGACTTCCAAACGAGCAAAGGAAGGAGCAAAATTCTGTTGAATCCTTCATGAGGCAGTGTCCACCTTCATTCAGCGGGTCTACTGATCCATTAGTTGCTGAACAATGGATTAGTACTACTGAAAATATATTTTTAGTTCTTCAATGTTCTGAACATGATAAAGTCATCCTAGCAGTGTATCGTTTGGAAGGAGATGCTGATCAATGGTGGAATCTTATCAAGAATACTAGGCAAAGGGATGAAATTGAGTCCATGGAATGGGACGAGTTCAAGAACTAATTTTTCAATAAGTACTTCCCTCGTATTCTCCGCACAAAGATGGAGAAAGAGTTTCTTGAACTGAAGTAAAGGGATGATGAATCTGTTGGTACCTATGAATCAAATTCTACAAGACTTGCAAGGTACGCTTCTGGTATTATTATCTAACCTGAGAGTAAGATCGATCGATTCTTTAGTGGCTTAAAACCAAGTCTTTGAAGGGCGTTAGCCATAAGGGACTTCAATAGATATGGGGAAATCGTTCGATGTGCTCTCAAAGTCGAGATAGAGACTGGAGTAACCCATCAGTCATATGGGTTTGATAAGAAGAGGGAAATGGAATTCAAAGGAAAATCTAAAGAGCACACTGAAAAGAAGATGAGCTTTCCCTTATGCACAAAGTGTGGAAAGAAACATGGAGGGATTTTCCTTAAAGGGACAAGTAAATGTTTCAAATGTGGAAAGAAAGGTCATCGGGCATTTGAATGCCGCGATAATGGGAAGAAGATGTCTAATGATGCAAACAAAGGAAGGGATACACAAAATGAACCTACTACACTTCAATGTTTCAAGTGCATGGAGATGGTGAATTATGCCGATCAATGCCCAAATCCAAGGGTTGATGATGATGGTTGACGTCAACAAACTCTTAAGGCTAAAGACAAAGGAAAGTCACATGCAATTTCTATCAGCGATGTGGAGTACGATAACGAAGTGGTGAAAGGTACACTTACCATCCACTCTAAAGTAGCAAATGTTTTATTTGATTCTGGATCCACCCACTCTTTTATTTCTGAAGAATTTTCTAAGGGTATCACCGTATTACCTCAACAATTAGATGTTGAGTTAGCTGTGACAACACCTAATGGCACATCAATCGTATCAAAAGTTTATAATTCTTCTCCAATTGATGTTTGTGGGAAAGTGCTTCCTGCAAATATTGTGATCCTTCCTTTAGTGGAATTCGATGTGATTCTTGGAATGGATTGGATTTCTTTATACAGAGCTCATATCAATTGCCAAAGAAGGGAAGTCACATTTCATATTCTAGATCAATCTATGATCGTCTATCAATGCAAGGATGAACAGAACCTTCCAGTGGAAATTTCTTCCATTTTATGGGTATTGATTCCACTAAATGAAGGTTATTTATCTCAAATGGTTGGTGAGAAACTCGTGATTAAGAATATTCCCATTGTACGGGAGTTCGATGATGTCTTTTCGGAGGAATTACCGGGTCTTCCACCAAATCGTGAAGTTGAGTTTTCAATAGAACTCGTACCGGGTGCTTTGCCTATTTCAAAGACACCTTATAGAATGACCCAAATTGAGTTGCAGGAATTGAAGAAGCAACTCCAAGAGAATCTTGATAAGGGATTCATACGCCCTAGTGCGTCACCTTGGGGAGCACCTGTTCTATTTGTTAAGAAGAAAGATGGATCAATGAGACTCTGCATTGATTATCGAGATCTTAACAAGATCACTATCAAGAACAAATATCCTCTCCCACGCATTGATGACTTATTTGACCAACTACGCGGAGCTCAATACTTTTCCAAGATTGATCTTCGTTTAGGGTATCATCAATTAAGGGTCAAAAGGAAGGATATACCAAAGACGGGTTTCCGTACACGGTATGGACACTATGAATTTATAGTGATGCCATTTGGTCTTACTAATGCCCCTGCTATCTTCATGGATCTAATGAATAGAGTTTTTAGAGACTATCTTGATCAATTTGTGGTAGTCTTTATAGACAATATTCTTGTCTATTCATAGACCAAGTAAGAGCATGAAGATCACTTGAGAATTATATTAAAGACCCTGAGAAAGGAGAAGCTTTATGCCAAATTTACCAAGTGTGAATTTTGGCTTCAAAAAGTTGCATTTTTGGGTCACATAATCTCAAAAGAGGGGATATCTGTGGATCCATCAAAAACAGAGGTTATCGAATGATGGTCGAGACCAACAACAGTAATTGAGATCCGAAGTTTTCTTGGTTTGGATAGATATTATCGACGTTTTGTAAAAGATTTTTCATGATTATCTAACCCACTCACCAAGTTGACTCGGAAAGGAGTTAAGTTTGTTTGGACAGAGGAATGTGAAGTGAATTTCAAGGAGTTGAAAAGAAGGTTATCCAGTGCACCTGTGCTCACACTGCCTTGTAGTGGAGAATGGTTTGTGATCTACAGTGATGCATCCAAGAAGGGATTGGGGTGTGTTCTTATGTAAAATGATATGGTGATAGATTATGCCTCACGAAAGTTGAAAATCAATGAGCAAAATTACCCAACACATGATTTGGAGTTAGCTACGGTAATCTTTGCATTAAAGATTTGGAGGCATTACCTTTATGGTGAAAGGTGTGATATTTATACTGATCATAAAAGTTTAAAGTATATTTTCACACAAAAGGAGCTGAATATGCGTCAAAGAAGATTGTTGGAGCTGATTAAGGATTATGACTGCTCAATCCATTACCACCCTGGGAAAGAAAACAAGGTGGCAGATGCATTAAGTCGATAAGACCATGCTAGTTTATCCATGATGAGGATCACAAAAGATCCAATATTTATGGATTTACAAAGGATGGAACAGGGAATTATAATGGAAGGGGAAAACCCTTATATTTCTCAAATGAATGATCAACCATCTATACATGTGAAAATTAAAGAGGCACAGAAAGAAGATGTCGAGTTACAAAAGAAGGTGATAAATGTTCCTGAAATCAACCTTGATTGTGATGGGATAATAAAGTTCAGGTATCGGGTTTGTGTTCCTACCATACCCGAATTAAAGAAGGAGATGCTGGATGAGGCTCATAGTTCTTCATTCTCTATTCATCCTAGAAGCAAGAAGATGTATAGGGACCTGAAAGAGTACTTCTGGTGGGATGGCATGAAAAGAGATGTTGCTGAATATGTCTCTCGATGCTTGGTTTTTCAACAAGTTAAAGCTGAGAGACAGAAGTCTAAGGGGATGTTACAACCATTACCCATACCTGAATGGAAATGAGAAAACATCACTATGGACTTTGTCACAGGACTTCCTAAAACATCCAAAGGGAATAATGTTATCTGGGTCATAGTTGATCGTCTTACAAAGTCTGCACACTTCATTGCTATTAGAGAGGATTTCTCTCTAGATCAGCTTGCCAGGATATATGTAAAGGAAGTGGTAAGATTGAATGGAGTACCACTTTCTATTATATCTTATCGGGATCCGAGATTTACCTCGAAGTTCTAGCGAAGTCTTCAACATACTTTGGATATAGAGTTGAGTTTCAGCACTGCTTATCATCCTCAGACAGACGGTCAGTCTGATAGAACAATTCAAACCCTAGAAGATATGTTGAGAGCTTGCTCTATGGATTTCAAAGAAGGTTGGTATCAACACCTACCTTTGGTGGAATTTTCTTATAATAATAGCTTTCAATCCAGTATTCATATGGCTCCTTATGAAGCTCTCTATGGAAAGAAATGTAGGACTCCAACTTTCTGGGATGAAGTTGGGGAAAGAAAGCTATTAGGACCTGATCTCATTGATGAAATGGTAGAAAAGGTCAGATCTATTCAATAACACATAAGAGCAGCTCAGAGTCGACAGAAAAGTTATGCCGACAACTGAAGAAAAGACCTAGAGTTTGAAGTGGGTGATAAAGTGTTCTTACGAATATCTCCCTAGAAGAGGGTAATGAGATTTGGAAAGAAGGGGAAGTTGAGCCCTAGATATATCGGTCCTTTCGAAATACTAGATCGTGTTGGGAAGGTAGCTTACCGATTGGCGCTTCCACCGAATCTCTCTCAATTTCACGATGTGTTCCATGTATCTCTCCTGAGAAAGTACATACCTGATCCTTTACATGTACTCAGCTCAGAAGTTGTACCGCTGGAGCAAGATCTTTCTTATGTAGAACAACCGATAGAGATTCTGGATCGTAGCGAAAAAGTTCTATGAAACAAGATGGTTGCACCCAAGTTTACCCTACTGGTAAAAGTGGTCGTTGAAGTACAAGTAGGGATCGAATCCACAGGGACCGAAGAAGTAACCTTGAGACGCTATGATTTATTGATGGATTGGCTATGAAGTAGCCAACTTTGAGGTAGATTTTAATTGAAGAACTAAAGATATAATTTAAATAATATATAACAAAAAATGATGTGAACTAAACAATTATTGATGGTGGGTTAATCTTAGGGTTTTTCTTGGGGTGGATTGGATGAATTTCTTTTCTTAGAAAATTTCATGTCATTAATTCAAGACATATCCAAACAATGAGATAATTCTTCCAAATCATTCACCAATTTAATCCCCACACAATTCCAAGGATAATCACTAATTCACTTTAAGGATCACTTTAATGAGCACTCAAAGGAAATAGATCGTACTAGCACTCAAAATGTGTCATCGTTAAAGTTGGCAAAGATGAGAAAGAATGTAACTCATCAAATGGAAATCCTAAAATAACGAATAGATTTAAATATTAATTACATGAAATAACAATCAATCTATGACCTTGCTACTCCCTTGGATCAACCCTTAAGAGGTTAGCCCTCCATTGATGCTATTATATCAATGGAAGCAGGATGTAGACTTATGGGGGCGGAATTGAAGAAGAAGAAAATTATTAAAAGAACGAACACTCCACCGTTGTGTGATGAATTCACAAGTGCGGGTGTGAATAAATTCACAACTAGATTCAACGGTATCAACGTGTGAATAAAATAAAAAGGAAAAATAAAGAATAAGAACAAATTTTATTAAGATACTCAACGTGAAAGAAAAACTTACATGGGAAAAATTGACGATACGATTACAAAAGGAAAGCAGAAAATTACAATTGAAAGGAAAATACAATGGATGAAAGAAAAACATGGATTCCAAGAAAAATGTTAGATTCAAGGAAAAATGTTAGATGATTATTCCCTTCACCACCAGCTCCTTATATAGGCATATTAGGATCCTTATTTCCACCCACAACATTAAATTCACCCCCCAACAATTAAGAGAGTCAAAAGGAGGGTGAAGAATCAAAAGGAAATTGACGTTTCGAAGTTGACCCGGAAAACTGTCCAGATTCGTCCTCCATTTTGACGTGTGAGTTTGACACTTCATATGGCCGAATCTGAAGGTGTCATAAATATAAAATAACTTCTTCCATGTGTCTTCTAGAAGCTCTAAAAATTTCAGGAAATATGGCTCAGCCGTTTGGACGTTATGATCGAAATGGTGGGACAGATTTCGGTGCATTAATGACGAGTCCACCATTTAAATCTCAAATTCAGATCCCTTTATCATCATGAAAACATCAGAATTAGCTCTAGCCACAGTTGAATAAAATGATCCTCATATTTTTATCTTTCTACTATATAAATTTGAGCTTCATTGGGCTTGGTTTCTGGGCCCCACATTTGTTTGATGGGCCTTAGGCCCATTATGCTTTTTCCAGCAAGTTTCTGCCTTCAGGCGCAAAATTCTCCATCTTCCTTTGGGATTCCTCCATCGGACCTAAAAGATAAAATTTTCCAAACAAAGTGATAAATCATATCCCAAAATTTCAAATTAAAATGATGAATATTGTAATTTCCAAAAGCAAATTATTGAGTGGGCCCAAATTGACATTTTAAGCATGAATTGCACAATGATGGGAAATGATGTTCAATTTCAGAATTGTACTAAAATTGATGTTTATGAACTTTTAAACACATTAATATTAAGATATTAACAATTAATATTATCCACTTTCAGTGACTAATCACACCCCCAACTTGATTTTTGCTAGTCCCGAGCAAAATATATTACAAATATGAAATTCAAATCCCCCTTTCCAAAAACATTTTAATACACATTACTCACCCAAATATCTAATACCAAAAAAAATTATGAAAACCCATCAAAATAATTTAAAAAAAGCTAGGTCCATAAGCATATCCCAAGCCCAAGCCCATTCCTTTGTTCAAATTCATCGCCACATTTCATCCAATTCCAATTAAGCATGATAAAGTGTTGTGTATCATAAAAGATATGAGGCCCATTTTATTGTTCAAGGGGAAAAAATGGAAGCGCTAGGTGGGAATCACATTAAACCTTAAGATGAGTATCCATTTTTTTAATTTTTTTGATTTTTTGTATTATTTTTTTTAACCACAATAGATATGAAAAGACTAACTCTGTGCAAGACAACTATGGAGTCACGATCCCCAAGTGCCGGACGCCACGCATTTTGTCAATTTCATGCTCTACAATAGAGATATAAAGCCTAACTCTGGGCAAGACAACTATGGAGTCACGATCCCCAAGTGTCGGACGCCACACATTTGGACAAAACATTGCTCTATGTGGTCTTTTTTTTGTTGTTTTTTTTGGATACGCAAATTAAAGTAAAAGTTACCCCAGAACCCTATGTTATAATGAAAGGGACCCAAGAACTCAAATTTACACCCACAATCCAAAAGACGTGCATTGTGGCATTTTTATTAAGAGGATGAAAATGTAAACTTTGAAAAATCACATCGGACAACCACACTTTCCAAAACAATGCTCATGAACTTAAACTTGCATTAAAATCAGAATCAAGGCATGCAAAATTTATTTGATATCCAATTTTAGAGTTTGCAATGTGTCTTTATCATGTTTATGGTTAGTGGAATTTTTTTTTTCATGCATGTTCTTATTAAAAATAAAAAACATTTTTTATCCCCCCCCCCAACTTAGAATAACACTGTCCCCAGTGTTTAAAGAAAAGAAAAGCTAGAAGGGGGTAGGAGAGGAGTTCAAAGATAAAATTGAGAATGAAAAACATGGAACAAATTCACCTGGTTTTTAAAGTTGAGGTTCATGATACTCTAAATTACTCCTTTGATCTCTTTGGGGATGTAGGCACCTCCTTGATTGAACATGTATCACCCAAAATAGTTCCTGAACCATAAAAAGAAGGACAAAGCAGACAAAACAAACAACACAATGATTTATTTAATTCCAAGTACCATCATTTTCATGTTTTTTTTAAAATCAAACTAATGATACATTGTCTTCTTTAAATTTCTGGGTAAGGTATTACTCAGGGATCACACCGCGTGACACGGATGAATACGGTGCTCCCCTTTCATACCCATCCATACTCATAAAAGAAGAACAGATCAAGAGTCTAATAATTTTTTTTAACCTACAAAAACATAAATAAAATAAACTGATGATACATTGTCTTCTTTTAAATTTCTGGGTAAGGTATTACTCAGGGATCACACCGCGTGACACGAATGAATACGGTGCTCCCTTTTCATACCCATCCTTACTCATAAAAGAAGAACATGTCAACAGCTTATGGTAATTTATTATATGAAAAATAAAATGATTCAAAATGATTGGAAACAAGAAAACCATGGGTTGCCTCCCATGCAGCGCTTTTGTTTAACGTCGTTGGCTCTACTTTTACCCCCCAACTTATCCAATTCCAACTTTCAGCATTTTAATTAACCCATCTTTTTCCACTTCAATAATATTGAGATTGATTATTTTTTTAGAATCTTTTCCTTTTATAAATCCATGTTCTAAAATAAATCTGAAGATACAAGGAATGTCAGAAATGGATGATCTAGTTGCATTTTTTGTCTTGCCTAAGACGTCAAGGTTCATTCCTACATTATTGGTTTCATGAGATGGATGAATGATAACTAATAGGTCTTGTTTGTACCCTATGATGTGATGCCTGATTGGGGAAGTAAGGACATTGATTCTAAGTTCAGGTTGGATAGGACATTCAAAAATAGATAAGGAATTAGAATCAATATCAATCTCATTTTCAAAATTTCCCAACATAATTGGTTCCCTTTGAATTGAAGATTCAACCCCAAAAATTTCTAGATGAGTTTCATAAATGGGTATGGGTTTGATGTTTGTGATTTCATCTAATGGTTCAGTGATTGGTGTTTCTGAAAAATCATCATTGTAGAAATATTCCGAACATTCAATCTCTGAAGAAAAATTTCCCTCTTCTGAATTCATGAAATCAATTTCATCTTGATTTAAACACTTGTTAACAATTCCCTCATGTTCATTAGCTTGACTTTCAAAATTACCTGACCAATTCACTTCATTATCCAACTCTGTTTTCCAAGATTCTAAAGTGGGTTCATCACTAAATTCACATGAGTTATGTGGGAAACAAGATTATTCTATTAGTGATGTGGAAAGGACATCCTGAGTGGGAATGGGTTCTTCATAAGTCTCAATGTTTTGTATTTATAATCTCAGTTATGAAACTTCTGAATTCATTTTAACCATTTTTTCACACAAATGTTCAAGAATTTTTTCAGAATTAGGATTAATTGTTGTTTGTACATCATCATCATCATTAAGTTTGATCTCTTCAATCATTCTTGATAGGTATGGAAATTGATCTTGTAAACATTCAGCATCCCATTGATTGTACATCTCTTCTGGTGTGGTTTATTCAATTAAGGATTGGTCAATGAAATTTTCTATGTGAGGTGATTCAAAATATTGATTTTCCAGATGATTATATCCTTGGTATATTAATGGGTATTGTTGAAGAGAATCCATTGGAATTGATTGGAAATTGATTTTGGGATTCATTGGACACACATGAACAGAAAGGGGAAAAGAGAAGAGAAATTTGGGTGAGAATAGAGAATTTGGGGTGAGAAAAGAAGATGAGTGTCTAAGGTACTTACTTGGGTCCCCGGCAACGGCGCCAAAATTTGGTTGCGCCCAAATTTACCCTACTGGTAAAAGCGGTCGTTGAAGTACAAGTAGGGATCGAATCCACAGGGACCGAAGAAGTAACCTTGAGACGCTATGATTTATTGATGGATTGGCTATGAAAGAGCCAACTTTGAGGTAGATTTTAATTGAAGAACTAAAGATATAATTTAAATAATATATAATAAAAAATGATGTGAACTAAACAATTATTGATGGTGGGTTAATCTTAGGGTTTTGCTTGGGGTGGATTGGATGAATTTCTTTTCTTAGAAAATTTCATGTCATTAATTCAAGACATATCCAAACAATGAGATAATTCTTCCAAATCATTCACCAATTTAATCCCTACACAATTCCAAGGCTAATCACTAATTCACTTTAAGGATCACTTTAATGAGCACTCAAAGGAAATAGATCGTACTAGCACTCAAAATGTGTCATCGTTAAAGTTGGCAAAGATGAGAAAGAATGTAACTCATCAAATGGAAATCCTAAAATAACGAATAGATTTAAATATTAATTACATGAAATAACATTCAATCCATGACCTTGCTACTCCCTTGGATCATCCCTTAAGAGGTTAGCCCTCCATTGATGCTATTCTACCAATGGAAGCAGGATGTAGACTTATGGGGGCGGAATTGAAGAAGAAGAAAATTATTAAAAGAACGAACACTCCACCGTTGTGTGATGAATTCACAAGTGCGTGTGTGAATAAATTCACAACTAGATTCAACGGTATCAACGTGTGAATAAAATAAAAATGAAAAATAAAGAAGAAGATAAAATTTTATTAAGATACTCAACGTGAAAGAAAAACTTACATGGGAAAAATTGACGATACGATTACAAAAGGAAAGCAGAAAATTACAATTGAAAGGAAAATACAATGGATGAAAGAAAAACATGGATTCCAAGAAAAATGTTAGATTCAAGGAAAAATGTTAGATGATTATTCCCTTCACCACCAGCTCCTTATATAGGCATATTAGGAGCCTTATGTCCACCCCCAACATTAAATTCACCCCCCAACAATTAAGAGAGTCAAAAGGAGGGTGAAGAATCAAAAGGAAATTGACGTTTCGAAGTTGACCCGGAAAACTGTCCAGATTCGTCCTCCATTTTGACGTGTCAGTTTGACACTTCATATGGCCGAATCCGAAGGTGTCATAAATATACAATATCTTCGTCCTTGTGTCTTCTATATGCTCTAAAAATATCAGGAAATATGGCTCAGCCGTTTGGATGTTATGGTCGAAATGGTGGGAAGGATTTCTGTGCATTAATGACGAGTCCACCATTTAAATCTCAACTTCAGATCCCTTTATCATCATGAAAACATCAGAATTAGCTCTAGCCACAGTTGAATAAAATGATTCTCATATTTTTATCTTTCTACTGTATAAATTTGAGCTTCATTGGGCTTGGTTTCTGGGCCCCACATTTGTTTGATGGGCCTTAGGCCCATTATGCTTTTTCAAGCAAGTTTCTGCCTTCAGGCGCAAAATTCTCCATCTTCCTTTGAGATTCATCCATCGGATCTAAAAGATAAAATTTTCCAAACAAAGTGATAAATCATATCCCAAAATTTCAAATTAAAATGATGAATACTGTAATTTCCAAATGCAAATTATTGAGTGGGCCCAAATTGACATTTTAAGCATGAATTGCACAATGATGGGAAATGATGTTCAATTTCTGAATTGGACTAAAATTGATGTTTATGAACTTTTAAACACATTAATATTAAGATATTAACAATTAATATTATCCACTTTCAGTGACTAATCACAAGACCACTCGATTGGTGAAAGTTTTATCGAGGAACCACCAAATTGAAGAAGCTACATGGGAGCTTGAGGATATTATGAGGGAGAAGTATCCTCATCTGTTTGTTACAAAGTGACGAATTGCGAGGGCGAAATTCTTTTTAAGGGGGGTAGAATGTAACACCCGAGATTTTTATGAGTAATATTTTGTTTTTATGTTATATATATATCATCAAATGAATCTTTCACTACACACTAGCTTGACTTACTTTACACGCAATCGCGACCTTCCTCGATAGCTTGCGTCGTACGCAATAACGAGTTTCACTAAACAACGATATGCTATTAAAATATTATTAAAACTAGCTGTTATGAATAGTAATAACCACTTTTTGAAATTTTATAAATTTTATTTTTCAAAATGGAAATCATTTTTGGATTAGGAATACCAAAATTAGCCTAGGGTGAAATTTTGGTATTTTTCTGAAAACTTTCAATTTTTGATGAATAGTGAAACCACTAAGTGGTAGGTTAAAAACTAAATTTTTCATAAAACTTAATTTTACCACTTCTGTGAATGGAATTTCGAAAATCCGACAGACATGGTTGATATTAGTAAGTAAAATGTGGTTCAATAAGATAAAAATAATTTTTTGTGAATAGTAACTTTTTACTTTTTTTTACCGCGGTTAATAGTAAATAGGGTAACTAAGGGTAAATATGATATTACTATTACCCTAACACATGTCCTAATTCTATTGGATAAGTATAATTCGACCAAAAACAACCTTATGAATATAATATGACCATTTAGGTTCACTTGGATTAGATTATGACATTTAATATTATTTTATTTAATGAATAGTTAAAATAGTTAAAATCAAAGTTTAATAACTAAAACATTTTTAATATGGGGTTATACATAAGATAAATTCGACTATAAATATTCATTAGAAAGATAAAAAGATTTCCTACATAATGATATTTTATTTATAATTTTTAGACATTAAATTAAGTAATTTACTTATGACACAACGATGATGCAGTAATTACCCTTTTAAGGAAATGTTAACATAATTGATGTTATAAATGCTCAAATAAATGTAATTTGAGACTTTTTATGAATTAAAATAATTTTCTAGGTTACTATGATATATTAGTGTTGATTTAATCAACTTTTTTTAACATATAATTCTGTAATGACTTTCACAAAAATCATATATCAAATAGTGTCAAAATTTACACAAAATAGTTTTTAAATCAAATATTATATTATTAATTGTTATTTTATTCCTAAAAATATAAGGTTCGGCCAAATGACTTATATAAGGATATATATATTAATAATAAACAACTTGGGGTTCGTTTTTCATGTTGTAGTAAGTGTATTAACCATATAGTGTAAGAAAACAAAAAGTCACGGTAAAAGTTAAATTATTTAACTAAGAGTTAAATCTAATTGATAAGATTAAAATAATAACCTAAACTTTTCTAAATCCTATTAGTTGATAGGATCTCGACCCATCCCCACTTTAACTTCTAAATAAGACCCTTTGGAACCATTATAAACCTATTTTGACTTTAATATAAAATAATATTTTGAGATATTCCTAAGGTGCCCCTCTCCTCCCTTATAAAAGGGCACCTCCTCCCCCTCCTCCTCACACCAATTTGAACACTCAAGCTCGGCCAACTCCTGCCAAAATCCCTTATCCACATCCCTAGAATAATCCTAGAGGTCCTCGTCTTCTTCAAAGACCAATCTTAGTTCCCTAAGTGGAGTATTCAAATAGGCGTTTCAAAGATGAGGTAATATCCATTACCGATCTTTTCAATTTCTTTCTTCTTCAACATCTTCTTCTTTAGTTGTTTCATGATAAAGTAATAACATCAGTATTAATTACATACTGATATGTTATTATAAATATGAAACAACCCTAATTCACCTTCTATCCATCCTACGGAAAAATGAAATCACTGCGCGTGCGTACTTACGGAATACCGTCTCCACGCCGTGGTGTAATCTATTTTCCACCATCACCTTACAAGGATGGGTATAATGGTGTAATTAGTAACTATATATGATTATTATAAATTGATATTGATACTGAAATAGTATAAATACACTTAAATACAATTCCACGATCATGGGAACAATATCAGCGCTCGTGCGTACGTATGGAATACTGTCTCCACGATGTGATGCGACTCGTTCTACATGATCATCATTACATAGTAATTATATAAATGAATTGAATGAATAAATATGATATATGTTACACTAATACCATTCTGGATATAAGGTATCTATAACCTTAAAAGAAGAATAAGAATTTATTCCGCAAAACACGCATCAGAACAAAAGGCAATAAAGACCCGAGTAACAAGTAACAATGAAATATTACTAATAAGAAGCTAAGAATATGAACATATATGATATCATATAAATATGTATGATTCTGGAATAATTCAATAACATTATTTAAACCATTATACAGGAGCTTCGGACACGTACAAAGCAAATCGGACCTAACGTAAGGGAAATATCACAATTTCATTTTTATTCGAGATTGTTTATAATTTAGTATTTACTGGGGTGTATTTTATCATCCACATCCATGATTCCTAAATATGTAATATTATTTCCATTATCCTAAAATTGTTTAAATCCTATTTTACCCTTCGTTGAGTTTTTAGTAAAATATATGAAAGGAATCTTTTGTCGTTTTTCGTACGATGTACTTTTTTGACTTTTCCGAAAAAAGTACGAAGAATGTTTTTTAACTTATACGGCAAGAATGGATTTTTAAAACATTATTTACAAGAATATTCCTTTATAAGTTTTCAAGTTTATTTTTAATCAACTTATTTTAGTTTATAATTGTATGACATGTTAAGAAAAGAAAAGTGTTTTGAAGTAGAAAGGATATTTTCCTCAAGAATGGAGTTCAAATGTTTTATCAAAATTATTTTCCATCTAAGATAATATAGGGTTATGTTTTTATCCATATTATTACATTGATTTGATTATGTTTTTAGGGAATTATTTTTATGAAGTCATTTACCATATATGATTTGTTTTATGATGTCATGATGTTTCAAGAATCCCATTTTTGTTACATGTGTTATGTGATGATGTATGATTTATGATTATGTGGCACACATAAGAAAGGATTCATTATAAGATGGGTGGGACCTATATCTCCCTCCAATGCATTGGCTATGGATTTATATCTCATTAGATAGACATGGCTAGAATGGATGGTTATTTCGGTTCAGTGATACAGGACTGAAATGAGGAGTGAACTCGGTTCAGAAATGGACTTTGTCTGCTAAGATAGTCTTGGAAATGAGTCATGACTAACAAGAAATGATTTTCCACGATTATGTGTGCATGCCACAAAGTTTCAAGTTTTATGTTATGATTATGGGGATCTCATTTTCACTTCTATGATTTATTCCATGTTAAGATATTATGATCTCTTTTGCAGGTTATGATTTTCAAACAGATATGATATGATTTTTATTTCCTTTATTTTCCCTTGATGAGCATTTGAGCTCACCCTTTTTTGTATGTTTTCTTTTCCCCAGGTCAGGAAGATGGATATTAAGTAGAATATGCTAAAAGGGACCCTAGATATGATGAAATAAATGAGAGACGCTGTAGAAGATTTATGATCCAGTTGTTTATGTTTCCCAGTTTCTAAAGAACTATACCTATACGGTCCTTTGTGGTTTTGTCATATGTTGTAATAAGTGTGCTTCAATATTGAAGTATTAACAATGTATGTAAATTATGGGTCGTTATAGGTGTAATGGAAACGTGTTTCATAAGCATAACTATTCTAAGATGTGAACAATTATTAAAATAAAACAAATGGAATAATTGGATTATTTCTTATAAGGGAATAAATAACATCAAAGGATGTTATTGTATATGATAAATAATATTAATGGAAAATTTGAAAACAATTCTTGAGGTAAATATCATTTATTATTTGAAATAGGATCTTTGAAACATAAAATATTTTAGAAAACATTTTCTTGAAAATAAACATGAAAACTAATAAATAATGGTTTGAAAACATTATAAAATCCTTCTCTATGAAAACATAAAAAAGAGTGATTGATAACATTGTTGAAAAATATTCCTTTAATATTTGTTACATTATATTGAAAAAATTTTAAAAAAACATTTGAAAACTTATAACAGAATCCAGAAAACGTTTTTAAAACCTTTTCGTTAAAAATACATGAATACTTATAAAGAAATCCTGAAAATGTTTTGAAAATAATTTAACTAAAAATATATTATAATCATTGAAAGAAATAATTAAAACATTTTTAAAACCATTTTACTTGAAAATATATTAAATATTTATAAATAAATATATTTTTAAAATGTTTCTAGAAAACATGTGTTGAAAGAACTCAGATTTCCGACTGATTAGAGATGTAATGTCAGTCTTTCATAAGAACACATTAATAACTATATTGTGTATAAAAGTGTATAAAAATGGTACCAATAAGTCAATATTTCATGAATAAATAGATTATAATAAATGTCATTAGATTTATTTAGATATGGATCATAACATTTCATCAATGAAAGAACGAACTAGAAAAATCTGGACAAGCGATGACATTGTTCCTATAAACTCTTACTACATTGTAACTTTAAACCATACCCAAATTTAAAAATATCAAATTAAAAAATGATTAAAATATAATGAGAATAATGATATTTTTGATATAACATTTCAAGGGTAGTATATAAACCTCATGAAAAAATATATATACATAAGATGGCATGGGCCACAATGAAGGAAAACTTAAGCAACATTAATTTATTTGTTTGGTTAATTTTTAAAAATAAAATCCATCAATGAAATATGATAAAATGGATATTTAAATGCCCATAAAAATATGTGTAAAAATCATATAATTCATCTACATTAATTACAAACACCACACAAAAGGAATGGGTGCTGAATAAAGATTAGATCTCACAAAAATAAAAAGTGAGATGAAATTACATTACCTTGTGTATTGAATATTTTCATAATTCTAAGATCCTCATATATAATTAATATAATACTATTTTATATCTTATAAATAACTATGTTCATTTTCATAATTCCATATATTTGTTTATTATGATATTATAATACACTCTTGTTGATAAGACTATGTTAAAGTTATGCTTCAGGAAATATTAGATTTATTTTATTAATATGTCTTCATTTGTTATATCATTAGTCCTTATACATATATCATGAATTATGAAATTTAAAACATGATATAAATATCATTAATATTAATTGTATTTTTATTATAATAATATCCAGAGATATGAAATTTAATACAATGTTCATGGAAACCATATGTCATACGTACGCATGAACATTGTTTCTGATTTAAGGGGGTATTAAAAGAATGAAAGTAAAAAACATACATACATATATATATATGTATACTATATAATTAATTAATAATTATTATTTCATATATTTCATGGAGTTTTCCTAAACATATCCTTTATATTTTCCATGTAGTGTATGAACGAATCACTTAACTCAGATGGGGAGGTAGTATATACTTCCTGAAACAAAATTATCATATTTACAACAAATAAAAATGATAAATACATGTGTTTCAAAAGGATTATATAATATTAAATCCTAATAAATTTAATAAATAACATATAAAAATATATTATACATCATAATGTCCTCCATTATATGTGGTGAAGGTAAAAATGTACAATCATCATTTCGTGAGGTGGTAGTTCACCGTACATGTAAATAGTATGTTTGTTACCCATTTAATGGATGTATGTGTATGTGTAGGTTAAACCATCAGTATAAAAAATAATACTATATTTATTATACTACAGTTTTTATACAAGAATATAATAAGAAGTTTTTAGGATGGTGGATAATGTAATGATCATAAAAGAACTTGTGAAAGGATGTTACATCTAATTCAGGTAACTACTTTTTTTGCACGCAAGTGGTTCTTTAGATTTATTTATACCTAAGGGAGTATTTTAGGATGAGTTTAGGTATTTTTATAACATATTTTGGAAGATATAGGTCATTCCAATATAGATTGAGACGTGTGAGGAAGATTCAGGAGAGGAATCCTTTTTATAGCAGAGGAGGGGTGTCACTCTGATAAATTTTGGGAATTGGAATTCCACTTATGTTTTTACCAAGTAAAATTTATCAAATAATATTAATAATCCAACAAATGTGATTATAGGCTATAAATATGTCCATACAATGGTTTTTTGACAATTGTTTTGGATATTTAGACCCTAATTTTTAATGATTAGTCTTTTGATATGATTAATTCTACCTAAATTTATGTTATTTATTTTAATTAATTTTACTAATCAATTCAGAAACAAAATAATTTTAAATCAGTAAACCTTAAAAATTATTAAGATTATAAATATTTATTCCATTTTTCAAAATTCCAATCATAGAAGTGGTTGAAATTAATTTATATTTAATCCTATATTCGGGTTGATAATGCAGGTTTTTAATTTAAAAATAATCATATGTTTTTAAGTATTTATATTAATTTTATAATTGGAATTGATTTAAATGATATACATTGAGTTTATTAATAAAAATAAAATCCAATTAAACTTTGAAACATATTTAGTATTTAATTTATCTTTTTAAATAAATTATATGAATAAGTAGTTTTCAACTAAAATTCAATATTCACCTTAATTAATTAAAAAACAAAACATCATATAAACAAAATAAATTTTATCCTATCCAAATAATGTTGTTTTTATTTAAAATGTGATGTTTATTTTTATATATAATATATATTAAAGATCCAAAATTTGGGTTTAAAATCAGTCTCCATTAAAGGGAAGTAAAATGACTCAATAAAAATATAGTTTTTATGCATAAAATAGGGTTTGTTTTTATATTATGTCAAAAAAATCTATTAGATGAATATAAAAAATATCTTTTTGAATATAGAACATATATATTACATCAGTATCGCACAGTAATTGTAATTAATTTAATATAATAATATAAAATAGCTTTTGACTATAATAATAATATTTTTGTTTATATTCCATTGGTTTTCATGTTAATTGTTATTAATTAGTTACTTATGAATTCATATTATATTGGTGAAATACATATATTTTAATAAATTAGACAATATTTTCCATATAAACTAATTTAGTGGCTTTTTTTATCTTATTATGTTAAATAATATTATATTGTTCGGTAAAACATGATTTTTCATGTTAAACAGGACATCGAGGAAATTATTTATTCTTTGTAATGTGAGCTAGCATCATCATTACATGTGACGAATGATAAATTTATATTTTTTGTATTTATTGGTTAACTTGTTTATGGGTATAATTCAATAGATACATGGTCCTTTAATATAAAATAAACTATTTTTAGTGTTACGTGAAATGAAAAATATAAACAAAATTTAAAAAAATTCACATAATCTAGCTATGTTACACTCTACAACCTTAAAATATATTTTTCCCTATAAATTATTCATGGCTATTAATGGTTTAATACTAGAAATATCCTTTCAGAGAAATATATCTCATATAAACTAATACTAAATCATCCTTTAAAAAGGTTGGATATATAACAGTTACACAAAGTAACATATAAATATAATTCCACGTAGGAGAACATATGTGGAATGTTAAAACATAGACATAGAATATATATATAACTATCATGTTATAGATGATGTTGAAAGAGAACATTAATAAGGAAATGTTAAAAATCAAAAATCCAATTATCTGTGATTATATAAGGGAGTATTTGATTTATCAAAAAATAAGGAACTAAGATAACATTTTCAGTTTCTAGATTCTTTTCTTATAGTTGAATAATTTTTATGAGAAGTTATACATAATAGATTTTATTCACTTTCCTTATTAAAATATTACCCTTTGGTCCTATCATGACTAATTTCCACTTTACATCTTTCTCAAAAAATGAAGGGGATGTTTTTTCATTACAAAGGAACTAATAGATCATGAGATCCATGATAAGTCATCTTATCTCCTTTCAGTTACCATAAAAATAAGGTTGGATGATATGGTTATCCAATATGTATAAATTCTCTAGTGGTTGTATAATAAATTAATCTCATGAACATCCAATGAAGTTGAACTTAAACTTTCCATAAATTATTAACCTTATAACCCTTCAAAAAGATGAAAATCCTAACACACTCGAAAGAAGGTTAGGATATTATCCTAACTATAATCACCCTTATGTCACCACAGATGAATCATATGAAAAACTTAAAATTATATTATTTTGAAAACATGGTCATAATCATATTTTCTATAAATATTTATAGAAAAAATGGTGCTTATAAAATATATTTCACAGTATATTCCTTAAATAACCTCTTATATGAAATAATAATTGTATCGGAAGCCTGGGTTCATCCATGTAAATATAATACTTTCATATATCTTATTTTTACAAACTCCCATAGGAAATTCTACACTATGGAGTTTCCCAATTATCATGGAACACTTCATCCATTGTGATTGAATATTATTTACTTTTATATGTTTTCAATATAGGTTATTAAAGATGATCACCATTATTAATCCTTGTATTTGGGTACTTTTGGGTGAAATTTAGAGACTCCTGGAAATTTAAACACTGATGCATGGCAGGTGCATCCTCTGGAGTGTTCCCATTACTAACATTATTATATAAAATTTTTACTATTATTTTTTCATTCTTCCACTAGATGTCATTCATTTCCACACTTAAAACATTTACTATACACATTAATAAAATTACCTCCATTATATTTTCCATAATTAGCACAACAATTACGGCTCATATTCTTAATTTTATGGTTTATATATTACCCTTTAGTCACCATCTTCATCATGTTGTTAATGCAATGATATTGATACACAACTCCATCTTTCATTTCAACTTATATTAAACAATTTACAATCTCATTATATCTACTAAAGTATCTTATTGCCAATACACTTCTACCAGTTTTCATTAATCCACTGAAGAACCAATCAACCATAATTTCAATATATATGATAATTCAAGAAATGTACCTCATGGGTCTTTTGAAATTATCCCCATAGGTACTATTAGACTCATCATTATTTTGAATAAACTCAAGGATCTCAATATTCATTTTCATAAAATGAACATGGGGAATGTACTTATTAAATAATTAGTTCTTAAACTCATCACAATCCAAGGATTGAATTCCATATTTATTACTTATTTCTATATTAGATTCCACATCTAGTATTCTTCACCTTATGAATGATAAATAGCCAGAATGGATTTTTCATGATCTGAACAATGGATAATGGAAAATAAGTTTTCAGTGGTAATGATCCAGTGTGCAGTAACAAGTGGATCAGAACCCATGCTAAAAGAATGTAGATATTTTACACAAAGGACATGGATGAATGTTGTTCCCTCCATTGTTTTTTTGGAATATCATCATGATTAATATCTTGAGAAAGAAATGTGAGCATAAAAATAATGTTTTTAATTCCATATCCCATATAATTTGGCGGATTGTGATGAAAATAATTTTATTGGCCATTGAAGTCATCATTAATGGGGTTATTCATGTTCTATCCATTAACTAAAACAAAAATCCTAGAGTAGGAAATAGATATCCCAATGGGAAACCACATATTAATGAAAAGTCACTTATATGATGTATAAATCATAACACCTTATTTAATCTATGAAATTATATGTTTAACCAAAGTTATTTACTACCAACATCCATTTATATCCTTCATCATGGTCCATAACGAGATTTTTTTTCCAATGAAAATCCCCTGGGTGTGTCCAGACCTGTGTGCTGCAAGGCCCATTGTCATGTACAATAATACCTTGAGTGAGGACAAAAACATATTGTTAGAGTTATTTCCTTAAGTTACATCTTTTCCAGAGCCACATCAAATTGTAGTATCTAGAGAATGATGTATTTCTTGCAATAAACACACTCCAACCTTTACCTATATTCCTAGATATTTACCTAAACATTAACACATATATATACTTATCATTAGTTAAATCCCTATACATATCCTTATAAAAATACTTAATGAACTCACTAATGTTTTCTCTTACTGGTTTCTAAAGGATAACTCATTCTTCTCTTTGATACCAACAATTACGAACCAGTATTATCATACAGAGAAATTTTATAAATTTTCCAGAATTCAAAAATCATTATAGAAATATATATCCAAATAAAATATTAGTTTAGTGCATTTTGAAACATGAAAATGAATGTATTGGAACATAAGAGAGCTAAATTATCTCTGACTAGATTCTTCAAGACTATAACCCCTCTTAGACATATCATACATGAAATATATCATCATATCCTGTTGATGGAAACCTAAAAAGGGGGGAGATTAAATTATTAGTAAGGTTACATAAGGGAGATATGTATGTATAGACATGATCATAGTGGTATGACAATGTAATAATAACATTATATGATCATACACTACATAAAAATTATTTAAAATGATTTATGGAATAAATATTATATGTTCATAAAAATGATTAATACGCAAATAAATATCCAATGAAATGGAAGATTCAATAGGAAATAAGACATAGAATTTGTGGCATACGTATATGAATATAAAATATTATGTCAAGGATACCTACCATGAATGATATAATATTTTAGGCATTGCATATAACCAGTGTACGAACATTGGTCTTGGGATAAAAACCCATGTACGCTCTCACTTTTATTCTTGAGTTGGAGCCCATATACCTTCTTATTTTTTGTCTTGGGTTACAACCCACATTACATCTTTTTCTTCCTTTGGATACAACCCATGTACACTTGTACATTTAGGATTTGGGCATCAACCAATTTAACTTCATGTTTTTGGGATTGTGATACAACCCACCAACATTCTTACTTTTAGGCATTGAGATACCACCCACGTGCCTTTATGTTTATGGCCTATGAAGAAACTCATGTACCCTTTGATCTTATATACAGCATATCATCACCCAATGCGTTTTTTGGGAGATATGGGTCTCACCCATAACATAAAAACTCATGAATACATGTTCCACAAGATAGTAAATCTTATATGATGACCCATAACAAACATGAGGATTTATACCCATCAAATAATAACGCATGAAATGAAATGTGTATCATTAAAATTTAATCACATCCTAAACAATGGAAAGGAGATAGGTGTCATAATCACTTAATCAATGAATAAATCTTGAAATGAACAATTTTTCAAAATAATATAACACATGGAAGGAAAATGGGTGTCAAAAGAATCATTCCATCAAGACATAAACCATTCAAAAATTAATAGAAGGGGAACGTTGGATAATCTACTATAAGGGATTGAGTAATATCAAAATATGTTATCATATATGTAAAATAACATAGATTGACATTTTGATAAATTTTCATGTGGGCAGTACTCTTTCAACTTTGAAAAAGTTTCATTAAAACAAAAAATCATTTCAAAACCATTTTTTTTAAAATATAAACGAAAAAATGTAAATAATCAATTGGGAACATTTTGGAAAACATTTTATTTCAAAAATTATTAATAAATCGTGAATGTATATTGAAAAAAAATTTCCATTACTACTTTTATAAGATGATTGAAATTCTTTTGAAGATCTTTTTCTTAGAATACTTATAATAGAACCTTAAAATGGTTTTCAAAACCATTTATTTGGAAATAATTTGAAAAAATATAACAAATAATTAAATATTTTTCGAAAATAAATATCTATGAATATAATTTAAAATAAATAAATAAAAATAAATATTGAAAACATTTCTAGAAAACATGGTTTGAGAGAAAATAGATTTCTGACTGAAGAGAGAGGTTATGTGAGGCTTTCTGGGAAACAATTTTATATCTATATTATATAAAAATTAGTGTAAAAATTGTACCAATATAGTAATATATCATGAGTAATCAGAGTATAAAAAAAATGGATTTTTTGAGTGATGATAATACGATATCATTAAAGTCATCCAGGACATAAAAAAATCTTAAATAGAACTGAGATTGTTTCAACGAACATTTACAACATGATAAAATTTGAACCATAACACCATTTATCAAAAATAAATTAAATTTATAATAAAATATATTTAAAATATTTATATTCATGATTTAGAATATTTATGTTATAATACATATCACATGTAAAAATATAGGTTCATAACATGGCTTGTGTGTTAAAGAAGGGAAATTGAGACAAAATTACATTACCAATTTGGTACAATCTAAAACATAAACACCATGAAAGAAAAATAATCAAATGGATATCTAAATTTATATAAATTTAATAATAATAATAATATAATTCATATAAGGGTAGTAAATACAACAAAAAATAAAGAATGGGTGGGGGATAAAGCATGTATCTCACAGAAATAATAAGTGAGATGAAACAACTTTACCTTGTGTATTGACTACTTTCATACTGATAAGAAAATCCAGTATAATAAGTAATTTTTTATTATAAATAATTTATAGAATAAAATTCTTATGTCTAATATTTTATATAGGTTTTTTATGACTTTATATTACACACTTTTTAACAATTCTGTGTTTAGATTACGCTTCGGGTAATATTCACTTTGTTTCTAGATGCATCTAAATTTGTAATATCATTGGTCCTTACACATATATTATGATTTCCATAATGTATAACATGATACAAATAACATTTTTATTAATTACATTTTTATTATAATTATCAATAAATGTAGGAAATTTAATGCACATTTCACGAAGATGGTAGGCCATGTGCACTCATGAATGTTGCTTCGGTTTTAATAATTAATTAATATAAATAAATTAAATTTCATATATTTTTATTCTTTAATGTATGTAATACCATTAATGTAGCATTATAATGACATACATATCATAACTTCATTAAATATATCCTTAATTCATTTTATGTAACATATGAACTAATCACATTTCTTTAAGGGGGCAGTAGTCCACACATCTCAAACGAAATTATTTTCTTTACACCATATTGAATGAATAAAGATATTTTTTGTAAAAGGAATATAGAATCTTAAAGACATAATAAATATAATATATTACTTATATAAATATATTTTCAATCATAATTTTTACGATGATAGGTGGTGAGGTAAAAATGAACAATCATCGTTTCGTGAGATGGTAGTTTGTCGTACATGTTCTTAATATGTTCGTTAACCATTATATCAATGTGTGTATGTTGACACTCCTTTCTTCACATAATCTAAAGATCGAAAAAGGGGAATATCTGAGCTCAAAGTGATTCATCCTTTGAATAAAACATCAAAACTCGACAAAGGCATGAACACATGATCAAAAGCAACTGCACCGTGCAAGTTATCTCACTGTCGCGCAAGTACACTTGCGCGATGACGTTGGTCGCGCAAGTGACATGCGCGACCTAAGTGATAACCGCTCGGTAAAAGCCTAGAGCCTTCTTTTGCTTATAAATAGACCCTGTGGGCCCCCCATTCGAGAGGGATCTTTTTCCAGAAACTCGGATTGAAGCTCCCGACGGCCAAGTCTCTTCTCAAAGCTTCCGGAACACTTCTAAGGTAATTTCTTACCTAGAACGGAAGATCTAAAGAGAGGGAGGAAGGACTAAGTGTTGAAACTCATCAACACTTGCGCGCCTGAGTGGTCAGCCCTTAAGGGAAGTAACCACACTTGCGCGCCGCCTAATTCCTTCAATAGAACTTGCGCGTCCCTTTTCTGGGAGAACCTCAAGAGGATTCTAAAGGGTTTAATAAAGAGTCGCTCAAGTATTTGAATGCTGGTTGAAAATCGCGCAAGTACACCATGTGTCGCGCAGGTATACCAGCGTGACCAATACTTGCACACCCACGTAAGACTTGCGCGCCTTCCAAGACTTGCGCGCCCCTTCCTTTTTGGGTGCCTTTCTTGCCCATTTCACCCCTCTTAAGCCATTTCACCTTTCCTATTCAAGATTCAGTCTTCAAGATACTCTTCACAGCCATTTATGGCATGATTTATTGATTTAACTTCCTTATTTGAAAGGAATTCTATGGAATATCTCTCAAAACATAGTGATTTTTACATCTTTATGTCACCAAAGATTGAGAGTTCATTCATTCAACCTCATCCTTTAAGATGAAAGAATCCTTAACATGGGTCTCCTTTTTAAGAATAATCTCCAGTTATAAGTCCTTTAATCTGGGCATCTTCCTCAGGAGTAAGCCCCAAATTCTTAAAGATCCCAAACTTGGGCATCCTCCTCAGGAGTAATCCCCAAACCTTAATTCCTTAACTTGGGCATCCTCCTCAGGAGTAAGCCCCAATAATAATCCTTTAATATGGGCATCCTTCTTAGGAGTAAGCCCCAAGTCCTCTAATTTTGGGCATCCTTCTTAGGAGTAATCCCCAATCTCAAATATGGGCATCCTTCTCAGGAGTAAGCCCCAAACCATAATCCCTATCCTGGGTCTCCTTTTCAGGAATAAGACTTAGTTATAATCTTGGGCTTCCTTTTCAGGAGTAAGCCCCAAGTCCCCTAACCTGGGCCTCCTTTTCAGAAATAAGTCCCAGTCATAATTATGGGCATCCTCTTCAGGAGTAAACCCCAAGTCCCTTAATTTCTCTTAATCAGCCCTAAATTACGTTTGATATGGGATTCCTTCTCATGAGTAAAACCCAATTATCAATCCTCTCCTAATTTGGGTTTCCTTTTCCGGAATAAGTCCCAAGTTAGAGTATTCAAATCTCCATAAATCACATATACCTTTATGGACCCTGTTCCTTGATTTTCTCCCTAAAAGTAAATCCTAAACCTTCATTTATCTGGGAAGTCATACATACATAAGCCCCAAACAATTTCTTATGATTGCATCTTTCATGGCACAATTGTCTAATTTTTACCAATACCTCTTGTTTCTCACACCGAGCATGACTCACGTGAGCTTAGAGTGTAAAAGTAATTATGAAATTCTTCTTTGAGCCATCAATAATAAACGTCATACTCCATTACTCAAACTATGTGGGTTCTGATTCCTTTTCCAAAACAAAGCATACATAGGTAGCCCATTTATGGGTTCGATCCCAACTCTAAAATAATCTATGTCCTTCGGAATGACGATAAACTTCAAGTGCCCCACTGAGTGGCTTTAAAACCATCCCGGTCATCATAATGACCAAGAGACTTTTATATAAATGTTTTGAAGGATACCATTGACCAAGAATCTCTAAATAGATACAGACGATTCTCTATTGAGGAAGAACCTCGAATACATATAAAAGATTCTCTAAATTTCTTACATATTTAATCATTGATTGTCAAAACTAAAGGAAAGCTCATTTTATACTGGGTAATGTAATAAGGATTCACGAACATAACTTAAATCTATAAAGAGAGTCCCAGAGTAGAAAATAATTCCCCTCAAAAAGGTGGGATGAGTCCGACCTCCCATCCTCTCAACCAATGAAAATTCCTAAGCCTCATCAGTCCACAAGCTAATGAGTGCCTAACTTTGGAAAGTAGGTCCAAACGGATGTGGAATCATTGGATGTTTCCGGTTCTATGAACAAACCCGCTAGAAACCGATCGGAACGTTTGAATCTCCCATCCAAGAGGTCATCCCCGAATTCCGTGCGAAACAAAAATGGTGAACCCGATGTGAATCCTTAACCAAGATAAAGTGATGTTCTTCTTATTTGTTAGGCCCATTGGGCCAAAAAAGAAATCATTGACATGTTCTCATCCAAAAGATGCAGTGGCCGGATTCATCTTGATTATGTCTGTTATATGGAACAGGCACTCTTTTCTCAAGATCTTCTGCAAAATGGATTTCCTTAAATTCACCCATGTGAATACTGCTGCTGTGAACACCTCTACTGTGAGGTCTGCTGCTGTGAAAACCAATACTGCTACTCCTGCTGGAACGTCGTCCGCTCTAAGGATGGAATCACTAACTCAGCGTCTTCAACGCTGGGTTTCTAATGCACTGATTAAGGAGTACCGTCGCAACGGTACTATCCCAACTCTGGAGGCTTCTCGTCAAGCCCTCCAAGTTAACAACTCTACCTGGTTGTCCGGACAACGGCGGCCAGCGATCAAAAAGCAGGCAGTGCTAACTACCGTCTCCAACCGTTTTGGGTCGTTATCCCCGGAATGCAATTTCCATTTACTCCCTTACTCTGAGGAAGTGAATGAGCAGATCCCTCAGGGCCTTAATTCAAAAAGACAGGAGTCCTTCCCGAGGGCTCCCATCAACAATCGCCTCTAGACTCGTGCGGTAGTGCGCCCTCAACATGATGAGGGTACCAACTCCAGGCATTCATCTCAGGTTCCTCGAACCCGAGCAGGCAAGATGAACCGCCAGAGACGGAATCCTGTTAACAATAGACAGGTTATCATCCCTGCCATCTCCAGAGAAGTCCACCAACCTATCTTGGTGGCGAACAACGAGCAGGCACATACACCTTCCCGTTTTAATTCCGCTGTCCAGCAGACTCGTCTGGCAGCATCAAGCCAATCCTGCCAGGCAATTCCGGCGGAGTATTATAGGCAGGAACATACACCTGCTTATGCATCATTAGTTAGTCAGCAGGCTCACCTGACTACATATGATGGAGTCCACCAACCTAACTTGGTGGCGAACAACGAGCAGGCATACACACCTGCCCGTTTTAATTCCGCTGTCCAGCAGACTCGTCTGGCAGCATCAAGCCAATCCCGCCAGGCAATTCCTGCAGAGTACTGTAAGCAGGAACATGCACCTGCTTATACATCACCAGTTAGTCAGCAGGCTCGTCTGACTACATATGATGGATCTCGTCAATCGCATTTGGCGAAGTGTAATCAGCAGGCACATACACCTGCTCATACTAATCAAGCCTACCAACAGTCTCGCTTGGTAGCGCACGAAGAAGTCAGTCGGAAATCCCCGACGACAAACAGGAGGCAGACTCAACTCTCTGCCTCCACACTTGAGTACTGTCAGGATTCACTGACAGGAAAAGGAGGACAGGAGCAGGCACATACACCTACTCCAAGCCCGGAATGGACGTATATCCCCGTTCCGGCGGCTGAAGTCACCAAGCATATTTTGTCAATGGTGAAAGAGAAGAAGAAAATTCATGCTCATATTCTGGATGCTTGCCAAGATATCATAACAGCTTCAGCATCATCTCAGGGACAGACACATAAATCTATCCGTAGCAGTGGAGTGACACATCAACGATTCACTCCGGAACAGACACACACATCTGTTCCAGTCCAAGAGAGTTATGGGGCATACTCCCCCATATCATACGGACAACTAAGTCAGGCACATACACCTGATTTGAGTGGAGATTGTCAACCTAACCTGACCATCATTCCTGATCAGGCACACACACCTGCTCAGAGTTACCACATTCGTCAACAAGTGGTTTCCAAAGCGAGTAAGAAGGCATCTATGAAAAAGATCCGCCCAGCACAGTCAGGAGATCAAAGTCCAATCTGCAACAAGGCCTTGCTCGATGCTGGAGTTCTTGAAGCCCTCAGACATTTATCTGTCGGAATTCAAGATTCTACTCCCTCGGTTCCCAATAACGGGAACATTAATTCTGAAGGTCTTTAACAGACACTTCCTCATGAAGGCTTGCTTCATGATAATTCGGTCAATCTTGAAGTTTCTTCTTCAGATGAGAGCCACAGGAACTCTCTGTGTGGTCAGAAGACCAAGGAGCAAGAGATCTCATCTTTTGCTGTAACCCATAATGGTGGTCCTACCCATGATGATGAACTTCGATGCGAAAGTCCTCTCCGCAGTAGTGATTCACATTGCCCGGAAAATACTCCAGTGGATAATGTAGTGCCGAGAAAGCCCTCTTATCTTGAGGCACTTGCAAATGCGAAACCGGTCATGTCTGATGCTTTATTGCTAACAAGTGAAATACTTTCTCAATCAAAAGATAGCCCAGGGTGTAGGTCATTCTCCGAACCACCCCTAAGTCATGCATCTTCTAGTTTGATCAATGATCTCTCTACCAATCTTGTTGAATCCGATGAAGCAACAAGGAAAAACCAACTCTGGTCAAAACAGGTAGAAGAATCTTCATTTAATGACAAAGAGGAAATGCTGAACATAAGGAAAAAACTGGCAAAAGGTGAGGTACCAGTCATGTTTTGGCCTTTGGATGACTCCCAGTACGACATTCCAAAGATGATGACGAATGATGGAATCCATGATATTCATCTCAACATATGGAAAACTCTTTGTCAATTGAAAAATAAGGTATTATCTTATGATGAATATGAAAATAATCATAAGATAATAGAAGGGCTACAACGTCAGATTGATTTGGCATCTCTATCAGTCTCTCGGTATCTGAAGGCTGAAAAGCAACAGAGAACCCTTCAACGTTCATGCCTTGGCGCACTAAGAAAATTGCGTCAGTTAATTGACAATGCTCCAACTGGTGTTCATATCAGAGGATGGGGTATTCACGGAGCACTACATTTCCCAGTGCTTTCCAGTCAGCAAAGCCCGCCGACAATGGTCTCATGCAATGTTATTGCCCATGGCCGGCCACAGTCAATGGGCTTTTTTCATAATCAAAAGCTTTCTCAAGAACATGCTTCAACTAGTTCCTCTCAAAATAAAGTATATAGAGAACAAGTTGTTGAATTTCTCCTACATCAAGCAGGCGTGAATATTGCACAAGCCTCTTGTATGGAGCAAACACGTCATCAAATGATAGAAATTTCGGAAATAATCCAACGGTCTGTTGAACCAGGTGATAAAAGTGGATACAGGCTAATGCATCCAGCTAATTTCCGAACTAAGATTTGCAAGATCAAGAGATCTTTTAAGAAGATCTCAGACGTAGCATGTCAAGATCCACCCCAGCTTGTCAGACTGGGGACTTCTCTAACCCAACCCTCAGAGTCAACAAATGGGATTCGAGGAGTTGAGCGGAAGCAGCAGGAACATCCCCAATTCTCGAGACTGGGGACTCTTTCAAATCATCAATCCCCTCCTCAGAGAATGTCGGTCTTTTCTTGATTGGGGAAGAAGCCACAAGAGGAACGAAGATCGAAATTATCAGGAGATTCCCTCCAAGTTATAGCTCGTCAAGAAGTTCCTAAAAGATTGAATCAACAAAAGGCAATGTCTCGTCAAAGACATGAAAGATGACAATATCATAGAAATGCTGATAGAAGGGATTTGATGCATTATGCATCAATCAATGTCATCAATGCTGTTGTTGCTAATCCACCAGAGGAGACTCACTCAGGGGACTCAGATGAAGAGCGTCCTGCTCAAGAAAATGTACGCACCGATACAAATGAAGAAGGTGTACGTACACGAAGTGAAAGGATTACTCAGAACCTAGGTAATCCACTTCCCTCCCTCCAAAAGGTATCCAACAAATGGAAGGGAAAGAATCAGGTTACATATCCTTCATCTGAATAAGGTCAATTTCTCCCATTAGAGTAAAGGTTTGCACAACATGAGGAAGAAATGAAAGAATTAAGAAGGTTGAATGCAGAACTACTTCAGAGTAGTCTTCTTCTTAAGAATTCTGAAGTCCGACAGCCAAATGAATTTGTTGTAACTACTGAGATGGATCAGGAATATCCTCCTTTATCAGTACACCCTCAGAGGTCTAATCCTACGGGTCAAACGCAACAACGGTTGGCAGCCCTACCATCAGTTGCAGCACCAACCACCACGTCTGTCCAAGCTCCATTCATTGCACCTACCCGAAACCAAGTTCAACCTGATGTTTCTCAAAAGTTAATAACTACTATTGAGTCATTAACATCTCGGTTAGAAACTATGGAAGGGAAACGGGCGCAAGTTCTACCAGAAAAGAAAGTTTACCATGAATGGGTAGATTCAATTTCTCCTCTATCCAGTTTTGGAAACCCTGTTTTCCATATTTTCAATGGATCAGGCGACCCTGAACAACATTTGACGCATTAAGTGTCTTGTTGTGATCCTATGATAGGAACTCCGGAGCAGCAAGAAGCAGTGAAACTCAGATGCTTCGTGCGAAACTTGCAAGGAACAGCTTTTGTCTGGTATACAAGCTTGCAATCCCTGTCAATCATCAGATGGGAGGATCTTCGTCAAAAATTCCTTCTTCAGTTCAGCTCAACTTTGCCAAAAACGACAGTTTTCGATCTTACAAACTGCAAGAAAAGAGAGAATGAAAGAGTCTCTGATTTCATTGCTCGTTGTAAGGGATTAATGTATTCCCTGAGTTTAGCACTCCGTCAGGAGGAACTGTTGCCAATCTGTGTGGAAAATTTGCGTGACGAATTATGCACGCCATTGATCCCTATGAAATACACAGGAGGGTTTCGAGACCTTACTTCAATCGCTCAATAGATTGATGATTCCCTTATACAGGCTAAGGTTAAATCTCGTGTAATTCCATCAGTTCCAGGAAGGAGAATGGGTAGAGCGGAAACTGCTACAGTAATGCTTAAACAAGCACCTGTACCTATTTCTACTTCAAAACCTTAATCTTCTCGAAGGGATCCTCCTCCTGAACGCCAACAACAAAGGCCGTTTCGTCCAAATGATCAAAGAGATCAATGATGAAAACAATTCGAGGATTTGAAGAGTAAAACATACTCTTTTCGAAGTGAGAAAGTTCCTGGTTACTTCATTTCAGCTCTGGAAAATAACTTGGTTCAATTACTAGTGCCCAAGAGGCCAAACAAGGAAGGAGATGAAGACCGTCCCAATTATTGTCCCTTTCATCAAATGTTGGGGCATCCCATCCAGGAGTGTTTTGTCTTTAAAGACCTCATGCAAAAGATGGTCGACTTGGGACAAGTCAAATTGAAGGGTTCTTCAGCTCATGTAGGGTGTATTACCGCTACAGATCCAGAGGAAGGAGGCGAGTGGCAGGAAGTCAAAAGCAAAACTGCGCAAAAATATGATGATTGGATGGTCAGAAAGACAATCAATCGGACCCATTCCATTTTGCAAACACAATTAAAGAAGCCAATTGTGTCTCCTACAAAATCTGTAGTGAAGCCTCCATCAAAAGACAAATCCTCAAAAGGGCAGCGCAATTCAAAGAAGAAAGAGGAATCAGAAAAAGAAGAGTATGTATCGAGGCCTAAGTTGTCTTTGACTCTGGCAGATTTCATGCCATCTACTTCAAAGCAAAGGGCACCGCCCCACCAAACGGCATAGCATAAACAGGCTAACCAGGCAGAGTCTTTATCAGACGAAGAGTTAATATTTGATTCTGTTAATATGATTCAATTAATAGATCCATATTCCAGTCTTGATGAGCCTGAATTCCATGTATCATATAAGGGAATCTGAGGAAGTTCTAGAGGATCAGGATACAGGGGAAGACGTGGATCTTTCCGAATCCACTACTCTAATTCTACCGCTGCTAGCACTGTATATGCAGCAGAAACTCGTGGTAGAGCTCTTTAGCGAGCTCAAAAAGAACAAGCAAGTTCTTCTGCCAATGGCCAACTCAGTTTTGGCACAGTTATTTTAGAAGACCGATTAAAGGTTCCATCTTCTTTATCTCAGTAATTAAATGGATATAATCAGTCTAATCTTCCAAAACCGAGGATGTTTCCAACTTCAATACAAGATGCATCAGCTTCCAAAGCATCTGCTTCCAAGGTACCTGCTAAAACTCATATTCCTATTGGGAAACGCAGACCTCTAGATCAAAAGTATGATATATTGAAACACTTGGCCCAAGTACTAGCCATGTTATCAATTTTGGATGCTTTGAATATGTCAAAAGATCTTCGGGAAGCATTCATCGAATCTTTATCAAGTCCTCATGAGTTTGAAGATGAAATTGCTTCAGCTGAAGTCTATCACATAGAGAATAATCCTGCAGAATGCCATGCAGTGATATCTTTTACTGATAAAGATGAAGATGATGTTGTGCATGGGCACATAAAACCTTTGTACTTATCTGGCAAAGTCAATGGTGTAGATATTCGAAGAGCTTTCATTGACAATGGTTCAGGAGTCAACCTCATGCCCAATCGTACACTTCGTCGATTAGGCCTCACGGAATCTGATTTATCTCCTTCTACCATGATTTTACAAGGATATGATAAAAATGAACAAGAAACACTGGGTGAAGTTACACTCAGAACTCAGTTTGGAGATCTTGTATCCAATTCAGATTTCATGATTGTTGATCAAGACTCATCTTTCAATATCTTGCTTGGAAGACCCCGGCTACATCAGCATGCAGATATTCCTTCATCATACCATCAAGGTCTCAAATACTGTTTCAATGGTCAAGTTGGAACATTGTATGGTGATAAGGCCCCGTTCAAGACATGTGAGTCTCAATACATTGAGGCGTAATTTTATCACATGAAGGGAAGAGAAAAATCTACAATGAAGGAAATTACCAAAGTTAATGCTCCATATGGTTTAGAGAAAATTCCAATTAATCCATTTACACATGTGAGTACAGATTATGTGTTAACTATCAGTCAAATTGAAAAAATAGGCCCAAATCAAAATACTCTTATGGAAATATCCATAATGTCAATTACGACAATCGAGCCAGACAACATGAGAGAAATTGGTAACCTATCAAGCAGTGATGAAAGCATAAGTGGTGACGTTTTCATTTCATCTGCTGAAGTCCAACAAGTCTATACTTCGCTAATCAGGACAGAAGAAATTATAGCAACACCAGCGGTGAATAATGATGTCGATTCTCAATCCATCATCTCCTATTTATTTCCCAAAGAAGGCCCTTTATCATTAATAGGGTCGGAAATGGAAGCTTCTTCTTCAAAATGTGAAAATTTTGATATCTCTTATGATCATGAGAATTTCGTTTTGTCATCTACTTTGCAAGTAGAAATAGAAGAAATAGCATGTAATGAAGAGGAAGAGGAAGATCTTAGAGATGCTCCTCCAGCATTTGAAGAGGGTATCTCTACCACTGTGGATGAACTCAGAGAAATAAATCTGGGTACAGAGAAACATCCACGCCCAACTTTAATTATTGCGGCCATGACCCTTGAAGAGAAAGAGATGTATATTTCTTTTCTAAAGCAAAATAAAGATATTTTTTCTTGGAATTATACAGAAATGCCTGGGCTTGATCCTGATGTTTCTACTCATCATTTGGGTTTACCAAAAGAACATCGAGGATTTAAGTAAGCCGCGAGAAGAACACACCCAACCTATGCTTCCAAAATTGAAGCTGAAGTAGATAAGCTGATCAAAGCCAACTTCGTCAGAGAAGTTAAATATCCCAAGTGGTTGGCTAATATTGTCCCTGTAAAGAAGAAGAACGGACAAATTAGGGTTTGCATCGATTTCAGAGATCTTAATCAGTATTGTCTTAAAGATGATTTCCCAGTTCCGATTACAGAACTCTTAAATGATGTGACAGATGGATATGAAGTACTTTCCTTCATGGATGGATACTCCGGATATAATCAGATCTGAATGGCCCCAGAAGATGAGGAATTTACAGCCTTCAGAGCCCCTCAAGGTGTGTTTTGTTACCGGGTGATGCCCTTTGGTTTAAATAATGCAGGTGCAACATATCAACGCGCCATGCATCGTATCTTCAAACCTCTTTTAGGGAAGTTTGTTGAATGCTATGTAGATGATTTGGTGGTTAAACCCAAACAATGTTCTAATCACTTGGATGATTTGGAAGTCATATTCCACAAGCTTCGACAACATAATTTGAAGATGAACCCCTTAAAATGTGCTTTTGGGGTAACCTCAGGAAAATTCCTCGGCATTGTTGTACGCCATCGTGGTATTGAAGTTGATCCTGAGAAGACCAAATCAATCCTTAGTATGTCACCTCCTCAGAATTTGAATGAATTAAGAGGACTTCAATGACACTTAGCCTATATTCGGCATTTCATCGCCAATTTGGCAGGCAAAAGTTTACCCTTTACCAAATTATTGAAGAAAGGAGTCACATACCAGTGGACTGACGAATGTCAATAAGCATTTGATGTTCTAAAGAAATACCTCTTGAGTCCACCAATACTCATGCCACCTGTTGAGGGTAGACTGCTTATCCTCTATGTGACAGCTCTAGAGCGATCATTGGGTTCCTTTCTCGCTCAAAAGAATGATGCTAGGAATGAAAATAGCCTCTACTATCTCGGTAGAACTATGCTTGAAGCAGAAACCCGGTATTCAAGTATTGAGAAGTGCTGCTTGGCATTAATCTTTGCAGTTCAGAAACAGAGACACTACCTGCAACATCACGAGGTCCAATTGGTATCTCGCAATAATCTGCTCAAATTCATCCTTAGTCGTCCAATGCTTACAGGATTTCTAGCAAGGTGGGCAGTTATTTTGCAGCAATTCGACATTCAGTATGTGTCTCAAAAGGCAATTAAGGGCCAAGCTCTGGCTGATTTCCTGGCTGAACATCCTTCAGTGGAAGACACGTCTTCAGATATTGAACTCCCTGATGAGGAATTTTTCTCTATTCAAGAGAGTCCTCAAACATGGGAAATGTATATTGATGGTTCTTCCAGAAGTCCAACAGGGAAGAAAATGGAAAATCCTAAATTCAACAAAGTTGTTTTAGGAATTGTGCTCATTTCTCCAGATAAGGCAGTGTTACCTTATTCCTTTTTATTGTGGGAAGGTGGTACAAATAATGAAGCTGAATAACAAGCTCTCATTACAGTCTTGGAGTTAGCGCTCCATGCACAAGTGAATCACTTAAAGGTGAAAGGTGATTCAGACCTGGTAATCAAACAAGTCAATGGGGATTATTCCAACAGAAAAGAAGAATTAATCCCTTTGTATGATTACTTCAGAGAGTTAATGGAAAAATTCCCTTCAGAACCGACATTGTTTTATGTCCCAAGATCACAAAATGCTCAAGCTGATGCACTGGCTAATATAGCCACAGCTTTAGCAGATCCAAATCGGGATGAGACAACCATCAGTATTGCCCACCGTCATGCAATTTCACCTTATGTTCAAGTCATAACAGAGGAAATTAATGAAATTAGTCCCATTCCTGAACCGTATGGTCATACTACAGGATGGATGTCATCTATTAGGGAATACCTTCAAAATGGAACACTTCCACCTGATAGAGCCAAGAAAGAACAAATCTGGCGATGTGTGGTCAATTTTACTCTTTATGATAGCCCAAACCACCTCGAGAAAATTCTCTGCAAACGTGGTTTTGATGGAGTTCTCTTCAGATGTATTGATGGTGAAGAGACAATGGCTGTCATAAAAGAAGTGCATGCAGGAGTCTGTGGTGCCCACAAGTCTGGACATAGACTGTCTGATCAAATTCGAAGTCTTGGATACTTTTGGACTTCAATGATACAATATTGTGTTAATTTCACAAAGAAGTGTCATTCATGCCAAGTATATGCCAACTTCATTCATCAACCTCCAGAGTTGCTTCATACCGCTAAATACTCGTGACCATTTTCCACATGGGGAATGGATGTGGTGGGACCTTACCCTTCAGCTACGGCCAAGTAGTTTAAGTACCTTCTTACTGCTACTGATTTCTTTTCCAAATGGGCAGAGGCAGTACCTCTCAAAAAAGTCAGTTCTAAATGCATTGTTAGCTTCATCAAGTCTAACATCATTACTAGATTTGGTGTTCCTCATACCATATTGACGGACAACGGCACCAACTTCTGTTCTTCTGAGATGAAGAAATTGTATCAAGAATACAACATTAAATTCAACCATTCATCTCGGTATCATGCGGCGGCCAATGGCCAAATAGAATCCTTTAACAAGAATCTTTCAAATATACTGCAAAAGATGGTGGATAAAGATAAGAGATCATGGCCTGGTAAACTTTTTCATGCTTTATGTGCTTATCGGACTACCACTCACAATGCAACGCGGTCAACTCCATATTCGTTGGTATATGGAACAGAAGCAGTCTTGCCAATTGAAGTTCAATTTCCCTCACTCACAATAGCCATTTGTGATCAGTTATCTACAGATGAGCAATCCCAAAAGCGATTTAAGGAATTGGAACAGTTAGATGAGAAAAGATTGTGCACTTTGCACCACTTGGAAATCTATCAGAATCGAATAACACAAGATTTTAACAAAAAAGTTCGTCTTCGTTCATTCATTCAGGGAGAATTGGTATTGGTTCTCAGAGCACCAATGATACCAGGAAAGAAGCCTCCCAAGCTTGAACCAAAATGGGAAGGACCTTATTCAATACATAAGGTCTACTCCAATGGAGCTTATTCATTAATCTCAATGGATGGAGAACTCATCACGACTCCAACCAATGCCAGATTTCTGAAGAAATATTTTCTATAAACACAAAATATGGTTCCCAGAACCAAGATTCTTACAAGTGGTTCATACAGCAATAGTCCAGTATGACTTTAAACTGCATCATCATCCACGGTCTATGCATATGACCTAAAACTATTTGCACTTTCGTCCAACATGACGTTAAACTGTAGAAAAGAACTTGTCCCCGCAACATGACATTAAACTTTGCAGCACCAGTTCGTCCTTGCTATATGATGTTAAACTATAGAACAATGGTCCAGTATGACCTTAAACTACAACTTCGTCCCACACAACATTAAACTGTGAAAAAGTTCCCAAAACTGTCCAGCATGACCTTAAAATGCATCATCCCTGGTCCATGTATATGACCATAAACTATTTGCAAATCCCTTACGTCCAGCAAGACGTTAAACTGTGACGTCCAAACTACATGACGCTAAACTGTATAAAAATCCCTTACGTCCAGAAAGACGTTAAACTATACAATCTCAAAGGTCCAGCATGACATTAAACTACACCATCCATGGTCTATGCATATGACCTTAAACTATTTGCACTTTCGTCCAACATGATGCTAAACTGTAGAAAAGAACCTGTCCCCGCAACATGACATTAAACTGTGCAGCACCAGTTCGTCCTTTCTATATGACGTTAAACTATACAGCAATGGTCCAGTATGACCTTAAACCGCAACTTCGTCCCACACGACATTAAACTGTGAAAAAATTCCCTAAACTGTCCAACATGACCTTAAACTGCATCATCCCCGGTCCATGTATATGACCATAAACTATTTTCAAATCCCTTACATCCAGCAAGACGTTAAACTTTGACGTCCTAACTACATGACGCTAAACTATATAAAAATCCCTTACGTCCAGAAAGACGTTAAACTATAAAATCTCAAAGGTCCAGCATGACATTAAAATGCACCATCCACGGTCTATGTATATGACCTTAAACTATTTTCACTTTCGTCCAACATGACGTTAAACTGTAGAAAAGAACTTTTCCCCGCAACATGTCATTAAACTGTGCAGCACTAGTTCGTCCTTTCTATATGACGTTAAACTATACAGCAATGGTCCAGTATGACCTTAAACTGCAACTTCGTCCCACACGACATTAAACTGTGAAAAATTTCCCTAAACCGTCCAACATGACCTTAAACTGCATCATCCCTGGTCCATGTATATGACCATAAACTATTTGCAAATCCCTTATGTCCAGCAAGACGTTAAACTGTGACGTCCTAACTAAATGACGCTAAACTGTATAAAAATCCCTTACGTCCAGAAAGACGTTAAACTATACAATCTCAAAGGTCCAGCATGACATTAAACTGCACCATCCACAGTCCAGGCATATGACCTTAAAATATTCACACTTTTGTCCAACATAACATAAATGGTGTGTTATTTTGTCCTTACTGCATGACATTAAACTGCACAGTCCCCCTTACGTCCAATATGACGTTAAACTGTATTGTCCACATCTTCTTAAACTACATGACGGTAAACTGTACAGAAAGTCCTTGATATGTCCTACATGACATTAAACTGTAGTTTTTTCCCTGCTACATGACACTAAACTGTGCAGCACCAATAGTCCTAACTGCAAGACTTTAAACTACATAGTCCCTTTTTTATGTCCTACATGACATTAAACTATGCATTGTTAAGGTTGTTGTTACCTCTTGTTTCTCACACCGAGTATGACTCACGTGAGCTTAGAGCAAACATCAACCATAACACTCTCTTTGGGCCGCTAACCTTGTGTAAGTCCCAACAACATTTTTATTAGATCGTTGTCCCCAAGAACAACTTGATCATTAATTCATTCATTAATTGAACTACACAGACTTTGATCCTTTCCCTCCAGGCTGGGTATGTAGGCAACCTCCTAGGGTTCAAGCCCAAAAACAATCTCTTCACATCGGTTCACCACCATCTCATATGATGTTGATTCGTGAAACCGCCCCTGGAATCAATATCTTTTCATTGATTCACTTTCGTCCTTGTTATATGACGTTAAACTATGCAACACTTTTGTCCAGTACGACAATAAACTACAATACTCTTTGATTTCCTCATTTGAGAGAGAACTATTATTAACATTGATTTTTTTAGTCATGTATCATTTTAAAAGACTACGTGCATACATGGTAATGCCTAAACTTTTTATCTTAGGTTAAACCATCATTGCACTAAAGTCCCCTTTCACCCTTCACATGTACGAACCAAATTTTTACAAATGGTAGTTCTAGAAATACGTGGACTTGATTCCCATCCTTATGGGATACGTAGGAACATTCGAGTGTCCCTTGAATCCAGTCCAATGTCTTTTGGGCCTAACCCCAAATTTCACTTTCAGTCCCTTAGTTGAAAATTCCTCATGGAAACACACACTGTGTATTCATTATTATGGTCCGAATTCTATGACCCTAAACTAAGATTTCTCATACTTTCGTCCTACACGACGTTAAACTGAATTTCAAGAACTACGTATGGCTTGATTCTCATTCTTATGAGATACGTAGTGAAGTCCAAGTTTCAATTCAGGACCCATCCACAACATGATTATGGTTATCATTGACCTATGTATCTCTATATACATTGAACAATACCCATCTTTATGTGTTATAATCCTAACCTTAAATATTTTCAGATCTTCATAACCCTTTTCATGACTTCTAGTCACAAAAATGTCAAACTTCTGAGAATTCTTTCGCCTGACTATGTAGCACGTGCCCATAGGTGGCCTTGCATAAACAGTCCACATAACAGACTTGTCAGCTAAAAGATGCTATTTATTTGACCATGCAGCCAATGCCCTTAGATGGCCCTACATATTTCAACCCCCTAACGAGTTTGTTAAATAATGGTAACTTCATTCATGGGAAGAATGCCTCTTTTGTCTTTATTTTTCTTAAACGACAGTATGCAGGGATCTGCAAAAAAATAGTCATCCTTAACATATTTGTCCCATATACTTTTTCATGATCTGAAAGTATTCAAGTCTATGGTTTGTTCTTCTTCCCTACGTTTGGGTCAGACCTTCGTGGGAGTGATATTCACCCAGTTCTTCGATAATCTTGTCTGGAAATATCTTCTCCATATTCAAGTCCCTCTTTCCATACAACAAACTCTATACTTTAGAAAATTTGAATCTCCATAAACTTTCACTGGCTTTTAGCACTAGGAAAGTAAATTTCTGGGAGTTCTTTTGCCAGATTATGCAGCACGTTCCCATAGGTGGCCTTGCATAAACAGTCCACATAACAGACTTGTCAGCCAAAAGATACTATTTATTTAACCATGCAGCCAATGCCCTTAGGTGGCCCTGCATATTTCAACCCCCTAACGGGTTTTGTTAAATAATAGTAACTTCATTCTTGGAAATTACTTCTTCTAATTCCTTTTTAGCTCTTTTTCATATCATTCCACAGATTCGAATATTCTTAAGCCATAGTTTACATTTTTTCCCTCATACTCGAGTATGGTAATATGTTTTCAGATAAATTGTCAAGGAATTGAATCAATTTTAGTACATTTCGGTCAGAGCTATTTCGACCTTAACATTAGCCCCTTTATGTCCGGCATGCATGACTTTAAACTGCCCACAAAAGACAAAGGAACTCTGAATAAAAGTCAAGTTCCAGCTCACTAATTATACATTTTTGTATGATTTAGGTAATATTGAGCAATTAAAAGATTCAAAGTTTGTAGGATTATTTGTAATAATCCTAGTAAAAATCAAACTATGCTTACTAGGCCCATTGGCTTAAGTAAAATTGAAGCAGGTAATGAATGAATACAGGTACAAATGATTGAAGAAAAAAGTGTTTTTCATTGATACATAAGAGTTAGAAGGACATCCAAAGACTGGAGTCTCTTCTCTTTTTCAATAATTACAAGTGGCTTTCAACATAACACTTCATTTGATTTACGGTATCATGAGCTTCATCAGCAACCACCTGGAATTCATTCATTCAACTGGATACAAAAAGAGATGCAGTGATACCAGCTCTTCTTGGAACAATTGTAAGAGGATGTTCTTGAGTGCGGTTTGAGAAAATTTTCTGCTGATTAAACAGTGACTCTGTTTCTGTCCAAGAGACTTGGATGATGGATACATGGATTTGAGAATGGAGAATTGGAAGTAAAGAGCCATTTGGAGAGAGTACTCTTTTCAGATATTGCTCCAATACCATGTTTGTCTTCTCTCCACCAACTGGTAGTGGAAAACATTTCAACCCATGGGTTTTCAATTTTCATATCTGTAAGGAAATAACATGGAGGAAGAATTTGAAAGTTCACACCATTGTTGTTGCTCTTAATGCACAACATAACCGAAATGAAGGAGTAGCAGCGTAGCTGCATTTCAGGTGTATAGTTCATTGCATCTGGAACATTGACTCCTTGCAGGTGACCATGACCACATAGAGACAGGTTGATGATCTGTGGGAAGTTTAGATGATATTTATTCAAGTACTTAGCCAAATATGGGAAAGTTCTGTCATAGATATCATAGTAATCGTGGTTAATTATGTTCATCATGTCATCAATCCGCTTGCTAGCCAGTTCATCAGCTGTTCCAATTCCCTTGGGAACCACTGAATCTGCAGAAAAGATGAATAAACTAATTCTTAAATAGGTTTATTTTTCATAAAATTTGTGAAGAAATTTGAAAAATGGCTAAGTCATTAAGGCACGCAAGTCTAAACAATGGCGCGCAAGTATTCGTGTGCCGCACTAGTTTTTGACATGCAAGTATAAACTGCGCAAGTACAGATACCTATACAGTAGCGCGACATCAAGGAAAACACTATAAAACAGAGTAACCTGCGCGACTAAGGTGACCTGCGCGATGACAGCTCGAAGGTATGAAGTCCGGATATCTGGATGCTTGTACGAAGGTGGGGCCATGTATTTATAGGCCAGAAGGCCTATCTGCGCACCGTACCCAGTGCGCTTAAGGCCTGCGTGAAGCAAACTTGCGCGCCGCCCTCTCTGCGCTGAAGAATTGAGCGCCCCCCTTTTTCCTTTGGATGGATTTGATTTCCTCAGAGTCAAATCCTCATTTCTCTCCGGATCCAACTCTGAGGGGGGACTTTTGTTGACGCTCCTTTCGTCACAGAATCAAATAATTAGAAAAGGGGAATATCTGAGCTCAATGTGATTCATCCTTTGAAGAAAACATCAAAACTAGACAAAGGCATGAACACAGGATCAAAAGCAACTGCACCGCACAAGTTATCTCACTGTCGCACAAGTACACTTGCATGACGACCTTGGTCGCGCAAGTGACTTGCGCGACCAAAGTGATAACCACCCGGTAACCGCCCAGGGCCTTCTTTTGCCTATAAATAGACCCTGTGGGCCCCCCATTTGAGAGGGATCTTTTTCCAGAAACTCGGAATGAAGCTCCCGACGCCCAAGTCTCTTCTCAAAGCTTCCGGAACACTTCTAAGGTAATTTCTTACCTAGAACGGATGATGTAAAGAGAGGGAGGAAGGCCTAAGTGTTGAAACTCATCAACACTTGCGCGCCTGAGTGGTCATCCCTTAAGGGAAGTAACCACACTTGCGCGCCGCCTAATTCCTTCAATAGAACTTGCGCGTCCCTTTTCTGGGAGAACCTCAAGAGGATTCTAAAGGGTTTAATAATGATTCGCTCAAGTATTTGAATGCTGGTTGAAAATCGCGCAAGTACACCATGTGTCGCGCAGGTATACCTGCGCGACCAATACTTGCGCGCCCACGTAAGACTTGCGCGCCTTCTAAGACTTGCGCGCCCCTTCCTTTTTGGGTGCCTTTCTTGCACATTTCACCCCTCTTAAGCCATTTCACCTTTCCTATTCAAGATTCAGTCTTCAAGATACTCTTCGCAGCCATTTATGGCATGATTTCTTGATTTAACTTCCTTATATGAAAGGAATTCTGTGGAATATCTCTCAAAACATAGTGATTTTTACATCTTTATGTCACCAAAGATTGACAGTTCATTCATTCAACCTCATCCTTTAAGATGAGAGAATCCTTAACCTGGGTCTCCTTTTTATGAATAATCCCCAGTTATAAGTCCTTTAATCTGGGCATCTTCCTCAGGAGTAAGCCCCAAATTTTTAAAGTTCCCAAACTTGGGCATCCTCCTCAGGAGTAAGCCCGAAACCTTAATTCCTTAACTTGGGCATACTCCTCAGGAGTAATCCCCAATCATAATCCTTTAATATGGGCATCCTTCTTAGGAGTAAGCCCCAATCTCAAATATGGGCATCCTTCTTAGGAGTAAGCCCCAAGTCCTCTAAATTTGGGCATCCTTCTTAGGAGTAAGCCCCAATCTCAAATATGGGCATCCTTCTCAGGAGTAAGCCCCAAACCTTAATACCTATCCTAGGTCTCATTTTCAGGAATAAGTCTCAGTTATAATATTGGGCTTCCTTTTCAAGAGTAATCCCCAAGTCCCCTAACCTGGGCCTCCTTTTCGGGAATAAGTCCCAGTCATAATTATGGGCATCCTCTTCAGGAGTAAACCCCAAGTCCCTTAATTTCTCTTAACCAGTCCTAAATTACGTTTGATATGGGATTCCTTCTCAGGAGTAAAACCCAATTATCAATCCTCTCCTAATTTGGGGTTCCTTTTCAGGAATAAGTCCTAAGTTAGAGTATTCAAATATCTATAAAGCACATATACCTTTATGGAATCTGTTTTTGGATTTCCTCCCTAAAAGTAAATCCTAAACCTTCATCTATTTGAGCAGTCATACATAAATAAGCCCCAAACAGTTTCTTATGATTGCATCTTTCATGGCACAATAGTCTAATTTTTACCAATACCTCTTGTTTCTCACACCGAGCATGACTCACGTGAGCTTAGAGTGTAAAAGTAATTATGACATTCTTCTTTGAGCCATCAATCATAAACTTCATACTCCATTACTCGAACTACATGGGTTCTCATTCCTTTTCCAAAACAAAGGATACGTAGGTAGCCCATTTATGGGTTCGATCCCAACTCTAAAATAATCTATGTCCTTCTGAATGACGATAAACTTCAAGTGCCCCACTGAGTGGCTTTAAAACCAGCCTGGTCATCATAATGACCAAGAGACTTTTATAAAAATGTTTTGAAGGATACCATTGACCAAGAATCTCTAAATAGATACAGACGATTCTCTATTGATGAAGAACCTCGAATACATATAAAATATTCTCTAAATTTCTTACATATTTAATCATTGATTGTTAAAACTAAAGGAAAGCTCATTTTATACTTGGTAATGTAATAAGGATTCACGAACATAACTTAAATCTATAAAGAGAGTCCCGGAGTAGACAATAATTCCCCTCAAAAAGGTGTGATGAGTCCGACCTCCCATCCTCTCGACCAATGCAAATTCCTAAGCCTCGTCAGTCCACAAGATAATGAGCACCTACCTTTGGAAAGTAGGTCCAAACGGATGTGGAATCATTGGATGTTTCCGGTTCTACGAACAAACCCGCTAGAAACCGATCAGAACGTTTGAATCTCCCGTCTAAGAGGTCATCCCCAAATTCCGTGCGAAACAGTGTATAATTTAATGAATAAAACATAGAATAAAGACATATTAATATATTTATGATAACGTTTTTGTTATATAATCCTGGAATAAACCTATGAAAGGGGTTGGATAATGGAATTAACAAAAATTATCTTAATGAAGGATGTTACATTTTATTCGGGTAACCCCTTTAGGTTTTCACCAAAGGGATTACATGGACTATGTTATGACCAAATGGTGGATTATAGGATTAGGATAGAGATGTTTAATATATTTTTGGATGATATTTCTTGATCCAAAATTTCTTGTGAGGTGTGGGGAGGTTGGAGGAGAGGATGCATTTTTTATAGTGGATGAGGAGTGGAACCCTTGTAAATTTTGGGAAAGGGAATTCCACCAAAAAATTTTAATTGAATTTAGATCATATAGTGGATAAAAATATAAAAAATGATTATAGGGTATAAACATGTCCATAAAATGTATTTTCTATATTTTTCTCTACCATTTTGGCTCTTACGTTTAAAGATTAGTCCTTAGTTGAGCATAATTTTACCTTAATTGGATGTAATTAATGTCAATTCAATTGAATTATATTTATTGTGAAAACCTAATTTTACCATATTAGACAATATAAGGTATTATTATTCCAAATATGGAATCCATTTATCAAAATTATAATCACATAATTTAAATAAAATAATTTAAATTTAATCATGTAGTTGGGTCGACAAGGCAAATTTTTAAGGTAAAAACATTCTAAAGTTTGCAATGTTTTTACTCAATTTCAATGTGAAATTTATTAAAATTAACTAAATTTGGTTGATTCATAATAATATTATTTATTTAATTTTTTAAAAAAATAAAATAAAATTATCTTTATAAATAAATTAGTTGAAAATTTGTTTTGAACTAAAATTCAGTATTTTACACTATTCATTAAACAATGGAACTTCCTAGTAAATTACCAAAAATTTAACCTACAATAATTATTATGATTCTATGTAAAATAATAATTTTTTATGTAAGTGTTATATCAAAAAATGATTCAAAAATGGGATTTAATATGGGGTCTCCATTAAAAGATGATAATAATGCCTTAATACAATTTTATGTTTTTAAGTCATAAAATTAAATTCGTTCTAATTAAAGTATATAAAAAATATTAGATGAATATAAAAAATATTTTATTATATATATATAATATATATTAAATTAATTCCACTAAATAATTTTAATGAATTTAATTTATTATAATAAAAAATATTTATGACCATAAAAATAATAGTATTTTATTTGTATTCAATTGGTTTTCATATTAGTTTCTAGTTAATTGGTAACATATGAATTCATAGAATACTTATTTAAACAATATATTTTCATAAATTATTTAATAAAATTCATAACCCATAATTTAATGGCTATGATTTATCTTATTAAATAATAGTTATGTTATAGTTTTGTAAGTCTCGGCCTTGCGTGTTACGCAAGACATTGAGGAATGTTTTTCTTTCATGTAACATAATATCCCATTGGTGTTATTTGTATATAAAACACAATTTTATGTTTTTAAGTTCATTATTATCTATGTGTTGAATATAATGCAAGCCATACATTGCGGTTTTATATAAAAAAACTATCTTTAGGGTTTCATATAATGAAAAATATCAAAAACTTTAAAAAAATCAAAACATCTAATGGAGAAAATTAATGGACCCCGCCCCCTCATCTTTAAGGGTGTAGAAATAAAATTAATATAATGTATAACCTGATAATTTCCCCATTATATAATCCTAAGTGAGATCTCAAAAGCGTCATGTACCAAACAAACCATAGAGACAACAAAACTAGAAGACCTTTGAAAATGAATCCCCAAAGAACATTCTACAACCAGATACTCAATATTCAATAGAAACTCATTGGGTGACATAGGGGAGAGAGATACTCATTCATTTATTGATGGAAATGGACGTGATAATGAAGGATTCAATGAGTTTTTATGAGTATCTCATAATTCATTTATCGAAACCATCAAACACCATAAAAACCTTTGTCTAGATAAAGGAGGTAAAATATTATATTTAGTTTAATATACCCTTCATATTAATGTTCAATGTAGGATTCACCATGAAATACTATCATAAACAATATAAATCACAAGTCTCAATCCATAAAAAAGCATAATAACTAATATAAAATATAATAATTCCATTAATTGAATGCATGAGGGGGTACCATTAACTAATGTTAGAATGTTTCATACTGGTTCCCCAGCCTTGTGTTACCTTTACCACAATAAATAGTTCCCATTATTTACTCCATGAAGAAAATTTTTGCAATCTTCCCCAAGTCATCTCTCTAATGTAATTTTTGTAAGGATGATACTCCACTATCTCAATTTATTAACAAATATTCACATCATTTAATTCTAATATTTTCTGATCTAACTCTAGGGTGAAAAATCCCGACCCCATTAAGTGGATGGTAGATGGAATTTATTATGGGGTAAATAATGTGTAATCCTAATGCACCTTTCTAAATATATAAATCAATTTAAAATCATGTATATTTCCCAAATACGTAATTTTATTCATAGAATTCATTTCATGTACAACTCATAGAGTATTGATTCATATACCGTGTCTTTGTTCATGTGATGTAACTTGACATGGTGTGCACATACAAACACCATATAACTCTCATGGTGTGGTAGAACATTTTCTTGGCCACAAAATGGGTCATGTACCCAAAGGTCATACATTTTATTTCTATATATATAAATTTTTTTTGCCTCTATATCAAACCTAAGATTCAGAAAAAAAATACGTTTTCTTCTATCTGCATTCCATGATATTTATATTTCATGACATACCCCACTCAATGAACTTCCTATATCTCTTGATCTTCTTCAAATCACCCATTCTGGGGCCTTTGTCTATGTAGCTACCAATTAATACATTATAATTAGAAAGAAAATTTATAATTATTAATCGAAATGACAAAATTAATATAAAAAACACCTTCCCCATTTTAAATCAGTGATCATTCAAGGAAACGATGTCAATGTTCTTTATTACTATTTCTTTTACTTCTAATATGGAATTGATTTGTATACATTATTCGGAATGGAACATCACCTAAATTCTTCTAATAAACTCTTGAAACATCAATCATGGGAGTTTTAACCTATCACATGTAACAAAATATGGAGAGAATAAGGGGAGAAAATAAAAATTTAATTTATAAAAAGAAACCTTTCACAAGTCCTTGTCCAATGACCTACTACTAAATTGATTATATACTCTTACATGGTAAATTACCCTATTCCAAATTTAACCATAGAGTCATAATTTTCATAAATATCTTATTTTATGATATAATGAAATTCAAACATGGTATCATAATTGATATTTATATTACATATATTATATTTCAAAAAATTATGATCATCTAAAACTTCGACCAATATATAGAACAAAGGTACATGTTTCCGCATGAGAACAACGGTTCTATAAGAAGATAATTATTTAGTCATTTTGAAAAGGAAAATTTCGTTTTACTAATAATAATATCAAGAGTATCTAAAAATATAAAAATGAGTACTGCAGTCTTTATGGTAATACAATGTTCATTAATTCCTTTCCACCTTCAAGCCTTTTCATCCACAAAAATAAAATTATTCAATATAACCATTATATAGTTTTTAAACCAATATAGTATCAGAATAAAACACACTAACACGTGAAAAATTTTAGAATATGAAGGTTTGTAAAACTATAGAGACCCAAATTGAATCCCACTTAGTAAAAACTCATATTATAATATATCATATCAAGGATATCACATCCTTGATTTTACATCCTCTATGAATAAAAACAAGGCTCAACCCACTATTCAAGAGGTTCCCCAAACCTGAAAACCTGACTCATAAATTCCATCATTAAATTACACCTAAATCCATTTAAATTAATAACTGGACTCAAATCAATACCTTCACAATGTGTTTATATAGACTATATAGATAACATATATTTTATCCAATGAATTTCCCAATGGAAAAAACATGACCCCCCATCAAACAAGGTAACCATGTAGAGGTAATTATATATATATTCCAATCATATCAACAAATTCTTACATGCTTAAACAACATATCAATAGAAGAGTAGTGTAAATGATTTATTTTTTATAGTTCATGAATCAAGGATATCATAGATCATCCCACCGATTAATTTGTGAATAATATGATTCACAATTAATACGTTAAAAACTTATATGAGGTTTTCGTCTACTACATATTATTTGATCAACCTATCAGGGAATACAAGGTCAACATATAACTAATAATAAAATATCAGTAACCACAATATTATTGATATTTATTCTTCATCAGACACCACGAAATATATTATAAGGTCTCCCACTAAAACTCCTACCAGAAAAATTTGGAGGACAACTTGCTGACACAGTTGTATAAAGGGTAGTATAACATTAAAAAATACATATTCACAATATATACCCAATAACACCATAGAAAATAATTGTTCTCAATATAGAATACATTACAATGTGCATAACATGTCTTTCTGGACTCAAGTAACCCCAATATAAGAGTATATCTCTAATACTAATACTGACCAATAAAACCCACTACACTTTTCCCTCCCATTAGATTATTATCCACCATACCAAGCTCAATATGAATATATCTTAGTGAAAAAGATCAACCCCTACTCTATGAATATAAAAAATGATTATCACAAATCAAATATCGAGTATAAGTCCTCTATTGATATTGAATTATTGAAAAAAATTTATTTTTCAAGAGAATTCTACCTACTGTTTGATTAGGTCTCAATTCATAATGAATGTAGACCCTGATTCATATGCACCTTCGTAAAACACTCTTTATATATAGTTTTCCACCCAAATTCATTATATGGGTAACCATCCATCCCCAAAACACCCTATAAAGGACCCAATCAAAAATAATTTAATTACATGTAATGAAATCTTTGAGTTATGACTCATATGGGATTCGAAAGGGGAGGAAAAGTGTCTTATCTAGTATGATTATCCTATCATAAAAAATTTGTATAATGAAACTTTATGGACCCCCTACACTATCAATAGATTCACCCATGAGATTTTAACATACATTATGGTTTTAATTAACATATAATCTAATGAAAAAATTCATCATATTGCATTTTTCCACATCATGAATATCCCAATATGAATTATTCATAGCTGACACTAGAAACAAATAATCACACATATAATAATTTATAATCTATCTATCACTCACGAGACAAAAGTTCCCCATAAATGTTTTCTGAAACACTTAAGGATTAATATTTTAACTATAAAATGATACTAATCAAATTCCCTGCATAGTAATCTTATAATTTATGAAAGAGATAGGTATGAAACATTATCAAACATGAAATAAACTCCTACAGATACATTTCTATTAGATCCTAATAACACATTGTCCATTGTTAAAAGTCCCTAAAACCATTAAACATTGAGTAGGTACTCACATGTGTTTAGAAGAAAATTTAATTTATGGTGTACCAATCACACCAAAATAGGACCACAGACACCAAATGAGGGGGTGTTTCTATGAAATGATTTGAATAATCGAACAAAAAATTATTTCAAACATTAACCACTATAGTTGGATAATGAATATCTATTATCATATTAACCCCACTATAGTATTTGGGATCCAAAATAGATTAGAGACAAGGATCCCCATCCCCCACACTCAAAAAAGAACTAAATTTTAATTCAATTTTAAATTTATGCCCTCATTTATATGGGAGTACTACATCACATAGATAAAATAACTACATAACATCTCATTAATATATATAATAATTCATTAATATAACCTTTTCCTATCATATAGTTGTGTAATGAAACACACTTTGATATAGGGGACCCGAAAAACATTGAGACTTAGAAAATAAAAACCCATGTATGCTCGAGTGGAGGAACCATACCAAATAGATTGTTTTATTCACATAATTATCCACAAAAGAATACCAATATTTACAATATCACCCAGGTTACACAATCCTCCCTGGATGAAAGATCATCCAATTTTGTTCTAACTCCTTCCCCAACAAACATCATAAACCACTACATTCACATCCATATTCAATGACCAATAAAATAAAATCATTAACACACAAAACCACATGGATATATTGGAAGAACCATGAGAAAGATCACCACATCCTCAAATAATCTCATAGATCCAATCATCCATGACGTGTCCTTCTATAATAAATATAGAAATAAATTTTATCAGGGAAAGAATCATCCTTTTCACACTGTTTCATATCAAATATAGGATATCCTTCCATGAAACTAAAAAATGAACTAAATAAAATATGATCCATGAAACTATCTACATGACCCTGTAACCAATTCCATTAGAACTCATGTTCTTCAATAGATTATCAATTCCCTTTTATAGGAATATGGTAGCCACCACAACATATTAGTATTATTTTCTCAAACAACTGTATATATTCACATTCAAAAAAAATTCACCCTGAATGAGCTGAAAATCTCTCAAAAGACACCCATATTGAAACTCCAACCCTGGAATGACATGTATTTAAAAAAAATATGATACAACCTAACCCATTAGTTCCCTTATTTGGTTGGTGGTTTGAATAGTGTGTCAACCCAATCCTAACACTTAAATGAAAGGGGTTGGAAACTAGAAAAGAGAAGTAATTAAACACATATAGGTGTAAAAAGACTATAAATCTTTTGATATATATAAATAACTCACGTTGAAAATATTCAAAACAAAGGAAGAAAGAATTTCAAATTTTAATTAATTATTTATACATACAACATCTGAAAATGTCAATATAATACACTAAAATTCATTAACAATGAGGGGGTATATTAATGACTAACATCCTAAAATACAACTTCTATCAATGAAATGTGATCATTGGAAATCAAGACATAAAAAAGTCCACAATTAGAACATATTACTATATATCATTTCTGGATATTACTTGTGTCTAACTCGATTACTCCAAACCATCAAACAACAAGACCTTAATTGTTTTCGTCATTTACATAATAGTTTCTAGTTGAATACCCATATAATTTTGAGTGTAAAATATAATATTGGACCAAAAGGTATATGTGATATAGTTCAGTGCATAATTGTGGTTGAACCACACAACTTCACAACACAAGGAAGAACATGGGATATGATATATGGAAGAATTTGTGGCCGTTATTCCAAGTGAACCCCCAACTAAATATTACAAAGGAAAAACGATTTCTCAACTGTATACTCACAATATGGATTCATGATCCCCTACTTAAAACCCATTACCTATGGGAAAATTTCTCCATTTTAATCTTCTATAAAGAAAAAACATCTATATCCATAAAACCTAAGAAGAAAGACATGTCTAACCATCCTACATAGAGAACATTTGTTCATGTAGGTCAAAAAATGGGTAACCTAATAAAAAATCACTGTGTCTCTGAAAATAGATAAAATTTCAAAAGACCTAAATATAAGAGACTCTTCATCCATGATCCACTCCTCTTACACTAGAATCGTCATTGGATATTTTCTCAGAAAACATATGAGCTCATCCACAAATAATTATTTTTAAGAAAGGCCTCAGTGCACTATATCAATCTAACATAAAACACACTATATGATAAGAATAAATAATCTAAAGAAATATGAATAATTATCCAAGATAATGATATGATGATCAAGTAATTTATCGACCCTGTAAATTAATAAACTACACCCCATCCCATGGGGCAGTTCCTGGACTTCCCCACCAGATGGAAGTCGTAAAATTATCCATGTAAGGATTTACAATGGAATTCTGTAGTATATATATGCCAAGATTTATAGATTGATCAACATTAATGTAATTCCCCACTAACTCAACCCATCTACACTAGAGTGAAACAACAAAGTGGTGAAACATATTGTACAACTTGTACAATATGTCCCATAGAACATAGTATATCTATATAGATGGAATAATAAAACCATAATTACAATTATTCTATGATGGAATGGTTTATCAATTCCTCACCAGTGTATGTATAATTTCCAAGGGAGATAATAACCATAAGGATATAAACAATCCTCACTGGTAAATATCCATCCCCATAAAAAACCCATCCCATAATAACCATCCCATGACTTAATGAGATAGTTTTATGAAACATGTTAAATAAGTAAAGGAAATACACACATATCTCTAGGGAATTTCTAACTCAGTTAATCCAAATCAAGAACCATACCTCGCCCAATATTATAACACTAAAGGAGTACCCAATTTCCATAGTCTAACTAATCTCACTATAAAATCACTGAAATATGTGGACAAACTAAACTGTTTCTAATGAGAAAAATACAGAACTTCCTACTCCATAATTTATATAATATCATGGTGTTATGTAGTGGGGAGTTACCATCTAACTTTATCAGTGAGAACTGAAAATGATTAATATATCATAAAAAATGTATTTTACTAACACTCCATCCATCAATCCAAAAGAACTGGACCCACATAATATAGGGTTTATAAGAAATATATCCCTCACCATGATTTATATGTCATTTAAAAAATCCATTCAGTTCCCACTAATATACAGAGGGAACCACCAAATACATTCACAAATTCCCACATTCATGACACTCCATCATTTGATGATGCATATCCTCTAAAAGTATTTTTTATAATGATAATCTCTAAATAAAATAGAGGGTCCCATAACCCAAAATTATAATAAAACATCTTGTTCAACTAACCATACACCTAATCTGAATCAATACATTATTATTATCATCAAAATTACTAAAAAAGTACAAACCATCCTTGGATCATCACTAAATGGCCTGAGATAACCCAGATAACTCAAATATATAATTATATATCGAAGTATGCTCTAACTGGATTCTCTATCTATGAGAATATATATAATGGGTGATAAAATACACAAAACCATTCTAATGGAAAGGTGCATAGAGTCTTATATGTGGTACATTGTGGTTACACCAAACACCCAACTCTAGGTGTGTACATCTACCCAACTAAATATGTATTTCCAAAAAATATATTTTTCCTCGAGGAACACAAGGAGTGTAATCATCATTGGGTACTGAGTATTTTTATCTTACTAAAACGGTTTCACGTAACCCAATATGAAATGCACGTGTACTTTCTATATACCACATATTGGGTGTTTGGTCATGTGTATAGTCACACCCAAGGTTAGGTATTCATTGGTCTTACATGATGTGATTATATGGACAAAAAACTATTTCACCAATTTATCTTAACTAAGATGAATCTTATATTTTCATGGTGTGTATTCATTGTTGTACATTCCATGTGATTGATATATTAAAATTTAATCCCCATTGTGATAATCAAAATTCACCAAATATACCAAAAATCACAACTACGCAAGTCATTTGTTTACAAGAATCAAATTAAAATAAAAAATAGAAAATGATATGGAATAAAATTATGAGACCCAATAATATTAAAATTAATGTACCTAAATCATTGTGAATTGCCAAATATTTAGTGTTCTTGTACCATTGGTCCACCCTCTTCCCTCACTATGTTTCAGCCTAACTGCAATCAATCTAGTAGGTAAGAATTGGTTGACATCTTCCCCGCTTCCCTTACTCTCAAGCATCACCAATGTGGAGAGGATTAACCACACTCTAATGTGAACTAGTGAGACAAAAAATGGGTAATAAAACATATAAAAAAAATTAAAACCCAAAAAGTTATTGACATGGGACTTGCAACTTAGGTACAGTTTATACATTTACTAGGGAGAACTACTCATTATGTACTCAATTATGGAGTCATAATTTATCTTTGGACTTCCTCTCAAGAGGTATCAATATTCACTGATATAGTAATAATAATTATTTAATTACTAAAATACAATAATATCGTAAAATTCACTTATATTATAATGCAACAAAATTACATCTCATGGGTAACTATTGAATCCATAGAAAAAAATAACAAATAATTATTTTTGAATAATTTTTATTGGTTAAATTTTTATAGAACCCATCATAAAGAATTGAGACACTTAATAAAAATTATAAACAAATATATTTACCTTTGAATAAAATAGTTTTAAATATTTTATTAAAAAATTTAATCAAATAAGTATAAGAGAAAAAATATAAAATATGATCCACATTGGCACAAATTTTATACATATTAGTCAATCCATAGAAATGATTCGAATAAATTGCACCATAATGTTAAATAAACTACAAATTAATTTATTTATTTTAAAAGAGACTATTCCCCTTATATGTGTTCTGTTAATATCATTTCTCTATTATAAAAATAATTCTTATTAACAAAACTCAAATCGTCATGTGCATGTCCTCACAAAAAACCAATAATGGTCATAAAATGTTATCCATATTACTGAATTATTAATCCATAAAAAATAATTAAATTACCAAAATTCATCAAATTATAGGAATTATTTACTTATATTTTATAAACCTATAGTGAATCATTCCATTCAATATAGAATGAGTCAAAAAATATAAAAATAAATATATTTCTTTAATTTTGGATAAAATTTTCCAATTTTTATGAAAAAAATATAACACTTACCTTCCTCTCATCAGGATGAGTCCAATACCACCAACAATGCATGATTCAGATCAATATCAGAGATGATATATAAGAAAGGAGTTTTGAAGATTTTTATTGTATTAGGGAGACAATATTAGAGATATGAGAGGTGGAAGGTGGACTGAGTAGGGTTTTTGTTCCCCCTTACAGGATGTATACTGAAATGGTGCACCAAATTTTCCCTTTATATAATTTATTTTCATATCATTTAACATAATTTATTATGTAGTTATTTTTATTTCTAATTCATTTCCAATACATAAAATATCTTCCACCCATATTTTCTATAGAGGACTAACAACCTTCAACTTCCATTATTTAATTTATTTTTTTATTGTAATTATTACTTTTATTAATGTTTTTTAATATAGTTATTAATATTAATAATATTATTATTATTTCTCACAAATTATTTTTAAAATTAATCCATTTTTCCCATTTATATGTTTTTATTCCTTATTCCATGCAATAAACTCAGTTTTAGTTAATATTAATAATAATAATTATATATCGTTGTTACTGTTAATACTAAATAAAAAAATTAAAACCTCATCTATATAGGTACATATATATATATATATATATATATATATAAATAAATCCCATATATATATATATATATATATATATTATATACACAAAAAAATGTGTGTGTGTGTGTTTATATATATCAAAAGAAACATACAAAAGTAAGTTTTATTAATTTCAAGCTATATTAATAAAATAAATTATTTAACACAAAAACACGTTTTTATTTATTAATAATACATGTATCATAATTATCACATAAAAACCCATTTAATATTTAACTTTGGTGATTTGATACTTAGTGACTAATGAAATTATAAATTTTTTACTAAATTCCATCACAATGATATATTTTTCCATTAAGTTTATTATATACACTAAAAAATTATAAATAATGACATATATCATTAAAAACAAGTTCTTTATAGGAGATAAAACAACTGCATTCCTTTAATAACCATCATTCACAATATTTATTCAATGGAAATGAGTAATAAAAAAGCATTTAAACCAAAAACAAACCATTTGTTGAATATTTAAGAATAACCGATGAAATTTACATAGGGATGTTTGAATTTTTATCCTAAAAAAAATAGTTCTTTCCAATAAATGTCAAAATATCCCAGTTATTCATCAATATAGAAAAATATATTTTCTATTTAAATAATTCTTATCCAACTATACATTAAAAATAAATAAAACTCATTACCACCAACATCAAAGAGAATTATTTTTTCATTAAAATAAATATGGAACATAGATTTGATTCCAATTATATGTACCATGATTGAATTTGTTTTATGATCCTTAAGGATTAAATACGAGTGATTCAGGTGTATCAAGGAATCAATATAAACTATATTAAAAAACAACAGTTTCCACTAATGTGGATAAATAACATTTTTGTGATTTTATATTTTCCTGTCATTTATACTAAATCGTGATCTATTTATTATATTATTTTTTCCTAGGCATTTTTTAATAATAAAATATAAATGATAGTGATTCAAATTATTTAATTGTCAATAAAATATATAAATTGATGGTTTGATTTGAAAAATTTATGATCATTCCATCCAAAAGATTCACAGAGGATATAAATGGTTAGGTTTTAATCCTGAACCCGTATTATGAATATCTAAGGTGATGTAATGTGCTCTCACATAATCAAACTGATTATCTTATATAAAAATTAAAATAGTAGTCTTTAAACCAAATAAAGGTTATAATTTTATAAAGATGACTAATAATTAAATTTCTCATATTTAGACTGGATTATTATTAAATGTAGGGGAAATCACTACATGAAAATTAAATATATATTTTTCTTTTTCCTTAAAAAATTTTTATGAAAAGATAGTCCTATTGAATATAAATGTTTTCATATTTAGAAAAATTATTTTATTTTTTTTTCTATATATATATATAATTAGAAAATTTTTCCTACTATTAAACATCCCAGCTTACTACTACTAAAATAGTCCTAAATTTTGAGAAAACCCCTCACTTATAGACCCCTTTTATAAGAGGGGTTACAGTAGAAATCATTATGGATTTTCGATGTGGGATTCGGGTTCTCCCATTCTTGTTCATAATTAATAATATATTGTTATTAATCATATATAATCAATTAAAAATAAATATTAATTACTAATAAATATTAATTGACTGTTAATTATTTCTATAAAATATTATTAATTAACTAATATATATTTTTATTAATTTAAAAATTGTAATTAATATTATTAATTATAATTCCATTGTTTTATTAAATTAATTTATTTCTAAAAAGTTATTAATAAATAATTGGTTTTAATTAATTAGTAATTAAATTAAATATAATTAATTATAAATATCATTAATAAAACCTAAATATTAAATACATAATATATATTGTATAATAATATCAATAATTAATTAGCAACACAATAATCATTTATTAGTAAGTGTATAATAATTTTTATAAATAATTAATCATAAATAATTTGCTAATTACATTATTTTTACATGATATTATTTGTATGTTATTACATATAATGTATCTACTAAAAAATAAATAACTAATAATTATATTAATATTTTTAATTATTAGTTACTAAATAATAATTTTAAATATTTATTAGTAATTAACATGTGTTAGTAATTAATATTTATGAGAAATTACTACTATTTAATATTATATCATATTATTTAAATAATATTTATTTGTTATTAAATTTTATTAGAAATAATTGTTTATTTAATTTATAGTGATGTAGCAATAATTAGTTAAAAATTATTAATTTAAAAATAAAATCATAATTATTAATATTTGGTAAAAAATCAATAATTTGAAATATTTTAAAAAATTGATTAATAATAACTATTAATATTTATTTAAAAATTACTAATCATTTAGTTAATTAGTATGTAATATTTTTTATATGTAATTAAAAATTTCATGATTACTATTTAATTAACAACTACTCATTATATTATTATTTTTAATAACTAAAATTCAATTTTAAAATATTTATTAGTAATTAATATTAAAAATTAATCAATATATATTAAAATTAATAATACTATAATTTAAATCATATTTTTTAAAATAATTAGTTATTAATTATTAATTAGTTAATATTTTTTGTTATTAATTATTATTTAATATTATTTGGTTGCTAATTGTTAAAAAATATATTATTAATTCAGCATAGGAAATAGAGGACATGGATCCCACATTGGAAATCTAGAATGATTTCATGGAAAATCCCCCTTACAAAATAGATCACTCTGAGAAGGTTTCAGTCAGAACTCTGGGATGCTTTATTGGTGTTTATTCTAAATGATAAATGGTTGTTAAGTTTTGCAGATATTGTTTGTTATATATAAATATTATCCTAACAAAACAATATAATAATAATAAAAATATCACATACACAAAAGTATATTTACAATATTTATTGGTATTTTTTTCATTAAACAAATGTGGAAAAGGCCTTCCCCATTTTCCAAAAATTTCATGCAATGGTAGAAAGGCTTGTGCCACCATCAGCTCAACTAAAAAAGGCCAATAGAGACAGGCTCCTTGCTACATGTTCCCATTAGATTTATAAATATTTTATGCCAAGCCATAATTAAAAATATATTTTTTAGTTAATAACAATAATTTAAAAAAACTCACACCTTGCAATATGATTTTGCTGTATTCACCATTTTCTAGTAGAATTAATTACTCTAACACTAATATTTAACCTATCATAATTGTTCTTCCATAACATATTTATCTACATGAATCAATATATTTTATGCATTGATATTTATTGATAAAAAAATCCAACACATAACCAGAAGAATTAAATAAAACTAAAACTTCAATAAAATCATTTCATTAATAATCACTAGTGGACGTAAAAAATATAAAATATCTGGGAAATATGTCCCTTTGATATGAAATAGAGATATCAATAATCATATCATGTAGGTAATATTTTTAGTCGAATATTATATGATCTAAAAATAAAGCATAGAATATGTGAATAACTAACTCATTCTATAGACTACAATGATGGATAAAAAATACAGGTTGAGCGATATAATTATTTTATTACACCTAACAATAGGTTTTGAGAAAATATATTTTTTAGAGAGTATATTATAAAAACATTTACTCTGTAATTATTTGATCTTTATTTTTTATGTTTTTTAGTACAATATTAATTGATAACAATCTCATTGTGCTTAATCCATGTGAGGTGATCCTATTATTAGTCCCATATTTTCATTATAATATTTTATGTATTTATTTTTCTTTTCAAAAATTGGAAATTTACAGTTTGTAATATAGTG